>JAUNZM010000504.1:422500-1022500 GCA_033459285.1 Clamator glandarius | reverse complement strand
AACAGAAGGAACTTATGAAATTGGCTAGGACTTAGTGGTTCTGAGCTGCTGCTGCTGGGTAAATGTGACCTTTCCTTTGCTCCCCTTTCCTCCACTTAGCTCCTAATGTTTCACAGGTGACATAGTATTATCTAACAGCCAGTTTCTCACCTCTGCAGGCTATGACTGACACTGTAACAAACTGAGGGAATACATCTTGAGGTTTTTTCCTTCTTTTGATTTGAAATAGAAACAGCAGATCCTCCAGCATGTGCAGGATTCAGAATCACCAAAATCTTATCTGTGCTTATTCCTGCTATGTTCCCCAGTCATATGAAAAAAAGCCTTTGGACTAGAAGATGTAGTAGATGGTAGGATTTCTCCCACCTCTTTCTTTGCATGGAAAGTGGTATTACAAGTTCCACATCTCAGTGAAATTAGACCATTTGATCAGTTCTTATCTTCAATTAATGACTAAAACCAGGGTGCACATATGTACCCAAGCATGTGTCTACCCTTTCAAAAGAGTGAAAGTCTGAGCCAATATAATAAACTAGGAAGCTCTAGTTGGAGCATGAAATCTTTTTGGGTGAGGATCCAGGACATTTGGTGAGTCAGACCATCACATACAAACCCTCTGAGCCTAAGCTAACGCCAAGTAACAGCCAGGAGGGAAATGAAAATCTGATAAACGCATACACAATGATCCTCTGTAAATTAGCACTGACCCCTCAGGAAAGAGATCTCAGAGACATCGCAGATAGTGCTTTTACATGCCATGCATGTGTTCAGTACAAGAAAAAAATGTGAATATAATCCTAGAACTTACTTGGAAATAGATAGAAAACAGGGCTTTGATTTAAAACTGTGTATATAAATCCCTAGTGCATCTAAATCTGGGACACTCTGTGTGCTTCCATTCATGCTGTATGAAAAAGGATATACTAGAATTAGGAAAGGTTAAAGAAGGGTGATCAGAGTTGTGGAATAGTTTCAGTATAAGGAATGGCTAAAAAGGACTTCTCATTGCAGCAGAGAGCCATTCTGTGTACTAGTAGACATCTTCAAAGTGGTGATGAGTATGGCAAGTGTGAGTAAGCAATGGTTATTAGTTATTTCTCATACCATGAGAACCCTGAAGCAGTAATGAAATGATCATATAACAGGTGTAAAACAAACATAAAGAAGTTCCTTTAAACAAATCATGGAAGTTGTCACGTGAGTTAAAAACACAAGGGTTTTTTTTCATACAGAGTTTAGAAAAATTAGTAGAAAAGGGGCTCAGGGCTAGCAACTAAATACCAAATCCAGAATATTCTAGCAAAACCACTGAGCACTGACATGTAGGAGAGCAAAACAAGTGAGACTCATTTTAAACTCTTTAGTTACTTAAGGCCCTCTCTAAATTGCCATTATAAATTGATCTGAGGCTGGGTAAGGTTGATTCAAGATCTCAAATTTATAGCAAGGAATTAAATCATAGAATCCCAGAATGGTTTGGGTTGGAAGGGACTTTAAAGAACATCTAGTTCCAACCCCTCTGCCATGAGCAGAGGCACATTCCACTAGATCAGGTTGCTCATAGCCTCATCAAACCTGGTATTGAACACCTCCAGGGATGGGGCACAGACTCATCCTATAGTCTGGTTTCCTTCCAGTATGCCCTTAACTGGAGTGTCTTAAGGAAGTTTAACCTCAGTGATTTCCTAATTAATTTCACTAATACAGATCCAGGGCTGGGAACAGCTGATCAGACATCGATCAGAAGAGGCAAACCCCTCACATCTGCAGTTTGTAATGAATCACAACCTGTCCCCAAATCAAAACATTACGCTATCGTGAAAAAGATGAACGCTAAACTACACTGTGTAACCTACCAGCAATGCTCTGCTCCCCCTGGGAAACCCTTACTCAGAGGAACGTATATTAAGTGGGACACTACATTTCCAAAAAGATTTGTCCTACTTCAGGAATATCTAGTGAGAATGACAGGAACAGCCAACAGGGAAAATCTACCTTTGGGGAAATCCTGAAATCATCTTCTCCTTCAGAGGGAGGAAGACTGAGCAGAAAATGTTGAAATCCATGAAGGCCTGTTTTATTAGAGGACAAATAATCTGTTTCTTGGGTTTCATCGTGGATAAGAAAAGACACAATGGGTTTAAATTGTGATGGGGAAGATGCCTGCTAGATATTGGGAGAGAGTTTAGTATGATCAGGACTATGAAACGCTGGAATAAATTGATTGCAACATCTCCATCAGGGAAGGCCTTGAAAAACTGTTTAAACAAAGATCCACCAACAGTGACCTAGAAATATTGTGTCTTGCTTTGGGACAGGAAAATAAACTGTGCAACCTCTTGAGATCTCTCCAGACCTATGAATTTGTAATGGAGTCTTAAAACCTCTCCCGTAGGCTTAATAACGTGGGTGAAAACACTTTGGGCATCCTGAATTAATTACATAGACTTTTACTAAACTGTGCGTTGGGACTGGCAATGTCATTTCAGTGAGGTTCATGAAACACATGGCTATTTCAGTTTTCTATTGCTTCAGAGAGATCTTAATTTCTCTTCTATACAGCAGGATTCCAGAAGTATTCAGGCTTTGCTGGGATTTTTAGGACAGAAATTGGTGGAGCATCGTGAATAATTTCATCTTATTTCTTTCTTTAATCACAGCTGGCAGAAGCAGAGTGTATCTTTTCCCTGTCCTGGCTTCTGGTTTCTCAGTGTGAGTTAGCTGACCTGACCTTGGGCAGACAAAGATTTCATCATCACCCACGAAGAGCTGTTGTGGGGGATTAGAGAGGAGAAGGCTCTGCCACAGAGGTGATTGGTAGAGGTTGCTCAGGGCAACACAGCATAGGAAGCAGCACAAATGGATGAGTGAATTCAGCCACCAAAGAGCAGGACTGAGCTCTTCAAATCTGTCCAGCTGAGCAGAGGGGGAATTCAGCCCTGTGTTGTGTGCTTGTTTCACCAGCAAAGATGAGAGTCAAAAGCTGCTGTTACTGTACTCTGCATTATTGCAAATGTCTTTGGATTCCTCTTTGCTGTGGATAACCTGGGGGCAAAAATATTTATGGTGCAGGGTTCAGGTGAGCTGTTGTCTGTCATGCCCTTATGACTACTGCAAGCCCCATGCAGATGCCACCACTGAGCAACACCTTGACAGCTTTTGGCTCACACTAATGTCCATTCAAGCTCACAGCTGCTGCAGAAAGGAGGCATGAGCAAGACCTTCACTTCACTGTTTTACCATGGAGACTAACATAGAATCATAGACTCATAGTATGGTTTCGATTGGAAGGGACCTTAAAGATAAAGATCATCTTGTTCCAACCCTCCTGCTGTGGGCACAGAAACCTTCCACTGGATCAGGTTGCTCAAAGCCTCATCCAGCCTGGCCTTGAACACCTCCAGGGATGGGGCATCCCTTCTCTGAGGCACTGTTCCAGTGCTTTACCACCTTCACAGGAAAAAAAATTCTTCCTAATATCTAATCGAAATCTCCCCTCTTTCATCTTAAAACCATTCCCCTCATTCTATTCCTTCACTCCCTGATGAAAAGCCCCTCCTCAGCTTTCCTGTAGGTCCCCTTTAAGTACTGGAAGACCGCTGTAAGGTCTCCCTGGAGCCTTCTCTTCTCTAGGCTGAACAACCCAAACTCCCTCAGCCTGTCATCATCTGGGAGGTGCTCTAGCCCTCTGATCGCATTTATGGCCCCCTCTGGACTCTCTCTAACAGATCCATGTTCTCCCTGAGCTGTGGACTCCAGAACTGAATGCAGTACTCCAACACCTCTTCCAGATGTCTGCTCTGGCTATACAACATGAAAATGCCAGCCCTGTTCGTGACTGAAATCAGCAAGAAATGACTGGGAGACTGCTGGCGTCAGCCAGGAAATCTGTGTACTTTGTGTAATATCGCAGAGCCAGTGCTTATACACTAACACTAAGTGGAAAAAATTGGAAACTAGATGTCATCTTGTTTATTTGTCAGATTATCTCTCAGCCCACCAGTGCAGTCAGCAAACATTTGCTACAGCTTGTAAGGAGCAGTCAGTAAAAGTTTTTGCAGTCTCTGGAAATTCATTCTTTCTAAGACAGAAACTTCAGGTTGGAGAAAGCTTTTATCCTGCTGCCTAATTTTTTTGTGTGTGTGAGTTTGGTTGTTTTCTGAGAATTGTTTGCCATATGAGCAGAACATTGGCTCTACTCACTTCCTTCAGCTTGTGCTGAAGTGCTGCTGCATTCTCCTTTCTATAAAGTATCTCTGCTGACTCTTCTGCCTTCCATTGGCTTTCTGGCATGACTGTGAGGCAGTGGAGGTTATATAGCAAAATAGTTGCCTAGGGATACCTACTCAGAATGAAGTTCAGGATTCACTTGGGCTTCCTCTCTCTGGACCTCACCAAAACTCCTTCATGTGCTGCTTATCTTTGTTCTCCCTTTGAGAGGTTGCATGAACACCTACAGCAGTTCTTCTCTATCACTACCCATCCCGTGCGTTCAAACTGAGTGAAAACACTCCAAAGCTGGAACAAGGAACACTCAGACACTATGCATGCAGTGCTCGGTGCTGTGACATCCAATCCGTCCCAAGGCTTCTTGATGCTGCAGCACCAGGCACTGCATTGTGTGTCTGCAGGCACATTTCCACTGCAGTTGGATGGGAAAGGAGATAATTTAAACACAAGTGTTGTTGACTCTGGATCCCCAACAGCCTGGGATGGATTCACATCCAAAACATACCCCATACTGTATTTTAATTAAACTGAACAAACAAACCAATCATGAAGTCATCCAGCAGTGCTAACTTTGTGTTGTGGCTGAGCTGGACCATGAAGAGAGAAACTGCATATTTTCACAGTTTATTCTAAATATTTGTGGCCAAGAATTGGCATATATTTTCTTACAAGAAAAAATTGTTGGAGAAAAAAAAAAAGAAGCAACCACAAAGAAAATGGCTTCAGGACTCTTCCCCTCTTGCCCATATTTATTCAAGCTGTCTTCCTCTCTCTGTGAATTTGGCAAACAGATACTGGCATCCCTGCTCAGGGGACACCTGTTAAATAAATAGGCTTAGTCTCTAACTGCTGCATTCATGGCAGAGTTTCCTGGTTCCCTTAGGCTGCTAATTTTTGTGGATTTTCATACAATACAGAAGGATTGTTTGTGTTTCTGCATCCCATCCAGGCACTGACACTGGCAAAAGGCATGTCCATGTGACTCAAGCCTGCTGCCTGCGTGGAAGGAAGAGGATTTTATATTCTGAGAGTTAATGTGGATCATGAGATGAGGAAAAGCAGACAGGTGGGGTTCTTGTGGAGGTGAGCTGAGCCCTAGCTGATTTGCTTGGTTTTCCTGTAGCCATAACTCTTCAAAGAAACCTAAGAGCTGAACCAAGGCTTAACTGAAACCTGCTGTTATCTGAGGTAGAAAGAGAAATGAGTTTGCTAAGACATAACAAATGGCCTGGGAGGCCCTCAAAGAAGGTCTAAGCAAGAGAGGGCATTAAGGAGCAGGATTTTAGTATTGAAGGCTCCAGGATACACATAGGAATTGAACTGTAGCAGGACATGGCTACACACAGAAACAGACCTGTGCAGCCTTTTATCATGTGAACCAACATAGAGAAGGCATGGACCCACATTAGCATGGTGCTTTCCATCACCTTGGATCTGTTTCCTCTGAGCTGGGCCTCAAAACTCACATACAGTGCTGGGTTAGGCAGTTTTCAAAAATGAACTTATCCCTCACCACCTTCAGATACCAGCACAGAGAGATGGTGTATTCCCTTAACCATATGGTCTGGCTGTCTGGCATAGCTGGCTCAAACAATCTAGAAATATGTCTATGTAGATGTGTTATGATTTAAAGTAAATATAATGGTTCATTAGTGGTACTTTGTAATCATGAAGGCTTAGGGGCATAAGAACATAGGTATTGTTCTTTAACTTAAAATCTGCCTTAAGGGCATCTCTTTACTGCAGTTTCTTAACTGGACTTAGACTGAAGCCTCTGGAGAAGAGGAGGCTGAGGGGAGACCTCATCACTCTCTACAACTCCCTGAAAGGATATTAGAGTGAGGTGGATGTTGATCTCTTCTCCTAAGTAACAAGATGAGAAGAATTAGCCTCAAGTTATGCCAGAGGAGGTTTAGATTGAATATTAGGAAAACTTCCATTACTGAAAGAGTGGTCAAGCATTAGAACAGGCTGGCCAGGGAAATCAACTGAATTGGAGGTGTTCAAAAGAAGTGTATGTGTGGCACTTTAGGACATGGTTTAGTAGGCATGGTGCTCTTGGGCTGATAGTTAGACTTGTTTTTGCAACCTTAATGATTCTATGATTCTAAAACCATTGGCTTCAGAATAAAGAATATTCATATTTGCAATGCTGGTTGCCAAAACTGGGACTTCAGGCTTCAGATTCTCCTTCAGGTCTGAAGCTCAAGAAAGATATTTGAAAACTGAATAACCTGTGGAGGGCATTATGTTTCTTGCCTAAATTAAGGAAGTAGGTGGCACTGTTCAGTTTCACTTCTTTTTTCCTCTGTGTCTTGTAGTCATTTGAAATTCAATGCCTTCTGTATCAAAATGATGTGAGGTCTGACACAAAAAAACCCTAAGACTAATCCGATAGCTTGTGAAACAGGAGTAAGAAGGAAGAGTTGAAACAATGGCTATAGAACATGTTCTAGCCTGTCACAATGAGAGAAGACTCAGCTCAATCGCTTCACTTAGTACAAGTGGACACATGTTCAGATATAGATGTTTGTTTACTCACAGCTCGAAAATGTGCAAGAGTGAAAAGTGAGTTTACATCAAGTTTCTTGTGAAACTGAAAAAATCTGCAATGGAAACCTTTCCATTATTGACTAAGATTTATCATGAAGAGATCCCACAGATAAATCAGTGCTCAATGGAACCCATTTTTTGTCAAAAGAACATATGAAAGCAAAACTGACAGAGATCCTCAAAAGACTTTTAGAAAATGATCTGTGGAATTGCCTTGAACGTTGGCAGCATTGTATGCAGCCATATGCCAGCTCAGAAGGGAACTGTTGTGAAGGTCATCACAGTAAATTTTCTTAATTTGTTAAATAAAAAGAGTTACAGGCACAGTCTCTCTCTTTTTTTTTTTCTTTTTTTTCTGTATGTGTGTGTCGGGTCTCATACTCATAGTCCTGCTGGGGTATCCAGTAGTACTGAGTATCCTTATTCATGTTTTAGCCAAGACATGAGTTGCAGGTGGAGCAATATCCATTATTAAACCAAGAAATGTACAGAATCACAGAATCACTAGGTTGGAAAAGATCTTTGAGATCATGAAGTCCAACTGTGACTGTCCACTACTAAATCATATCACTAAGCACTTCATCTACCCATCTTTTAAATACCTCCAGGGAAAGACTCTACCACCTCCCTGGGCATCCTGTTCCAGTGCCCAATAGCCTTTTCAGTGAAGAAATTTTTCCAGATGTCTAATCTGAACCTCCTGTGGCACAACTCGAGGCCATAAAACATATCGAAAACAGTAGAAACGTATGAAATCTTTTCTTCAGACTAGACTGTTCTCCTGGGGGGGATGGAGTCTGGAAAAGAGTGAATTAAGTGCAAATATCATTGAATTAGTGGTGGGATATCTGCCAAGAATTTAACTGAGAGGAGCAGCCCATCTACTTCTGTGCATTTTGGACTCCTGTATGAAGCCTTGAGGGATCCTCTGTACTGGCTAGAAAGATTCACAGTTTATTTCTGAGCATGGAATAAACTACATCTATCTATAGATTTGGCTCAAAACTGGAACTCCCTAGGAATTCCACTGAAAAATCCCCTCCGTTTTCTTTTTTAGAGATAATTATTCTGAAATGGAATGAAACTCAAATCTCTTGTGGAATGGGGACTCTTACTCTCAGTTTAGATGGAGTTGTGAAGGGTTTCCCTTTAAATCTTTTGAAGCATAACTGAAACTCACTGAGGAGCCTGAAACCCAGTCTGCCGTCTTCGGGAAAGATGGGAGCCTAAGCAGTCCTGAAAATCCTGAACAAAGCCAAATATGGTATTGCAGCAGAATATAGAACACCTTTTTTTCTCTGTAGGAAAACTCATTTTTCTGGGAGAAAATATTTCCAGTGAAAATCTCGCAATTAGATATTTTTTCCTGTTTTTAATTTAGTGCAAATTATAGGGAAATGATGCTGTCCTTCCATATATGAATGGCTGTGAAATCTCACCTTTTCTCATAACATGATAGTCTGACTTTCCAAAATAAACTGTAACAAATTCTCAGCCCTGACATCCATGACTGTACCAAACACACAAAGTAGGGGGAAGGAAGCTCACTTTTTATGTCCATACACAAGTTGAATGAGAGACTCTCATCTGACTCCTGCCATGTCTCTCTGCCAAACCATCCTCAAAACAGAGATGCATGTCTACATCCCTGGCAATTGGTCTAAATCACAAGTATGACAAGGCAAGAAAAATTGTTTGATGTTGTGCTGCCTAGAGATGTTTATTTATTTCATCCTAAAGAGGAGTGCTGGGTACTGCAACATATGAATGTGAATGATCCAGTTCCACTTTTCTTTCCTACTTTTTGATATTTGCAGCTTTTTATATCCTACCTCACTCTTCTTGGTCTGCTGTGAACCTGTTCCAGCTTATCATCCCATTTTACAGTGGGGGACAGCAGGATTAGAAACAATATTTCAGAGCTGGTTGCATTACTCAGAGTCATAGAGTCATAGAATCATTTAGGTTGGAAAAGACCTTTAAGATCAACTGTAAACCTAAAACTGTCAACTCCACGAATAAACCTAAGGGACCTAAACACCACATCTACACAACTGTTAAATACTTCCAGGCATGATGGCTCAACCACTTCCCTGGGCAGCCTCTTCCAATGCTTGACAATGCTTTCAATGAAGCAGTATTTCTTAATGTCCAATATAAACCTCTCCTGGTTCAACCTGAGGCAATTTCCCCTTGTTCTATTTCTTGTAACCTGGAAGAAAAGACTCACACCTTCCTGGCTACAACCTCCTTTCAGGTAGTTGTAGAGGACTACAAGGTCTGCCCTCAACCTACTTTTCTTCACACTAAACAACACCAGTTCCCTCAGCTGCTCCTTATAAAACTTGTGCTCCAAACCCTTCGCCAGCTTTGTTGCAGTCATGCACACACTCCAGAACCTCAATATCTTTCTTGTAGTGAAGGGCCCAAAACAGCATTAGAGGCGCATACTCATCAGCACGGAGTGCAGGGGGAATAATAACTCTTTCTGTCTCCACTCAGTTTCCTTGCTCAGGCATCAAAGGCTGTGCTTTTGCTACTTCAGCTTGCTACTGTTCAACAGGACTCTGCATGCCTGGCTGAATGTGTTTTGCAAGATGCAATCCCCTTCCCTATCCATAATTTCCGTTCTTTGTTAAAGCACAACCTTGCATTGAGACAAATTGTAACACATTGTACTGGGATAAACCCAGCTTGCCTTGTTATTCACCAGCTTCAGCCTCAGCTGCAAGAAGCTGAAGCAAGCCTGTGGTTTTCCTGCATTCATAACTGATCCAAGAAAGATAACTGCTTAGCCTTGCTGTAAGTTAGAGTCTTAAAATGCCATTACACCCTGGGCATCTTGTTTGTTTTGCTTGTGGTCGATCAGTTAAGGTGTATCTGAGTAGCAGCTGAATTCCCTGTTGCCATGCAGCTTCAACAGAAACTCAAGTGCTAGAAATCCTTTGCCCCTTCCTCACAGAGCTGTCAAATTCTTCTTCACTGTGATTTTACAATTACTTTTAATGGATTTTTTTCTATTCACATTGATTTTAATATGCATATCAACATGTTTAATATACTTTTGATTCAGCACCTGAAAAAATAACATATCCTAAACTGCTTCTTTCATTGGTGTTATTTGTCTTAATTCTAACAAAGACAATATCACTTACAGAGATTTTGACATATGATATACTAATTTTATTTACTGTACACCTGGTAAAACTGAAATGTAACAACACTTTTTAAAATCATATTAGAAAAATGACACATCTGGATAACTATAACTTATTAAGTCATCTCTGTGTTTTAATATCTGCCATTCGTGCTGTGTGGTATATGCAGAATAATTTACATAGCAGTAATTACCTAGTAAATATCTTAATCTTGAAGTAGTTTGTAGAATACTTTAACTGCCTTTCCTGAATGAAGAATGATGAATTTGGGGTGGGTCATTATCTATATAGGAATAGAAACTTCAGAAGGTTTCTAGCCATGTCCATTAATTAGTAGGGTTGTGTCTTGCTTTGCTTCATCTCCTGTGAAACAAATTTTACCCACTGAAAATTGACATTATTTCTTTGCTAGAGTGAAACTGAGATCAGAAATCAGGCTGAATTGTTTATGACAGAAGGCAAAGAAAGAGGTGAGGCATGAAACATAACTCAGGAATATTGACTAAGCTCCGGTTCACATCCACATTTGGGGTCTATTCCTAACTGTGCTCAGACACATCATCAGACTGCACAGATGAGGAAGCTTTTGGAAGCCATTCGTTAAAAAGCACATTTATTTAAAGCATGCAGCAATCTCATTGAGTTTTCTGGATGTGTTCAGGTGTGATAAATTACTCAAGAGTTTGCTGACTCAAGCTTTGGTGTTGCTGCAGGGTTTTTTGAGTGATGTTGAACAGGAGCAGCCTTCTCCAAAGCTCACAGATGTTTTGGGGGTCTGTCCATCGGACTTTTCTTCCACATCACTGCAGGGGTGGATGAAGGACTCCAAGTATGTGCTCTACATCTTCTTCATACTTTTTGAAGCTGGATGGTGAAAGATGCTTCATGCAGATAAGTTACTGTTAGCACCAGTGTCTTCACACTGCGGTGTATGTATCACTGTGTTGCCCAGCAGCTGCTTGCTTCCATATGGGTGACTCAGGAAGCTGTAAAACAACTAGATAACTAGCCTGAGACTCTCTCCCTTCTACATTTTCAGACTGCAGCCTAATTTTAGCTGCTGCTTCCACACCAAAGGATGTATATTTTAGATGGATGCACTGGCTGCTCTATATCATTTAAAGGTGCCCCGCAAGTAGAGGGTATCTGGGACAACAGTCCCAAATAAATAGGAGAGGTATCAGGTGTTCTGGGAGCACATATTCTGTTCTGAGCATATAAAAGCCGATGTTGAAGGGAGGAGAAGGCATGATGGAAAGGTAAATTCATTTTGAGACTATATGGAGTGAGATAGTGAGACATCTAAACTATTCTTGTTACTGGTCTAACCATGAAAAGCATGACTGGAAAGCAAAGTGGAAAGAATAAGTCTTTGTTCTATTCTAGGTTCCCCCGTCACTAAAATAAGCAAACAGGGAGGCACGAGCACAGGAGACAGACTAAAATCTAAGTTGTTATTTATGCCCTTCAAGCTCTTTGCCCCTTCCAAATACACTTCCCCTTGTGATATACATTGCCTACAGATTATTGCAGTATTTCCCTGGCCTGTGTCTCTTCAGCCATCCATGGTTAAACTGTTGGCAATTGTGAGTGCTCAGGTTCAGGCAATCTTTCCGATGACAAGGTGGTGGGGAGGATGGTATAGCAATTTAAAAACCCCTTATGCTTGTCTTGAAAACCTGAACAGGGTTTTTACAGGGTAGATTGGGCTTCCCAGAAGCAAGAAACTGGTGCCCAATTTGCTTCTGAAAGGCTGAGGGTATCTTTGTGAAGAGGCTGATTACAGAGACGTGATGCAGCTCTCACTGTAAACTTGGTCCTCTTCCTCAGCTTATGAAAGGGACATTTAAACTCTGACTATGTCTAAGCTCTGAAGCAACAGCCCTGCTATGTACAGCTCTCAGTTCTGGTCATCTCACTGTCCACAGTGGAGGAGTGAAATGTCCTTCTTCCACACCTGGATTGGCCTCCAAAGACAGCCGAAGATTCTGAAGGCGGTTTGTTCACATAGAGTCACACCTGAGATCCATGCTCCCAGCTCAAAGAATTTAGATCTGATTGAGAAAACCCCACAGTTGCCAGTTTGTGCTCTTGTTTATTTTTTTTCTGTTAACCAAAACTATCAGCAACCTTACAGGGGTCAAATCTGACACCTGAAATCCTTCATATATAACAGATAATGATTTGGCCCTGGACAACAGAGGTGGACAAGACAAGCTTCCTTTAGCCACTCTTTCCTACGATCATCCCAAATAGCAGCTCTCACCAGGAATGTTTCCATGGTTTCCGTGTCTTGAACAGACTGTGTGTGGTTCCATCCCATGCATTACTCATGACAGACACTGATGTTACGGTGATTCAGGTAGGCTTGGGGAACTGGGAGTGATTATCTGAAATGAAATTATTTTCCTGATACAGTTTACAATTTGAAGTAGAGAGCCACTTAGATCAGAGAAAACATAAAGCGTGGCCAGCAGATCGAGGGAGGTGATTCTGCCCCTCCATTCTGCTGGAGCGCCTCCCATATGAGGACAGGCTGAGAGAGTGGGGGTTGTTAAGCCTGGAGAAGAGAGGGCTCCAAGGAGGTCTTATAGTGACCTTCCAGTACCTGAAGTGGTTGTACGAGAAAGGCAGGGTGGGACTTTTTACAGAGACATGTAGTAACAGGACTAGGGGGAATGGCTTTAAATTGGAGAGGGGAAGATTTAGACTAGACATAAGGGGGAATTCTTCACTATGAGGGTAGTGAAGCAGTGGAACAGGTTGCCCAGGGAATTTGTGGATGCTCAAGGAAGTGTTCAAGTCCAGTGTGGATAAGGTCTTGAGCAGACTGATCTAGCAGGAGGTGTCCCTGCCCATGGCAGGTGAGTTGGAATTGGATGATCTTTAAGGTCCCTTCCAATTCAAACCATAATATGATTCTATGAAGAAAACCAAAATGCCATTCTGAAAAGCAGGACAAAAAAATGATGGGAAAACGAGGGACTTGCTTTTACAGTGAACCCCAAGGGACTTTACAGTGTGAGGGCTTACTCCACTGCTGTGGGAAGAACAGGTTGCAGGCTAGGGTGAAACTCTTGAAGGTTTTCCATATCCAGACAGGCAGCACTGGCTGAAACTGATGTCAAAGTGACAATGATGTATCCAGAAGGCACTACTTATCCTTTGTGCTTTGCTTCATGTTGTGGTATCTGTCTTTTGGACAAGAGCATGCTGTCTAGGTGTGAGGCAGAGAGTAAAAAGCATGCCAGTTTTTCCTCCCTACCTTGGAAATACAGCATATCCCTCCTCTGATGACAGAAAAATGAGTAAAGGAAGGACTGTGTGCATGGAAAAGGAGGGCATAAATTATTTTTTAAGATCTTCTGGAAATTAAAAGATTGTTTTTCCCAATAATTTCCTCAAAAAATATACCCTGAAGATGCATTTCATCCCTAAATAAGCAATTTTCCAGTTCACCTTCTGTCCTGCTTGATGTTTTCTATTTTTTTTCTTAGAGTCATAGAATGGTTTAGGTTGGAAGAGACATTAAAGATCATCCAGTTCCAACCAATCTAGTTTCAGTCCTCTAGTTATGGTTTGGTTATGGGGTTTTTTGGAGGGGTGATGTTGTTCTTGCTTTGGTTTAACCTACAACAGTAAGAGCATTGTAAGTGAAAGAATTTTGCAGGGTCTTGTCTCTGGGTGCCAGATCTTGAACTTCTTCCTTCTTTAGAACTCAGCCAAAAAGAGATTTCTGAAGAAACATTTTTGAGAGAAAATTTTTCTATTTGCAGTGACTGTTTTCCCAGAAAAAAACCCAACCAAACACCAACCAAACAAAAATGCTTACTTGAAATCCCTCCCCATCTGCTTGAGATTTTTTTAGCAAAGAGCTATAATTTTCTGATCAGTTCAACTTTTAGCTTTTATGAGAGCATCGGATGGCATGGAGAATGACTCCATTCCCACAGTCTTGGATACTCTGACTTAAAAAGGCTCCTAAAACTTCTGCAGGACAGCAAAGGATAATTAGCAACTTGCATTCAGGCAGGCTGCAAGGACACAAGTTCTGATGTACTTGGTGTTCCCATCTTTGTTAGGTATAGCATAGTATAGGTTTAAACCATAAGAAAGTAATAGATGTTATTAGACAAAGTCCATCCTTCATAATGTTTTGGGCTTAAAACATAAGCTGCCCAAGGCATAAATAAAATTTGCATTTGTTGTCTGACTTAATCCCTTATTGTGATGACTGATTAGTTGACACCTCTAAGACTTGCTGCAAGCTCAGATGAAAATATCTGCATAAGATAGGTTTAATTAGCATTTTGAAGCATCTCCCTTACAACTGTTGGCATTAAAAATGGATGTGGCTTGCCGTTGTTGTTGTTGGGAATGGAAGATGGCAGGTTGAGAGACAGCTGCAGGTTGCACACCATATATGGAGACCGAACTCCTACTTGGTTCTCAACAGCATAGCATTTATTTTCTGTGGCCTGAAAACAGTCCTGTCCTTCTTATTCTGATTAGTAGGGGTAAATACTCCTCTGTGATTGAGACTGCAGCTATATGTGCTGATTTTGGTACCATGCCAATGAATTGGCTTTGTCATGTGTTTCCTTCTACTGTGGCTGCAGCTGAATGCATGACTGCATCAAAGAAACACAACCCAAGAGGAAGAGAAAGTTCATCTTCTGCTGCATCCCCTGATCTGAGTGGAACCACATTATCTTAAATGATCTGTTAATTATTTTTCTCTTAAAGATTGATGAATGTGATTCACGGCCCTTTCAAAACAGAGCTGCTCTCTGACACAAATGTGAAAGCCTTTGTGAGCATGACAAAAGGAGGTGGCTTCCAAAGTAAAGAAGGAAAAAGTGCAAATAGATCTATATCTTTTGTATTTTCCTACATAGGGCCTCTGGGCACTCTTGCCAAGACCACTTGACTCTTACTGGGGTCTTCTCGTGTGATGACGGAAAAATTGGACAACACACAACAATCAATATGATCCGAATGAAGCCGTTTATTTTGGGTTAACTGGCTGCCTTTATAGACCAAGCTAATTCTTGCGCCAAATATTGATTGGACGATTCTGTCCTAGTAACAAGTATTCATTGGTCACAGCCCAACCACACAACCATGTTGCCAGGGTACATTTCCCGCCTCCAACAGCCAGCTTCCTCATTAGCATAACACATTCCTGAGGACCTTGGCTAAGGCTTTCCCAACTCCACCCAGCCACAGTGCTTGGGCTGCTCATTGAATGCTGCCACCCATCATTCTCGTAGATTTTCCTATATTCTCTTGATCTATTCATCTGACAAAGAGTTGCATACAGTTTTTGTGTATGGAGTGGGCAGGGCACTGCAGGACATCTTCAATAAGCTAGAAGAAGGCCAAAAAAGCCAAATTTCCCATAGCAATTCCAGAAGCTTCTTGAGCCTGGGATCTCAGGAAGGAGTGAGAAGACTGTTGGAATCCAGTCTGAGCCCATCATTTGGGTCATGCTGAATGTTCTGAGCTGGGAGTCCAGAGAAGCATCTTCAAAGATTTCCACTGAGATTTTATACAAGAAAATTAGAAATAGAATAGAAATAATGCTTTTGTAAATCACTGAGATGTTACAAAGGTAAAATTGCAAAAAAAAAAAAAAAATTGAAAATTAAAAATGAAAAGGTAAAACTGAAAGGTAAAGTTGAAAGATTGGCTTTTCCGAAAAAGACAGAAAAAGCCCCACAAGTTAATTGCTGTTGAAATTAACTTTTTTGTAGGTAAGACTCTGTTTACTCCCAGAATGGGTGGAGGATAAGCAACAGCCTATTTCTGGAAAATAAATAAAGAAAAATCAACAAGTTCAAATGATGTATTGTAGTCATTAGTAAGAGCATCGTAATAACCCAGCTTTCAGCACATTGCCAAGTGCCTGTCTCTGTATGCACTTTCTTATAACAAGAATAATTTTCCTACCTGTTTTACCAGATCCCTTTAAACGATGCTGGAGCAATGTTCTTCTGCTTCCCTGGGGTGAATCTTACATTATTACTAAAGGGGGAACAATACAAGGATAATGTGTTTTTTTTATAGAAGCACATCTCACAGGCACATTTTCCCCATGGAGGGCACTTTGACCATTGCTTTTTCAGTGAGTGCCTCATGCTCTGTTAAACCAAAGCTTTTCACTGACTTGATATGTGGAAAGCTATTCTGTAATCCCTCCACAAAAGAGAAGTTAAACTATGTTAACACCTCCACCTAGTCAACCAACCAACACAAAGTAGGGAAGAGTGGACTGATAGATATCGTTAGTAATTTGCCTTCCCACTGGGCAAGCACAATATATAGAACACTTCTTGGTTGTCTCTTCCCATTTATGCAGTCATAGCTCTGTTCTGATTTTTTGACATCAAATAAGAACATCTGAGAAGAAGCATTTGTCAGGTCAGGAAGACCAATTGTTCTCCAGCTCAGCTCATGCTGCCTCGTCAGCATCTGCTGACTGTCACCTACAGAGAGGCTCTCATTCATTAAAATGAGTGGCAACACTGGGATAGGACTGAGCTGTGTCCCCAGTATCATATAGCATGAGAAGCTTCTCAGTGAATCACTTGAATATCTGTGTCCACACTGAGGTGCAAACTGGCTCCCAAATAGTGGCACTTACGCTCTCAACCTACAGAGATCTCTGTGGATGATGTCCTGGGGATCTGGGGGTTGCTGTTCTAGCTGTGAATCGTGACAGAGAACTTAGTTGTACCTTGCTTTTGCATGCACATTTATCTCACCTACCAAATTCGCAGATAGGTCTACCACCACATGAAGCATTTCTCTACACTGCTGGTGACATCATCAACCAGAAGACATGATGCACAATTCTTCTTTCAGGGGTCCAGCCCGGAAAAGCCCTAATATCACCTCTACCAGGGAACTGGGTTTGTAGGGACTAGATTTGTAGGTAAACTAATCTGGCTACATGAAAAGATTTTATTGTTGTCTGGGCCAGTGGGCTGGGAAAATTCAGATCTTCTCTGTAACTCCAACTTGGACAGCAGACAGAGCTGCTGATATACTTTAGTAGAAATGCACAAGGTGATATGGTACATCAGGCACTTCCCATTGAAATTAACTGCAAAATCACAGTGCTGAGTTATTGATGTCAGCTGGCCAGGCTGTAAACTGCTCAATCAGATTGCAAAAATGAAACATTCATGCTTAAATAAGGCTACACTATCAAAAAATAAATAAGGAGCAGTGTGTTTGGAGTGGAAAGGATCAAACTCCATCTCTCCCTGTAAGGGAACAGTGAATAGGCAGTGAATTTTACCTATAAAATCTCATATATAGGGAAATTAATGCACATTGCTGGTGAGGTCCCTCCCTGTTTCAGCTAACCTTCTCTCTGGATCAGCCCCACGCTTGTGGCTTCCTGACACGATGTGTGAAGAGTTTTGACATTATCTTACTGTATGGGATGGCTGGGCAATAAAACATCAGGTGAAATTCATTGGCATTAAATATGAGCACTGCACACAAGGAAAACAAGAGTTCTAACTCTGCATGCACAGTGAAGGGCTCTGAGCTGATTATTGCTACTAAGGAATGACATTTGGGGCTTATAATGGACAGTTGAATGAAATTATGAGCTCATTGCTCTATAGCAATCAAAAAAAGGAAATAGAATGTTAAGGATTATTAAGAAGGGAATAGAAAGCCAAACAGAAATCATCGTAATGCACTGAACAAATGTATTTTGAACCTGCATCTTGAATACTGCCTGCAGTTCTTGTCCTCCCCTCTCAAAAGGCTCTAGCAGCCCTGAAGAAAAGGCTCAGGGAAGATGACAGAAGGATGGCAAGGAATTGCTGCAGTAGAACAGAAAATGATTAAATAGATGTGCACACTTCAGTCTTAAAAATAGATATTTTTGAGAGGGGATTTGTCAGGCTAAAATCATGATGGACCTTGAGGCAGTGACAGGAATGGAGTAAGTTATTCACACAGGCAACATGTGGTTGACCTGTGCTACTCCTTGCTATAGGAGAGTGCTGTTTCTAGGGAAAAATTAATGGAAAGACCTTTGAGGGTTATTATTTATGTTGTCTATTATTTATATTACATGTATTACATATTGATAGTTATTGATGGAGTGCAATGTGATTGAGAGCAGGCCTCTGGAGAAGAACTTGGGGCTGCTGACTGATGAGAAACTCGACATATCAACAATGTACACTAACAGAAAGAAGGCCAGCTGTATCTTGGGATGCATCAAAAGAAGCGTGGCCAGCAGCTTGAGGGAGGTGATCCTCCCCCTCTACTCCATTCTTGTGAGACCCCACCTGTGTCCAGTTCTAAAATACCCAGCATAAGAAGGGTATGGAAGTGCTGGAACAGATCTAGAAGAGGCGACCAAGATGATCAGAGGACTGCAGCATCTAGGCTATGGAGAGAGGCTGAAAGGGTTAGGCTTCAATGTTGAGAAGAGAAGGCTTCGGGGAGACCTTATAGCTGCCTTTCAGTGCGGAAAGGGCCTAAAAGAAAGCTTGGGAGAGACATTTTATAGTGGCAAGCAGTGATAGGATGAAGGGGAATGGTTTAAAATTGGAAGGGGGAAGGTGTAGATGAGGCATGAGGAGGAAATTCTTCACAATGAGGGTGGTGAAACACTGTCACAGGTTGCCCAGGGAAGATGTGGATGCACCTTCTCTGGAGATATTCACAGCCTGGTTGGATGGGGCCTTGAGCAGTCTGATTCAGTGGGAGGTGCCACTGCCCAAGGCAGGAGGGTTAGAAACAAATGATCTTTAAGGTCTCTTCCAACTAAAACCATTCTATGATTCTATGATTCTTTTGAGGTAATGGGCAATATCAGTGTCTGCCTGGGTTTTGTACTCTTCTGTAACTACTTTCAGTCAGGACATGGATTGAAATTGGTTTTTTTAATTTTAATAAACTTTGATTTAAGTTTTTCATGTTGAATTCTTATGGATTTATACAGTCAGAGTTGACTTTTCTCTACTAGGTGGGAAAGGAGAGGAAAGGAAAATGTTATTGAAACCACAAAAACTATTTATTGCAGAACAGCAGGAAACAGATATACCATAGAAAAGTCCTAACACTAAGATAGCTTCTAAAAATGCAATTATTATATGAGAGGACATCATCCGATCTTTAGACAATAAACCGGGGACAGAAGTATTGATGAGAATGTCAAAGTAAACTTTTCCCATGAAAAGATTTAAGGAATTGGTAATGCCCATAATATGAATCATTGCCAGGGCTCTGCAGCACAGCCAGCTGCAGGAAGAATAACCTATTTAAATAAAAAGCCCCCTCTCTTTTCTCACTTTGTGTTCTGTTAGTAATAACAGTAATCATACAGGTTGGCTTGGACAGGCTTAGAACCAGTGAAGCAAAGATTTAATAGAGTTCAAACAAGTCTAGAGATTTTTTTTAAAAATGTACTTTCTGTAGCTTACTCAAGGCTCTACTGCTGCTTCACCCTTTTAATAACGTCTTACATATATGGAAAGAAGAGGGATTTCCTGGACCACTGTGTTAACTTCACACCTTAGTTATCGCATCTTAAAAATTAGGCATGTTGTGACGCAAAGGTTCTCCTTCTCATTTGTTCCTCCTTTTAGACTTTCTCTTCTATTCCCACTTGAATGCCTCTTTCTGGAATATGAGTTGGCCGAAATGTACTCAGGAAGTGGATGTTTCCTCGATTCTTTGTGCAATGGCATAGATATTTCTTTGTCTTGACTGAAATAAAGGTCAGTGAATCACAGGTTGTCTGAGGACGCCGTTATGGACACAGATGTGTACCTGGTCAGTGGACTTATGTTGTTGTGACACTGTTAGCATGTGTATGCATGGATAACCTGAAAAGAAAGATATATGTGAGTGCTTTCTTGTTAGATTGTCCCTTCTTTGATTAGACGATGCTTTTCAGCTTGATATGTGGTTGCAGATCTGGAGTTTGCACAGAGTAAGCATCAAGTGTCAGACCGCAAATTAGTCTTCTGCCAAAATATATTGCTAAGTGGGAAACACTTATTTTTCCTTTCTTTTACACTGTTTTATATCTCTTGCAATTTGCAGATGGCAGTGCTAGTAGCTTTTGTTGCTCATGGCTCTAAACCCAAAGAGTCAAATCATAATCTCCTTTAATTTCATAAACAAATCAATCAGAATATAAAGCAAAATTTAAAAAAATAAAGAGAGGAAAACACTATATGCTTCTGGTGACAGAGTTGTGCTGTGGTGGATTTCAGTTAGATGGGAATGTCTGCTGGCTTGCTTTGAGGAATAACGTTGCAAAGCCTCCTCTTGGGGGAAATAATATTTTTTTCACTTTTATAGAGATTTTCATCCATCAATTTATGAAGGAATAAGTGCAAGCTATTGTTAATGAGGATGGCTGGGACTAATTTGTAGACTAGACATTTAACAGACAAATTAGAGAGCAAGTTCTGTGCTGTGAAGAATTTACAATGTTGAAAGGCAACAAAGATGAGGGATGGGTGGTGACAGGAGCCAGCGGTAAGAAACAAACAGTGATAGCATAGATCCTCTATCCAGACAGTAATGATCACAATTAACTTTGTTCATTTATTGACATGCCCACAAGCACTAAGGAGCTTTCAAGTAGGGCCTTACAAATGAAGGTGCTGGAGGAATGACATTCAGAGAAGAGGTCTGCAATGAGAGACAGAGGGGACATGAAAATAATTTTGCCTACTATCCCCTTCAGCCCAAGGTGATGTACCCCCAGCAGACATACTCAGTGCTCTCCCAGAAGACAAATTCCTACTGTTTTACTTGTTTGTCTGGATTATATCAGTCTTATTGACTTCAGTCTATACTCATTGAGTCCATATAAGATGGATATGAATACAGATTGCACAAACCAAGCAATCCCAGACACTATGTGGCCTAAGCTGCCCTGCATCACAACAAGGTTAAAGAGCACAGACTCAGATTATGAGGACTCTACTAAATACCCTGACAGCAGTAGTAGGAGGTGGATATTTTTCCCCTGTTAATGTCTACGGTAACAACTATGTGAAAGCCAAGGTTGAGAGAAGCCAAATGGATGCGTAAGAGCAGATATATTCTGTGTGGGTGTGAAAAGAAGTTGGGTTAAATGAGTTGAGCTTGCTTAGGGCAAGACCTGCATGACTAAGCATGGGTGTCTATACTGGAGGTGCCAATATCAGAGGCCATCACTGTTGGCTCCCTTTGTGGTCAAGGAAGAGTGAGTCACTAGAGCTTGAGGTTCTTAGGACATTAGTCACCTCATCTCTGTCTTTATTTGTTCAGACAAAACCTGTCTGATACATTGAGTGAGATGAATCCCACCTCAGGACAAGTCTGCAGTGCTGCCTCTGCAGCGCAGTATACCAAAGTGGACTGCACAGACACAGAAACTGCAACAGATGCAGTGACACTTGCTGGGAAAATTTAATTGATCTTAGGTGATTAAACCCACGCTGAGCTCCTTTATACTACAGACACACTCCTGATGGTACCCAAGTGAGTTAATTTAAAGAGATTTTGGAAATGTCTTCCTAGGCTGCAGTAGAAACTGTGTCAGCGTCTATAGGTTGTGTCTAGAAAATCCTCTAATTTTGATTACAAAGGTGTTTTAAACCAGAATTTTTATGTTGGAAAGGAAAAACTGTCACTGCTTTTATGCAAGGAAGACCTGTAAATTAAACATCCATCTTTTTTGTTCCCGACTTCTTGCTTGAGTACACAAATAATTGACGGAAAATGTTCCCTTGTAGGACATATGGGCAAAGACAAGGGCTAGTTGGATGACCAGAGATTGACCATAGAACTGTGTTTCTCCCTTCTTGTTGCACTTGTTCTGACTGTAATAATAATGTCTTGGACCTTGAAGCTTCTGTAGCCGGCAGTGTTAGAGGGCTTTGGGGCCATTTACAGCAGGGTAGCATGACATTGAGGAAGGGCAGGAGATCTATGAAGGGTAGGAGACCTCACCCAAATCACGATTTATTTTTTATGCCCATGTCTTGCATTTTTTTCTTTCTGTGTTCAACTTGATTTAGGATCTGAGCCACATTTATCTTATGTCTTGGCATTAGTTGGCATGATTTCAGTGATGTGTGACAACCAAAGATGTTCAAGAAACCTCTGAGCCAACAGTCAGTTTCAATATTCATCATGGGTTACCTAAAACAGTAGGAACCATAATCATTGTGTTCATAGGTCTGATGGGTTCTACCTCCTCTAGAGCTTCCCATATTTACTTCTGCACTAATCTCACAATCATGAAAATTGACTAGATTTAGGTTATATTTAGGTGTGTGATTGGACTAGCCTAAATACAGATGAATAGTTCATGTTCCATCATCTACCAGGTCGTTAGAGACTGATTTTGTCTTTGCTGCAGGAGCTACGTGACCTCCTGGTCTGGAACTCATTTTGACCAAATGTGTTCTACCGTGTCTGTGTAGCAGAAACTCCAACCTTGACACAGATTAATTTTACCAAGGTCATTTTAGGCAAGGAGTGGAATACAGAATATCCCCCAGACTCATTGGGAAAGATGCATTAGCTCAATAACTTTCTATTTTTTTAACCGTTAAATACAGTGAGCTTCCGATTTGCAAAGAAAATATCAAAAAAAACCCCAAATATGTTCAAACTTTGTCAGTAAAACAAAACTGCTGACTCATTTTTTTTCACCATAAACTCAGTTTAATCATTTTGTTTTGCAGGAATGGGGTATAATTAGAGAACCAGTGAGCATGTAACTCTGAATTTATTATGCAAGCAGCTATGAAAATGACTGTCTTCAGCACAAAATGATTGAATGTCATTAAGAAGAGTGAATCCAAGGGTGAGACCCCAGTGGGATGCCCTCACATGGGAAAGTGTGATTGGATAAAGTAGCATGGGGCCATGAAAATCCAGTTGGTCTCTTTCTGGTGCTTACATGAACTTCCTCTCTATGTCTTCATCAGCTGTGGAACTGGGAAGTCAATGAGTTAGATAAATCATTGGGATGATCTCTACCATATGTAGACAAGCTATTTTGGCGCAAAACAAAGCAATGCTGTTAAAGCCAGCATATTGATGCTAATATGCCCTTCTGCAACTACCAACTCATTTCAACTGTTTTGGCATTTGTTGAATTAATTGAGTGCTGGTGAAGATAATGGACCCTGTAAGCTTAGGAATTACTGATTGCTTTATTGAGTCATATTTCAGCATCTCCTGCAACTCTCTCTGAATTGTATCCAAAAATATAGAAGAGGTCCATGCATAGGACTGGTCCCGAGGCCCAGGGGAGCAGCCAGCCTATGAGATCAGCTGTAGTAACTGTTTTTGAGTGTGCTTTTAGCCCAAAACCCCTGGGAGTTTATTCAGTTTAGCTTGAGCCACAGTGAATACAGAAAGCAGGTGGACTGATAGTTTCCACAGCCCATCTGACAAGTGGGAACATACTAAAAGGGCCACCAGGCTGAGTCTTAGACTTCTTAAAAAAACAATTATTTTAATTATGTGTCAAGAGTTTATCTCAGCTAGTTCTGCCCATAGATGAGCATCGCCTTCTTTCTAGCCCAGCAAGTTTGTAATTTATAGACATCTGAAGGAATGAGTCTGACCAGTTATTAGAATGAATGAATAACAACTTTCTTAAAAGAAACTTCCTCAGAAGAGACCTTAGCACAGGAAGGACATGGATCTGTTAGAGCGAGTCCAGAGGAGGCCATGAAGATGGTCTGGAGCACTTACAGTCACAAGCCGAGAGTTGCTCACCTTAGAAGAGAAGACTTCAGGGAGACTTTCTATCAGCCTTCCAGTGCTTAAAAGGGGCTACAGGAAAGCTGGGGGTAGGGGGAGGGGCTCCTTAGCATGGAGTTCAGGGATAGGGCACAGAGTAACAGTTTTAAGCTGAAAGAGTGGAGATTTAGATTTGATATTGGGAAGAAACTTTGCCTGTGAGGTTGGTGAGGCGTTGGACCAGGTTTCTCAGAGAAGTTATGGATGCCCTGTCCCTGGAGGTGCTCAAGGCCAGGCTGGTTGAGGCTTTGAGCAACCTGATCCAGTGGGAAGTATCTATGCCCATGGCAGGGAATTGGAACCAAATGATCTTTAAGGTCCCTTCCAACCCAAACCATTCCACGAAAAGCTCCCTTGTGTTTGAATGAATCGCTAATTTTGAGGAAGTTATTGACTTGCTTATTACCATTAGAAAAATTTGTTTCCCCACAGCCATGCAGCTATTGTCCCAGATTTCTTATTACTGGTTTACGTCTTTATTCAAGGGTTTATCCTCACCTGTACATGACCTTGTGAATGCATTTCGTGAGGCTTGCGGGTGTTTTTAGGCAAACATTTCAATATCAGTAGGCACACACTCTGAAATGTGTGAGCATTGATGCCTGTGAGAGAAGGTGTGCAAGTGCTTCTTTGTCCGCAGTTTAATTTACTACTGAAAATAATAAGGTGATTTTCACTAGCACATAAATTCATTGTCCACTTGTTGCCTTTCCAGCAGAGTGAGGACACTGACACTTGTTAGTTTGAACTACTGCTCCGAACTGTCAAATTTCTCTCTGGCCAAGCAGTAGGCCAACAAAGCATCACCTGGAAGTGCTGTTTTTTCTGAATCCAGACAGAACGTTTTGGCTGATTTAGGACATTGATTATGCAGGGCTAGGGGCACCCTGTAGCTTCATTTTATATCCATGCTTTTAGCTTCTCTGCTCTACCTGTCCCCTCCTTCTTCTCTTGAAAGTCTTTGCTTGCCCAGGAAATGTCAAGTAGAGAAAGTTTTCCTGAAGGAGGTAGGGGAAAAGCAAAGATAGTTTCTTCCTGGAGAATAACTTTTGGTGCTATTTCACACTCCTCTTTATGCCACATTGTAAAAGTGCAAGGTCAGTGCTTCCTCAGACCCATGATAATCTGGAATCAGATCAGTCTTCTAAAGACTTTTTACTTTAGAATCGAGAAGGTTGCAGGAGATCCTGTCTGGAAAGAACATAATTAATATCCCTTGTGGAGAAAGCAGCTGGAGCATAATTGATGTTCAGCATTATGATAAAACAGGTACAGCATTAAGCTGTTTGGGGAAGGATTTGTCCTTTAGCAGTATGTTGATATAGTGTCTGGATGCTGCCACAGTCTGAATGCAGTGAATTAATATAGTAGCAATGTGATGCAATACACTCTTATTAATGCAGGGTATACTGGAAGCATATCTCTAGATTCCAGTTTTCTCCTGGAATTATTAATTATAGTTATTCTGGCATAGAAATGTGCACCTTCAGTACCAAGGTGTAGTTTTATAAAAGTATTAAATGAGTCTGGGACAGGCTGTCCAGGAAGGTATGATTTCCATAGAAGGAAAACTTTTTGCATCGATGTAATATAGAAAATAAGCAATGCAGAATGTCTTTTAGAGGGGAAAAACATATCTTAATAATCAACAAGAATCCATTGCAAAGCTCTGTGAGATGAACCCCTGGTGGATTTATTTGGATCTGAAAAAAAAGCCTTGAGATACTGCCATACATGAGGCTATTAAGAAAATGCGTGGCCATAGGCAGAGTGCTGCAGTGCTGTCGCGGGCTCAAAGATGCTTTAAGGATTGAAGTCAGATGAGTGTGCTCAACTGTGAGTGCTGTGTTAACGAGGGGTAAGTTTCAAGAACATGGGTGTATGGGGGTCTGAAAAAAAATAAGTAGCAGCAAAATGACAAAATATGCACCTAATGCACAGTTGCTCAAGTTAGTCATGATGATAAATCTGTGACGAGGAGCAGAGGTTTGAACGCTTTGCTGAATAAATGCCTATTCAGTAAAACAGGCTTTTCTTTGCAGTTTTTTTGGGAAACAAACAGGAAAATGAGCTTGCACACTTAAAACTACTGAATAGTTCTGCATTCTGATTTATGAAAGATGATTGGAGCTGGCAAATATCAAGAGATAAAAGTTTGGAAGATCTCATATGGGATTGTCTGGAGCAATAATTCTCATTAAGCTTGCAGTTAATTTGAAAATTTAGCAGCAACAAATGATATTTTAAAAGCTATTTTCTCTCACAGACACTTTCACAGGATGGAAGCAATTTGGAAAACAAATTTTATTGGATATTTTTAGTGAGAAACTATATTAAAAATACTTAAATCATTTTTAGCAGGTAATCATGATATCAGGATATTCAACTATTGGTATTCAAGGAAACACATAGACTGGAAGAGATATATCTCCTAGGGAACCCACTAAAAATACTTTTAGGATTATTAATATTATAGATAAAGAATGTTAAGAGAGCAGTGACAAAATGAGAACAAGTGGTGAAAAGAGAGACCTAGTCCTCGGTATCTTCTTTAAAACATTTAGAAAATGACCAGTTTGCTTTGGTACACCAGACTATGTGGGTCTGTCAGGCTCTCAGACTGCCTTTGGTTGCTAACCTGAATCTCTGCATTGCTTGGGCTCCCATCCCCAGCCAGAGCACCATTTGTGCAAAACAGTCAGTGTGAGAGTAACAGCACCTTACATAATTTTTTTTTTCTAAGCTCCACTGAAAGTCCCACCTTCTTCTCTCTCACTTCATTTTCCATGCCCCAGGAGAACAAGATATGGCAAACACACCGTCACTCTCATTTTATCCAAAAAACATTCCTATGTCAGAGGAATGTCACTTTTTCCTGGAAAGCTTCTTCCTAATTAGTTGACCTCTTAACTTGAAATTTTGGGTCTCTTGCCCTTGGGGAGAATGTGTGCTGGCTAAATATTCAGTTAAATATATATGAGAAAATAGGACTGTGAGATATTTTATATTTTTTTAGATAGTCTTTCTTAGGCTTAATCTTGCCTCTCCTTTTTTTTTTTCTGTGGAGAACCAAGCCTGAAGAACAGTTTCTGAGATAGGAGATCTGAGATCCCAGGATCTTCCTCATCTCATTGGTTCTAAAAGTATTTCTTTAGAAGTTTCCCTCGGTGATGTCCTGTGATTCACTGATGGAGAACCACCTTTGAAGGGCTAAAAAAAGGTGTCCAGATTAATTTCTTTTTAACAAAGACCTTTTTTCTTAAAGCAGGGATAAGCTCTTCATGGAAGTTACGGGAACATTGATGTTTTCACACCATGTTTATACTGATAGAAGGCCAAGCATCACAGGGCCAAGAAAACTTGAAACCAGCTTTCTGGCATTTCACTCTTCTCCTTGCTCTTCCCTAACCAGCTTCTGCCAACAGTCCATATTTTTTTTTTTTTAAGAGTGATGCTCAGAACCACCTCTGGGTGAGAGATCTTGCTAGGGCTCAAAAAACTGGATAGGTAGCTTTGGGCAAAGATGAGTGTGTGTCTTGTAAGCTATGCTCATGCATGTATATCTGAGCTGGGTCCTGCAGGTTCTTATTAGATGCATGCATCCAGTTTGACAGTATGCCACCCATCATCGCTCTGTGAGTATCCACTTTTTCATGTTCATCTTCTCTGTGCTTCCTTATCTTGCTTAGAAAAAACATCATATGAAACATTGACCACAACCTTCCTAATGCCAAGATGCTTTTCTACTTCTCAGAACAACTATTACCCTGCCATAGGAAAACAACTGTAATTGTCTGGCATAATTGGTTCTGATAAACTGAAGATTTGGCGCTAGCACAGGAATCAAGATAATAACACAAATCTAGGAACTAAGCAGGGATGAGAGAAAACAGTAAAGCTTTTCAAGTAGCAAGCACAGGCTGAAATAGGGGAAATTCTTGACCTGTTGGAAGGTCACTACACATCTGTCTTAAGTAGAGGTATAGAGACCACCACCAGATTGCATGGGACAATACTTGCTGGTACCTCGGTCTAGGTGGATTTTGATGGCTTCTGTTCTTGTGCTTGCTAGAATGCCTCAGCTGGGGAAAACTTGAACAGAAATCAAGAAAAAGTAAGATGGATGCCTACTGAGGCGAAATCCTAAAATGGGTTCTCTGACCAGTCAACCTTACCAGTTCATCCTCCTCCCTCCTCAGCTGTTGCTGGGTTCAACAACATAGTTTTGCCTTAAGGCTGCAATTTCATATAAGAATCCCCAGAATTATTTCTCTTCAAGCCAAGCCCCATCTTTATTTAAAGACATGAGTCCTGAGTTAGATAATGGTCCACCTTGCTAAATACTCCATCACTCTCCCAACAGTAACAACTCAACACCCCCCAGCAATCAATCCTATTGCATCCCTCTCTCCATCAAGTGATCCTCTTGCCAAGAGCAAGAAGATCTTCCCTGTTCCAAACATCCTGCCACTCTAATGTAACAGGTTTCTCACAAAGTCTAGACATTTCCTGAACTGCATGTAAAAAGCTTCTGTTCCCCTTCAGCTCCATTAATCCTGCAACTCCAGGCCCAACAAGGCTGATGCTTCTCCATCAGCTCTGGGTGAATTAAAGTTTAAATGACAACCGTGCAACTCCTTGGCAGTGACTCTACGCCCTTTGTTCCTGTATTTTTCTGGATGGAAGAAAATAAATGATAAATTCTTTTCAGGCTACTGTCTGTTCCATTGCAGTAGAAATTAACTGAGCTGGGAGAATTCAGTGCAAATTGAATAGCTTGTACTATAGCTAGTTGATAGCATCATCCTGCAAGCAAGTAAAACCCCTTTCTCTCAGACTTTCAGGGTGCCTGTGTTGATTGTATCATAGATGTAAAAGATGAAAGAAGGCTAATGGGGAAATGATGAAGTCTTTTGGTACCTCATTGACTTTCTACAGAGCATTCCTTTGCATTAAGTTCTGTCTTGCTTCCAGAGTCCTAAGTAGAGCTCTTTGAAAATTTTCTTCTAAAGTTTTCTTTTAGATAAAAAAGACTTTTTTTTCCCCCTCAAAGAAACAAAACAATCTCTTTGTTTATAAAGTTCATGTTTTCCTGATTTTAGTGATATTCGGAGAAGCCTATAGAAAATCCCATCAGCATTGCATTTGCAGTTTCTCTGTCCTTTCCCTCTTTCTGTTTTTCTGTTTTTCTCTTTATTGGACGACAAAAAAACCCAAACAAACAAACATAGAAGCAAGAGAGAAACAGGGACATCAATAAAAGTTCTATTCGTATTTATCACTCTGTAAAACCAAGGACTGAATTAAGTCTTTCTGCCACAGCATTGCATTGGAAGCTCATGGTTACTGGCTGGTCCAGCGATGAAGGTAGCTCTCCCCAGGGCTGGGAATACCCTTCTTGATTTACCAGTTCACTGAATCAGGTCACACATTTTTATTAATTCTTTTGTTGGTGGTGCATATGTTATGTGGATCAGGTGTAGAAATCACCCTTCTGTATCCCACAAGAAACACCTCTTTTCCCCACTAATGACTAGTTGTTAATAATTTAACAATTTCATGTGATTACCCTGTGCTTTTCCCAGATCTCCAGCTATGAATTTTGTCATCACTATTAAATCAAATAATGGAATCACAGAACCATAGAATGTCCTGAGTTGGAAGGGACCTTGAAGTATCAAGTCCAGCTCCTCTCCCTGCATAAAGTCATAGAATCATAGAATAACCAGGTTGGAAGAGACCCACTGGATCATCGAGTCCAACCATTCCTATCAAACACTAAACCATGCCCCTTAGCACCTCGTCCACCCTTAGCAACCCCAACATTTACACCGTGTGTCTGAGGGTGTTGTCCAAATACTTCCTGAATATTGTCAGGCTTGGTGCCATGACTGCTTCCGTGGGGAGCCTCTTCCAGTGCTCCACCACCCTCTGGTTGAAGAAATGCTTTGGGAAGCTTTACTGATCTCTAGCAAAGTCCAAAGAACACACAATGCAGTCCCAGATCAGTTTAATTCCAGTTCAGCAGGCATATGACATCCACACTCCCATGCATTCTGTATTTTTTCTCACATTTGAGGAATTCTCAAAGCTGACCTGAAAAGGTGATGCAGTCATTTGCCCTGTCTTTCAGAATTTTACATTGTAGGTCATTTTTCCTAAATGTTCAATGCATTTCTATCAGTACATATGCATTACAATGTTCTTGGTTTCTGAATGACTGCAAAAGGCTTTGACACCCAAAGTTGATATTAATTTTCCCCCATTATTGTCATTCGAGAGAGAAGAAAAGAAATAGTCACTGTACACTTCTCGTTAGACATATAAGCAGGCCATCTCTATCTAGCTCTGGGCCCAATATCATTGCTATGTTATTCTTTCTATCCCAAAGTGCATGGCCTTTTAATTGATGCCTTCATTTTTTTCCGTATGCCTTCACAGCACTTCAGATGTCATTATGCAGCTCAGTTGTTATCACTTTCCTTTTTCATCACAAGTTATTACACTGCTTTTGAGTTTCTAATCAGCATTTTCAGGTTTTTCAAAATGTGAGATATATTGTATTTTACCAAACATCTAGTGCAATAGCTCTGACTTTTGCATTCCTGTGTCACTGGGGTGAGGAAACAGACTGTTACCTAACTTTTCCTCCATCTAGGATTTATCCTGACTGCAAACTCTTCCCTGCAGACTCTTCCCCCACTGGAGGTTCTGGTGATGTTCTGCAGAGCCACTCAAGCTGGACGCTTCACTATGGGTCTTCTTTCATGAACTCAGCACCTCACCTGTAATGCTTGTGCAGAGCACCAGGGAGTGTGTTTTTCCCACGTCTTCACCAGCAACGTGCTTCCTGACAGGACTTCAGTCCCTGACGAATTAAACCCATTTTCTTGTTTCTTCCCTTGTGCATGATGTCCTTACTGATTTCTGTGCCAGTTTCCACTCCACACTGGCCATTAGGATTCTCCGACCTCTTTCTTCCATACTGCTAAAAAGGCTGTTAAGCAGATTGATCTGATACTTCTCCACAGTGTGATCCAAGTGACACCTCCTTGTGACTCACATGTACCTTATATCCTAAAGTAGGAGACAATGCTATTAAGGCACTGGGTTTGGATTCCTGAGGTCCGTGGTTTGTCCATCTCATTTATCTTCTGAATGTGTTTGCACAAGGGAGTTATTTTCTTTGAACTATTTCTTGGTCTAGGAGGGTTAACAACACTGCCCTTCTGGAGGGAAGAGTTTCTAGGACATATTTGTTGAAGTTCATGTTGGTACTGTATTACTTGTGGCCACTTCTGTATACTGAGTGTATGGTTGGCTGACCTGCTGGTCAGTCTGGAGTTCACTCTGAGTGTGGAAAAATAGCAATTTCTGTATCTTGTGATTTCTTAGGAAACATCAAATGAGAAAATTTGCTCACTTCAGCCACTCATGAGTGGTATCTCATTCAGTCACTAGAACTAATGGGACTGGAGTTGAAGCTTTCCATCAGTCTTCTGCGGTAACTGTTGCCTCTGTCCACAGAAGGTAAATGTCACAAACACCATATACAGTGAATTACCTTAGATTCAAAAGAGCTTGATTTTTCTGTGTTCTGATTTAAAAAAAAGAAGTAAGCAAAACAAAACTCTGTTCGTTAGTACTTAATCAAAGACACTATTAATGTTTTTTTCAAAAAATTATAATTTATTGAGAGAATTCTGCAGGTACACACTAGACTGCAGAAAGGTTATTCTTCGTTTTCTATGCATCCACCAATTTTAAACCCAGCAGTCCTCTCAGAGACAATATCATTTAATATCATGAGCTGTACTTTGTGAGAGACTGTTTCAAATGCCACATCATTAACTGGAATATTAAATCTGCAAATTTTCTCTCACCCAATAATTTTGTAATTCTACCAAGGAAAGCAATTTTTTCATGCTATAATTTCTTTCACCCATTTGCTCCATCGCCTGATGCTTGCAACTCATAATATGGTTCATTTTATGGTGCCTTTGTTTCCCCACCCCACATTTCTCAGCAGAAAGGATGTATTTGTTCTGGCTGCAGAATAATCATAATGTGGCCTATTGATTAATGAATCTTTGCCCTTCCTCCTTTACAGTCCCACTTCCCAAGGAGTTCAACTCTGAGCAGAGTCCTGGCAGCTTATGGATTCCCTTTGCTCTTTGGCTCTTTGATGCGGGACTGTGTGTCATGAGGAGAAGATGAGAAGTTGTGACCACTGGAAAATGTGCTAAGAGCTTTCCAGTCTTATTTTGGAGATCAAAGCAGCCATGCAGTGTCATATGAAGCGGGTATTCCCACATGGGACTCTTCACAGAATCACCAGGTTGGAAGAGACCTCCAGGATCATCGAGTCCAACCATTCCTATTAACCACTAAACTATGCCCCTCAGCACCTCATCCACCCATCTTTTAAATACCTCATGGGATGGTAACTCAACCACCTCCCTGGGCAGCCTGTTCTAGTTTCCAATGACCCTTTCCATGAAATTTATATTTTCCTGATATCAAGTCTGAACCTCCCCTGGTGCAGCTTGAGGCCATTCCCCCTTGTCAGGTCCCCTGTCACCTGGGAGAAAAGGCCAGCACCCTCCTCTCCACAACCCCCTTTCAGGTAGTTATAGAGAGCAATAAAGCCTCCCCTCAGCCTCCTCTTCTCCAGGCTAAACAACTCCAGCTCTCTCAGCTGTTCCTCATAAGGCCTGTTCTCCAGCCCCTTCACCAACTTCATTGCTTTTCTCTGGACTCGCTCCAGAGCCTCAACATCCTTCTTGTGGTGAGGGGCCCAGAAATGAACACAGGATTCAAGGAGCAGTTTCACTAGTGCTGAGTACAGAGGGAGAATAACCTCCTTGGACCTGCTGGTCACACCATTTCTGATACAAGCCAAGATGCCATTGGCCTTCTTGGCCACCTGGGCCACTGCTGGCTCATGTTCAGTCGGCTGTCAACCAGCATCCCCAGGTTCTTCTCCTCCAGGCAGCTTTCTAGACAGACTTCTCCTAGTCTGTATCACTACAGAGGGTTGTTGTGCCCCAAGTGCAGGACCTGGCATTTGGCCGTGTTAAACCTCATGCCGTTGGTCTCAGCCCAGTGGTCCAGCCTGTTCAGATCCCTTTGCAGAGCCTCACGACCCTCCAGCAGATCAACACTTCCACTCAGCTTAATGTCATCTGTAAGTGGAAGATTCCATGTCCCTGCTGTAAATAGCTCGGACATTTAGACTCACGATTCTTTGAAGATAGATTCCCAGAGGATTTTTCCTTATTACAATAAAGCCTTCCAGGGTAGTTGGCCTTGCTATGCTCATGCCATTGGAAAAAACAAGTACAGGTAGTTTAGTGAATGTGTGGGGAAATCTACAGCTATTGTTGGAGACATCTTTAATAGGCTGTTGTAGGTCTGTTTTTTTTTTTTTTTGTTTTGATTTGCATTAATAGAGAGCAGTTGTGGAAATGGAAGCTCGGATACTTGTTTCAGCTTCTGTACAAAGTTGGCATTCTCTCTCCTCTAGTTCCACTCCATTGGCATATTGTCAGATTTCTAGCCTCTGCGTGTAGACAGCTTGGTGAAGGAACATCATTTAAATAGGCCTATAAGACCAACTCTAGTGGATCAACCTGTCCATCAGCCCAGCTACCCTGCCTGTGACAGCTGGTACTAATGAGCACTTAGACTAAGAGCATAAAATGGGAGGTATAATGAAGTAATTTCTTATATTTCCTGGGTTGGAATACATCTGATTAAACAAACATCTTTGTCAAAACAAATAGGGAATAAATTGACCCAGTAAATGGAGAACTAGTCTACAGAGACAGTGAAGTTCGGGACATGATTCATCTGATCCTGATCCTTATAAAAAAGGTCAGGTGACTCACTCTTTCAAATTGCCCATATCTCTCCATTAATTATAAAGACAGCTTGCTTTGACATGTTCAGCCTCTGTTCTGTAGACATCTACAGCTACATGGCCTGAAAAAAACCCAAGCTGAGTGGTTACTTCTTGAGGCTGGTGAAGTGCACAGGGATTGTTCCCCTCTTAGATATGCAACTGATACGTGATACATGGGATAGAACAGCTCATGTGCCTGATGATCCCACAGACACCTCCTTACCTATTTTCTGTCTTAGGGAGCTGGAAACATTTGCAACAAATATCTCTGATGTTCTCTGGCCACTAGAATATATTATCCCTCTTGAATGCCTTCTGGACATTGAATAATCTTTGAATCTGGTTGCTTTAATTTTATAGTACAGATCCTTGTGCACAAACTTGCATGTGTGACTGTCACTCTGTCCCAAACACAAGAGTTGGATATTCCCTCTTTTTTTTTGTTTTGGTGTCTGGTGTTTGGGTTTGTTTTTCATTTGGTTTTCTCCAAGATGAATGAATTTTGCAACCATAGCATTGTTGGGATGCAGAGGTCTGGGAAACTGAAAATATCAAGGAAATTATAAGATTTCCACTGTTCTGGAATGAAATCTTAGAAGAACATTTTGTATATACACTTGACACTAAGCCTGTCTTTGAGATTTCACTTCTGAGCTTATCCAGTTGAGCTCTGAAATCTCCAAAACTGTACATTTCACAATACTGCTGTGAATCCATTCCATTGAATCCAGTCCTTATGGTGAGATTTTTTTTCATAATACGTAATTAAAATTTTATCATTTCAACACGTTCTTTTGCTGTGAACTTTGGAGAAAATCTGATCCCATCTGTGCTATAGTTGAAGACAGCAATATTCCTTTCATCTTCTCTTTTTCGTGTTGAACAAAATCAACTATTCCAGGCTCTCCATGACTGGGATGTGCTCTATCACCCATATCACCTTGATGATCTCCACTGGAAAATCATGTACATGTCTTGCACTGGGTAGTCCCACACTTGACATAGTAAAACAGGCGTGATTTACTGAATTATAGAATAAGAATCCAACTGACCAGCATGTGGATTTCATAGTGCTGACCACTACCCTCTGAGCCCAATGTTATCAGTGAAGGCTGAGGCAAAAAATGTGTTAAGTACCTCAGCCTTCTCCTTTTCTGTTGATATATGATCACCATTTCCAACCACCAGTGGGGGTACATTCTCTTTGACCTTCCTCTTTTGATTGAAGAACATGTAGAAGCCAATATCTCTAATACATCTACAAGAGTATTACGGGAGACTGTTGAAACTCTTGTTAAAGTCAAGTTAAATGATACGTACTTCTCTCTGTTTCCTCTGTTTCTATGGAGCTAGTTGTATCTCCATAGAAGGCAGTCATGTTGGTCATACATTACAAGCTCTTGATAATTTAATTCTGGCTGTTCTTAGACATTTTAATTTTTCCTGTTTCCATAGTTTCCAGAAGGCTTTCTATGCAGCCTTTCCAGAGACTGAAGGTAAAACAACTGGCCTGTAGCTTTCTGGATCCTCCCTCTTGCCTTTCTTTAAGCTGGTTGTGAAATTTCCCTTTATCCAAATATCAGAAAGTACTTTGATTACCTTGAACTTATATATATGCTCAAGAATGGCCTCCCCCTGACAATAGTAGAGTTCCTTAGCATCTTCAGTTGACAGAATGAGAAGAAATAGCATCAGGATGAACCAGGGAAGTTTAGACTGCATATTAGGAAATATTACATCACCAAAAGGGTTGTCAAGCACTGGAAATGGCTGCCCAGAGGAATGATTGAGTCACCATGCCCGGAGGTATTTAAAAGACATGTAGATGTTGTGCTTAGTGACATGGTTTAGTGGTGAACTTGGCAGTGTTAGGTTTAAGTATGGACTCCATGATCTTAAAGGTTTTTTCCAAGCTCAACAATTCTGTAATTCTTTGTATATCCTATTTGCTTAAGTGACCTCAAATTCCGTCTTCCTCTAGCAAATGTACAAGAATGTGGGAAGTCTAATGGTACACTTTAAAGTAAATTCAGAAGCAAAGAGAGCTCTGATTAGAGAGGCATTATATGGGATAGAGATACTGTTGCCCTAGCTGGTACCATCTTAATCTCTTTTTCCTAGCAAAGTTCCTCCTGTATTTGCTGCCATTGCTAAAATGACCACCCCAGCATGAAAAACAAAACAAAACAAAAGCCAACCAACCAACCAAAAAACCCTGAATGAAAACAAGTAAAAAAAGTAAAATTCTCCATTCTATGAAATGAATAAATAAATACATGAATAAATAAATAAATAAAGGCGGTAAATTAAAGAGATCAGATTGTCATGGTGGAAGATATATTGCCTGTAAGTGAGGAACGAGCTGCTCCATAAGTAAGCTGAAACACTGCAGCTACATTTCACTCCTCCCTGTGAATGCTCCAGAGAACAGAGCCAAAGCAAGACGTCAGCATCAGCATGTAAATGAAAAATCTGGCAGCCATGTGAGACCTAAGCAGCAAAACAGCATAAAGAAAACAAACCCAATAAGAAAACGCTAGGCTGGATCTGTTTTGGTAGGTGACAGTTGTAACATTACCTGACAGAACCAGCTACTGGGTCCCAGTGTGCCAACTTGAATGGGAGGAGGGATTTCTGAAAGGCAGTAGCTTCCCGTTGCTACATGTGTGGGACTGGATTTCAGCTGCTGACAGGGAGCCAAAATGTCCTTTGGGCTAGTATTTGTTCTGGCAGAAATGGACATGTCTTCACTGAACTCATGGGGAAGATGCTTTCTGGTAAATGCGATTCTGGCATGTCATGTTCTGATTTTTATCAATATATGTGGGATTCCTTTGCATCACAGGCAGGTAAGCAGAGGTAAAGGTAGAATCATAGAATCATAGAATAACCATGTTGGAAGAGACCCACTGGATCATCGAGTACAACCATTCCTATCAAAAGGTGTGGAAATAATGGCTATAGCTGACCCCATAAGTGATATTTATAAGAGTTCAGGTTATTTTGGACATAAGAGATTCCTTCCGAGAACTGAAGAAGAAGATTGTGAACAAGTTAGAGCTACAGACTAGGAGACTGGCTAGGAAGCTGCCCAGAGGAGAGGACTTGAGTGTGTTGATTGACAGCCATCTCAATATGAGCCATCAGTGTGCCCAGGTGGCCAGGAAGGCCAATGGTATCTTGGATTGTATCAGAAATGGCGTGACCAGCAGGTGCAGGTAGGTTATTCTCCCTCTGTACTCAGCACTGGTGAGATCGCTGCTCAAATACTGTGTTCATTTCTGGGCCCTTCACCACAAGAAGGATGTTGAGGCTCTGGAGCGAGTCCAGAGAAGAGCAACAAAGCTGGTGAAGGGGCTGGAGAGCAAGTCTTACGAGGAGCAGCTGAGGGAGCTGGAGTTGTTTAGCCTGGAGAAGAGGAGGCTGAGGGGAGACCTCATTGCTCTCTATAACTACCTGAAAGAAGGTTGTGGAGAGGAGTGTGCTGGCCTCTTCTACCAAGTGACAGGGGACAGGACAAGAGGAAATAGCCACAAACTCCATCAGGGGAGGTTCAGGCTGGACATCAGGAAAAAAATTTCACGGAAAGGGTCATTGGACACTGGAAGAGGCTGCCAGGGAGGTGGTTGAGTCATCATCCCATGAGGTATTTAAAGACAGGTGGCTGAGGTGCTGAGGGGCATGGTTTAGTGGTTGATAGGAATGGTTGGACTTGGTGATCCTGGGGGTCTTTTCCAACCTTGTGAGTCTGTGTACTTTCCCTTCAGAGAGACCTTGACAAGGCTTGACAGATGGGCCTGTGCTAACCTCATGAAGTTCAGCAAGGCCAAACGCAAGGTCCTGCATGTTGGTCAGTCATATCCCAAGGAAAAATACAGGCTGGGTGGAAAATGTATTGAGGGTAGCCTTGACTTAGGGGAGCTAGAGAAGCTCAGCATGAACCAGCAATGAGTTCTTACATCCCTGACACCAAACCTTATCCAAAAGAACTGTGATCAGAAGGCTGAGGGAGGAGATTCTGCCCCTCTATTCCGCTTCCATGAGGCGTCATCTGGAGTCCTGCTTACAGCTCTGGAGTCTTCTGCACAAGAAGGACATGGATATATTCAAGTAGGTCCAGAAGAGGGCCACAAAAATGATCAGAGGGCTGGAGCACCTCCAAAATAAGGACAGCCAGAGAGAGTTGTGGTTGTTCAGCCTAGAGAAGAGAATGCTCCGGGGAGACCTTATAGCAGCCTTCCAGTACTTAAAGGGGGCTACAGGAAAGCTGGGGGAAGAGGCTCTTTATCAGGCAGTGCAGTGGCAGGGCAAGGGGTAATGTTTTTTAAGCTGGAAGAGGGGAGATTTAGATTAGATATTGGAGAAATTTTTTCCTGTGAGTGTGGTGAGCCACTGGAACAGGTCACTCAGAGAAGTTATGGATGCCCCATCCCTGGAGGTATTCATGATCAGGTTGGATGAGACTTTAAGGAACCTGATCCAGTGGAAGATGTCCCTGTCCATGGTAAGGAGTTTGGAACCGTTATCTAATTCTGTGATTCTATGATAAATTCTGTAGAGAGATTCAAGATGCTAAGCTAAAACTTTAAAAACAGGATCAAGTTGCTTTTGAGCCAGGTTTTATGCAATACTTGACTCTCTATGTTCTGGATGACCTCTATGAAACTTACTGCTCAGCTGCACCATGAACAAGCATGGATAAAGATCATGAGGAGTGCTTGTGCTCATGAAGCCACAGATTTATGAAGACAAACAGAGATGTCCTGTCAAAAGAACAAAAGGAATAATCCAAGGCATGATGAACTAAACTGATCCAGGAGGTGATTTGGGCAGCAGGACGCCTGGACCTTCCTCTAACTGTATGTGTGTAGCATCACACACATATATAGCCCCTGTGGAATTCAGAGAGAACACTGCATCCTGCAGTTCACTGCAAAATCAAGCCTTTATGGTCCATGGTCACTCAGAGCCTCTGTGAACTACTCACAAAATAGCTTTTCTGTTGACATAACTTTCTCTGTAAGATGCTCGTGCAATTCTAGATTGTGAACACCATTCCCAATGTTTCCATTTATTTCCCACCTAAACATCTAACCCCTGCTCAGTGTTGGCTGTGTGATAAAATCCTACCATCATGATTCTATGTGATAAAATCCTACCATAGTGGGAAAATCCCTGGAGGAATGTTTGTGGTTTTTTTTTTCTCTTCTGGAGTCCTGAAAACTCTGTGCTTACTCACCTCTCCCCACACATTTCTGAAGCTGAGAACTCCTGGTTATCTTCTGTGAGTCTTTCAAAATGAACAGCACAAAAGTGTCATTTTATTAACAACTTGCCACCATCAGCAAGAGTGAGTTTTAGCACAGACCAATTAATTTTGGAATTGGATATTTCTGTTACAAATAAGGCAGCAGTGAGTGTGATCTACAGCACTTGTAAATTTTACTGGTAATAATTTTTAATATACTTTCAAAATCAATTCCAAGTTCTGTTAGTTTACTTTGCTCTTCCCCCCCATTAAGATTTAGGCTTGTAATAGTTTTAATCCATTGCCTGAATAATTCCAATTATCATTCTACATTTATTTAATGACCTTTAATTTTACAGCTTTTTGTTGGTTTTTTTGGGTTTTTTTTACCCGCACAGTTAAAAGATAGAGCCATTGCCATGGCAAGTTAACTAAGAAAGTGAACACTAAGGAAGATTTCAAGTCTACTCAACTGCGGGCAAACCCAGCTCTTCCAGCTGCCTCTGTTTCACTACCTCCATCTATCTTTCTCACCCATCCTTCTGTCTCGTCTTGACAATGCCTCTCTCATCCAGGTGTGTGGGGAGTTTGCAGGTGGAGGCAATTGTCGGGAGGAAAGATATTGGACAAACAGTGCTCCACCTGCTCTGCTTTCTCACAACAGGAGACCAGCCATGCATGAAGAATTATAATTACCTGTTGTAAATCAAGAAAAGTCAGTTTGATGCACTGAATTTTTATTACCACTCTCTCTGCCTTCTTTTTTCCCCCTCTTCTTTTGGCAGGATTAATATTCATGCATATGTATATGGAGACAGGCAGAAGTAGAAAATTTTTTAGTAAGACTACAGGAAATTGGTTATCGTTGTTATTTATAACATGGTGCTTCCAAGACCCCAGATGAGATCAGGATTGTACTGCTCTTCATACTGAAGTAACCAAGAGCGTTTCTAGTCTAAACAAAGGGCATATTTGTACCTGTTTAGAAACTGGAAACTGAGGCAGAAACTTCTTAATATGTTAAGCTGTTACTATGGAGAGAACTGGTGCCACATCCAATAAGTGGATTCACATCTTTTTACTCCTATCTGGGCCTTCAATTACAGGAACGTTATAGAATCACAGAATATTTTTGGTTGAAAGGGACCATGGAGGTCATCTAGTCCAAGCCCCTTACAATAAGCAGGGACATCTTCAACCAGATCAGGCTGCTCACAGCCCTGCACAACCTGGCCTTGAATGTTTCCAGCAATGGGGCATCCACCACATCTCTGGGCAATCTGTGCCAGTGTTTTGCCACCCTCAGGGTTAAAAACTTTCTTCCTAATATCTAGTCTAAACTCCTCCTCTTTTAGTTTAAGGCCATTACCCCTTGTCCTATTGCTACAGGCCCTGCTAAAATGTTTTTCCCCACCTTTCTTACAACCCCCTTTTTAAGTACTGGAAGGCTGCAATAAGGTCTCCTCAGTCTTCTCTTCTTCAAGCTGAACAACCCCAACTCTCTCAGCCTCTTTACATAGAGAAGGTGTTCCAGGCCTTTGATAATTTTTGTGGTCCTCCTCTGGACCCACTCCAACAGGTCCATGTCTTCCCTGTGTTGAGGACTCTAGAGCTGGATGCAGTACTCCGGGTGCGGTCTCACCAGAGCAGAGAAAAGGGGCAATTAATAAATTATTGAAGACTGTTCCCAAAATCATTTGAAATATAACCAATGACATCCACATTACCAACCATTTGAACAAAGGATGCTGACAAAATTTGAAAAATCTATCTTCTGTTTTGGGGGGAGATTTCTATCTTGTCCTTTGCCCCAGTTCAGTCATTATTCCAGAGTCTGGCACACTTTTGTGGTATCAGTGATTTTTTTTCAAAAGGTGAACTACTGAATACGAAGATGATGTCTGTACCTGACTGCACTATTAATTTTTTTTACTTACTTCATATATGCATTTATGATAATAGATCGGATGGCTGTGTTTTATTTGCTTTTCCAAAAGTAAAACGTACTTCATTTGTTCCCACTCATCTCCAACCTCCCTGAAAATTTGCTTTCAAAGTGTAGAGCTCCTCTCTGCCAATTCTGTCCACATTATAGTCCAGAGCCTACCCCAAGTGCTGAAATGAGGTTTTCAAAAGTCTCCAATGACCTTTCTTAAGCCAAAGCAAAGACGCAACACTGCACTTTACCTTTTCACTTTGCTGTGGGCCTGTATTATCCTCTCATCATTTCCATGAATCTGTCTTATACTTGTCTCATGGCTCTCATGAAGCTTTCTTGTTATCTTCCAGCTGGCTGGGGATTTCCACCAGCTTGTGGCCCTGCTCCTGTCATCTGCCATTTCAATTGCCATCCCTGTGTAGCTGCTTCAAGAAATTTTCTTTCATCAGATGGTCTCCTAAGATGGAGTTAATCTTGCCTGAATTTATACAAGAGACACTTGTATGTTTGAGCTATTAATGAAAATACTTTTTGTAGTCAATGGGAATAAACAAGTACTTTTAGGACATAGTTCTTCAGGCATACTTGAGAGGTCACTCTGAGAAGGTGGTGGAAAACACTGGAAAATACTTGTGTCTCTCCACCAGCCGTAGGGATTATCAGTGCCTAACTGAGAGCGGAGCAGCCTGTAGTACAGATATGTTAAGTTAAATGTTAAACCTTCTATAAAAACTGGTAAACCATGTTATCTCCTTCTGACATCTCCTTCTGGCTAACCTCAAATTACTGAAATATGACCAACACAAAGTTTTAAATCTCCCTCAACCACAACCCTCTTCACTCGCTGTTTTTTAGTGATGGGCATCAACATCTAGCATATTGTACAGATCTAAAACATGAGCAGCAGCAACAGCTTGGACCTTTCAGGTCCTCATATGACAGTATCTAAGTTTTCCTACAGAACATTTATTTTTCTGTATTATTGTGCACATCCCTGCAAGTCCCACCATGTAGCAAAGACTGTGACATGACATTTGGATCACTCCTTTTGCTCTTTGCCTATGAGGACATAAAGATGGGATGTTGCTGCTTAAAATAATAGGAAGATGCTGAAATGGGGAGAGGAAGTATTAAGTAGACCAGAAAAGCCAAAGAGTCAGGGATTGTTAGCTGAGGTATAACACTGACCATTTGCATTTGACCATCTCTGTCTCTGATCTGGACAACTCTACAATGCCTTCCTATTACTGTTGTTCCATTGTAGTACTTCTACATACCAGTAGACATGAAGCAATTTAGTCACAGTGAACACCCATAAATTGGTATCAGCACTGAGTCAGCTACTACTACTGTTCTTCATGGAATATCTCCATGCCTTCTGTTGCTCGTGAAGCAAAGTGAACTTTGGTCTGCCTCACATCTGTAAACACAATTGTGTTGCTTCCCTTTCCTTTCCGGACACCCTCTGTAAGTAAGTAAAAACAAACAAACAAACAATCAAACAAATTTAGCAAAGTTTAAAAAGTATGTGCCTTTAATCTTTCAGTAAACACCATGTCAGGTTTTGAAGTTTTTTCAAAATAGGAGGCTGCAATGTGGAGACATGGTAAGGCCAGAAGAAAACTTCTTCACCCAGTTGCTTGATCATCACTGTGCAGGATTTTAAGCTTTACCTGTTTTTTTGTGTGCTTTTCAGTTGATAGAGAGTGCAGCATGGATGCTCTCTACCTTCTGTTTGCATGAGGGGCAGGCAGGAACCCATCTAAGTCTCAAGGTTTTCATTGCACAAAGCGTAATTCCCTTACCATGAAGTATTTGACCCAAAAAGATATCCAAATATCCAAATAATATATATCATCACAGACCAGTTAAAGAGTGGAAAAGCCAGGCCCTAGGCAATACAGACCTGCAGCTGTATTTTTGGTTCGTGATTCCTCCCTGTCTCACAGGTCCCTCCATACCCTGTTCCATTTCCTTGTATAGAAAAGTTAATCTATTTCCCCTTCACTCCTTCCTTCAGCTCTGCTGGCCATGTGGAATTGCTGTTAGAGCTTGCTGTAGGGTGAAAATGCTTTGCAGCTTTGTAAATCAGGCATGCAGCAAAGCACAGAGTTTAAAGGAACAAAGAACGAGAATAAACCCATTTTCATATTTGCTGCTAAATGTCTTCCAGCCTCCAGCCTTGTTATTCTTCCTCTAGAATTAGAAAAACCTGTTAGCAGAAAGTGTGCTTGCTCTTTGACAGTTAATAGCATATTATTTAGATCGATATGGCAATTCTCCCCTTAATAATACCACTTTGCATTTATATAGTAGTTATATATATTTATATATATATTTCTGCAGTAGACAGCTACACTGATTTTTGCAGGAAGCTCTCAAAGTACATGTTGTGTTCAACGTTAGTGATATTCAGTGATCAAGAAGATCCCTGTTCTCAGACCTACAGTTAACAGCTCACAAAGAACCCATCTGTTGAGAGAAATAGAAGGAGCACTTACATACTCCTTCATATGTAAAACAACCAGAGGTAATAGAATCTACTTGCCTAGTCACTGATCCACAGGATAAAAATATAAAAAAACCCAAAACACTTGCATGTGAGTAAGTATTGGAGGACTAAATATATTTTCTGTAGGACTATTTGCAAAACTAGTATTGCATACTTGGAAAGGTGAGAGAAAATGAATGAGGGAAACCAGGGAGGAAGCAAAAGTGGCAGAAATAATATGTCCCAGAACAGTAACAAGCAGAAAATGATAAGCTCAAAGATCCCCGAAATCCCAAATTTGTCTCTCAGGAGTGAAGATATAACCCTTAATCAGATGATCATGGAATGGTTTGGGTTGAAAGGGTCCTTAAAGACCATCCAGTGGGCAGATTTGAGTTTAGAGTTACCTTCACAGGCAGCAAAGTGCAGCTACTCTTCCCTTCTCTGTGGGGTCCATTGGAGCTTGGCTGACTCACCTGAGCTCCCTCCGTATCCTTCCCCCCTCCCTATTATAGAGACCTGCACCCCACAGTGACTAGGACCTACCTCACAGCAATAAAACTTGTGTTCTTCAGAATTCTTTGTCCAACAAGGGTATGTTTTTATGGGAATACATCAAGCTATGTGCACATGCCTGTTTCCTTGCAAGGGCACCCTGGTGTTTTCTTCCTTTTAGAAAACCAAGGGAAACATCTTCAGTATATTCAAGACAAAAGCTAGTTTGCTTTGTATTCAGGAACAATTCAAAGTTCTGGGGCCAGATTCTGCTATGTGCTGATCATTTTGGCCTCACGTTTTGGCAGGGGAGGTTTAGATTGGATAGTAGGAAAGATTTCAAGTACTGGAGGAGGCTGCCCATGGGAGTGGTAGAGTTTCCTTCCCTGGAGGGATTCAAAAAGCATGTAGATGTGGCATTTCAGGGCATGGTTTAGCATGTGTGGTGGTGTTAGGCTGATGGTTGGACTGGATTATCTTAGAGGTCTTTTCCAACCTTAAAGATTCCCAGCTTTGTCTTCCGCTAGGAAAGGTAAACAAACCCAAATGACACATTAAAAGTCAAAGGGTCAAGATTGTTCCTTGGAAACGCTACATCCATCATGGAAATGTTTTCTTGCGCAGGTGACAGGGAGTTGTGATCCATGCAGAGAAGGGAGAGCAATGTGCTCTTCACTTTACTTCTGGGTTTGTTGGGAATTTTACATGCTCTGAAAACGCCAGTCTTTCGCAGAGCACACTGGTAATAGTCTGAAAACCGCAGGGATTCATATCCCATTGGCTTGCTTCCAACCACAGCAACCACCTTCACTTCTGCTCTTTTCATTTTCTTATGCTTCCATCCTGAGCATTGTCCAAGGGAAGAGCTTTCAGGTCTTATCTAATCCTGTTTCACGCCCGGGAGCTTCATCACACCTGGCAGGTGCTGGGAATCTGGCCAGGCCAGTAGGTACCAGGGCTGGACAAAAGCTCTCCCAGAAGAGTAGTTCTGCAGTTGAAAGAGCTGTGTGAGGCCCTGAGCATGGTGGTATTCATGTGTTACCATTACTACTTCATCCTATCCGTCTGAGACTCTTTCCCATTGATTACCTCCTTAAATCAATACTAATGGCTTTTCTCAGATTTATTTATTTCCTTTATATTTAACTCCTTTCTCCCCAACACTTTCCTTCTCTGATGACTGGAGTCCTTGCCAACTCTCCTCCCTTGCATCGAAGCAGCATTTCATTGTAGGATTGTAATTTATACAATTTCTCCTGCTCGCTTTGCTTAATTGTCTCATTTGTAATATTCTATCCTCTTTCCTTTTCAGTTCATTCAGAATACTAATTCTTGTTAAAACAAATATGTATTTTTAATTTTAAGCAGCCTAATTTAATTTTGTAAATGTGGGATCAGTATTAATCAGGACTACTTCTGAATTCAAGGCACATTCACCTCAACCAGTAAAATAGCATGTGTTGCTCAGTTCTACACCCCTCCTGTCATATTTTTTTTACATGCAAAGCTCTGAAATTCTCTGCCTGAGGTTCAGATACTCTGAGGACTTCTCAAGATCCCTGGGGTTGGTTAATAGTCCAGGAGAAGTGGAGGCGAGTGGAAGATGGGGGTGCTGTTCACAAGTGTTGTTCTCAAGGTCAACAGCCTGCTTTTGGAGGGGTTGTAGTAATGCCACTTCATAAAAGACTTGCTTCCCAAGTGTCTCTGACAAACCATTTGCTTCTGATACTGCTATCCCCATCAGTCCTTGTGCCTTCTTTCCATCACTGGCTTTAACCCACCCACATGAAATAAGCCCCCCAAACAACTGTTTTTCTTGCCATACACATGAATCTCCACCACAAAGCATTCTGGCTGTTACTCTTTCAAGACACTCTTTCCATTTACAAGAGGTTCAAAGTTTTTACAAGCTTGATATCAAGGCTTTTCTTAGAAATCACTCCCTGTCTTTCATTCCCCAGATGAAACTTCAGCGTGCCTAATGCATGCCCCAAGGCAGGTCATGGGCTGCTGCTTGTTTCACCCCAGGGCAATATGTAAATCTCCAGGGAGTCGATATTTCATGACCCTTTAAAAGCATTTCCAGGAAAGTGCAGAACCTCAGAGAGCTTAGTTGTTGGCATTGCTGGTGAAGAGAAGTTATTCTGAGTCAATTCTTAGAAACCACTCTGTGCTGGCCTGTGGCTCCTGTTGATCTACTGTCTTTAACCCCGCATTCCTGAGGAGACCAGCTCAGTGCTCTGTGACCATTTCTGGATTCGAATAAATTCATGTATTTACTTCTGTGCACTAATTGCAGACAAGGCAAAACATTCATCCCTTCTCTACCTTCCTGCCCTTCCCACTTCTCATATGCTTTAATTCTTCTTGCTGTTCCCTTGGTGACTGACATCTCATCACACAGCATAAAGGTCCTGCAGACCTTCAAATCACATCAGTCCCAGGCTATAAACCAGCCAAATACTGCTGTCAAGAGGGTCTTTGGTAGCAAGGTGCATTCCTACCCCATCATCAAAACTCCCTTTGTAAATTATTGTAATGGCAAACCAAGACCATGAGGGCCAGAAAGACTCATTTGGTGAGTGGAGCACTTACTGCCCTTTGCAGGAGGATAGGTGGAAAAGTCAGAATGAGCTTATGAGGGAATTTAAGGGGACTGCAGCTCCCTTCCCAAAATTTCCATTTCTCTTCAACAACCCTGAACATTACTTTAGCCCTTACCTCATTTCTCCTGATATAAGAAGGGAGGATGTTGCTAAAGCTGGGGCACAGGCTCATGTCTCAGGTACTCAAATGGTGATCGTTTGATATCTTATGTCCTTATCAGGACATACTCTGCTTTCCTCTCTACCTGCCCCCATGTTTCCTTTGTATTTCCAATAGTAAATTCCAGAACCGAGTTTCCAGATGTAGCATGCTAGAAATATACACTTGAGATGTTTCCAGCCAGTTTCTTGAGGTCTTCCAAAGGTGTCATTCATTGTGGCAGTTCACTCTGCCATGTCTGAGAACACAAGGTCTGACATGGGGTGGGAAGTGTCATGTTCATGGCAGGAGCTATAATGATGCCCAACATTTGACCCCTTTAGCAACTTTGTGTGGGCCTTGTAGCACTTGGTGGGGGTCTGCTTTGAAAAACCTTTCCTAGACACTTGCATGCTTGTTGCCCAGGGATTCACATGGAGCTGCTGAGCCATAATATCTTGCCTATGTTCACCCAGTTTTTCACTAAGCCTGTTAATTTTCATGTCAATGCAAGATCCAGTGAATGGGTTCTATAATGGAAAGTACCAGAATGCTCCAGTACATCCTTGTACCTGGAGTACACAGGAAAGAATTTTCTTTTCCTTCTATCCTTGGCTCCCATGGTCTCCATCTCAAGATTTTTATGGTGACATTGTGGACTGTGCAACATTACTGGGGCATAATAGGAGCAGCCACCGCTAAACAAGGTAGAAGTAAAACTGAACTCAGTGAACCACTTTTGTTCACAATAGTAGCGACTGCTATTTTTAAGGCTATATAAACTGTACTGCATGTTTTTGGACTATCAATTCTTGTCATGTTATCTCTGCGTATTTTATTTATAAATTTTGCTTTCTTGTTGTATTTAATGTTACTATACTGTTCTGAACACACCTGAAGCACTTGCATGAGGCAAGCATGAAGATATAGGAGCTCTTTGACTCCCTTCTGTGAAAATGACTCCCAAGGTGTGTAGCAGATTCATGAAGTATTTCAGTCCCAGACAGATGGCTCCTCTCCAGGCTGCAATGAATCAGATTGAAAAGGCTATTTTAAAAGCAATTTTTTGCCCTTGGGTGGTTTCACGCATCTTGGAAGTACAGATGGAAGCACACTCATTCTTCTCCTGCTGGTTCCATCACACCTGTTTGGTAGAAGACTTACTCTTGTTTATCATGTTTGAATGATATAGGGAGAGGGACTTCACCTAGCTGTCTGCCAGGATACAGAAGTGTTTGAGGTTTGATAAGTTGCCTTCAGATGAACGCAGGATGGATGGAGTTCTGTGGTGTTCATCGTAGGGTTTATAGGTGGTTGCAGCTGTGCAATCTCAGATCGTTGTCCTCCAAAGTGATTACTCCTGGTGCTAATCTCAGTAATGTTTCTATTCTATGCTGTGAGAGTTCTGTTCTATGCACCTTGGCAGAAATGACACTTGGGGCTTTATTTCCCTGTGACATCATGCACATGAGTTCATCCACTGAGCTTATCCATGCTCAGGAAGACCTGCACTCAGCTTATCCATGCTCAGGAAGACCTGCACTCAGGATCACTCTTGTTTTCATTGCCCTCTCTCTGTCGCAGGAGCCTCTTGTTCATGGGAAATACTTAGCTTGATTACATTCATTTTTCCTGATATCTAAAGGCTGTGCAAGCCACATCCAACTTGGCCTTGAATGCCTCCAATGATGGGGCATCCATGACTTCTCTGGGCAACCCGTGCCAGTGCCTCACCACTCTCATGATAAAACATTTCTTCCTAATATCTGGTCTAAATCTCCCCCCTTTCAGCTTAAACATGCTAGTCCTTGTCCCATCCCTGCACTCCCTGTTATAGAGCCCCTCCCTAGCTTTCCTCTAAGATCATAGTTACTGAAAGAGAACTTATAACCACCTGCACACATTAAGGTGTGCCTTGGCAAGTTTGCAGCCAACATGTGAGTGGAATTAATAACCTGAGAGAGACCTACAATAAGGCCAAGGTTGGTGATCCCTTCTCAGGTTGAGGGATCTTTTCCCATAAAGGGATGTTGTGCCACTGTTGGATTGACACACTTCAGGGGACACTTGATGGACATCTAGACCTCCTCATCCACTATCTCAGGAAGTGCTGCCATGTCATGTTTCCACCCAAAGTTCTTAAGAATGAAATGGGCACAATTTTCTTAGGTCAATAATGAGGGAAAAGCACTGGTGTGACAGTTTCTGGGTCACCTGTCTCAGTGAGAGCTAGAGGGGCATTGGATGTTGTCCCTAGCAAGACAAAATGAAGAAACAGAGGCATGGGCTACTGAAAAGGTCAGAGGGAATAGAAGAGGGCAGCATGACAGATTGTGTCCCAGGCTTTGAAGTAACACTTATAGTCCCATTCCTTCTCTCTTTCTCTTCCACTATTTATACAAAGTATTATTGGTGTAAAGACACATTAATTTATCTTCAAATGGTCCTGACCATTACTTACTGCTTGGTTTTGGAGATAAGGCAAATACAACAAGGCGTAACAGTGATTTGGCCAGCTTTCTCCGCAAATTCACTATAGACCAATCGCTAGATCTGGCATTACCACCATCATCTCCATCCAGACAGTGTGTGCCCATTGGGACAACAACTTCACTCAATCTTAATGCACACATGACAAACTCCTGGCCATGCAGAAACACCTGCAAGATCAACTATAGAAGCAGGACTGCAATTGTCATTGAGAATGTTTGATGGCACTGGCTTGATAGAAGCCAGGTTTGAAGGCTATTTTGTGGCTCTGAACTCTATCAGTATCCCACTATGAACACAGTGGCCACTGGTTCTCTAGAAGACATCTAGGAGTTGCTTCTAAAGTTTTATAAGTTACATAGATCCCAGACTTGTGGCTCATGGCTCTGGGACACACAAGAGTCACATCTAGATATGAGCCTATAATATCCAAAAAAAAGCTTTTTTATCAATTCAGGTTGTTTCTAAGTTGCAGTGGTCAGTGTGATAGCTACGGCCAAGGGATGGAGGATCTACGCTGGCATGGGAGACATGAGGCAGCGTTTAGATCAAAAAAAAGATCACAAAAAGACCTTTTTTCTTCCTCTGAGATTTTCTGTAGGGCACTATGGCCTTAGTGCTCTATTTTACAGACTGTAATAATGGACACATTTTATTGAGTATATGGGCAACCAGCCATCAGTCTGGTCTGGAGGTCTGAAATCAAAGGGCAGAGAGGTCAAGTATCCCTTATTTTGTTTATTTCCAGGGGCACATCTTAGCACTACAGGGGCACTATTTATTTCCTTGTGCTCAGGGGGAGCTGAACTAGAACTTGGCTTTTTTAATGGCTTTCTTTAAATAAACTTTCTAAAGCCCTAGCCCAGAAAAGGCTGTTACATGCATGTATTTTGACTAGACTCTTACTAATTCCAGACGGCCCTAAGAAAAGAAACCTATTTAAAAATGTTCATTAAGAGAGCTGTGACTAATCTTAGGTGACCTAATTAACCCAAAATGTCCTGTGTGGAAATTGTTGTGGATGCAGAATAAAAGGCCTAGGCTGAATGCACATAAATTCTGTCTGCACTTTCATTCCCAAGGAAGCAGTCAGTTCTTCAAGTGTTATTTCTGAATTGGTATTCAGAGCTTACACCTTACCAGTGGCTTCTTCCTGCAAGGAAGGTAAATGTTTTCACCTAACCATGAAAAAAAAAAAAAGCTGTGCATTTGACAGCAACAAATTCTTTTTACACTTGGTAATATAAGCAGGTTTCATCTATGTGTGATATCTTCACAAGAAGCAGTTGCCCTCAGCTGCACTATAACCGGGGGAGGTAGAGTCAAAATAGTCAGTGGAGAGTTGCAAAGTGGGATAAAATTCCTCTTGTCATTAAGAATAGATGCCTCAAAATAAAGTGGGTCAGTTGGACCCTAGAGTATCAATGTTTTCCCACTGACTATACAGGGAACCTTTAAGCAATCAGCTGTGGTATAGATGTTTATATGATAGCCTTCACAGGGTGGGTGAAATGAATCCTGTTCTGCATATCAGAATTCAGTAACTGTGGGGCTCTCAAGCTGATGCTCACACCAGAGATGGGCACAAGGCTATGGGGAAAGGAAAAAGCAAGTCCAACAATAAACCTCCTAATGCCAAGTCTGCCACTAAACCATGTGTCTAAGTACCACACCCATAATATCTACAGGGATGGTGAGTCAACCGCTTCCCTGGGCAGCTTGACCACACTTCTGGTGAAGAAATTTTTCCTTATATCTAATGTAAATCTCCCTTGACACAACCTGAGGCCATTTCCTCTTGTTCTGTCACTTGTTACTTGGGAGAAGAGACCAAGACTGGCCTCACTATGACCTCATTTGAGGTAGTTTTAAAGAGCAATAGGTCTTCCCTCAGCTTCCTTTTTTTCAGACTAAACAATAATTCTGTGGTTCTCTGATTCTGTGAAATCTTGTCTATGAGGAAACAGGTTTGCACCTTGCCAAAGAGATGGTAGCAGAAGATCAGGGAGGTGAGGAACAAGACAGTGTTTAATATGCTGCACAGTTTTATGTACAGAGAATGGGAACTGGTGGAGAAGTTGTGTAAAATAGCTTGAGAAAGTAACTTTAACAATGTTATATGTGATGGAAGCACAGACAAATGCCCCGAGGATTATGTGAGAGACCTTGGCCCACTGGTTTAGTAGCAGAGGCCAAAAGGTGAGGTTGTACAGTTATTCAAGACGAGTGTGCTAAACCAAGGCACATCTTTAATGCGTGGGTCAGAGACAGATTTAGTCAGAAGCTGGTAGACATTCAGAGTCGGTATGACAGTTGAGATTAAGGAATAAGATAGTGGAAAATATTGTGTTGACTTGCTGATGTTTGGAGCTTTCAGCTGAATCAGACAGTAGAGGGATAAAGTCCTGGGATAAATATTAAAAATTAGCTTAATTTGAGCAGACAATGAGATGTTTGTGGGCTGATGTCACAGGGAAAGGATAAGATTTGGAATGTAGCTGACAAAGAGGAGTGATTTTATGGTGCCCTTCCATACAGATGGTGGTCAAACATGTGTCTGGAGAAAAGTGGTGAGAAGGGATCTGGGGACCATCTACAAAAAAAAGAAAATCACAACAAAATTAAAACCATAATCTAGAAACTGATAAGAAACAAAATCTTTAAAACAGAAAATATCTTATCTTGTAATAGTAAATAATGCAGAGGGGAGGTAGACAATGTAAAGAATAAGAAATAGGCAGTCCCAGATCTATCCATTCCCTACATATACAGGACACATCAAGTTTGAAGTATAGACATAAACTTGGAACAAGATTTCTTTCTTTAGACAGAAATTATTGGTCAGGAAAAATTGACAAAACTGCTATTTGGGCTTTCTGGCAGAAAATGCAGGCTGAAATTGCTTTCTTTGAGAAACAATATCCCTGTTAACGTAGTCACTGGCTAGAGGCATTTGCGATGCCTAATTGTCTCTCCCTAGTGTAGGACAACATGAGGAATGACACTTGTTTTAGCAGGAAACAGTGGAGGAAACACACTCTACTGGTATTGATGCATCACTGGCGTAGCCCTGTAGTTGCAGTTCCTGAATATTTTTGGACAGCTACTCTTGAATTATAAAGTTACCCTTCTCCTTGAAGGTGATGTCTTTACAGGGATGTCACCCATAGACAAGAGGACTTCATTACATAGCTGAACCACCCTATTTTAAAGATGAGACTTGAACCCAATCTGCAGATACCGCTCTACTAAGATTTGAGCTCCCATGGAGTGACTGAGATGAGAAAGAATATTCTGGGTAAACTCTGCTAATCTGAATCGAGATGAGTTTTTCCTTTTTCCTCCTCAAAGGTGACACAATAAAAGCACCTGTCAAGGAAGGCAGGAGGTTTGGGTGCTGGGTAAGACAGTATCATGCACCACTCATTATAACACTAGCAGATGTCATGGATGAGGATGAGTGAGTTAAGAAATATAGCTGAGCACAATGTCAGGATGAGAAGCACTTCTCTAAGAATGCCATCCACCTCATCCTTCAGCTGTCCAGGTCCAGGGAGGTTACTCTCCCTCTGTACTTGGCAGTGATGAGACCACTCCTTGAATACTGTGTTCAGTTCTGGGCCCCTCACCACAAGAAGGATGTTGAGGCTCTAGAGCAAGTTCAGAGAAGAGCAACGAAGCTGGTGAAGGGGCTGGAGAACAGGTCTTGTGAGGAGCGGCTGAGAAAGCTGGGGTTGTTTAGCCTGGAGGAGGCTGAGAGGAGACCTCACTGCTCTCTATAACTACCTGAAAGGAGGTTGTGGAGAGGAGGGTGCTGGCCTCTTCTCCCAAGTGATAGGGGACAGGACGAGAGGGAATGGTGTCAAGCTCCACCAGGGGAGATTTAGGCTGGATATTAGGAAAAAAATTTCACAGAAAGGGTCATTGGGCACTGGAAAAGGCTACCCAGGGAAGTGGTTGATTCACGTTCCCTGGAGGTGTTTAAGGCACAAGTGGACGTGGTGCTAAGGCGCATGGTTTAATATTTGATAGGAATGGTTGGACTCGATGATCCAGTGAGTCTCTCCCCATTATTCTAAGATTCTATGATTCTAAATGGATTCCTCAGAGCTCCTAAGCCATACTTTCCACATAAAAGTGAATGAACATTTCTTTCTCCCACTTTTTTGCTATCCTTAGACAGGTGGTGGTTGGAAAGTGCAGTCTACCATGCTATTTTGAGAAGGTGAAGTGATTCTGATTGTCTCACAGTTGTCCAGTGCTTGTCTCTCCCTCTGGGTGGAATTAGCTTTATGCAAACTGGTTTTTTTGTAAAGACACCATGATGTAATTAATGGCATTTGTGTGTATTGGTGGGCTTGTTTATTGAAAACATCGTGGTTTTTCTTTAAGAGAATTAATAAATGTGGAGAAATGGGATTGCACATAGCCTGTGTTTCAGATCTGTGTCTCTTGTTGGCCAGGGACTTCAACCTGTCAAAAAGCCTAAACACATCCAGGCATGGGTAGCTGAATAATGTAACTGCAACTCCTGACAACAGTGTCAGGAAGCCTGCAAATGCCTCTTTCTGGGTTCCTTCTTTGCAAAAAACATCTCATCATCCAATTTTTACCAGGTGACATGAGGTGAGGCTACTGAAAAAAAATAAGTGGTGTTTATCAAAGGCAGGATAAACTGACAAGCTGTCTATGCAATGAGATTATCTTCTCCCCTCCACCCATTGCCATCTAGTCTAGTCTGGTCTAGTCTAGTCTAATCAGTTTTCCGTGGCTGGTGTGCGTACATATTAATTGATCAGTAAGGGCTGTTATCCTCAGACAAGGACCCAAAGAACAAAAACTTACTCTTCAGGGTGGGAACTGTTTATTTAGCGTATCCCAATACAGTATGTCACATCATGAGGCCCTGACCTGGTTGCAACTGTCACGAGTAATAAATAAATCAGTATTAATCATCATGAGCAGCAGCCACCTTGGGATGAGAAAATGATTCATTACTCCAATCTGCTGAATTATTCACTCTTCTGGTGCAAAAATGGCATGAAATATGAGCTCCGAGGATGTGGAGGTTTTTAACATGATAGGGATTTTATTCTGGTATTAGAGGTAAACTACTAAAGTTGGCATAAAAAAAAAATCTATCTGAAATTTGTGATGAAAAATGTGGGAGTACTGTTATCGAATAACATAGTTTGTAAGAAATAGCCCTTCTTTTGTCTACACTTTTTTCTACATTGCATCATATAAATAGCTTGTTTAAGCCTTCCTCATCCGAAATCATAAACAGCACCTTGCAACACAGAAAGAATCAAAAGGATGAAAATCTTAAATTTTTATTAAGGTGTTGGGTTTTTTTCTTTTTAAAGCAGAATGAATATTTACTGAAAAGAAGAGTTTCCCTGTAAAATCAAGAACTTTCTGAGTGACTGCAGTGTGAGCTTCTAGAAGTAAGGTTTTCTTTAAAGGTGTTGAGAAATTATGTTAATAGGAACATTTGGAAAAAAATCAAAAAACAGAAGTATCAGGGAACACATGGATGAAAGTTAACACCACCTGTACCAGTTTCCAAGTGAAAATTCTGTGGAAGATTCTCATTTGCCCAGAATATTAAGTTACACTCAATGTTGTGATCTGGCTACTTTGATCTAAGAGGCCAGTGAGAACATGAAGCACAGAAATATATTTTAAGGTTTTTTTTTTTTCAAAAATAAGTTTTCAACTTAAATTTCCCCTTCAGTTTGCCACTGTGGATCTTCTGGAGCATCATGACTCATGGTAGCATTTTCACTTCTTTAATGGTTTCTTGTCTTCATGGCATGATTCCTATTAATAATGTCATATCATATGATGATTTGTATGTTCATGGATCCTGTAAGAGAGAGGGTTTCACATAGGGAGATATCTAAATTAATGAAAATAAATAAGAGGATCTCATTCCGAGAGATCAAAGCAAACAGTATGAATACCTTCCTTCTGCTGGTCCCTTTTTAGTAGCTGGAGCATGAAATGAGATGAAAAATACCAGTGCTATCACTATGGCTTATCTCATGCAGATAGGTTACTTGTGTCTGGTAGAACCTGGATTTATTCTAAGTGAATTATTACATTCCCATCATCTGATCCTTGGATAATAATAATAACTCTGACCAATTTTATATCTATTTTCTAACTCTAATATAATCTATCTTAAAGGCACTTTTGACTAAATAGTATTGGGTTTACTGCCTGTATAGACAATAAAACCATAGAACACAAAGAGCGATGTAAATTAAATAAACTGAACCAATAAAGTGCTTTAAACCCTTTACCTTCTTGCAAGTATTTAGGGATGTGAATGAATTAGGATATTGGTTTTCCTGTCTACCTCGGTCTTCCCAAAGACTGCCAGCAGGAGATACACCTTCAAGAATGTAAATGAATGCCAACCTAATGAGATCCCATTAATATTATTAAATTACCCAGAAAACACTATTTGTCACTGTAAACTCATTTAGCAGAGAAGAAACTCAGCCGAATTACTGTAGGGTCCTTGGCAGTTACCCAATAACCATGATGAATAAGGCTAGTTCCTGACAGTTTATTGACACTGATGCTGCTCTCAGAAGCTCCCCAGCATGCCATCTTCAAATTGGACTTCAGGAGGATTGTTGTGTCTGGCAGAAAAATTGCGTGGAGAGAGGAGATCCTGTTCCAAGATGATGGAGAGAAATACGCATCCCTTTGCCCTTTCTATCTTGCCAAGTAGTCCCTCCTCACCTTTGCCTAGCAGGTCTAGCCCTAACCACCACCACATTCCTTCAGACTGCTGGAGGCTGTGGGGCAAAGAGTCAGAAGCGCAGTCATGCAGCATCATCCATTCACTGGAGCCCAGATGATGAATTAGCACAGACGTAGCAGATGGATTCACGTAACTCATAATATCCAGTGAACTCAGAGCAGGGCAGGGAGAGAAACTCACGAGGGAGAAAGAGAAATCTTAAATTAAAATCAGGCTATGTAAGCATGGAGACAAAATTCACATTCCAGCCTGGATGAACACCCCAGCACCAATCAACCTGCTATTCCAGCAGGAAGTATGGCATGAGAGAGAGTGAAGGCTGGGGATGTTTTGTTTTGTTTTATATTCTTGTGTCCTGTACAGTTGGCTTTGTGGGGACTGAGTTCCTCAGTGCTATGTTCATTGAACCATCAAGGCAATACAGCTGAGACTGGTGGTCCCCCTTGCTTGGTGGTAGCATAGTCTTTTCAAAGAACATCGTCCATCTCTATCCAGGTAAGGACCAGAAGCATTTGTTGTTGAGATACTGAGTGAAATGGTGGAGATGACCTTGGTAACCCATTGCTGCTGCTTTGGAGATCCCTAACAAATCAACATAACTTTCTGAGCTATTGGATGACTGGATCTCTCTTTTTCAGTTTTCTAATTATTTCAAGGTTTCTTACGGCCTCTGTGCTTTTCAGGAAAATTAGAATAATTGAAGACATCGTCTGTACAGATATAGCATCCAAGTTTTTGCTTGAACTTATAGCCCTCTAATTCTGAACTCTTGTTTTGTTGTGAGACCACATTCAATGTACTGTGTTCAGTTCTAGAATTCTCAGCACAGGAAGGACATGGATGTGTTACAGTGGCTCCAGAGCAGGCCACAAAGATGATCAGAGGGCTGAAGCTCCTCCTATGTAGGGGCAGGCTGAGAGAATCATAGAATCATAGAATAACCAGTTTGGAAGAGACCCACAAGATCATCGAGTCCGACCATTCCTATCAAACACTAAACCAGACCCCTTAGCACCACGTCCACCCATACCTTAAACACCTCCAGGGAAGGTAAATCAATCACCTCCCTGGGCAGCCTGTTCCCGTGCCCAATGACCCTTTCTGTGAAAAATTTTTTCCTAATGTCCAGCCTAAATCTCCCCTGGCGGAGCTTGACGCCATTCCCTCTCATCCTGTCCCCTGTCACATGGGAGAAGAGGCCAGCACCCTCCTCTCTACAACCTCCTCTCAGGTAATTATAGAGAGCAATGAGGTCTCCTCTCAGCCTCCTCTTCTTCAGGCTAAACAACCCCAGCTCTCTCAGCCGCTCCTCATAAGGCCTGTTCTCCAGCCCCTTCACCAGCTTTGTTGCTCTTCTCTGGACTCGCTCCAGAGCCTCAACATCCCTCTTGTGGTGAGGGGCCCAGAACTGAACACAGGATTCAAGGAGCGGTCTCACTAGTGCTGAATACAGAGCGAGAATAACCTCCCTGGACCCACTGGAGAATAGGGTTTGTGCAGTCTAGAAAAGAGAAGCCTCTGGGGGGGCCTTAGAGCAGCCTTCCAATACTTAAAGGGGGCCTAAAAGAAAGTTGGGGAGTTACTCTTCATCATGGACTACAGTGACAGGGTGAAGAGTAACGATTTTAAGCTGAAAGAGGGGAGATTTATATGGTATACTAGAAAGAATTTTTTTACTGTGAGATTGATGAGGCACTGGAACAGGTTGCCCAGAGAAGTTGTGGGTCTCCCATCCCTGGAGGTGTTGAAGACCAGGCTGGATGAGGCTATGAGTAACCTGATCTAGTGTGATGTGTCCCTGCCCATGGCAGGGGGATTGGAACTGGATGATCTTTAAGGTTTCCTCCAACCCAAACCAGTGTCAGCCTCTATAAAGATGCTGAGAGGAGCTTACAGCTTGTGTGGTGACTGTCCATCTATAGTCCTGAATTGGAAGGTACTTGATTGAATTTAAGAGTGAAGGGCTAAAATTTAGTCTGAAGTGAACTATAGGGTGTGAAGCTAGAAAACTTATTGTGATGACGTAAAACTGAAATAAAAGATAGGATATTCTCTAAGCATAACATGAATCTTTTGCTAATCTCTTCCTCATCTGATTTGCCATCAAGATCATTACTGTGGCTGGCAGTTGCTGGAGGAATTACTATAGTCATTGTTATGCTTGCTCACAATAATTACTCTTCCCAATGATTCTCTGTGGCAACACTGAGATATATATGTGAAAAATACAGGTGCTCATTATGAGCACTGGTGTTTATTAGACACAGTTTGATGTCTAGGCATAATTTGATTTAGCTTGGCAAGGGTTTAAAAAATAGCTAGCTGAAAATGCCTGTCCAAGATCTCCTCAAATCCAGCTTGCTAAGTAATCATTACAGACTGGTGATTTTACACTGAAACACATCTGGTGAGATATAGAAATGGCATATATAATTCATAACAAACCATTTGGTCCATTTATGTACTTAAAAGAGGCCCACAATGAGATCACAATTTTCTGAAGAGCAACATATTTGCCATACGCTGCCTGCCAATAACTCTTGGTTTGTCGACAGTTCATGAGCAGTTGGCTTTAAGCATTGAACGTTTTGGCCTATGCCCATTTTGAAACTACTGTGCTGCTTTCATCTGTTCTCGGAAAGGAACCCGTTCAAGGCCTGGTGACTATTTAGGTGGGAGACTAGGAATTCTGGATGTTCTACTAACATAAGCCAAAGAAACCGAGGTAAACACCAGAAACCATATCAGAAAGCTAGCTCCTAAGACGTGTTGATGAATAGGAATAGAATAAATAAGAATCCAGTTTATCTTAATTAATGCTCCAATCTCCAGAATCATTCTGTTCCTAGCTTGCCAATCATAGCATTATGTATGCTTACAGGGCCATGTTCTAGGTGGAGATTAGCTAGTTAAGGAAAGAAAGAGACTTAAAATGCTAATTTTGGCATTGTTTAATAATGCCATAATAATAATAATTTTGGGGTTTATATACTTTTTTCTGAGATTGCATTAACATAAACAAACTCATGCACAGATATACTACGACAGCCCTAATATTTGTGCTGATATCAAAAATACCAAGATATGACTCTCTTCACCCAGTCATCTGAACATGTCCACTACCTTTGGGTGATTATCTGGGGCATCCTCAAAGTGATGTTCCTAAGCGATGTTGACACACAGACTGAAAAATAAATCAGGCATTGTGTTCAGCTTCTGCAATAACAGCAAGCTGAGGAGATCTTACTTACATTTGAGTGAATATCAATTTTTTAAAAGGTTTTCAAGCAAAATGACAGGTGTGGAAGCTAACACCATCACAGCTCAAAGATGTCCAGGTCAGGACAAACTCCTTGAGAAAAAATGTGAGTAAAAAACAATGCCATATAGAAATAGGATCCCCTTATCCCCCACCTCATGACAATTAGCATCCTATTTTTCCCTGGAACACTTTCATGCTTGTTTGGAAGTGTCTTATGCAAATGTATCTTGATTCTGATGTAACCAGAGTGTTCTCATTATCTCTGTAATGACTGAATATAGCTAATTAGGTAAAGATTCATAGACTCATACAAGCCTTAGAAGAAAAGATGAGAGAATAGAGGTCCTTAGGTCACTTTTTTTGAACTCTTTCTTTAATTTTACTTGTTCCTTCTGTAGCAAGGCCAATAGTGTACGTTTACTGAAAACATCCTGCATGAGAAAGCAAATATATTTGCTCTGAAAACATCAAGAGATGAGATTCTGCTTCTTCCCTGCATAGTTTGTTTCAGTGATTAATCACCATTAATAAAGTGTGCCTTTCCTCTAATCTGGACTTCTCTGCCTTTAGCTTTCTGCTTTTGGTATTTGTTTTGCCTTTTTCTGCTAGATAAAGAAACTTAAGCACCCATGCTTTCCTCTGATGCAGGTACATCTATGCCACAATCTAGGCACTGTATTTTTTTGGTAAACGACATGACCTCTTTATGTCTCATTTAATAAGGAATCTTTCTCTACGTCTTGACTTATAATGCAGTGTTTTCCAGAACCTCCAGTGACCTTTGAAAAGGTTGGGCAACAAAGTGACGCAAATTCAGCAGTACCAGCTTGACTAACTCTATCTCTAAATGGAGCATTGCTTTTCTCTCCCACTTACTTCTCCTTTGGTCATCCAGCCAAAGACTGCCCTTGCCACAACATTGTGTTGGGAGGTCATGGCTGAATGCCATTTGACTCCCAATTGTTTGCAATCCCAGTGAGCTAGAAAACCACATTCTGTTCTTTAAGCACAGCCCAATCACCTTGTTCTGGGCATTTGATTGGATGTCATGGGTGTTTTGGGGTTGGAACTAGTTAATCTTTAAAGTCTTTTCCAACCCAAACCATCCTATGCATATATGTAGCTGCATTTTACTGGAATAGGCACAGCTGACTGACTGATCCAGGTTGCCCCATAGGACTGTCCCAGCCCCATCACATGTCACTATTTCCCAACTTAGTGCTCTCTGCAAATTTTGTCACAATAAATTTTATTCATTTTTTTTTCAGACTGTTGATGAAAATAGAGGATGAGTGCAGGCCTAAGATGCAAAAACTTATTAGAAGCAAGTCTGTTTAGCAATGATTTCCCACTGCCTGTCAGTCAGTTATGTTATAAACCATTTAACATGGTAATGATACTACCTAGGTCTGTTTTTTATCATCTGTCATCCACCACTTAAGTCTTCATCCATAAAGGTATTCAAAACCTGATGGGACATGGTCTAAGGCAACCGGCTCTTTTTGACACTGCTTGAGTGAGTGGTTGGACTAGATGATCTCAAGAGGTCCTTTCCAGCTTCAATGATTCTGATTCTGTGATCAGTGAGCCAAACTCCTTAAGAATGTCTGTCTTTCCTCCCAAATCACTTCCAGAGAATGCCCTGAAATAATTAAGTCAGCCTGAGTTTTTTGCAGTGTTGACTGACACTAGTTACATACCTATCCTTCTGTTCTTTACCAGCTAACAACTATATTTCAATGTTGTGTTTGGGATTGATGTCAGGTTGAGCAGTCTATAATTTCAGGTTTGCCCTTTCAGGGTGTGAGAGCAGCCATAACTCCTACTCAGTCTTCTGAAATGTCTCTGGGTTTCTAAGGTGTATGAAAACTTAATATTACCAAGGCTGAAAAATCTCAACAAGAGCAGAGATATAGAACATAAGTGTTTATTCGAAGCTTACCTTTCTATAATGCCATTAGTTGGAGATGGTTAGATTGTTGGCCTTTGACATTCCTTACTTTGCTCTTATTCTCATATATTTAAAAACATTCTTTCAACAATCTTTCTTTAGTTACTCTCAGTTTGTGATTTCCCCACTTTATTCTTTCTGAAGTCTTTAATTATCCTTTTCTGGTTGCCCTCTGTGATCTAGGTTTTATAAGTAAATAAATAAAGGCCAAGTAAAGTAAATATTTCTTTTTTTAAAAAGACTACATAAAAAAACTAAGTGCAAGGTCCTACACCTGGGTCAGTGTGATCCTTCATATCAATATAGTCTAGGTTATGGATAGATTGAGGGCATCCCTGTGGAAAAAGACTTGGGGACACTGGTGGATGAAAATTTGAATGTCATTTGGCAATGTGTGCTTGCAGCCCAGAAAGCCAATTTTCTCCTGGGCTGCATAAAAAGAAGTGTGGCCAACAGGTCAAGGGAGGTAATTCTGCCCTGCTGAGACCCCATCTGGAGTATTTCATCCAGCTCTGGGATCCTTAGCACATGAAAGACATGGACCTGATGGAACAGGTCCAGCAGATGGCCACAAGAAAGGTCAAAGGGATTAAACACCTCTGCTATGAGGAAAGGCTGAGAGAGTTTGGGTTCAGCCTGGAGAAGATTCCAAGAAGACCTTAATGGGGCCTTTCAATATTTAAAGGAGGCTCATTAGAAAAATGAAGAGAGACTTTTAAACAGGTCCTGTAGAGACAGGATAAAAGGCAATGGTTTTAAACTGAGAGACTGTAGATTTAGATTAGACATGAGGAAGAAATTTGTTACAATGAAAATGATGAAACACTAGAGTCGGATTTCTCAAAGAAATTTCTCCCCATCATTGAAAGTGTTCAAAGTCAGGTTACATGTGCTTTCAGTAACCTGACTTAGTGAAAGATATCCCTGCCTTGGAGTTGGACTAGATGATCTTTAAAAGTTCCTTCCAATGCAAACCGTTATATGATTCTATGAAAAATACATAAATGCATATTTTTTTTCATCTGCATGGAAAAAATGCATGCATACAAAGAAGAAGTAAGGAAGCAATTAGACATAATAAATGCACACAGACACAGAGATAATACGCCTATATATACATGTTTCTACTTGATGTTTTCACATTGTCAGGAAATTATAATGGCATTTTAGTCAAAGTTATCCTCTGCCTTGATTGTGGATGCTTGGCGTTTGGCCATCTAATAAATTATTCCTAAATGTCTCTTGATTTTCATTCACAATTTCCTGTCCACACTTATGTCAATTTCTCTCAAAAATTTTCTCAGCTTTCAGAAATTAGTCCTTTTAATGTACAAAGCACATATTTCATGTTTGAGACTGTCCTTTCTATGCCCGTAATAAATGTAATCACAGGAAAGTAATACCAAGAAGGAAGAAAAAAGGTACAAGTTTAGAGCATGGATTTGCTTTTTCAGCTTTGGATGGAATTTTCAAAAGTTTCTAAATCATTTGGAAAAAAAAAATCATAGATAAAGGAGAGTTACAGCCCAGATAAAATACCTAAAACTGCATTTGCAGGCCTTGTTTGGTGTCTTTCCCTGTTACATGTTATTGAATGTTAAAAATCAGATTCAGATCTTAGTGTGCTTTAAGGAAAGAACAACTGGAATGTTTTTTCAGGCTCAGAGTCCTGAAAATGAGAAACCTGCTTTTTTTCTATACAAAACATGCAAGAAATTCTCAGAAAAGGAACGCTGAAGAAAGAATGAAGTCAGACTCTGAACACATAGTAACATCCTTAGAGTCCCCTTGCCTCTCATTGTGATCTAGCATATAAAAAATCTTGATAAAAAGTCAAGCTTATTGCCAATGTTTTCAGGTATCAGATGGGATTTTCTGTGTAAGAGTTAATCACAGAGGTTATTTTCTTCTCTGTTTGCTGACAAAGAGCACCGGACAAACTTTCTTGTTTGAACTGACAACATACTCAGCAGTGTATGCAAATGATTCATTGTTATATTATTAATATTTTCCTCAAGGTCATTTGCATGGAAAGTACTCATGCAGCAGTACCTGCAAATTACAGTGAAGATGAGTCTCTGAAGTCTTGTGCGTCAAATCTCATTCCCTAAAACTTGATAGCCATGTAGCACATGCCAATGACCACTGGAAAAACAAGCAGCCTATTGGCTCTCACTATGAAAAGGTTGATGGGATTTTCTTTTCTGCAGCTCTAAGGGATATCTTGGCAATATCAAGAGATCTGACCTGGAGTTGGATAAATTAGTGTTTTTCCTGTAAGGATGGTGTTCGGCTTGGATTAAAGGCTGTTCCTGCCACTGGGATAGATTTATGATAGGGTAATCATTACCTCTTAAACCCAGAAAACTCATGCCTCAGGTGGAAAGCAGTCACCACGGCACTCAAGTGGTCATCTAGGCTGGATTCATACTTTTAGTCAACTAAGAGTTACATGATTTGTTGAAGCAGTCAAGTAAATTCCCTCAATACTTACCAGAGACTGAATGATACCTCCGTGGAGTGATTCATCCCACCAGAACTTGGGAGAATGATCAGATGTGGGGAGAGTGGAGAATGAATCACCTTTATGGGTGCTGATCTTGTTCTGTTGAGTGAGGAAGGAACCAAGACCAACTAGCTTAGTGGGTGTCCACTTCATAGGTAGATGTGATGAAGCCAAGCCTAATCACAGCTTGTCTGCAGGTAGCTGACACCTCTGTTATTAAATTCGTCATAACACACTCATTTCCTGGGCATAATTGGTTGTGGACATAATGAAAGATTCAGTGTTATTGTTAGAGTGGACCACTAGTTACTGCCTTAAAATGGAAAAAGGGCAATTTTAACACCTACAAAAATACCCCTGTCTCTCTTATCCCAATGACGTATCTCCTTTTGTGCTTTAGTAGGTTGTGTTTTGGGATTTTTTTAGTAGTTGTGCTGTACATCCTGACAAAGTAAAAAACTATTTCTGTCCTAAAAACTAACCTCTGCACCCTTGTGATTCCTGGAAATTTGTCTTTTTTTTTTTTTTTTTTTCCCTGGAATCTCATTCCAGACATTTGCACAACAGTGAAAGGGAGATAGGGTCCGTTGCCCAAAATTATGTGAACACAGCACTGATCTGCCTACCACAGGCTTTACTATTATGAACCAGCTTCTTTACCTTTTATTTCTTTTTAAAAATCAGCATAGCCATTTTCCTCTGCACTGACCAACTCCTTTCATATCTGTTGGAAAGCCTTTTTTCTCACTCTTCTTTAGTTGCCAACCCTTTTCATAGGAAACTTCTGTCCTCCACAGCCCAGATTTGGTTCATGCTCATTGCCTTCTGTTCTGTTTACTGCAATAGCTTGAACTACCAACTACTCTATTTTCCAAGACTTTCTCCACTTCTTATGGCTGCCAGGGTTTTTAATTCACTAGCCAATCATTCTCTTAAAAATCTAATCTCTGTTTCCCTTACAGAATGTTAGAGGTGGGAATAGATGTCTGGAGGTCATCTGCTTGCCCAATTAGACACAAGTCTATGGGGCCAGATGGGATCCACCCAAGAGTACTAAGGGAGTTGGCAGATATGCTGGCCAAACCCCTTTCCATCATCTTCTGGCAGTCCTGGCTGACTGGCGAAGTTCCATATCACTGGAGGCTGGCTGATGTTGTGCCCATCTACCAGAAGGGTCAGAGGAAGGATCCAGGGAACTACAGACTGTCAGTCTGACCTCAGTGCTGGGGAAAATCATGGAAGAAGTGATCTTGAGTGCTATCATGAAGCACATGCAAGAGAACCAGGTAATCAGGCCCAGTCAACACGGGTTCATGAAAGGCAGGTCTTGCCAAACTAACCTGATGGTCATCTATGACAAAGTGACTCGCCTACTGGACGAGGGAAAGGATGTGGATGTAGTCTTCTTGGACTTCAGTAAAGCCTTTGACACAGCATTCCACTAAGAAAACTGTCTGCCTCTGACTAGGTTGGTCTTTTCCAACCTAGTGATTCTGTAATTCTGTGCTCCAACTCCCCTGCTCAAGTTGGGCCACCTGGAGCCTGTTGCCCACAACCATGTCCAGATGGCTTTTGAGTATTCCTAAGGATGGAAAGTCCATAACCTGTCAGGACAACCTGGGGCAGTGCTGAGTCGCCCTCACAGTAAAAAAAAAGTGTTTCCTGATGTTCAGAATAAACCTCCTGTATTCCACTTTGTACCCATTGCCTCTGGTCCTGTCACTGAGAAGAGCCTGGATACGTACTCTTGGCATCCACTCCCCTCTTCAGGTACTTATATACATTAATTAGATCCTCCTCTGAGCCATCTCTTCTCCAAGCTGAACAGTCCCAGCTGTCTCAGCCTTTCCTCATAGAAGAGATGGTCCATTCCCTTCATCATCTTTGTGGCCTTTTGATGCACCTTCACCTGTATGTCACTGTTTGTCATACTGCGGGGTCCAGAACTGGACACAGCACTCCAGGTGTGAACTCACCAGTGCTGAGTAGAGGGGAGATGCCAACTTCATCGACCTGCTGGTAATGCTTTTTTCTAATAGTGCTGACTATACCTTTGCTGTAAGGGCACGTTGCTAACTCTCATTCAAACTGATGCCCGCCAGGACTCCCAGGCCCTTTTACAACAAGCTGCTATCCAGCTTGGTGATCCCCAGCCCATACTACTGCATGGGGTTGTTCCTCCCCGGGTGCAGGACTTTGCACTTCCTCTTGTTCCATGACAAGATGCTTTTGATGGTCCATTTCTACAGCCTGTCAGGTCCCTCTGGATGGCAGCATGACCCTCTAGCATAAATGCCATTCCTCCCAAACTTATCTCCTTTTAAGTGCTTCCTCTGCAACTCAGTGTACTTACACAGATAACTCCGTTTTGATTTTTCTCTAACAAATATGAATTTTGTCTCAGTGCTTCTTTCTTGTCCTAGCAGCCTCTGCAGCTCTGGGTGTCATAACTCACTGTTGATGGTTTCTGCTCAGCTAGACTTAGCTGAGAATGCACAGGAATCCTGTCAGTTGTTCCCTTCTCATGACTTCTGAGCCCATTTTCCAGTTTAAGTAAAATCTGATAGAAGGAAAATATTAAATTCCCACAAGCTTGGGTGAAAATGGATGGATTTTCATGTAGAGAAGAGTGGCATAATTAGTGGTTCTGCAGGGAGAATGGTCCTGGCTATTGTATGGGGTTTTTTCTCCCATTCCCCTTTGGTGTCTAACAGAACACAAATTCTCATTCAAGGATTTTACACAAGCCAGGCATTCAGAAAACTTCTTTCTCTTCTGCTTCACATCCAATAGAGTTGAATTCAAACTATGATTTTAGCACAACCATCTAATACTTTGTGAGATGCAGTTTCACAGAAACCTAGATTTCAACATCTAATATTGAATACCTTAAAAATAGGTTCTTTCAATCAATATAGAGTGGTCTGATGACTTGCAGGCCAGGCATAGCTTGTGTGCTATGGGTTCAGCTCCATGCTGTTTAGTAAGGTCTCTGAATGTCCAGAAAGTCTTTGCTATTGTATCATCAATGCAACATCTGCATTTTTCCATCTTCTTCACACAACAGCATCTTTCATTGCTTGTAGAGGGGACTTCCCAAGGAAAACTCCCTCCCTTCCACTTAGCATTACATAATGGCTGGAATAATTAGATGTATTAAATATTTGTTTCCTCATAGGTAAGAGCCTCTGTTGAAGGTAAAGCATCTTATGTTCTTATGGTCCAAACCTTACTGCTGGAACCTTCTGCTGGCAACATCTCTGATCTGAATGCATTAAGATCACTTCTCCCCAGATGCTTACTGGTTTCTATTTTATTTAGTGTGCCTGGATAGTTTTCTAGGACTACATCCAAGGTAGTCTCTGACCTTGCTGGTCCTTTAGTTAGCTGCGGTATATACAGAGCCTGCTAGAAAGATGAGGTTGGTTCCACAAGCCTTCCTGCAGAATGTGTCAGGTACAGTAAATTTCCTCACATTCACTCTTTTTGACAGGATACACATACTGGGATGCAACAGTGACACATTTTTCATAGATGCCTGCGTAAGGCAGAGAAGAGGTTCTCACATTCATAAAATCAGCACAGGCTACCCTCAGGGAGGCAAAGAATTCATTTATTTTGCCTTTCCCTATCATTATTTCATCTGATCTTTCCTCTTGGTCCCTGAGACAGTAATGTGCATTTCAGCCATGTCTTCCATCCTGGAAATATCAAAGTATTATGCCAATGTGAGTGACTTCAGCTGCCTACTGGTTCAACAAGGGTTGTTATTTTCAAGTTTCTCTTGTCCATATTACCAGCCTTGTTTGGAGTCTGCTCCACATTGAGGAATAAGCCATATATTTTTAAGGAGAGAGATATGAGCTTGAAAAAGAAAATAACCACAGTGGTAGGATGAGTTACCTCAGCTAAGATGAAAAGTACCAGTCCAGCTACCGACAGCAGTGCAGCAGCACAAACTCTGCCTAAGCTCATTCTACCTGAGTTGAAAGCCTTAAATTTTGGCATGGGGCAATTTACTCTGCAATTTTTGTGAGTGAGTCATTACACAAGAACCAAGAACATTCCTCAGGAAGGAGAGAGAACGTAAGACTTCACTGGAAGGTGAATATCTCCCAATAGTCTGGAAAATGTAACAGCTTTGTCACAGATAGGAACAGTGTGATTAAGGGCACCCTCCAAAAGTTTGCTGACAACACCAAGCTGTGTGGAGCAGTTGCCACACTGAAAGGGAAGAGGTGTCATCCAGAGAGATCTTGACAGGCTTGAGAAGTGGGCCTCTGCTAGCCTCATGAAATTCAACAAGGCCAAATGCAAGGTCCTGCATTTGGATCTGGATCTGGATCTGTTAAAATGAGTCCAAAAAAGGGCCATGAACGTGATTAGTGGGATGGGGCACCTCCCAGTATGAGGACAGGCTGAGAGAGTTTGGTTTGCTCAGCCTGGAGAAGAAAAGGCTTGAGGGAGACCTTAAAGCAGCTTCCAGTACTAAAAGGAGGGGGCTATAGGAAAGCTGGGGAAAGGCTCTTCATCAGAGAGTGAAGGGACAGGATGAGGGGGAATGGTTTTAAGCTGAAAGAGGGAAGATTTAGATGAGCAATTAGGAAGAATTTTTTCCTGTGAGGGCAGCAAGGCACTGACACAAGTTGCCCAGAGAAGTCATGGATGCCCCATCTCTGGAGGTGCTGAAATCCAGGTTGGATGAGGCTTTGTGCAACCTGATCCAGTGGAAGGTGTCCCTGTCTATGGCAGGGGGGCTGGAACTGGGTGATCTTTGAGGTCCCTTCCAACCCAAACCATTCTATGATTCTACAAAACTTTGGAGGGCTTTTTATGTGAAATATGCAGAAAGATTGTTCCTTTGTTACTATATTTCATGGTGAGTGGCTGCATGACTGCATAGTCTGTATTAGATGCTGATTATCATTGTGGAGCTACTGGCATTACAGGATCTACTTCTTTTCTGGATATTAAATGAGAATTCTACAGAAAAACCCAGGAGAAAATGAGTAATATTATAAATCCTGTAGTGTTTCAACTATCAATGTACCAGGCTACACATTGCTTGACGGAAATAGAAAGAAGTATTTAAAAGTTTATTTTCTGAAATTGCTAGCCAGATGCTCTTCACCTGAAGTGTAAAGGGTCAAGTGGAAAAATAATAAAAATAAAAGAAGGCAATTGTGATATTACTCTGCACTTGGTCCAGAATTAGGTATACTTCCTTACTGTCAAGCTCTGTAGAGGTTAATAATGTGTTAATGATTTTGTATGTGAAATAAGTGAATATGACATTGAGAAACTCTATCAGGAGTCATCGGCATAAATGGCTTCACTTCTGAACTATGACACCTCTAATTTTCTTTTGATGATTTTTGCCTGTGGTCTTTCATCATCTTGACTGTAAGGGCCATGACAAAATACAAGCTATACGTGCTGTTTCTTTCCCTATAGATCAAGGGTGTTTATGGGGGAATGTAGTGATAGGATGAGGGGTAAAAGTTTTAAGCTGAATGAGGGGAGATTTAGATTAGATACTAAGAAGAAACTTTTACTGGGAGGGTGGTGAGGCACTAGGACAGGTTACCTAGAGATGTCATGGCTGCACCATCCCTGGAGGTGTTCAAGACCAGATTGGATGGGACCTTGAGCAACCTTATCCAGCGGGAGGTGTCCCTTCCCATTGCAGAGAGTTTGGAACTGGATGATCTTGAAGGCCCCTTCCAACCCAAACCATTGTATGATTCTAAGTAGAGGTTTTGCAATGGCAACAATATCCATGAGGACTGAAATTAGATCACTGCAGTGGCTGAAGGACATTTGCTGTTGGAGATCTGAGAAAATCTTTTTCCACTGCGAGGAGAGGAGGTTCCCTTCATCCAAGGCATTTCTCTGCTTGTGTCACTTTCCTGCCTGTAAGTTACTGTGTAATTATATCATCATGGGAAGTATTCATTAAAGAGCTGGAACCATTCGCAGAGGCATGGCAGCCTCCTTTGTTTTGCACAAAATTAGATACCAGCGCGAAACCCAGTTCTGGCTGCATTCATGTTCATAAATCAAAGTCAAGTATTTCATTAAAGTGTCTGCAGCGTATGTATATAACTCAGCAGCAGAGTGTCTGCTAAGCCTAATGTGTTGTATTTAATTAACAATTAATTAGAGAGTTTTTGTGGGAGGTGCTTAAGTATTTGCCAGGCGGTCCATAGCATGAATCCACATGTTGCTCGCTGGAGATTACTGTGCATTTCTTGTAAATAAAGCCTGCAAACTGAAAACATCCTTTCAAGCCAGGCAGATCTAGCCTCAAGATACCTTGAGATTCGTATTTGTCTTCATATTTCAGAGAGTTTAATTTTGTAGTGGATCTCTTCCTCTGGTTTTATTTTACTGATCTTACATATGTTATATTTTAAGGATTATACTTAATCCTCTCTTACTCAGTCGGGTGGTGAATAGTCAGGTCATGCTGGAATAACTCATAAAAAACCAAACGTATGCTATGTTTTAAGAAGAAAACTCTGCCCTGTCAATTTTGTGAGTCAGTTCTGGAGAAAAAGAGACTGAGAGGAGACGTTATTGCCATCTATAACTGTCTGAAAGGAGGTTGTACTGAGGTGCCTGTTGGTTTCTTTTCCCAAGTAACAAGTGTTAGGACAAGAGTAAATGGCCTCAAGTTGTGCCAGAGAAGGTTTAGATTGGATACTAGGGAAACATTATTTACTGAAAGAGTGGCGAAGCATTGGAAAAGACCACTCACAGAACTGTTGGAGTCACTGACAGTTCTAAAGTCCCTGAAGTGTTCAAAAAAATTAGTAGACATCATGCTTCAGGACATGGTTTAATAGGCATGGTGGTAGTGGGCTGGTGGTTGGACTTGATGATCCTACTGATCATTACTGAGTAGTATTTGGTGGTTTGTGTTAGATCAGAGGAATAGGCTCTGATTTTAAACTGAATTTTGCATGCATGGCTCTGTGTTCAAAGTAGGAACTGTCTACTGGTCACTAAGGGTCTCCACTGGATTTACGGGAGTGAACTAAGGCTTCTTCAGAAATATAGAGCACACCTAGGCCAGACACCTTCCCCAAATTACCTTCCATAGGTGAAAACTATCTGACCTAAGAAGGATATCTGCAATACAGGGTCTTCATCTAAGGAAGTCAAACCAGCTTCTCTTTATTGAGCCAACTTCAGGGCATGATTTATCTGAAAAAAAAAAAGGAAGGCATCTACCCTGGCATGGGAAGACCTGTGGAATTACCTCTATTGACTCTGTTGACTAGATCTCCACCAATATAGGAGGCCAGAAAACCTTTGCAATTGCAGACACCTGAAGGTAGACACCTGAAGACACATTAGATAAATCTTATGTAAATTTTCTGACCAGCAGCTGCAGAGGGAGACTGCAGAGATCTGTTTACTCAGGTCAACAGAGGATAATGAGGCATTAGGACAGGTTGCCTAGAGGAGTTGTGGATGCCCCATTCCTGGAAGTATTCAAGGCCAGGTTAGATGTGGTTTTGAGTAACCTGATTGGGTGGAAGGTGTTCCTGCCTATGGCAGGGTAGTTGGAACTGGATGAACTTTAAGGTCCCTTTTAACTCAAACAACTTTATGATGTCCGATATTTATACCTAAAGTTGGGCGATGCGAATCCCTTTAGTTACCATGACATGGCTAAAACAATCTCCAAAGTAGTGACCATCGCATGGACATCCTTCTCTCTTTTGACTCTCAGTTTAGGTGATGTATTTCTGTTCAAATTCCCTGCCACTCTCACGGACTTACTGAACATATGTGAGACTGTATATCTGGACTGTCTTAGGGCATAAATGTGACCAGTGTTGCAAGCAGAACAGAAACATAGTGCAGAGTTGTGAAGTCACAGGCTCATTACTGTGGTCATGGCTGCAGGCTCCTGGAAAATTACAACTAATCCATTTCATTTCTCCCAAAGCTTCGTTTCTGAGCATGGTTTCAGCTCATCCATGTCCTACATGGTTTTTACCCCATGCTGTGAATGAGGCACTGCTGTTCTCACCCTGTGATTGATGGAAGAAGTGACCCATTTGGAGCAGCTGTCCCTTTCTGAGTGCTGCTGTGGTAAGGAGAATCTAACCAATATGACAGATTTCCTCAGCCTGGACTAAACACATTTTCTGGCTAAAAATAAAAGGAAAGAGGGAAAAAAAGGGAGTTGGTTGGTTGGTTTTGGTTTGTTTTTTTTTTTTCCTTCACCTGACCAGCTGCCCAATGCTTTGTATTATGAAAAGCTGTTAAGGAGGTCTCAGCTCATTACTTCTCATTTCTGCAGACATTTGTTTGAGAAATGATCTCTCTGATCCTTTGCAGATCGTCTGGCTTTTCCTCATGTATCCCATTCCTTAACTGGTTTTGTTTCATGCCTGATTCAGTGGCAGAATGGCATTAGTGTAGGACCTTCAAGGAAAAAAAAAAACAAGAGAGAAAGCAAATCTTGTTTTTCATATGGAGAGCTGAATTTTTTTTTTTTCTCTGCCACAATAGTGTAAGCCCAACAAAACTGTACGGTGGACATGGTGTGGTATAAAAGAAGAATAGATGAGAATGAGTATAGTGAAGGTGGGTCTGACGTACAGAGTAGTTTCCTACCTAGGTTAGTGGGTCTAATGGACTACTGAAGGCCAGATCTCAGCTGGCATAATTTGTGTGTCCCCCCTGAAGTTAATGGAAGTCAATGCTAAATTACACCCCATACAGACCAAAAGACCACTGAGGTGAAGGGGTTTTAAATAATGCAGATCAGTGAGGTGAAGCAAGAGATGTGTCTGGCAGGAGTGTAATAATCTCTCTATCTCCTTCATCAAGGCTTCTCTCTCCTCTCAGGGAGTAAATTGCATCAGCTTGTACTGCCTGAGCCTTCCCTTCTGGATTATGTTTGTGTGACTTAAGCTCATGGTGGCAACTCAGGTAAGCTTCCCCCTGACCCATGGAATGAAGCTGAGTTACACCAGCAGCAGATTGGGAGCTCTCTTGTTTGCTACTGGTGGACTTCTCATGAGAACCAGAAAGCATTGGAGGTAAAAATCAAGAAAACAACAGTTTGATTCAGTTTGGAGATCTCTAAGTGGCCACTGATCAAATCCAAGTGCTTTCCTCATATGTTGAGAAAGATTGCTTCCATCAGTCTCCAGGAAGGCTTCAAACTGAACTTCCCTATAGTAGGTGTCTTCATCCTTTCAGATCTGGGACACATTTATTTTTCAAAGTTAGTTTATTTTATTCTTCTTCGTTCTCCTTTCCACTTCCTCTTTTGCCACATCCTGTAGGAGGAGGTCCAGCTACAGTTAATTAATGAGTGAGCTTTCAAAGGCATCACAGCAGCAATGTCTTTTTTTCCTCTTTTTATTTTTAATTAAGTGTTGAAATTTTTTGTTCTCTCCACTTTGTGGCTGCCAGTTTATTTTCCAGATCAATAAAAAGTTATCTATTGCTTTATTGTTTCATATTAATACTTGACCTACAGATAAGAAGGGAAACGTGACAGGAATATGAGGGAGGCAAATGTGAATTCATAGGCGGCATTTGAGGAATATTCACTTTCTGTAGAAGCTGGTTTCTCTACGTTTAGATGTCATCCTTTCTACAAGTAAAATAAATCATTCAAGGGAGGGCATTTTATGCTTGTGTGAGGTCAAGAAGGAGGAAAAAGACACTGCAACTGCTTGCTTCACAGTCACTTTTCAGACCAGCAGGTCACTGTCATGTTCTGACACTGCTCTAGCAATATGACTTGGCTTACCATCAGAATTTACATTCACAACTCTACACACTTCACTGTTTATTACGTTTCCATAGATGTCCTGTGTACTTCTTACTATGAGTTTGTGTATCATGTGGGATTGAGACCACAGAGTGGGAATCATTATATCAGGATATTTTACACAGGTGTACCCAGAGATAGAGATGCACAGCAGACACCATCAGTGATAAGACTGTGAATGTAGTCACACTGATGCCTATGTTCAGATTTGACTCCTGCATCCCTTATCACTAAATTTAATCTCAGTTGGTCTTGCAGTCATCTCTGTTCACAGGAGAAATCAATCCCTGTAGTCACCACAGTGGGAGAAAACCTTAACTGGAAAGAAGTTTCTTAGAGGAAGAAAAGGTTTCAATAGGGAAATTTTCATATAACTATTTCTCACATCTCTTTTTTGCAGCAAATGCATGATTTGCATGTCAGGAAGAACTGAAGTGATGGTCCTTGCTTGCCAGTCACCAGAACATTTGTCATTTCTACTTTTGCCTTCAGGAATGGAACTGGACACCAGGAGCCAACCCCACAGTGGGCGGAGAAGGCAGGTGAGCAGGTATTCAGCCATGTGGGCAGGCAGCTGAAGAGGTAACATAGGCTTTACTAAAATGGAATAAGTTTCTAAAAGGGGTGAGGCGAGGCAAGGCAAGGATTACTTGTTCATTTGCAAGATGCAGCATCTTTCAGGTGAAAGGATTTCCTATTTTTGCTGGTTTCACCTGCACTACTTAACAAACCCTTCTGCCCTATGCAACACTCCTCATGTCCTTTCCATCCTACATGAGTTATTCATGACCCTGTTTGCACTTCAACCTGGTACTTAAACCTCTTGATTGATTTTTGGCATCAATCCCAGCCCCACAACACTCTGATAATACTTTGGGGCAGACAGAATTGTTTTTTTCAGACACTTAGCTGGCTCAGAAAAGCATATATTTCAATATATATGAATATTTCACCTTGGGCTATCAGTTGTTTTTGCCTTGTAAGTATGATCATCCATTCAAAGAAACTGATTTTGGTCCAGTTCTTCTGGACAACATGAAGCAGGAACACTACAGAACAATTCACATTCACCCCAAGGAAAGGAGCTGTGCATAGGCCTTATCTTTCCCCAATTTGGCATGGAATTTGCCTGCAAAAGCCCTAACTTCAGTTTCTTTGCATCATCCTGAGAAACAGCAAGGTGAAATCTACCCCAGGCCTGTGCTTTACTACAGCCCCTGATCGATCTTAACAGTCATTTATTGCTCCATATTTTACCAAGTAAAAGAGATTATGCCTTAATTATTTCCTTACGTGCCTTTGAGGGTTTCAGGAATAAGGCAAACGGAGTTCCAGCAAAAATAATCAGTAAAATAAAAATTAAAACATCAATTTTCTCTTCCATGATCTTGTAATTGAAATAATCTGTCCTTTTCAAGCTTCATGATGTTCACACAGCTTAGTTTCCTCTGTGTGATCAGTAGAAGGAACAAGGGTCCTTCAGAGATGGGTGACCTGTCTTCCGAGATGTGGTGTCCAGACGTGACTGCCTGTTTCAGCTGACTGTATGTAGAAGCCTGTATTATAGCAGAGCTGCAAGAAATCTGCTCTTAAAACTGTATTTCACATTTTTTGCATGTAAACCTTCACTGCCATGGTGCTTTTAATCTCCTACCTTTAAGCCTCTTTACAAGACAATTGGGGAGACCCAGCCCCAAAACTCTTCTGGAAGCATCTTGAATTATTACTGTGAATTTATCACAGTGTTCAGCTATTCCAGATTTACCGCAATATGTTGGCCTTTAGTGTAACTCCCCCTGTCCTCCACATTGTTAGCAGCCTCAGGTGTGCAGAATGGCTTCATGAATCTGTGAATGTGATAAATGCTACCTATTACTGTCAAGAGTGTTTCGCAGCTCTTTACAGTTGATTTCACTACAGAAATGCTTCCTGTAAATCAGAATTTTTATTTATTTATTCCAGTGATTCCTTTATCTTTACTGTTGCCCTGGTCAGTGCACCTTTCATTAGTCATTGGTGATTAAAAAGTGGTAGAATGTTGTTTTCAAATGAAACCTGTTGCCTGTTGTCTTCAGGTATCTGACCACAAAGATGACGTGTGATGTATACTTGAACTCCTGTGCGTGGCCTAGTGGATGCAGAGAAAGCTCCTGACTCTTCAAGTCCTGCTGATGTATGGTCACCTAGAAGAAGCATCATGTGTAAAGAATGACCTTCAAAGGGTGTTGGTTGTTTCAAAAGCCATGCCAGTGACCTTTTTTAGTGACCTAGTGATACACAGAAATAATTTCCAGTCTCCTTCAGCATTCCCTGCATTGTAAAACATATCAGTCTACAGTCAACTCAACTGTCCTTGAGTTGTGGAGTTGCAACGTGTGCTCTGGAGTTTTTTCAAAACTCATCAGCCACAGTTTTGCTTTGAAAGTCATTGAAATATGAAGGTAAAAGTACCTCTCTGATTCCAAAAGCTGCACTGAAACTCCCAAAGCCCCTTACACCAAAAGTAATCATGTTTTTTAAATCCAGTTAAGTACTAACTCTGGCTGGAATTCCAATGATCTGGAACACTGGGGGACAAGAGGGAGGAGACAAGAGGGAAACCACAATGGTAATTTTGATGCATCCAAAACTTGACTTTGCCACATATCTGGCTGGAGAGAGTCCTCTAATTGGGAAATAAAGCATCCAGATAAAGCTTTAAATTTTACCTTGAAAAAACCTAGATGAAGAAGGAAAAAAATGTCTGGGGAAAACCAGGTGTATGTTAGCTCCAAGCTACTGTGTAATTACATCATTGATGGAAGTATTCTTTCAGGAACTGAAACCATTTTCAGCAGCATGTCAGTTGTCTTTTATTCTGTGCAAAATTAGATGCCAGTGAGAAACCCAGTTTTAAGGGCATTTGTGTTTGCAAATCGCACTTATGTATATCATTAGTGTCTGCAGTGCATCCCTTTGACTAAGCAGCAGTAGGGCTGCTACTTTGCAACTAATTAATGTTTAATTGGAGGTGATATAGGAGGGGTCTGACTATGCAGAATGTATATGTCATGGCTATATATATACATTTAATGTATGTATGTATGCCTTTTAGATTTATTTGTCAGTCATGGGGTAGGACAGTACATTGGAAGAGTATCCATCAAGACCATATCTTCTCCACCCTTGGCCTGGCTTTTAAGTTGTTTTAGTGATAGGGGGACTCTTCAGAGGACTTCTAATGATCTCCATGTGACTTGTCTTTTCCCTAATTGTGCTTATTCTGGATTTATATCTATCTCAAGTAAAAAGGAGGCTGAAAGCCCTCGTTGGACGTGCCTGTAAATGTTGGTGTCCTATAAAGAAAAAACTTAAGAATTTTTTGTAAGGCAAACCACTGATGAATCCATAAGAATCTCATGGCCTGCTGTAGGCTTAGTGATGGTACATGTTGTACTTTCCCTCTGGATTTAGTTGGATTGTGCCATGGTCAGATCTTCAAAGCTGAAAGATCCATAAGGTCTGTGCTATAGTTTGGCTTTTACTGCAAAGTCCCTGGGAGATACCATGATGCTCAGTGTGCTCTTGAGTTCAGTACAGCAGGTGGTGGTCTTTATTGGATTACTGGTATTCCTGCAGGTGCTGTGGTTGCACACTGCTGAGAAATGACATCTTACCTCTTCAGTTTTCACAGGCATTCCATTTCTACACAGAATTTCTCTTTGTGGCATAGCACTGGTTTTTAGTGTGGATAAACAGCTGGTCTGTTCCACCTCTAAGTGGGCCACCCTCCACTCTAGGAAGAAACCTGAATGAGAAGAAGGTACTGTATTGTCCCAGTGTGAAGCATTGCTGTCCTCATTTGAGTTTGCAGGGGTCTCTTACAGAGGTCTCTCTGAAAACGTCTGAACATATATTGCTGCTTTTTCTCTTATGTTCTTCTAACAGCAAGGATTCACACCCATTCCCGTCACATTTTCTGTCATTCAGTGGGCACTGTGGTTCTGCCTGCATGAGTCCTTCTGCAGAGCGATGGAGAGAAGCAGAGAAAAGCTGCTGTGTTTTCTGTCAGATAGAGTTTAGTAAATAAGTGTAAATAAGGCTTACAGAGCCATCCACAAGTTTAAAAGGATCCAGCCAGAAATAGCAAGCTGGCAGGGCGGGCTCTGATCAACAGCATCACCCTGGCCATCAAGTTTTGTTTGTACGTTTTTTCTGTGACTGAAGCAAAAGCTGATGGAGAAAATGTGCGTAAAGGTCCAGGAAGTGACCTGGAAGTAAAAAAAGCAAGAAAAAAAAGGCACTGTAAAATTGTTGTATTTCAGTCATGGGCTGGCAGCTTTCTTTACTCCTCTATTTCCTTTTATATGGTGTAAGATGCTATTGTTTCTGTTTTCAGAAGAGCACAGAGGGTCATCTTATACTCAGACCCATTATGCCATGTGTTTTTCATAGATGAATGACAGAGGACATTTTCTGTTGCAGAGAGGTCTCCCAGAAATGGCTTGACAGAAAATCCTTACTCTGGCATGTGACCATGGAGCCTTTTGGAAGGACATGGAAGATCCCTCTGGACATGCAATGAACCAGAGGGACTTTGGTCCATGATTGCAGATGATCCAAACCTTGGAGCAGTTGAAAGGCATGCTGAGCCCAGCTCTGTGGGGTGGAAAGGGACTGTCTAGGTCTTGGAGCATAATTCCTGTCCTGTATTAGGGGTCATATCTAATTCAACTTGAGCTGTTGAAAATTAGCTGCATAGATATTTGAATGGTTTATCTAGGTTTACTTCATAACAAATGGATACAGATGGGTGCCTTCAAAGGCTCATTCACCTCACGAGCGGCTGAGATACGTGAGCCGACAGGCACTCCCAGCAAGGGGTCTGAACTAGATTCAGGTCTTTCAAATTAACAGAGATGAGCAAAAGACCAGCTACTTCACAAAGTTCAGAGCATCTGAGGTGTGATTTTATCCAGCAAGTAGCATGCAATGTCACCTTTACATGGTGTTTGAGGAGCAATGCAGGAGACTTTACAGTCCTCTTAGACTTCTCAATAGAATCAATTTCTCTAGAGAGACCAGATAGTTGTCAGAAAGAGCTTCCATTGAATTACAGTGTGTCTGATACAGCTGGGACTCTAGAGGTTAACAGATACTCTCATTAAAATTCAGTCCTTTAAAATGAAATATCCTGAAATCTGCTGCATTTCACACCACATGAAAGTGGGTGTAACAGCAATGGAATAAGCTGGAGTTCGTCTCTGCTTAAAGTGTTGGGCAATTTGCAATGCAATATGCAATATTTTAGTGTGAAGACATCAACTGGCTTTTCCCAAGGCAAACAGGGCACAGATTTTAATTTACACTAGCAAAAGACCTGGTCCCGGTAGTTCAAATATATGATGAGCAATGCCCAAGTAACACAGTGCTTATAAGAGTGACAGAAACTGTCAGTCACTTTGGGTAAAAACAAGCTTTGAGCATCCCTTTGCAATACATTTTCTTAGATCCTGCCAGCCCCATGTATGTCTATTTATAATTGCAACTTTCCTCAGTTAATCATGTCAAAAGTGGCATTTGTACCCCTGGGAATGGTATCTGACGTAACAATTTTTGCGAAGTTGTTAATCCAAGAAGAGAATCCCCAAGTAAACTGATTATAACACTGGCAGCAGGAAATAAGCTCAGGCCTTCCACTAATCACTGCACAAACCACAGCAAAATTCTGAGCTGAATTTAGACCTATAGGAACATTCCTGGTGCATAAGGCAATAATATACAGACAGCTTCAGACATCATGTGTGTGGGTAGTTGCTGAACACAGAAGCTATCCACTCGTTGGTGGTAATGCATGAACCAGAAACTCCTGCTCATTTTCTCATTTGCTTGCATGGAAGTAGTTCACACAGAAGTACTGCGGCTAGAAAATTTGAATATATTAAAAGAAATAACACTCAAAAGAATATTTTGCTAATAGTTGTCTTGTCTTTCCCACCAAAAGCTGCCCAGACACATCCTTCTATTATCTCACTGCTGATTGGCACCCATCAGACACAGGGCCAAGTGTTTCCACTTTGGTTTTCTTCAAGAAATTAAAAAAGATTGGAGATGGCACCTGAAATGACAACCTGATTGCAGAAACCCCAGTAATGAAAAGGACCACATGGAGAAGCTGAAATGACTGTTAGATACCTGGAGATTTCAATTTGTTAAGGCTTGGCTTTCTCCAGTCCACCTTGGCAGGGAACAAGAAAGTATTTTGTGAGGAAAAATAATATGAGCAGTTTCATTTTACATCTCACAGAAAATAAAAAAGGAAGCAAAGACGAGTTTTACAGTGTTCTTTTTCCATAAGGCAAAACCTTTCTCCTACAAGACAATGACGGTGAGGGAATCCCTCAGATTCCTACAACCTATGTCCAGCTACTTGTGGATCCTCTTTCTGAACAAATGCTGTGAGTCCTACCCCTTACTCAGTCTGTGTTAATGCTGGCTGAATAGGTAGATTGTTTGGGATCATAGGAAGCCTTCTGCCCTATCAAATAGCTGAGCTTCCTTTTTTACTCCCAAGTCCTGATATCCCCAAATCTTGCAGCACTCCTGGACTTTATTTCTGGGAGACAACCCGGCAGCGGCTTCTGAAAACAAGACCTGCTTTGGGAAATAAATCCCTTCCAGGTGGCAGTAGTGTTGAGGCTGCAGTGTGGGTCTTTCCTTGTGATGGGTGAACTTGGAAGTGGAAATGTAAGCAGTGAAGCAGCACAAAAGCATCTGGGTGGAGCCATCAGCAAGATACAGGAATTGCTTTCCATCAGTTCGTTTTGCAGAAAACCATGCTGCTTCCTTAAATATCTGTCCCCGCTGGTCCTCATTACACGCTGCTCAATTGCTTTGGAAATAAAATAGCAGTTTCTTAATGCTCCGTAGTCCCTCCCCCCGTTTTCTGCTGGGTGTGTTTGAAATTAAATTCAGATTTTAAATCACAGGATGATTTATTACCATTTTCTAATGGTTAGCCTCCCCTTGGTTTAACAGATGATTTACCAGTAGCTCCACCCTTCAGGGAATGAAAGTTTCATATATTGAATGGATGATACAAGGGTCTTTGTTAGATGTTGATGGACAGTGGACAAGTCATAGGATTTAAACCTCAATATGAGTTATTAAGTGAATTCTCAGTGTCTTCCAAAGGTGTCATGGACTGTCCCCATCAGCAACTGTTTGCTTGTTGCTGGGTTAGGACCTCAGTGTGGTCATTGTGTTCCCGGGAAGTGGTTGAGGTACTCTTCCTGGGGGTATTCAAAAAATGTGACATTTAGAGACATAGATTAGTGGTGGGCTCGGCAGTGTTAGGTTTATGGTTGGACCTGATGATCTTAAAGGTTTTTTCTAACTTAAATCATTCTATCATTCTGTGATTCTATGTTTTTGTCCTGATTACTACTCTCTCTCCATTGGAGAAGACTGCCTCCAAACTGCACCTAAAGAACAAAGACTGTAATGTACACAGAGATCTTGGTTGCTTAACAGTGTGGCTGCATCCTGAGAGACTGCTTGGGTTGCTCCATTATCTAAACACTCTTAAGGATGAGGGAAACCAAGGCAAAGGAGGAGGTAGGAGACAACAAAAGAATACAGATATATTCAGTGCAATGGAAACACTTAGGAGCATCTTCTACCTACCAAATCCAAATAAATGGAAAATTATCACTGCGGTACAGTTAAAAGCATGCTCAGTATTCCTGTGAAAAATAGTTGAGTATGATTCAGAGCACATGAGACATTTCCACTGAGCTGAGTTGAATATAAATACATATCTCTGCTAGGTGAGGTAAGATGTAAATCAGTGTTAATAGTTCTGGTCTTTCACACTTCAGGGCACCAGCCTGGAACAGCTTGGGACCAAAGTGGGCAGTCCCCACAAATTAGTGCATAGTTGAGTGCCTTTTGTGAATATTCCTCCTGGGCTATTGTGGGCAGGTGACTCCAGCTTGTCCTGGGGAGATGTTGCCAGTGGATCTGATGAAGCGAAGAGCAGCTGGCTTTGAGAAATGGAAGCGGAACCTGTCAAACACATTTGGGAGTTTACTCCATGGGCTGTAAAATGAGATTGAAAGAGGAGACACAAATAACCTTTGCATTAATCTGCCCTCACTGCTGCTGGAGGCTCCTGCTGCTTCTGTTAGACAGTCTTTGCTGAGCTTCCAAGCTGTGGTAAGGCGTTTCTGCAGTGGACACGGCTGTACAATATCCCTCTTTCCTTGAGGGTTTGTTTTCATGATTTTTTGCTGTCTCTCTCAATTTCCTTTTTGTTTAATGTAAGAAGGTAACTCTTCTTACATTAGACAAAGTGACTCTAAGGAGAAACCTAGCAGAATGTGGAGGTTTTTGTAATTGGATTTGCTGTATACTATTCTGCCTCCTTCATAGCCAGCTTTGCTTAATAAGCTAAAGCCTTGTGTGGAGGGGTGGGCTTTGCTGGGGAAATGGAAAAGGCATCTCTATATATAGCATTAGACATACTGTGGGTGCATCAGAGCCTCCTTTCCTCCTTTTTCCCCCAACTTATTTCCAATGCCTGTCTCTGAACCAGGTAAGTCCATTTGCCCACGGTGTGGGAACGGTGATGCAGGTGCTTAAGTTAAGTCAGGACCAGCTTTGCCTTCTGTGATTTGCCCATGTTGGATGGGAATAATCACAGAATCATACACTGGTTTGGATTGGAAGGGACCAACCCCCCTGCCACAGGCAGGAACATCTTCCACTGCACCAGGTTGCACAAAGCCCCATCCAACCTGGCCTTGAAGACCTCCAGGGATGGGGCATCCACAACTTCTCTGGGCAATCTATGCCTATGCCTCACCATCCTTGCAGGAAAGAACTGTGCAACTCCAGCTGTGGTAATTGTCCATCTATGTCTGTCTGAGATCCTCATAGTAGTGATGTAGGAACAAATGGATACTATCTCTACTCAGCAGCTGTTGGGAAACTGAGCATTCCAAGGGAGATTTGAAGGAATTAAAGAAAAGAGGATTCATTAGTGCACAAAAAAAGGAGTGAAAACAGGAGAGCTCTTGCCTCTCAGCTGGAAGTGGTTTTCCTTGACATCTTTCTGCATTGATTCTTCTCAGCATTCAACTTTACTAGCTTTTCAATATATGCATAAAGTTTAGTGTTTCATGAAAAAATGTTCCATATCCAGTAAAGGAAAGCAAAAGCAAACTAAATCACACATCAGCATTGACTAAGGTAATGAAATAAGACAGTTTTGTTCTCTCGTCTCACAGATTATTTTGGAAAAATGCTTATATAAATACCACCAAAGTTTCCAAATCTATAGCGGAAGGAAAACTGATATCAATTATGTGGTTAGTAATCCTCTCAAAATACAATAACGACAGGCTTAATGACGTCAGGTCTATCTGCTGTAGTGAAAAGACATTAAAAAGCAATCATAAACAAAAGCAGATCTCTGTTCATTGGAATATAGAAAGGCAGATTACTGTACTTCAAGGGTTTTATCTAAACGAGCAGTGTAAGGAAGGATAAATCAGAGATTTACTACACATATTTTGGTTAAAACACTGGTGATGCATGAATCCTGATTCTCACCAGATGAATTTGTCAATTGAATTCGTGCTGAATAGTTACAGGCAAAGGAAAGAGCTCATACAATTGTTGGTGCATGGTTGTTTTCAGACGTTTATTTCTTCTCCTGAATTTGCAGTGTACGGCTAATTAGCCAAATTTGCATTGTTCTGCTTCTTCTCCCTTACTGAGGAAATCAATGTTTTCAGCCTGAGGATAAGGAGTAGCAAATGCCACATATGCTTATACAGTATCTGTGTGCTCTTCAGTTCTTCTAACAAGGAGTAGGATGTATCTAGAATCAGACTGAAGAGGATTCAAAATCAGTGAGTATAAACATTCAACATCAAATATGCAGGCATAATAATTATATAATTCAAAAGAATCATGGAAAAATGGAGTGTTTATTCACAAAAGAAAAATATTTGTAAATCAATTTTTAATGACATAACTGATGTCAGTACTAGAAAAAAAAGACTTTTCTATTTGGGTGATTAAATAAATATATCAGCATGTATAGCTGAGCTGGCAAAGCTATTGAGTCTCAGCTTCATGGAAAATTCAGTACTTCTGATATTTTATTTTTTTTTTCATTGCAGTCTGAAATATAATGCTATATTTTGATTTTTGCTTCTCAAGTGCATTTAAAAAAGCATCACGTTTTTGGTCAATGAGAATATATCACTAAAACTATTTCAGCATTTATTTTCATCTGACTTGTAGTTTTTCATTTTTACCAAATAAAACTGTAAAATATAAAATTAAAATAAGGAAGTGAATGTAAAATTAAATATGAGCATAAATGTGGAATAAAAGCAAGCATAATAAATATACTGATTTTATAGCATAACATAAAACAGAATAAACAATGTATTCCAAACCATATTTGAAATTGAATAAGTCTTACAACTAAATGCTATAATATATTATGTAAAAGACTTTTAAGCAACATTGAATTGAAATCTGTGCATTCTTCAAGAAGGTGGAGATTTTGGTGACTTTCAGATTGTGATGGAGAAATATTTTGCCAAAACCCTGTAAATTAAAGCTAATATATTTTGAAAAGCATATGTTAAGAAGCAGTTTCAGATGAGATGCTTGGGCCAAAGGGATAACAAGACTTTTTCCAGCGGATTTCAGATGGGAAAGCAGATGGGGCTGTTTCTTGCTGTTAGGCTTCCGTGGCCACAGTCTCTCAAGGGCTGAACTTGAACATCCGAGTTCTTCTTGTTGTTGTTATTATTATTATTATTATTATAACTAAAATTAATGTGATGAGATCTGTAGCCCTAACATATAGTCTACTATACTTTGCTCTGTGTAAAATTCAAGAAGATTTTTATCACTGCCTGAAGAATCTTCCACCCATTAGAATATTAGGTCCCATGTACATGATGCACCTCACCTAGGTTTACAGCTGAGGTTCATTTCCAAATACATGGAAGTCTTGCACTATTCAGGAATTCTCAGGGTAAAGCCTCTGCACAGGGCTGATGGTGATTGCATAGGATTTACACAAGGCTCACACTCTACTGAACTGTCATCAGCTGCCATCAGTATTTGAAGGAGCAATACATGCCTGTTTAAGATAACTAAAACTCATTTTATGTGGGTATAGGTTTCTATATAAGCAAGGTATCAAGGCTCCAGATACAGCCAATGGGGAGTCTGTGGTAGGTAGTTTATGACCTGAGTTATTACAGGAATCTGTTTTAGGAACAGACAATTTGTCCCCAAACTCCGCTTTTCATATGGAGATCATAGGGTGACTTGCTTATATCAAATTATTGAATGGTTTGGATTGGAAGGGACTTTCAAAGATCCCTTTGAAGGATCATCATCTAGTCCAACCTCTCCTCCATAGACAGGGATATCTTCCACAAAATCAAGTTGCTCAAAGCTCTGTCCAACCTGACCATGGACACTTCCAGTTATGGGATATGCACAACTTCTCTGAGCAATCTAATCTAATGTCTCACCACCCTCATCTTAAAAAATTGTCTTCCTTAGAACCAGTTTATAATTGTTGCACTGTCACTACAGTCCTTGGTAAAAGGTGGCTCACCACTTTAAATACTGAAAGGCTGCAATAAAGTGACCCCAGACGCTTCTCTTCTCCAGGCTGAGCAATCCCAGCTCTCTCAGCTTTTCCTCATATCAGAAGTGTTCCAGCCCTCGGGCCAGTTTTATGGCCCACCTCTGGACCCACTCCAACATGTCCATGTCCTTGTGCTGGGGACCTTGAACTGGATGCAGTGCTCCAGTGATATCTCACCAGAGCGGAGTATAGGGGCAGAATCCCCTCCCCTGACCTGCTGGCCTCAGTTCTTTGATGCAGTCCAGGATATGTTTGGCTTCCTTGGCTGCAAGCACACATTGCCAGCTCATGCTCAGCTCTTCACCCTCCAGTGTTCCCAAGGCCTTCAGTGCAGGGCTACTCTCAATCAATTCATAATGTAGTATTTGACATGGAGAATTGTCCCAACCCAGGTACAGGACTTGCATTTGGCCTTGTTGTATTTCATTACGTTGATCATGGAGCTGCCTATGTTACTGACTCTTATATTCAGGACGAGTTTTCACCCTGATGTTTTCTGGAGTGCTGATGAGATGCTGGGACCTCAGAGAGCTCAGCTGTGAGTAGCTTCAAAGCAGACAACAGGTGACCCCTTGGAGAGGCCTCTTTCAGAAGACATCAAGCAGAATACCAACATTCGGGTGACCTGAACTGATAGCCACCTGGAAGATCTCAAGCTGCCAAATGCTGCTTTTGCTGTCATTCCTGCTTGCCTTTGAGGTCTAAGGAGATGCATCCTATGCTTGGGAGGAAGCTGGAGATGGCTGTGCAGGTCACTGCCTACAGTTTCAGGTATCACGTCATACAATCCCGCTGGAAGTTGCACTGATTCAAACCCATTGAACTGCACTTAAACATGCACTGACAGGTAGCTAAACCTTTGGCTACATTTCAGCAACGGTACTTTACCTCCATTCTCATTTTTAGTGTGATCACACTGTAACTGTCCATCTGTCTTAGCTGTCATTCCTGCTTCTCCCTCCTAATACTGTTTCCTTCTGCTTGCCATTTTCAATGAAACTGAAAGAATGATTCAGGCTCATGAATTTATTCCTAGAAATGTGCAGAAGACTACATTTCTGTGCTGGGGGAGGGGGGGTAGGGGGGAGGAGGGGGCAGGACTTCAGCATGAAAAACAGAATGACCTGTTCCTCTTGGCCTGATGGCATATCAGCCAACATGTGCATGCCCCGAGGGCACTGCTGCCTCTTCTTCTTCTTGCTAAACTGCTAATGAGGGGACAGGAGAGGAGCTGGAGACAATATGGATCAGAGTTCAGCGGTTATCAGGAAAAAGTGGAGGGATGTGAGGAGTTTCAGGGTTGTAGAGGACCAGAGCTGCTGGGATCTGCAGAGCTTATGCATTACCATCCTTGGGACTTGGGAAGCTCCTTAGTTTACCTCAGTAGATGGAGATTGTTCTGTACATGAGAGGAAAACTGGGACTAATGTTGCAGGATTATTTACAAAATATTGTGCACTGAATTCCGTAGAAAATCTGTCTTCATTTAAGTCTGCTGCTTATGAATGATATTTGGATGGCTTATAGTCAAGAATATTCATGGTTTCCTTTGCAGAAATGAACACTATGGAGGCTGTTAAGTCCTGGTCCACAGCACTGTCCATTTTGATTTTCCTTTTGTGTTCATTTGTGCAGCTAATGTGAGTATTTTCCTAATCAGTGCTGGTAGAATCCTCTTTAATTAATATTGATGAGTTGGAGAAAGAATAGCGTGAATAGTTAGGGTTGTTCAGCCTGGAGAAGAGAAGGCTCCTAGGAGAAATTATAGCAACCTTCTAGTACCTGAAGGAGTCATACCTGAAAGTGACATGAAAGTCCTTGTAGTGACAGGACTAGGGGAAATGGCTACAAATTGGAGAGTGGCAGATTTAGACTGGACATGAGCAGGAATTTCTTAACACTGAGGGTGATGAGGCACTGGAACAGGTTGCCCAGGGAAGCTGTGGATGCCCAATCCAAGGCCAGGTTCAATGGGACCTTGGGCAGCCTGATCCAGTGGGAGGTGTCCCTGCCTGTACAAGGGTTGTTCAAATCAGATGATCACAGAATCACAGAATCACAGAATCACAGAATAACCAGGTTGGAAGAGACCCACCAGATCATCGAGTCCAACCATTCCCACCAATCCCTAAATCATGCCCCTAAGTACCTCAACCACCCTCACCTTAAATGCCTCCAGGGACAGTGACTCAACCACCTACCTGGGCAGACTGTTCCAATGCCAGTTGACTTCACAACTCTGCACTAGGTTTCTGTTCTGCTTGCAACACTGGTCACATTTATGCCCTAAGACAGTCCAGATATACAGTCTCACATATGTTCAGTAAGTCCGTGAGAGTGGCAGGGAATTTGAACAGAAATACATCACCTAAACTGAGAGTCAAAAGAGAGAAGGATGTCCATGCGATGGTCACTACTTTGGAGATTGTTTTAGCCATGTCATGGTAACTAAAGGGATTCGCATCACCCAACTTTAGGTATAAATATCGGACATCATAAAGTTGTTTGAGTTAAAAGGGACCTTAAAGTTCATCCAGTTCCAACTACGCTGCCATAGGCAGGAACACCTTCCACCCAATCAGGTTACTCAAAACCACATCTAACCTGGCCTTGAATACTTCCAGGAATGGGGCATCCACCACTCCTCTAGGCAACCTGTCCTAATGTCTCATTACCCTCTGTTGACCTGAGTAAACAGATCTCTGCAGTCTCCCTCTGCAGCTGCTGGTCAGAAAATTTACATAAGATTTATCTAATGTGTCTTCAGGTGTCTACCTTCAGGTGTCTGCAATTGCAAAGGTTTTCTGGCCTCCTATATTGGTGGAGATCTAGTCAACAGAGTCAATAGAGGTAATTCCACAGGTCTTCCCATGCCAGGGTAGATGCCTTCCTTTTTTTTTTTCAGATAAATCATGCCCTGAAGTTGGCTCAATAAAGAGAAGCTGGTTTGACTCGCTTAGATGAAGACCCTGTATTGCAGATATCCCTCTTAGGTCAGATAGTTTTCACCTATGGAAGGTAATTTGGGGAAGGTGTCTGGCCTAGGTGTGCTCTATATTTCTGAAGAAGCCTTAGTTCACTCCCGTAAATCCAGTGGAGACCCTTAGTGACCAGTAGACAGTTCCTACTTTGAACACAGAGCCATGCATGCAAAATTCAGTTTAAAATCAGAGCCTGTTCCTCTGATCTAACTCAAACCACCAAATACTACTCAGTAATGAGTTTACTGGTGAAAATCATTGTGGCTTCCTCCTTGCATGTGGAAATCACTGTACTATCTATCTGAACTGTCTGACAAAGTGCCTTAAAAGCTCCCAGACTCATAGAATCATAGAATCATTAATTTTGGGAATGTCCTCTAGGATCATCAAGTCCAACCACCAGCCCACTATCACCATGCCTATTAAACCATGTCCTGAAGCATGATGTCTACTAATTTTTTTGAACACTTCAGGGACTTTAGAACTGTCAGTGACTCCAACAGTTCTGTGAGTGGTCCTTTCCAATGCTTCACGAATCACAGAATCACACAATAATAAGGTTGGAAGAGACCCACTGGATCGTCGAGTCCAACCATTCCCACCAATCCCTAAACCATGCCCCTAAGTACCTCATCCACCCTCACCTTAAACACCTCCAGGGACGGTGACTCAACCACATCCCTGGGCAGACTATTCCAATGCCTAACCACCCTCTCCCAGAAGAATTTTTTCCTAATCTCAAGACTAAATCTCCCCTGGCGGAGCTTGAGGCCATTCCCTCTCATCCTGTCCCCTGTCACTTGGGAGAAGAGGCCAGCACCCTCCCTTCAGGTAGTTGTAGAGAGTAATAAGGTCTCCCCTCAGTCTCCTCTTCTCCAGGCTAAACAACCCCAGCTCTCTCAGTGGCTCCTCATAAGATTTGTTCTCGAGCCCCTTCACCAGCTTTGTTGCTCTTCTCTGGACTCGCTCCAGAGCCTCAACATCCTTCTTGTGGTGAGGGGCCCAGAACTGAACACAGTATTCGAGGTGCGGTCTCACCAGTGCAGAGTACAGAGGGAGAATAACCTCCCTGGACCTGCTGGTTACACCGTTTCTGATGCAGGCCAAGATGCCATTGGCCTTCTTGGCCACCTGGGCACACTGCTGGCTCATGTTCAGTCAGTTGTCAACCAACACCCCCAGGTCCTTCTCCTCCTGGCAGCTTTCCAGCCAGGCTTCTCCTAGTTTGTACCTCTGCTTAGGGTTGTTGTGCCCCAAGTGCAGGACCCGGCATTTGGCCTTGTTAAACCTCATGCCATTGGTCTCAGCCCAGCAGTCCAGCCTGTTCAGGTCCCTTTGCAGAGCCTCCCTACCCTCCAGCAGATCCACACTTCTACCCAGCTTAATGTCATCTGCAAACTTGATCTTTAAAGTCCCTTCCAACTCAAACCATTCTATGATTCTATGACACTAACAACATTTCAACATGACTGAATGAGAGAAAAAGGCAGGCTTGTAAACCAGAAACCGTGATGGAGGGACATTCTGCAATGAAGACTCTCAGCAGGACCTCTTTCTATTCAGAAAAGAGACGAGCACTCCATAGTCATCATGTGAAGATGGAGAAAATACCTTAAGAAACCAGGGATGCTGAAAAAAACAGGAATTGTAATGCTAGAGGAGTCTGTGTGGCTCTGATGGTGCTTCACCCAAGGGTATTGAAGGAACTGGCATATGTGTTGGCCAAACCCCTTTCCATCATCTTCCAACAGTCCTGGAAGACTGGGGAAGTTCCAATGGACTGGAGGCTGGCTGATGTTGTGCCCATCTACAAGAAGGGTTGCAGGGAGGATCTAGGGAACTACAGGTCTGTCAGTCTGACCTCAGTGCCAGGGAAAGTCATGGAACAAGTGATCTTGAGTGCTATCATGAAGCACATGCAACAGAGCCGGGTGATCAGGCCCAGTCAACACGGGTTCACAAAAGGCAGGTCTTGCCAAACTAACCTGATGGCCTTCTATGACCAAGTGACTCTGCTGCTGGATGAGGGAAAGGCTGTGGATGTATCTTCCTGGACTTCAGTAAAGCCTTTGACACAGTTTCTCACAGCATTCTGCTATGGAAACTGTCAGCCTCTGGCCTGGATAGGCGCACACTCTCCTGGGTTGAAAACTGGTTGGATGGCCGGGCCCAGAGAGTGGTGGGAAATGGTGTTAAATCCAGCTGGAGGCCAGTGACAAGTGGGGTTCCCCATGGCTCAGTGCTGGGTCCAGCCCTGTTCAATGTCTTTAACAAAGACCTGGATGAAGGCATTGATTGCACCCTTAGCAAGTTTGCATATGACACCAAGCTGGGTGGAAGTGTCGATCTGCTGGAGGGTAGGGAGGCTCTGCAAAGGGATCTGAACAGGCTGAACAGCTGGGCTGAGACCAACGGCATGAGGTTTAACAAGGCCAAATGCCGGGTCCTGCACTTGGGGCACAACAACCCTAAGCAGAGCGACAGACTAGAAGAAGTCTGTCTAGAAAGCTGCCAGGAGGAGAGGGACCTGGGGGTGTTGGTTGACAGGAACTGAACATGAGCCAGCAGTGTGCCCAGGTGGCCAAGAAGGCCTATAGCATCCTGGCTTGTATCAGAAAAGACGTGGCCAGCAGATCCAAGGAGGTTATTCTCCCTCTGTACTCTGCACTGGTGAGACTGCTCCTTGAATACTGTGTTCAGTTCTGGGCCCCTCACCACTAGAGGGATGTTGAGGCTCTGGAGCGAGTCCAGAGAAGAGCAACAAAGCTGGTGAAGGGGCTGGAGAACAGGCCTTATGAGGAGCAGCTGAGAGAGCTGGGGTTGTTTAGCCTGGAGAAGAGGAGGCTGAGAGGAGACCTCATTGCTTTCTATAACTACCTGAAAGGAGGTTGTAGAGAGGAGGGTGCTGGCCTCTTCTCTTAAGTGACAGGGGACAGGAAATGGCCACAAACTCCGCCAGGAGAGATTTAGGCTGGACATTAGGAAAAAAAAAATCACATAAAGGGTCATTGGGCACTGGAACAGTTTGCCCAGGGAGGTGGTTGGTTCACCTTCCCTGGAGGTGTTTAAGGCATGGGTGGATGAGGTGCTAAGGGGCCTGGTTTAGTGTTTGATAGGAATGGTTGGACTGGATGATTCGGTGGGTCTCTTTCAACCTGGTTATTCTATGATTCTATGATTCAATTTATCCCTGACTGGCTTCTCACACATACCAGCACCAGTAAAACTTCTGCTGGGGATTTGGAGCTGTGATATACCCCTGCTTCTGTGACATCCTGACATGGCCACCCTTGGACATCAAGATGCAAGTAGCTTCAACAAGCTTCAGTGGGCTGCCTGTGTACAAAACTCTTTACATGGAGAAATAAATACTACCCAGAGTGCTCTCTCTGGTAGGAAAACTTCACGTCGATACATCCCAATCTCACCATAGCACAGCGCTGGCAAAGCAACACTGATTTTCCCTGTTGGATTCACAAAGAGGAGATCTGGCAATGCGTCATGGACAAAATAGAGCTTTTCAAATATAACCACCCTGACAAACAGCATCCTTCTTAAAATTTAAATTAACTGTTTTCCCTGCCCTAATAATACCAGTCACAGAGCCAAATTCTTATCTGTGCTTTCCTTGATTTCTTTTGTTTACTTAATCTAATTTAATTTAATCAACCATTAGTTTTTGGAGCTGTCTTTATGAATCTGTTCATATATATTGAGTGCTACTTGGGAAACAGAGATTCATTGTCCTTTATTTGTCTTTTTTTTCCTCCTGGTTTGTAGTCTTGCAAATAAGGTGCAAAATCTAGAGTTTAGAAGATTCTTTTTCATGTGTCTTTCAAGCAGGCATTCTACTTCAATAAAGACTGATAAAAATTAATTGAGAGCTTCAGGATTTGCCTTGATACAAAGTGGAGCTGTTCTGGTGACTTAAGACAATACATTCCCTGGGAAAACAAAGCTTGTAGGAAAGAATCATAGAATAACCAGGTTGGAAGAGACCCACCAGATCATTGAGTCCAACCATTCCTATCAAACACTAAACATGCCCCTCAGCACCTCATCCACCCTTGCCTAAAACACCTCCAGGGAAGGTGAATCAACCACCTCCCTGGGCAGCCTGTTCCAGTGCCCAGTGACCCTTTCTGTGAAAAACTTTTTCCTAATGTCCAGCCTAAATCTCCCCTGGCAGAGCTTGTGGCCATTCCCTCTCATCCTGTCCCCTGTCACATGGAAGAAGAGGCCAGCTCCCTCCTCTCCACAACCTCCCTTCAGGTAGTTGTAGAGAGTAATAAGGTTTCCCCTCAGCCTCCTCTTCTCCAGGCTAAACAACCCCAGCTCTCTCACCCGCTCCTCATAAGGCCTGTTCTCCAGCCCCTTCACCAGGTCTGTTCCTCTTCTCTGGACTCGCTCCAGAGCCTCAACGTCCTTGTTGTAGTGAGGGGCCCAGAACTGAGCACAGTATTCAAGAAGCAGTTTCACCAGTGCAGAGTACAGAGGGAGAATAACCTCCCTGGAAGGTTCATGTCCCATGGTCACGAGTTGAGATATCTTTCCTAGTAGTCAGACTTTCTCTCTAGATCATCATGCCTACAACATTATTGAAAACAGTGATGTTAGGGACAGCTCTGTCTCAGCACTGTAGGCAAAATCAAAGATTATTATTTTGAATGATGATGCATGAAGGCTAAGAAGAGCTAAAAAGGGGGCTGCCAGAAGGAGGTGGGTTTAGGTGTCTTCTCCCAAGTGACGAGTAACAGGACAAGAGGAAATGGCTTCAAGTTGCACAGGGGAGATTTAGACTGAATATTAGGCAAAATTTCTTTACTAAGTGAGTGGTAGAGGCTACCCAGGGAATTGGTGGAGTTGCCATCCCTTGAGGTGTTGGTGTTCAAAAAGCACGTATATGTGGCACTTTAGGATATGGTTTAGTAGGCACAGTAGTGTTGGGCTGATGGTTGGACTTGATGATCTTAGAGGTCCTTTCAAACATCAATGATTCTGTGATTTTATAACCACGAGGGAAGAAGGGCTGATGGGGCAGCCCTGAATGGTCATGCTTGTCTCTGCAGTTTAGAAGGGAAGGAGATGTGAGTATAGTAAATACTTCTGCATGGAGGAATTATAAGGGAAGAACTTTGGTCAACCTATTGGATGCTTGCTCAGCAGTATCACTGTGATTTTTCATAGTTCTGGCATGGGGAGGAAAAAATGTGTGCATTGATGACCCTGCATTGTCCGATCATTCCCGTAATCAAACCCATTCTCCTCCTTTGGACAAGACAGAAGGCCACAGTTGTACGCACACAGAGGAAATCTTGATCTCAGGAGCAGCAGGGAAGAGGAGACCATTCAGCGTGGCTCTTCAAAGCACCACATCCTGCCAGATGGTATCACATCAGCTGCATCACCCAGAACTCTTCATCACCAGTTGAGGGCTGAGGATGGCTGCAGTGCAGAGACAGGACAGCGTTGGAAGTGAGTTATACGCTAGCCAAGCTGTTGGGTAACAGAAGGTGAAAGTCAGCAATATGACTGTAATTCTATATATGTCTTGACAGGTCTGAGAACCTAGAGTGCTCCCCAGCCACAGACTAAACAGGGCCTGTCAGCTGGTCCAAAGTGAAAAATTAGGTAGGTTTGCCTGGATAGCATTGAAACAAATGGGGCTTACCAGAAACTCAAAGGTCAGAGTTTGTCACTTACCAAAAAGAGTATTCAGATGGGAGTAACTTGTGAGTACAACAGAAGCTATGTGATAAGATATGAAAGAAATACATTGCAGTATTTCCTAATGTGTCTTCCTTGCCCATGCTTGGGACAATTACCTTCATCACCCTTTTAAAATTTTGGGGTGGGGGCGTATCTAAATAGAATACCCTAAGAGGTTGGTATAAGATTTGACTTTATTATAATGTTTTATTAATATTTTCAGTTCTTTTTAAGAATTTATTTGTAGAACATAACTGACTCGATGATCCAGTGGATCTCTTCCAACCTGATTATTCTATGATTCTATGAAGCCAGCTGCAGTCTTCCTTTTCTTAGTATTACTTATTACAATTTAATCTTCTCAAGATTTTCAGACCTGTCATTAAGTTTCTGCCAAGTATGCTGAGTGACACAGCAAAATCTCAACAGAAATTCCCTCTGTGTGCATTATTCTTTACCTTACTGCCAAAATAATCAAGTTATGGAGCTGGACATAGTTCACGTACAGTGACCCTAGTACCCTTCCCCATTATGCTTTATAGAAAAGGAGTGGAGGACCCTCAGGAAGAAGAGGGAAAAGCTGTAAGGGGCAAAGAGTCTTCATGCCACAGGGCTCTATCTGCTCTCTTATTTCCCCACTCCCTACTTGCCTTCCCTGAGAGGCCACCTCAAAACAGATTGAGATGTCCCTATTCCATTTTGAAAGCTTTCTGCTTCAAGGTCTCAGGCTGCTTTAAGAAGAGTCAGCAGCTCTTGGTAGTGTTCAGGCCTTTTTGTCAGGACAAGGATGCAGGGAATAGCATATAACTAGGGGCAGAGATTGCAACTACCAGCTGGGGAACTCTTGAGATGAACAAATTAGATGAGGGATGTGGCCTGGAAGAACAGACCAAGCATGCATTTTAAGATAAAGAAGACATAAGAGGGACAGAGGAATTACTTAGGTGGGATAGAGGTCTAAGGGGACCAGAGGGAGTAGGGAAATGGAGGGGAAAAATAAGATAAATAAAGTCAAAAGAGAGTGACTTCTCATGAGCCTGTGTACTCCTAGGACACCTCGTCCTCTATCCTCATATACACAAATTTTAGCCTTGCCAACTCAATGAGTAGTTCTGGAAGTTTGTTCCTTGAGTTATGGATCCTAACAGCAAAAAATATTCCTGTGTTTTACTGTTTTCTCTGAGATTCGTCTACATGGATACTGTCCCTTGAAAAAAAGTCATGGCTAACAGGAGCTCTCTAAGCAAAACAAGTTTAGGACCACAAATGACAGAAATGGGAAAGTGGAGTCCATATCACCTCTGGGTAACGCAATCCAGTCCATCCATTTAGCTGTCAGAGAAATCTCTGGAGGATTCCTGCTTCAGGGTCCTGAATACAGTTCTGGGACCAGCAAAATCAGTGGTTGCACCAGGAAGAAGATTAGATGCTTGGAATGAACCTAGGACAAGGCTCACTAAAGGTGACTCAGGGCTGTGTTTGCTAAGGTGTTGCTGACATCATTGATATTGATAATTGTCTCCCCATCCCTTTTGCTAAAGCATATAGTACAATTGGTCAAATGGAAGGTTTGGGGTCTATTACTTAGAATCTGTTCTAAATTAGAATAGAACCTGCTTCTAGAGGAAAGACAAATTAATCTTTAAAGTTATGGAAGTTGCATCAATATTTCAGTGTTGCTGTTACTAATTAGAGCACAGATGTGTTTAGGTGGTCACCACTGAGCATTCAAAAAATACTTGATAAAATTGCATACATACATGGACATATCATGTAATGAGGCCCAGTTCTGATTAAATGCATAGTTAGAGAGGCAAACTATACGTTAATAATGAATGCATTAATTATCACATGAGAAAAGTAAGAATTCATAACACTCACTATATTTGGAAGATTTAAAAAAAGTCACAACACTTGAAATTGTCCCAAGTCCTTTTTCAGGAATGTGAATGAAGTATTTCATTTTCCTAAAGCAGGAACATGCAGTACTTAGCATTTCCAATCAGAGTTTATTTTAGTCTAATTTATTTTGAACAGCTTTCCCCTCATCTTGAGTGCTCTAAGAAGAGATAAAGATAATACATTCCCATAAGAGACAAGGGATAAAACAACATCAGCAAAAAAAAAAAAAAAAAAAAGATGTATACACTGAATCAATCCTCTTAGTGGGCTGAGATTTCAGCCAGAGAAATAGGAGCAGGAGGGTTGGAAACTCCAGGTGTGCAAGATGTGTTCTTCTTGGCAGGGGGATGTGATTGGTATACGGTAGAAAATAAATTTGTATTTTGTTGTCACCATGCAGCATGGCTTTGAGACAAAACTTGTCACACATTAAGGCTCCAAGACCTCCAGCCAAATCTTTGATATTTAGGGCAGCATCTTTTTTATTTGTGTTTAATTAAAAATAGATCAGTTTTTAAAAAAAGAGAGAAAAAAGATATTTTCTCTGATTTTTGTTTTATTTCTTTTAATCAGATAGAGAGTATTAAAATGTTAACCAATAAGGAACAGATTTATCCCACATCCAGATGGACTTTGGCCAAAAAGGTTGTTGTTGGATGTTGGTCACAGACACAGTCAAGATGATAATTGGTAGCCTCTCTGTTTTTAGGAGACTCTTTTTTGATAAGAGAGCTGGAGCTGATATTTGGATCCCAACTCAGTGCTTCTGTTTCTCTTCTATATTTGTTTGGCTAGATGTGTTATTTTTTTTCTTAGCAGCTGGTTTTCTGGAAAACCTTAAAATATAGAGAGCTTTTGATATTTTCTGTTCATCTTGGAGGACTGAGTTGATTCTGATAACTGTTCCTAGTGTAACTGTTATGTCCACAAATTGCCGGATTCTGTCAGCTTGAAATCTAACAGTTGGGCCTACTTGTTGTAAAGGTTTGCTACTCCCATGTTTCACTTTTATAACAATTCTAGGACTGTCTGGAGAGGATGGCAGATGTTGGCACTTCACCTAATCGTGAGGTTTTGCTCCTGACACAAACCTCTACATGTACCTGCTTTGCCCACTCACTGATTGCTTTTGTTGGTTGCTATTATTTGTCATTTGTTTCTTCATTTTTGGAGGTTTTTTTCTATTTCACAGAATCACAGAATAACCAGGTTGGAAGAGACCCACTGGATCATTGAGTCCAACCATATTTGTTCTAACTCCTTTCCTATTTGACTATGCTCAGCAAAGATGATTGTACCAGTTACATCATAAAACCTCTCTCCATAAATTACACTTTTAAAGACTCACTCTGAAAATCCTCTGGTAGGACCAAAGGCTGCTTATTCACAGCACTTGTTGGAGATGTTTGAATAGATGAAGCATCTTCTTGTTCTTTAAAGGCTCTGCAAGCAAAGCAAAGAACATGCAGTCCGGGGTTAATAGTGGAGTGACAATTTCTGCGTTGCCTCAGTATGAGTAATAGTTACATACAAGGATTTGTCAAGACAGCTGGAATATATCAAGGTTAAGGACTGTGGAGTAGCCTTTAGAATAAGTTATTTGTGCATATTTCTGTTTCTCCTGCCCTGTCCTGGGTGCTTTGTACTGTAATACACAAAGAAGTCAACGGTAAAACACAATCCGATGAGCCTTGACTCAGTTCATTTGAGGTTGACGGTGTGTGTGCTAAACACAAACAGAGGCGGCTGGACATCCTTGTATGGGCAAGCCAAGACCACATGCTTCCTACCTACAAACTTAACATTGCTGCCTAAATAAAGTCAGTTACCCAGAAAACCTTTATGTCTCTCAGAAATGGGTGATACTCTAGGAAGAAATGTATGTCCTTTGCTAGTGCTCTGTTCAAGAGCTTTACCTGAAAAGATTTTTTTTTTTTTCTCTAGAATATCTACAACAAAAAAAATTGCCTGGAAGAACTGTTCAACAAGAATTAAAACTATTATGGACAGGAATGACCAACCAAACTAATTTTACTTCTGCAATTATGAACTGCTGTTTGTGGTTGGCATGGAAAATTGTGGTGTGCTGGGCTGTGAGACAGGACTGAAGTTCTGTATCCAACCATGGAAGAAATGTGGATTACGAGAAAAGCTCAGCACAGAGACCTTTCTCCACACTGCTGGGATCACTTGGAAGAAAATATCTCTGTAAGTCATATCACATTAACAGGGTAACCTCTTTTAGCACCATTTTGCACAAATCTCCCAACCTGCATTTTTGGGACTTAGATCTGGAGATTTCTGGATGTATCAGAAGATGTGGTTGCTGGAAATGTCAAAAGTCAGCTTCAGATTATATACCATAAATCCAACCCCTCTACTTCAAACCTACTGCTTTTATATCCACCATTTCCATTAAAGGAAGAGGGTGAGGTGAACCCTCATTGAGTAGATGCTGATTATAGAAGATCTTCTGAATTTAAGTAACCCTTTACCCCTAAAATATCTGCTAGCTGATGCTGTGAGTTGATCTGTGCTCATTTTAATGCCAGGAGAGGCCCCAGTGTTCTTGCCAGGCTGCTTGGTGAATTACTGCCTCGCTGAACAACAAACCACAGGTGAGTAGCTGGTCTGAGCCATGCCAAGGATTCTCATCTGGTTTGCCCATCACAAGGCCCACCCCACTTTTGTGTTAACAAGACCTTAATTTTTCTGCCATGCTGTATCTCCATCCAAGCCGTGCATAGAAAATGCATCATTCCTTTCCCACGTCCCTCTCTCCACCACCTTGGTAACCATTTTGGCCACCAATCAGTAACTTTATTTTGAGGGAAGAATAAACTGTTCAACAAGGGGCTCAAATGCTCCAAACCCCTCTACTTAGTGCAAGATGTTTGTATGCTCTTAATTATTCCTTCCTTCTTTCTCCCTCTTCCTGGACGTCCCCCATGGCTCTTCCACCCTGGCAGCTTGGTCATTTTGTACACAACTTCCTTTCCCTTTTGCAAAACACAAAGACCTTGTGGAGAGGAGGACACACGAAATGCTGCAAGCAAGCAAAATCCACCCCCTCCCTTGACACTTGAGCTCCTGGGGAAGGGAGGTAATGGAATTTTTTTGTGGGGGGTATTTTTGTGCATGTTTTGTATTTTTCCTTTTTTTTTTTTTTTTTAAGTCCACTTTTCCACACTTCTCTTCCTGTTGATTTGAGAGCAATTGAAAATGAAACCTGCAAGCTGAGCATTGTCCCCCCCCTCGACCCCCTTCCCAATCTTTCTTTTGCTTTCATAAGCTTCACTCCTTGCAATGCTTGAAGAAGAAGGGGAAAGATTTCATCCTGCTGTGTCTTTTACAAGCAGATGATGCCCAACTAGCTCTGTGCAGCAGGGTGCTCAAGCAGTCCTGCTGTGACAGAAATCCTCCAAGTTATTACACAGGACCTGCATATTCAAATTTCTGCTGGGATTTCACACACTACCAACATCTGGTATGACCATGGTCACTGTGTGAACACAAGAGTAGCTAACATGTACTGGTTTTGGAGGCAACGTTGCACAGGGGGTGTTTTGCTACATCCCCCATCCAGGCAGGACTGTTGAATTCTTTAACTTACATTACAATTTCAACTATAGGCTCAGAAAAAAAATGAATTAAATGGCATCAGATAACAGGATATCTTACAGGACTTGACTTTGAAGGTGGTCTTATTCTTGGCCATCTGGTTTTGTGGGAGCAGGGCTGTTTCATTCTGATTTCAGGACATTCATTCTGATTTACATGCATGAGAACATGCCATGACATAGTTCAGATTTTGCCTCCAAATGGTATTGAGGCATTAGTACTGCAGTCATGCCCAGGTGGCCAAGAAGACAAATATCATCCTGTCTTGTAGCAGAAATAGTGTGGCCAGCAGGACCAGGGAAGTGTTTGTGCCCCCGTACTCAGCACTGGAGAGGTCAGAACTCAAATCCTGTTTTGGGTGCCTCACTACAAGAAAGACACTGTGGGGATGGAGCATGTCCAGAGAAGGGCAACAAGTTAGGGAAGGGTCTGGAGCACAAGTCTTATGAGGAGCAGCTGAATGAACTGGAGCTGTTCAGTCCAGAGAAAAGGAGGCTGAGAGAAGACCTTATTGCTCTTTGCAACTGCCTGAAAGGAGGTTGTAGCAAGGTGGGTGTTTATATCTTCTCCTAAGTAACAAGCGATAGGATGAGATGGAATGGCCTCAAGTTGTGCCAGAGAAGGTCTATATTGGGCATTAGGAAAAATTTCTTCACTGAAAGGGTTTTCAGGCACTGTGAGAGGCTTGCCAGGGAAGTGTTTGCATCCCTGTCCCTGGAAGTGTTCAAAAGCAGTATAGATGTGATACTTAGGGACATGGTTTAGTGGTGGAATTGGCAGTGTTAGGTTAGGAGCAAGACTCAATGATCTTGAAGGTCTTTTGCAAACTAAACATTTCTGCTATTCAATTATTCTGTCCCTGTGTGAGGCGTGTACTGACACCCAGGTTCATCTTTTCTGACACCTGCTATTGGACAGAGGAGCTTGCACTAGAAACACGTACCAGTGGGCAGTGTGAAGGTGAGAGCCTGGAGCTCCTGATTTACTACCAGGTATTTTTCTGTTTGGGGAAGATTATACTATAAACTCATTGTTGCTTCCGTTGTGGGCTGGTTAGAGAGACTGTGTCTGGCATGAAGATCAGAGAGAAAGGAGACATCTCTGTGATGGGAAACCACATCCAAAATCCCACTTCAAGGAACATCTGTTTAAGACTTTTCTCCATTTTAGCTATGTGAAGCATGAGCCTTGGTCTGAAATCTTGGCCAGTTGTGGCACTCTGAGGTGTCTGGCCAGAAGCCTGCTCTTCTGCGAAGGTTAGATCACAAACTCACAAGCTGGCAGCATTTCTCAAGCTGGTAAGAAGTCAAAAAGCCGAAGTCTTTCTCTTCATCACGGAACTATGTTTAGCATTAAAAAAAAGGGCCATATCCAGCCTTCCAGTACCAGTGGCTGCCAGTATCACAGTATTTCAGAGCAGACTTCTCAATTTGATCTCTTCCGGTGGTTTCATTCTCCTTCCCCAAGCCTGCATTGTCCTGTATCACTCCCCCCGCTCCCTTTCCAGAGACTTGTGATAACCATTGCCTAGGTAACGGCATCTTGCCTAGTGTGTTTTACTGACTGCTATGCATGTGGGGGCGTGTGCTGTGCCTGTATTCCCAGTGGGATAAGAAGCGGAGAGTCAAATACTATATGTGGGAGAAAAACTTCTTACGTTTCTTCTGACACCAGCAGAGGCAAGAAGGCCAGCTTCTTGCGTCCCTCTGTAGTATTTGGTAGCTGCTGCTGTGGTGGATAACGTATTATTTATTGACTTCTTGGGGCCCCACTGTGAAGGCTAGGAATGGAGTGACTATCTACCAGCATCCTTGACCAAGATATCCTTGTCAAATGCAAGTAAGTTGTGTACGGCTAAAGTTTTGATTATTGAGAAGCAAGCTGGTGGGGAAACTGATTTTCACTCCATTCATAGCTTGGGTTTGATCTGGAGCAATGTTTAAATCTTGCAGGGAAAAAAACCCACCACTAGATCCACTTATCAAAAAAGATCAAGAGAAGGAGGACCAGCAATACAGGAAATTAAAGAATTTTCTTGCTGTATCAAGGATTAATCTAGGCCCAGGTTATGTCAAAAAGTCTTAGTGTCTCAAGAAACTTCCTCAAAGCATTAATTTAGGGAAGTTTGGATTTAATTTCACTCATATGTGGGCTAGAAACCAGGTAAAAGACAGCAAGCAGAATGTCAGACATAGCGTAGTGGGTAGAATAGAAACAGGACCCATGGAGGCTTTGATTATCTTAGTTATAAAGTGAGCTCATAACATATTCATGATTTCTTTTTTAAAGCTGTCTGAAGCACTAAGGGTTGAACCAACCAGCAGAGGAAGAAAAAGAAGAAAGAGAAGGCTCAAGATTTAGAACCGGTGGCAGAAAAGGCTAAAATGAGATTGTATGTGGAGACATAAAGAGAAATAAATTCAAATGTGTCTACATAATGCAAAAAAAGTATATAAATAGCAAGTTGTGCTGAAAGAGACCTATAAGTAAGGATAGACAGCAAGGTAGATGTCAATTTGGTCCAACAACTCATGACTTGCATCAGGTAGAGGGGGAAGGGAAAGGCCATCTTGTTTCATGGCTATCACCCTATAGACCTGCTGCTTGCAGGTTTCCTTGGAAAGTCAGTAGTTGAGGGATTCATACTGCCAGAGGACTCAAGGCATTATTGAAAAGGGTCCTGAGATCAATGTCATCACTGATGAAAAGAGGGGTGCAGAAAGATGACCACAATTCCATGCTGATTAGCCCACACCTACAGAGCCTGGAGGTTATTCTGTTGCAGTAAAGGCATGAGAAGAGAGTGCACAGAATAGCACTTGACTGGGCAGTGGACATAAATCCTTGAGTTTCAGAAATATACTGGTTTTCACCGCTATCACAGTTGGACCGGCTTAATAACACATCAGGAAAATTCCTGACCTGCAACTTCTTGAAGAAAGTACAACTCCATGTACAACTGGCTTAAATTTTGAGGTTGTCCTATGCAGGAATAGGAGGTGGAATTGATGATCCTTGTGGGCCCCTTCCAGCTCAAGTTATTCTGTGATTCTGTTTAATAAATTTGGCTGTTTGAATGAGGAGAAAATCAAAGTGAACTATTCTGCATCCAGACAGGGTCGTCTCTCCACTAAAAGCAGCTTTTCATAGCAGAGAAAAGATTTAAAATGCTTGTATGGGGATACTGGGCTCTTATAACAACTCTTATACAATTTAAACCATGTAGTTATCACAGGAGAGTATGAGCAGTTTCCATTTCCCTCAGCTAGGGAAGATGAAAGTAGGGCCTGGAGAATAAAAGGTTCAAGCCATCATCTAGCAATGCAGATACACTAAAAGTTGTTGAAAATATCAGCCAGACAAACATGAAAACCAGATGACCTTTGGTCACTAAACCACGCTCTCCAGTATTATCTTCTTCTCCTTTTGTCCTAAGCTTGCCCCATCTTCCCCTATTCCCTCATTTTAAAGGGATGCTCTTTACTTTGATTTTTCTCTGGTGCTTTTAAGTCTGTTTTCCTCCTCTGTGCAGAGCTTCTTAACCAAAACCAGAGTGTCAGAGGTGGAGGGAACAGTACCAGCCACCAGAAAATACTATTGAAATTATTTTCCAGTACAAGTTAAAATGAAATAACTCAGCGTAATGTGCACATCAATCCTGTAGATTTATGCCCAGCTCAGTACAGATTAGAAATGAAAGGAGCAGCTCTTGGAAATTAACGTAAAGCTCCCAATACTTCTCCAAACCTTTGAACTCATTCTGGTGTTCCTCTACTTCCTTCCTTTTTTCTTTCTTTCTTTCCTTTCTCTTTATTTTCTTTTTGTCAGGAGTGAAACAACTGTGAGCTTTCACCAATCATTCTTGTGCCATTCAAGTCAGATTCAGAAGCAAGGCAACAAACAAGTCCTCAGGGTATAAATCAAACACTGAAGTCCTCTATACAGCGAGAAAGAAACCAGCTTTAACATGTACTCAAAGTATTGGAAAGGGAAATAAAATTCCTTGAAATTAGTGGTTTCTTTCATTTCCCTTTCCTTGCAGTTTTGTTTGTGTTGGATGAGCGTCCTGTGGTTTGCAGATTGTATACTATTAGATTTCTTCTTTTGGTATTTAATGTCCCAAATAATAATGTATTTGGGGATTCTGATGCTTCCTGGATTGTATGAAGACTGGAAGGAAGTTTATTACAGTACATGACAATCATCAATTACCATTAATAGCTCTTATTAATCTGGAAGCATTTAGGAGCTGCGAGCACACACAAAAACCCTGTTGTGTCCTAGGTGTGGCTACAGTCCAAGGGCTTATTGCAGTGGCAATAGGTGCTTTAACGAGACAGGTAGCAGAATACCAAAAGATGATACTGGTTATTATCATACTTTCCTGCTAATTAGCTCTTACCTATCACCCCTCTGCACCATTGATGTTCCTTTCTCTGATCCCAGCCCTAGGGGTCTTTAACGTTGTTCTTCCTTGCTGATTTCTTAATAATCCTTTATCAAAGCACTACGTTTCCACTCAGTGCTGCATTCACACTCCTTGAGAGAAGAAGCTGAATCCTTTGAGGATGCCCTTAATGGTGAGGGGAACTGTCTGGTCTCTGAGCAGTGGAAAAAGTTTTAATGCAGTAGTTACTTACTCATGAAATAAGGTGGAGGAAAAAACATAGGAGTAATCATCCTTTTCCCCATTTATTTTCAGATGTTTGGTCAATGCAAAGGGCAGATAAGATACTCAAGTGTCTCTTTCATACAAGGGACTTGCAAAAGCAGGAGGAAGAAGCAAGAATGGAAGGAAGAATATATGGAAATGGGCTGGAAGAGTGCCCAGAAAATAGATGAAAAATAATAAGGTGGAAAGAAAGAGGAAGAGGATGATAGGGAGAGGGAGCAGCACGCATGATAGGAAGAGACACTCAGTGTCCTGCCACCTGGTTCCCTTTGATCCTAAAACACTGGGGAAATTTCCAAAGAGAAAAAGTAGTGAGTAATACAGAGAACACTGATTTTCTCCATAGTATTCTAGAATCACTCATCAATACTGGAAAGGGACTTTGAAGCTCCTGGAGGAACATCCTCAGAGTTTGTCTCCTGTCTCCATATTCATACGAGGGACTGTGATGATTCACCAGCCACTGACCAGGGAAGTTCATAGCCTTTCCTTAGCAAAGCACTTCAGTCCTGAGGCTGGGTACATCGCTCAGAAAAGCAGCGTTGTCATCTCTTGCACAGGTCCTCTCCGCACCCGCAGAAGTAATGCTTTGGTGAAGTGAGGCAGCAGGTCAGATACGGCAATTGTCTTTCTTACTTTGAGCTTCCTTATATTGTATTAACCTGTGACAAATGTACTGAGAGGGTATGAGAAATAAGTTGAGTTTTCATCCTGCTTCTGAATGAAAGAGGAGAGTGAGGGATAACTGAAAGGCATAATGTGCATCTGTGGGGTAGAACTCTGAGGGGAGGTTGCACGTGGGGAAGACTCCCTCCCTCTGCTCCCTCTGTGTGTCTGTGGGGTGTGCATCTTCCTCCTTCCCCTGCCTCTCCCTTTCCCACTCCTCCTGAGGTGCCTTTCAGAGCTGCTGCTGTGGCAGATGAGTCAGTGTGACAGCTCAGACATGGGGCAGCCCCCTCAGCTGCCGAAATGCCAGCCAATCTCCCAGCAGACTCAGAGCCCACTATTATAAATGAATGCAATGCATTATCCCCCCCCCCCCCCTTCAGCTGGCACGGTGAGTCAGTAATCAAGGTTCCTTTGTCATTTTGTGGGGTAGTGGTGGAGCTGATGGTGGTGCCGGTGGGCACGGGGTACGTGGGATAGATTAGCTATATCCTTGTATGGGTCTTGCATTTCTTCCCTACCTTGGCTGAGAAAGCCCCACTAGCTGTGGTAAAGGGCAGGAGTGGGGAAAAGAAGGGGAAATAAAAGAGTGGGGGGAAACAGCCCCACTCTGAATTTTAACACTCTCCTTTCTGATTCACAGTGCTCTTGGAAAGAGATCAAGATCCTTCCCCATTAATGACAGTTGTTCAACACCGGGGGCTTTAGGAGGGGAATAAAAAAAAATCATAGCATCTGCAGTACCAAAGTTCTAGGAACACTCGGAGAAGCTGGCAGGCGACAAGCATAACGTCAGCCCCTTTGTTTGGCGTCTCTTTGCTGAGGTGGAATGCATGCTGTGGAAAACATGACAGCAGCAAGAAAAGGAGCGAGGGAAGAAGGGGAGTGAATGGGAGGACAAGGCAGTGTAGAGTTTCACTGCCAGTTAGGGAAAGAGAGCCCTGGGCAGAGAAGTGAGAACCAGGAGTACTTCCAAGGGAAAGGGGACAGCCCAAAACATGTTGGGGGATGACATGGAGCAGAAAATTAGCCAGTTCCTGCTCTGTGATCCCTCAGACATCTGTGATCAAGACTTCCCCTGGGATGACACACCTGCAGTGATGGGTTGGAGCAAAGGATGGTGCAACCAACTTACCTGGACAGGCTGGAGAAGTGGGCCTGTGAGAACCTCATGAGGTTCAACAAGGCCAAGTGCAAGGTCCTATGCTTGGGTTGGGGCAAACCTCAATTTCAGTACATGATGGAGGATGACATGATTGAGAGCTGCCCTGCAGAGAAGTACTCGGGGGTTCTGATCGATGAGAAGCTTGGTATCAGCTGGCGATATGCACTCTCAGTCCAGAAGACCAACTGTATCCTGGGCTGCATCAGAAGAAGCGTGGCCAGCAGGTTGAGGGAGATGATTCTGCCCCTCTATTTCTCTGTTGTGAGACCTCATATGTAGTACTGTGTCCAGGTCCGCAATCCTTAATGTAAGAAGGATATGGAATTGTTGGAAAGGGTCCAGAGGAGGGCTACAAATGTGATCCAAGTGCTGGAGCACCTTCCATATGAGGACAGGATGAAAGAGTAGGGCTTGTTCAGCTTGGAGAAGAGAAGGCTCCAAGGAGAGCTTATAGTGACCTTCCAGTATCTGAAAAAAAGCTGGAGAGGGAATATATATAAAGGCTTGTGGTGAGAGGATGAGGGCGAAAGGGTATAAACTATAGAGGGGCTGATTTAGACTAGACATTAGGAAGAATTCCTTCACCGTGAGAGTGGTGAGACATTGGAACAGGTTGCCAAGGGAAGCCGTGGATGCCCCATCCCTGGAGGTGTTCAAGGCCAGGTTGGATGGGGCCTTGGGTAGCCTGACCTAGTGGGATGTCCCTACCCATGTCAGGGGGGTTGTAACTAGATGATGTTTAAAGTCCCTTCCAACACTATCTATTCTACAATTCTATGATTCTATAACCCTGAGCAACCAAAGCAGATATCAAGGGGAGGGAAATTCAGAGTCAATGCACTGGAATACATTCCTGTAATATCCCAGTCCTGCCAGAGCTCAGGGACCCTCTGAATCAGTGCTGGTGTGACGGTTCAGGACAGCCCTATGTGGATTTTTCTCCTGTGAATTTATCTGAACACATCTTAAACTCAAGCAAGCAAGCACCAGCTGTAGCATCCAGCAAAAAGCCCCCACAGCTTCTCACAACTTGTATGAAGTATCTCCCTGTGTTTCTGGAGGTCTTCCTTTCTTCCAGTATCAGAAGGAAGCGTAAATGATAATCCTTTATTCAGCATCTCTTGTCCCCTTATGACTTGGCAGCCTGTTCATGTTTCCCCTTAGTCATCATTTTTCCAAGCCAACAAGTTCTTAGACAGACCACAAAGTTTCACCTTATATTGCAGGACACCTTATGACAACCGAAGTGGTGTTCACCATGGCCTTGAGGTCTCTGTGGTGCCCATGGGATGGTAAACTGGCAGAGACCTTCTTTAGGTGTCAAATCCAGCACCAGGGCAATCTCCCTATGGGAACTTTCCTGGGGAAAGTGCAGAGAAGGAGTTGTGTAGATAGGATGTAGTCAGAGAAAGTACGGTATGAAATGTCACTTGTCTTGAAATCACATTAATGCTCCTTTTTCTGTGCCATTTCTGCCTTCAAGCACTCCTTCCCAGCTCTTCCCCTGTATATGTGCATATTGGTTTGTGTAAAAGTCCATGCTTTTAGGAAAAAGAAGAACAATAATTATCCACATCTTGCAGGAAACTGTTAGTTTATGTATTCACATTCGACTTAAGTTGCTGTCTGCCATGCAGCTACCAAAGGCATGTTGTTCTTCCCATGGATGTGAGTAGAGATGGGGTTACACTTTCCAGTGGTTCTCCTGTTTGAAGATTATGTTATTTTCTGTGTTGTTTTTCTGCCAGAGCAGTGAATGGAGCAGTCACTGTGTGTGAGCACATCTGCCAGGTTTGACACACAGGAGGTTGTGTGAACATACCACCAAGGACACTGAAGAAAGTGGGACTGCCCCTTTTGGTGGCAACACAAACCTAGTCTGATTTTCTTAAGCCTGCAGAAAACTCTACATTTCATTGGTGAGTGATGCTGAAATATGGAAGTAAGTTATTGCAAGACTATACCTCATTAATCAGGGAAATCAATGAAATCCCCTGGATTTGTATCTCTTGGTTGACCCAGGGTATGACCTAAGCTTTCCTTTCAGTTGTGAGCATTCATAATACCTTTCTGATAATACCTCTCAGATGTGGACTCCTTGTTATCTAATAAAAGCTGACAATCCACAGCCATTTCTTTGGAGGGGAGCACTGATTCTCCTCCAACCATATAGCTTTGTTGAGGGTTGTCTGAAAGTTGTCAAAGAGTTCAGAAGCTACTGGGGAGATGAATGGGCAGAAACAATTACAGTCTTGCCAGTGTGAGCTGGGTTTTCCTGGAAAAATGAGTCTAAAACTGTTGATTGAGAGAAAGGAATATGAACAGATAAAAGAGTAGTGGACCTGCTGCAAAGGGGAACAAGGACTTCCTGAGACAGTGACCACAGGAGTTGTTCAGAAGAAAGAAGGGGACAATAAAATGGTATGTGTTTCACTGGCCGGTATGGAATAAAACAAGGGTTTGAAGATTGCAGGGGGAGTAGTGAAAAGGCATAGGAGCAATAAACATTTGACCCTCCATAAGGAAGCTAGATGCTGGATGCTAAGAGATGTTGGCATATCTTTTGGTCCTTGACTTTATTCTAAGGGAAAATTTACACTTCAAGTATTTCTAGCACTGAAAAGAGTATTTTTATTACAGAATATTTGTAGTTAATTTTGTGTTGATTTGCATTTTATTCCAGAGTAGAGATTAAGAGACAATTGATAGTTTGCATAATTTACTAACTTCTGTAACTGCTAAATTGTCCAAAGCATGAGGAAGATCCTAATGGAAAATTCTCTTTGTATATATCTGAAGGACAAGTGAGCTTTTTTTCATCAACTCTAAAACCATTCTAACACACAGCTCACCCAATCACACTTGGTGATGACAGCAGTCTAATGCACACTTATGCTAAATAATATCATGCTTCAGTGCATACCAGTGGCATCATGATAATAGCGGAATCAGTTGTTGAGTGGCTTCTGAGCACAGATCAGGGGTTGACCTACATCAGTTTCTTTTAAGTATGCCCTTCCATTAGCTGTTTCTTTATTGACCTGTTATGTTTTTTTTCTTCTACTCTTTCATCTCAGATGCATCCACCTGAATTATTTCCTGTGTTACTTTGCTGTAAGTTTCTGTATTGTACTAAAATGTAGTGATGAATACATTACAGAGCTCAATATATTTGTTGAGTGTAGGGTTGGGTGAATGTGCACCTGCAGCAAGATTCCTCATGGTGTTCAAAACTCGTGGTTCAACAAAGCCAAGTGCAAGGTCCTACACCTGAGCTGTAGCAAACTCAAGCACAAACAAAGGCTGGGCAGTGAATGGATTGAGAGCAGCCTGGAAGAGAAGGACTTAGGGGGTGCTGGTGGATAAGAAGCTCAACATGAGCTGGCAATGTGCACTTGCAGCCCAGAGAGTCAACCATGTCCTGGGCTGCATCAAAAGAAGCGTGACCAACAGGTTGAGGGAGGTGATTCTCCCCCTCTACTCCACTCTTGTGAGACATCAACTGGAACCCTGCGTTGTGTTCTGGAGTCCTCAGCACAGAAAGGACATATATCTGTTGGAGTGTGTCTAGAGGAGGACATGGAGATGATTGCTGTAATGTCCAAAAGTTTATTATAGCAGCCTTCCAGTACCTCAAGGGGGCCTACAATAAATCTGAGGAAGGCTCTTTATTAGGGAGTGTAGTGACAGGATGAAGGGGAATGGTTTTAAGCTGAAAGAGGGGAGATTTAGTTGAGATATTAGGAAGAATTTTTTTACTTTGAGGATGTTGAGGCATTGGCACAGGTTTCCCAGGGAAGCTGTGGATGTTCCCTCCCTGGAAATGTTCAAGGTCAGGCTGACTGAGGCCTTGGGTAACTTGATCTAGTGCGACGTGTCCCTGCCCATGGCAGGGTGGTTGGAGCTGAATGAAATTTAAGGTCCCTTCCAACCCAAACTGTTCTATGATTACATGATTCTATGATTCTATGATTCTTATTCTCTAAGTCCAACAGTCAGGTTTTCAGGGCAATTCTTTCAAGATACAAATCCAACTGTTACATTTCCAAGTTGTTTATTGTTGGTTTTCTATTTTATATTATTCAATGAAATGTGACTGCATTATGCTTTGTGCCACTTTAAAGTTCTTAGTCAGAGATAATTCCTTCTGAAGGAACCTGCAATCTGAGGAGACAGGATGAACACATACAGAAGCAAGGATGGGAGACTTATTATCCTCTTAGTGATGAGGATTTGAGGTTTTCAGTAGAAAAGGTCAGCATCTTTCAGGGTGACTCAGCCCAGCTTCAATCTGAGTCACTTCTAATGCCCATCTATATCTGTGGAACACAGAAGAAGCCAAATACAGTGTCGTTCTTCACATAGACATCCCCAGATGTATCTTTAAAGATTGGCTACTTAATATTTGTGTGCAGCTCAGTTATGTAAGGTGAAAACAGGTCTGAAATTTCCTTTAGGCTTCTTCATGAATTTCTGGGCACTTAAATACCTTCAAAGCTCACTCTTGAAACACCAATCATCCCACTTCCAAGAGGTGCTTGGAGACTCCTCAAAAGGCAGAGGCAAGAGTCTTTATGTTGGAATAAAATGTGCAGTTCTGACTTCATGCATTATTTTTATGCATTAAACAGTTAAAAATATCCAACAGTCTTTCTCCTCTCTTCCTTTAGCTGGAATCATCAGTTGTGTGCGTTCATCCACGTAACACCCTTTAAAAGAGCTGCAGAGCTTTTTAAAGAGATCAGTAAAACTTGAAAGGTGGAATAACTGTGAGTTTCTCAAATATTTTACAATAGGTTTACCCAGGGCTGGGGTTATTGACCTATTTGGAGTGATTGTTAGGAGAATAAAAGCCTAGGCACAGACAAAGGCAAATGAGTATCAGACAGAGAAGGGGACTGTGCAACTTATAACTCAAGAAAATGCCGCAAATGTTGGAATTGCTGGAAAGGCCAAAGCTGCATGCTGCATAAACATAAGGGTAAAGCAGGCTGATAATGAGCAAGGGCATAAATAGTTGTGTCTTTCTACAGGGAAACAAATGAAAGGGCTGGGCAAGTACCTGGCAAAGCAGCTGATGGGTGGATCCCGTGTTGTATAATGAAGAGCTTGTGTGGGGCATTTAAGGCTTCATTTCTTGATGGACATGAATCCATTGCCTTTATGTATTGATTTAGTGAGGGGAGGAAAGAAAGTCCTTGGGAGCCTTGATGTGTTTAGCAAAACCAGGAGCCAACATGGTTTACATCCATGTATGCCTGCCTCCGCTCCAATGTAATGAGTGTGTTGGCTGTTGCTTTTCTCACCAGCTTGCGGCTGAACTATTGCAAGCTGCATTTCAGAAGCCTTTGCTCTTTCATACATTTCACTAGATGGCATTTGCAGTGGTCTTGTGCAGTCAGGTAGCTCACTTAAGTACTTCTGTGGAGCAGCCCCGAATTTTCATCTATGCTGGTGGCCAGAAGATGCTTTATGATTATTAGTCATCATTACCTAAATGGCATTTGATATCATAACAGTAAAGTCAGATTTGAGTTAGCTCTTATAAGCCTGCCCAGTAAATTGCATTGACCCCAGTACAAATGTCATACAAGTATTCATCCATCCATCCTCACTGTACGGCTGTACAGAACAACTTGGTAGTACACATCTAAAGTTATTGCTGCTGAGGAGAAACAAAGGTCATGTCTCCAGACACCCAGAGCATGAGTACTTACACATTGTTAAAGGGATGGTAGTGAATATAATATACTGACAAAAGGGGCAGACAGCAAGAATATGGCAACCAGAACAGGCAATTTGATGTTGTGCAGAAAAGCAAGTTTGATTAGATGAGCTAAACACATCTAATTCAGCTCCAGATCTCAGCAGTACAGGCACCCTTCCCTGGCAAATTAAGAATTCATGTATATATAGAAAGAGAGAGAGGAGGGAAATGAGAGTGAAGTTCAGGACCTCCAGCAAAATTAAGATTAGATTTCAGGCAGAGGTTCAGATTCTATCTTATTTTGCCTGAAATATTTTGTCTTCCATAGCATAGAACAGAGCTCTTTAGAATGGAGTTCATCCTGCTTGAGGCATAGTTCTAAGCATAAAATTCAGATCATACTTTTCTGAAAAACGTAGACCTGGGTCACAATAGCAAATGTGAGATCTGGAGTTGAATTCTTCTAAAATATCAGAGTGCTCAAATTTGGAATTCTTGGTTTGATCTCTTTTAGATAAGACAGCTGATGCTGAAGTTTCTGCTTCCTTCTGGATTGTTGTATTTTTGGAATTTTTTTACTTGCTGGTTTTGCAAAAGAGCTGTATTCTACGAAGAGGCTTAATCATAAATTTGACACATACCTTAATATCTAACCTTTTTAAAGATTCAAGGTGGGTTTTTTAAATTATTTTTATGCATAGTAATAAACTAGGATTTCAAAATCTGCTTTGAAATAGTCTAATTTGAAACTGATAAATATAATGGACTTCAAAAGCATATAAGGCAAATATATGTTCTCATGATCCCCTAAGGAGCATCTCTATATGGAACACTTGTGAGAACACCTTTCATGCATTTCCTGCTTTTTCACTCTTCTTTCCCAACAGCAAGCTGAGTAAGGTAGGTTAATGAAAATAAATCCTCCAAACACCTGATGACCTCAAGTTGTTCTCATTTTTAACCTTTCGTTCGCCCTCCTCTACCCTTTTTTATTTGGCCTAGATAACACCTTTTCTTCATAGATACCAAATGTCATAGCTACCTAGGCATTCATATGGTGCTTACAGAGAAATTATGTATTCATATGCCAGATGTAGCTTATCCACAGAGATTTGCACCACCATTTGATCTAATGAAGTAACAGCTGGATTGAACGAGGGTGCACAATGAAACAGAAGACAGGCATCAATTATGAAGCACTCTCACCAGCCAAAGTCCTAGTGATGTTACAGCCCACATTTGCATTTTACTTAGAACCTGAAAACTAGTTCTTCTCAGACACAACATTTTGTCTTCTCCCAGAGCTTAAAGAAAACCACCTTCTGCTCTTTTCAGCTGAGCTACTCTCAGTCCATTCTTACTCAGCTGCAGCCAGTCACCAAAAGGTTTAATCTAGGGGAATATCACTGGTAGCCCTCCAAATCTAGAAGGCAAGAGGAAAAATGAAATGAATCTTTAATTTTACCCTTTGGCTTCTTTCTTCTGACACTGAATCTGTGGAATTATAATTTAAAATGCTTTCATTGGTTCTGATTATCATCTTCGCAGCCTCAGGACTATCTCAAAGTTCTCCAGATTCTGGTTTGTGTTCAGAATCCAATATTAAATGCCCTTGGTAGCCAGGCAAGGTTTAGACTGTTGCCCACACAGCATACATGCTACAGGAAGGAAAACAAAATGTTCATTAGCTTTCCTCAGATATTACTGACAATGTATCTTCTTGCAGTTGCACTCAAAACAAACTACGTTTGAAAAGTTTTTCCCAAATATTAAGCTATCTTGAAAGCTTCTCCTGAATATTTTGATGGAAAAATGCCAAACACAACCAAGCTGACTGTTATGCAAGCATGAGGGATGCATGTGTTTCTAGGATCAAAGTAAACTTTTTAAATTGAGTGACTTTGAGTTGTTCTTGTGTGCTGTGCAGATGATCAATGGCAAACAGGCTGAGCTGTCTTTGTCTCTCTAAGTTTTATAGTCCCATCACTATGGGATCTGAGTAACTGTCACATAAATCAATAGAAAAAGTCTAGTTGTTGTGGCCAAGACACATCCTACATGACCATGAATGCTTACCAGAAACACTTCTCAGATGATCCCAGGATCTTCTGCAGGCAATGGAGATAAAAGGACAGTTCTGTCTCTCCAAGAGCTACTTTTCCTTGGGTATATTGGGACCTCTATGTTACTCCAGCAGAAGATTAGGTTTCTAATTTCAGTGCTTAATTTAGCTGGGATGGACATCTTGCTGTAATAACTCTTGCTCCAATAACTCTGGAGCCTAGGGAAACATCATGTCTTTCTTAGATTCTTCCCCAGGAGAGAAATTCACGGAGTCTCTTGGAAACATCTTTTTTCAGAACTTGCACTCTCCTTTGTGTTTACCTTTTCATTCTGAGCATTTGTTGTATTTCTTTTTTTTTTTAGTGCTTCTATAATGTGCTGAGGAAGAAAAGCTTTGTATACCAACCTTATCTTCACTACAAAGGTTCCAAATTTTCTTGGTTTAATTTATCTCTACCACAATTTCTTGTAAATCATTACATGATGCATCCTTTCTGTTAAATTTATGGTTGATAGTTCTGTTTTATATAGTCTTGAGGACCAGCTAGGAACAATTATCATAACTTAAAGTTCTAATCACTGTCTTGATCATCTGTTTAGGAATGGCTACTCAATCTGAGAGGTGAGATGATTTTTTTTTTTTTAAGAAAGGAGGTGATAAAGTGGCACTCTAGGTTGTTGGACAAATTGCTTTAGTCTGGGAGATTGTCTGTTCTGCCCTCCTGATTATGAACTCCTCAGTACAACTCTTCCAGTTCAACTGCCTTTGAGATAAATTGCTGAATATTCAAATGAATGTGTTTGACTCACCAGTGGCCAGGATAGCAAAGGTAGAAGTTCTCCATTGTCATTTAGCACAGAGGACATGTTTCATAGAATCATAGAATCATAGAAACACAGAAACATAGAGTGGTTTGGATTGGAAAGGACCAAGAGGTCATTTAGTCTAACCCTCCTGCAGTAAACGCAGACATCTTCAACCAGATCAGGCTGCTGAGACTCCCATCCAACTTTACCTCGAATTTTTCCAGGGATGGGGTATCTACCACCTCTCTGGAAAACCTATGCCAGTTTTTCACCACACTCAGTGTGAAAAATGTCTTCCTAATACGTAGTCTAAATTTTGCCTCTTCTAGTTTAAAGCCAGTATCCCTTGTCCTATTGCTATGGGCCCTACTAAAAAAAAAAAAAAATAATCTCCATCTTTTTTATGAGCCTCCTTTAAGTTTGAGCCTGATGTGTGTCTAGCAACTGGCTCAAAGGGGAGGGAGGGCAGTCACTCTGCATGTGCTTTGGAATGTTACACGAGTATCTTCTTCAGCTGTCCATACAGTGAAAGAAGCGTTCATCCTAAGACAAAAATCAAAACCCCTAATACCATGCAAATATCAAGCTCCAGCTTTACTAGTCAAAAAAGACCTTTCTAAACTTCAATGCTACTTTTGCTGCTTCTCTTCAGTGAGAAACTCAATAAGCCTTGAAGACTTTACACCTGTTTCATGACCGGGATAAGGTTTTTTTAGGTGGAGACATTATCTTTTCTAGATTCTCCCAGCAACACATGTTGTGTTGTTTTGCTAGAGTATTCTACTCAGCACTGAAGAGCTCGACTTGCTTTAGTGTCCCTAAGTTTTCAGATTACTTTTGCATTTCAATTTTACTGTTCACTTAGTTTTCAGTGAATGCCTTTACACCCTTTGAACTGAAGTAATTAAACTTCTGTTGCTGTTTTGAAAAGAAAAGGAGTGGTTATCTATAGTGAAAATTGAGTACAGTGTGTGGCAAACTTAGCAGTGGTTCCTCTCACATAAGCACCTCTGCAAGCTTTTAGGAGGTGTTTCAAATTAATCTTGACACCCTCTGGGGTTTTGCAGCTCTCGTAAAGGTGTTAGGTTATGAAAGAAGGAAAAGAACCAGCATAGAAAACTCTTTTGTGCTTACCCTTCCCAGTACCATGTCTTTGAGGGATATTCCATATGATGAAGAAAGAGTAAGAAAATTTAAGAACTGAGTGTTTAGGGAAAACACGGATAATAAAAGTACTCCATTTTCCCAGTGAAGTAACTGTTGACTATGCTGAAAATGTACCTTGATGAAGCATTAATTCACTATTGAACTACATCTCCTACATTCTAATCTGGACACCTTATTATTAACCCCGAGATCAGTGCAGAGAGGCTAATCTCCCATGAATGCTTATGAACAGATAGCTCCTGAGGGGTTGATCTTTCTGTCTCATGGACATTAGGTACCTGAAACAGTTAATTTACCTTTCCCACCCCAATCCTCCTACAAAAGAACTACCAACACTCTCAGTGGAAGCCAGTGGTGTGTTAAAATGGAGAACTACATTCTTTTTTTCCCCTTAGAGTTGTTGTTGGACTGCAATCAATTGGGACTCCCTTGTGCAAGGAAGGAGTACCTCCTGTAGATCCATAGTGGTGTGCATGTTTTTGCCTGCCTGCTCAATCATCTGAAAATGTAATGAGTTCCAGACAGATACTTCTTTGCTTATAGAGCAAATTCTAGTCATGTTTAAGCCAAAGGAAATCCTTGCCATGTTTTTTTTTTCCTCCTGAGAGTTCAATATATCTTCCCTTGAACCAGTCAGTGAAATAATTTTTGGGACTTCTGCCAGGCTATTTCTAGTGTAATGGGTGTCTTTTGGGGTGTGTTCTTCTTTCCTAGGAATGGAACCAAGAAAGAAGAATAATGAATTTTTGAGCCATCTTCTGTGTAGACCATGGATAAATAGCTTTTTTTTCCTCTCTATTAGCTCCTTCACAATGCCTTGATAAGAGGTTCTTTCTCTCTTTCTCTGCCTTTTCTAACTGCTTTTGCTAATTTTCTCCTCTAAACTGGCACTGAGGAGTGGTTCAAGCCATTCTCTGCTACGGCGTTGTTACTTAGTTTCCAGAGAAATCTCTGGGCATCCACAGTTAAACTTGAGCTGTGACTTTGCAAGGGTGGCCCAACCATAAGAAAGTACTTTCGATAATTTCACATATCACAGAAAAGGAAAACAGCAAATAGCTTCACCCTTCATTATGAATGAAAAGCAGCTTGCATGCCCACCATCTACCTCTAGCTCAGAAGGTGCTCAGAGATCAAGAGATAAGACTAGTGGCAGTTGATTACAACCTCAAATAAAATATCTGCATTTTTTGGGAGGTGGAGGAACTCTATGTTTTACAAGCTTTTTATCTCCTGGTTCCTGGCAATCACTGAAAGACTGACTTCGTTCCTCATCATGTGTCACTCTTCCCCTGGTGCTGATGAACAGGAAGGGTGCCAACCCGTGGAGGACTTTCAAGCTGTAATCTTCAGGCCAGGCAGCAGAAACAAACAATAGTTAATGCAGAGATAATTGGCATGGGGCTCATAGAGCATTTGTAGTTGTCCTTTTTCATTCCACAAAGTGATGCTACAGTGAATTTTACAGTTGCAATCACACTATAAAAGAAGTAGGGAGGAATCTGTGGTTCTGATGCAACCCCCACTCTCTCAATAGGTTGCTCAGGGTCCTGCTCCTAGATTGACGACTGTCCTGATGAAAAAGTAATTCATAATGCCTAACTAGTTTTTCTTTCTTGCATCTTGGCTTTCTTTTCTCTTGCACACGTCCTGGGAGAGTCCAGAAGCAAGTAGACATTTGTGGTGGTGTGACTTCACCTTGCCTTCTCAGTACTGAGGCTGGAGTGTAAGGAGGAGAGATTGCAGATAGGTATAGAAAACGATCTCATTAGAGATGTATGTTATGTAGGATGTAGGGGTCTAGTGAGCTCTAGAACATAAGGAGAAAAAATATCCTTTCTCAAGCCCAGCGATTCCCAAGCTGTGGGTGTTACAGTACACCTACCTCTGAAAACTTTTCCCAAGCAGCTGTCTACAGAAATTAGTGCCTGCAGAAAACTGCAAGGAGGGTTATCTTGAGCATCGTCACACCAGATTGTCTCATGACTTCTTTGTGCTACATTGTTGGTTTATATCCATCTGTTGTTTCTTGCCTCATCTTTCATCTAGTGAAAAGGACTTGGCAACATGGCCTAGGGATTAGACCTTCATCTTCAGGCTAGGGAAGAGATGAAAGCTAGATGTAACGAGAGGCACAAGAAGAAGTTAAAGACGTTGTCAGTCTGAAATGTTATCAGAAAAAGAACAGAATTAATTAATCCTCTCTCACACTGCTCTTACAGGGAAACTCATGCTTTGGCTTTTTTTTTCTGGAGCATTCTGGTCATTTTCTCATGGTTTCTCTAACTTCTTTGCTGAAATCTGGTAAAATATATCCAACCTTTAAAGTTTGTGTTTCTTGGTGAAGTATTCCCAGATCTGTCTGATTAATAAATATTTCATGCTTTACACTCTCCTCTGAAATAGGTGAATGAGTGAGTAATAGAATGGGAAATTCACGTACCAGGGTTCATGTACCAGAAATTCATGTAACGTGCAGCCACTTGCCTTCGTGTACCTAATGCAGCAAAGCACCTAAGCACATTCTTGTCTTTAGGAATATGAGTGCGTGTGCATCTCAGCATAGGTAAAGATTGATTGATGGTATTAATAATGTCAAATTATATTCTTTTCTTTAATACTCTTGGGTTATTTTACAGATAATAAGTATGAGACAGACAGTTGTAATGAGTCTTCGGATGTTTTAATTTTGTCTAATTCTTTGCTTCTATTGTATTTTATTGTTTCCAAGAGGAGATACTTGGGAAATTTAGGCTTATGACACTAAATTATCCTCAGTGGCAATTCCACAGAGGGTACCAGAAATTGTTTCAACACATTGAGATGACACATTGCTGAAAGAAGGTGACCTCCACAATTATATCTCTTGAGAAATTAACAAAATAATCTGGTTATCATTTTGAGACAATCAGCTCTCTGTGATGTTGTCCTATATTCTTTTGAGTCCTTGTTCAATCCCAGCCTTTGATCAACAACAACTCCAGAAAATTTCTAACTGAAGGCTGAGAATAGATGAGGTGGTGTTTGACTGCGGAGTGCACAGTCCTCAGCCAGGGCAGTATCCATCCATTTATAGTCCATGATTCAACTCCTGCTCTTGGTCCTTCTCTGGCAGAGCCTGACATCTGAATTCCTGTTTGACAGTCCCAGGAATAAAAACAAGTACTGAAAAGGTCTTAGAAACTTGACTTCTGCTCCCCCAAAAATGTCAGACACAGTGATGGGATTGTATAAAGGAAAAACTGACTTTTGTCTTGCCTTACCTACTAGAAATGTGGAAAACAAGAAACTTCGTGGCTTTTGAAGCTGTCCGTGGAAGATACTGCCTGAGTAATGGTCCAGTTGTGTAGACTCGTGGATGTATATTGAGCAGAATGCCTCCGACATGCCATGGGTCTATGGGAAAACACTTGCCACCAGCAATAACAAGAAACTGAAGCTTGACCCCTTCAATAGGCCCTATATCTCACGTCAGGTAGATGACAGTGGCTTTGAAATTCTTTGAATTTGTAAGGAAAAAGGCACAGAGAGTAAGGGTCAAGTTTTCATGAGTATTTAAAAAGATATCTTGGTGGGTTTATGAATGAGCAAAAACAGTTTATGATCTCTAAATGCGTGAAAGGAAATGGGAGTTAAACAGTAACCTAATTTTCTGTGTTCCTAGCTAGATCATGAAGCCCAGTTTTTCAAAGGATTTCAAGCACAGGAATAGCAAAGTAAGGCAGTGGGACATAAGAGTTAGAGCTGAGACTCTTACAGCCTGGGGGGACCAAAGGGGAAGATTAAGATCCCCTGACTTAGGCAGGATTTAGGATACACAGAGCACACCCAAGCTTCCTCTAACCTTGGTTGAAGATATTAAAAGGTGAGCCACAGAGAGAGAAACCCAAGATATGTTTAAAACTTGAATAAATTATTCTCAAAGTCCGCGTTTTGTTCATAGCAAAAATGCTGTTTGTTTTGGTGCAAAAGTAATTCAGGACAAGAAATGAATCAGAGAAAGACACAAGCAATATCCATCTTTGTTGAACTGAATTAGAAAGCTGATGAAAAAAAATCACAGAATGGATTAAATATTGAAATGTGAAGTCCTTCTTACCTTCAAAATTTCTGTATCTGTGGAGGCTTTACTTTTGCTCTCAGTTCAGCTAATTAATTAATGCCTGCCAGTTTACTTTTCCCACTCTTACTATTTTCGGACTACTATTCTATTGAAAAAAATAAAACAGAAAAAGGAGAGAGAGGATGAAATAGCTGTAAAGAGAAAAGAAGCATCTGAATCTCACCTCCTCTGATGAAAAGTATGCACTTCTGAAGTTCATTCAAATATTGAGTCTGTTTAAAAAATTTCCCACATGGTTTTTTGCCTCACTTAAATCTTTTTATCCTTTTAAGTCATGTTATGCATTATGTCATGCTATCCATTTTCCCCGTAGAAATTTGTTTATATTGATTCCTTCTTTTCTTCCTAGTTGCTCTTGTTCACTGAAGAAGTCTGTTCATGACTAGCTTGATGAAGTGACTGTATAGATGCTGTTAAATCCAGGGGTAAGGCTACGGATTACTATTTGCAACAAATAGCAAATGCAAGCAAGTCAAGTCTTTTGTATGCAGTAACAGAGAAAGTTTCTAAAAATTTAGTGACAAAGGGAGTTTTTCAAGTTTTATTTTGTTTTGTTTTGCTTTTAAAGCCAGGGCATGTTCAGTCTTACTAGGTTGAGGTTAAGCCAGATGCTTTCCCTTGTAGGCACACTGAGAGATTACAAGTGAGGCTGGAAGCATCACTGCAAGGCACTGGACCTCATCAACATATTGCTGGCAGCAGTACTTGAGTGCCTCTCCATCTTTCCTACTGATTGTCTGTAAATGAACAGCAATAATCTAGGGCTGAGTTTACAGTCTCAATTTGTAGGCATGAACCAAGAATTCGTCACTGAGTTATATCTTTCTGCTAAAGAAGAAGTAACCAAAGCCAGAAAAGAACAATTAATATTGATATATCTGGATGTGCAGACAGAAATAAAAGCCAGTATGTAGCCAAGACATTTGTGGCCCCGGAGTAAATCAGAGCTTTAAAAAACCAAAGAGCTTACATGAGAAGCCCATGCCTTGCTGGTATGCCAACTCATGTCAAGCTGGTGAGATTTGTGGCAGGTCCGACAGGTCCACAGATGCAAGATAATCCGGATAATAAAGATGCTGTGCATAGGAGGAAGTCTCTGATATCAAGCTTCTTCCCTCTTCCAGTTGAATGGGCATTCAACTCATGTTCATCTTCCCTGTTGTGACGGTAGACCCGTAAGAATGACATCTAACGTTTTAAGGACCTGTAACGTGTCAGACCTTGTCTGTCAAGTCAGATCTTTTAGTTCTTTCCAGAAGCCTGTGTGGAATCAAGACAGCTCTGCAGTATGCTCCAGTTTAATTTCTACATTTGTAGCCTGACTTCCAAAATTCTAAGAAGTTTGAGGCAGATAGACTGTGGTTGAGCTTTCCCAAAATCTTTTCCACAATGGTATTCAGCAGTAGTGGCTGCAGTTCTCACTACCAGGAGCATTATTTGCTTTATAACAGGAATGCTTTACAACTGCAGCGGTAGGACAAGTGTTTCAGCATATCTGGATACCAGATTGATAACATCTTTGTGGCCAGGCACTGAAGATAGACCTCATCTCATACATTGAGGATGGTACTCATCTGATTTATCTTTAGAGGAGAGTGAGTCAGTGGCATTGATGAAGTTCAGGTCAAGATTTGTTTTATCCTAAAGAAGGTGCTTCTCTCAAGTTTGATGAATCATACTTTTACCCTCACAGAATACATTGATTAATTCTCCATAACTACAATGGGCATCTGATGAGTATACTAAATATGGACAGCTAAAATTAGAAGGGTTAACCCCAAACAAATGGTCTACAAATCAGTTAATGGAATTACATGCATACAATTCCTCTCTGTGTTCATCCCAGACAGTGTTAAATCCCATCCTATGACAGATATGTAGATAAGATGATCAGCCAATGCCCACCTGTCTGAGGGTAGGCTAGGTGGCTTACTCTGAGGCTGAATTGGACCCTGAAACAAGTATAATCACACACTGTTGTTTGAAAAAATATCTCTTAGCATCGATGGTGCTATAGCTTCAATGTCCAGGTCTGTGAATGTTTTTCCACAGATTTTACAATAGGCAAAAGATCCAGGTAGGCCTTTTCAGTCAACTAGGTGACAGTAGAGTACATGTTCTGGGCATCATAAGCATTCACAAACACAGAGACTTTGCAAAGATAAAGGATAGCATCCAGGGACCACTGTCCCATGGTGTGAGGTACTGTACAAATATAAGTCACCAGGATGGAGTTTCTCCTACCTTTTACTTTCCATAGTCTGTGTTGGAGACTTTTTGCAATGGTACTATCTCCACAGCAGGGTCTTAGAACCAAACTCATTGACTTCCTGTAGACTAGAAAACACCTTGTGGTTCTTATTACTTTACACCATATTCCTGCCACTGACCTTAATAGGAAAACTCCTTAACCCACTTACCAAATCCCCAAGTCATCTTGAAGCCAGAGAGTAACAGTTAATAAAGCACTTGTCAAATTTCACATCGTTTTCAGCTGACCTGTATTTTGACTTGTTACATGATTCTCAGCATAAGAAAGTCCCATGGGTAACACTTCTAATGCTGAATCCTGTGAGGTGACACCTGAGAATAAGACTGAACTGTAGTCCTGCCCCTGATATATACTTGTGTAAGTTCAAAAGGGGGGTGGCAGTGAAGAGAAGGAGGAAAGACAAATAAAAAGACAGTGACAGAAGGAAGGGAAGGAAGGAATCACAGAATCATAGAACCATTTAGCTTGAGTTGGAAGGGACGTTAAAGATCATACAGTTCCAACCCCTCTCCCACAGGAAGGGACGTGTCCCACTAGATCAGGCTGCCCAAGGCCCCAACCAATCTGGCCTTGAATATTTCCAGGGAGGGGGCATCCACAACTTCCCTGCAAAACCTATGCCAGTGCCTCACTACCTGCATCATAAAGCTTTTCTTCCTAATGCCTAATCTAAATCTTCCCCCTTCTAATTCAAAGTCATTCCCCCTTGTCCTATCACTATATGCCTCTGTAAAAAGTCCTCTCCAGCTTTCTTTGTATGCCCCTTGAGGTACTGGAAGGCTGCTATAAGGTTTCCCAGAAGGAAGGAAGGAAGGGGAATTAAGGAGAAAAGGGAAGGTGGGAGGGAGGATCAGCTTCTTCAGCAATAGGCTCACTGCATTTCTGAGTTCCTCAGAGCAAGACCATGCTAGGGGTGAGTGGGTAGTGGCACTAGAGTTCTGCAATTATCTTTGTATGTGTAGCACAGGGGACACTCAACTTATTCACCTTAAGGAACAAGTAACACATGGAATCACAGAATCACAGAATGCTTGAGGTTGATCTGGTTCAGCCCCTTAACAAGAACAAGAACAAATACAAACTTACTCTCTGAAGCCCGTTGTATGAAAGCTGCTATGGAAACGCGTGTTATCATTGCTGTTACACCAAGGATTACCAGCTGTGCCTGTCCATGAGAAATGGTTCCTGGTGTCCATAAGAAATGGTTCCTGGTTTCCATAAGAAATGGTTCCTGGTTTGGGTTGTTTTTCCTCATGCTGGAAGGGGAGCACTGAAATAACTTGTGTTGAAAAGTCAACTTTGAAGATGCTACGTGGAGTGTAAAAAGAGGCATTTTGAGTGTTTCAGAATCATCTGCTTAAGTGCAAGAAAGACCAGTCCTTAAATACTGACTCAAAATACATTTTTAAATTTTTTAAATTTACATTTTTTTAAATTATTTTGCCCAAGCTGAATTTTTCTGTTACTGTCATAACTATGGTCTACTCTTTAATCTTGGTGCAGCAGTGAGAGCACTGATAGTTTTACACTTGCAGTAATACAATTGTTAGTGCTGCTACCTGGCATTTCCATTCTTCCAGGTTCAGATAAACTGACAATGTTGGAAAGACTGTGCAAAAGAGAAAGGAGAAAGTTGACAGCTCCTTAAAAGCCTTGTACAAATAGGATGGTGCTTGACATAATGCTGTTCCAAAGTCAGTCACTTGGACTTGATTTGCAAAACTTGCAAGAAGCTGCTTGTTGAGTGAATTTTGCTGTGAAAGGTGGTCGGATTTGGTACCTCTGGGTTTAACTTCTTGAGCAAAGCTGGGCAGATGCCATCAGTAACAAACAGAAATATTGCAAGGCTTAGCTTCATCTGAGAGAGGAATTAGAGCTGAAGGACAGAAATGCGTCTAGGGAGGATCTGGCAGAGGTATTTGCAATTGACAATGCACGAATACAGGCACACAGTGAGAAACAAAAAAACATCTTCTGTGACTGAACAGGAGAAGACCGCTATTGAAGCATGCCCCAGTAGATTTAACAGTGTCCTTGGTTTGTATGGCCCCTTAAAAAATAAGAAAAAATCAGTGTAATTAATTTTATTATTTCTCTAGATGGCCTTGTTTGTCTATACTCATTTAAACACCTAGGCATCTGAGATCTTCCTTCTGAGCACAACCTTCTGCTCTGTGGCTAGGTATGAGCTGCTTCTCCCACCGTTTAACCTCTGAGCCTGTAGACTCATTTCGCTACAAGGTAAAAACCTACAACATCAAACAAATCATCCTCCAGTATCTGCAGCCATCCTCTGTCCACTGGAAAGTCCAGCTGTGATCAGACATTTAGTGAGAAACCACAGGTGAGATGAACCCTACTTTAGATGACCCATCACAATGCTATAATCTGAATTTAAGACTCCATTTCCCTGCAGTGTCATCGGTGCATATTGTGACCACTGAAGCTCTTCAAAGACATCCTTTAACTGATAAAGGAGGTGCTTTCATGTCCCTCCCCTGTGCAGAAGAGCAGCCAGTCATGGTTACTGCATGACACAAGCAATATCATGAGTTGTTCTTGCTATAAATGCAGATCTATTGGTTGAATATGTTGTTCTTCCTCTAATATAATCCATGGCTTCCTCCGCGGGATCCTTCCTTAGAAAAAACTTCCAACCTTGGCTGCCCAGGGAAGTGATGGAATCATCATTCCTGGAGGTGTTCAAAAGTGTGCAGATGTTGTGCTTTGGAACATGGTTTAGTAGATATAATGGTGTTGTGTTGATGGCTGGACTTGGTGATCTTAGAGATCTTTTCCAACCTTAATGATTCTTTGATATTATTATTCTAATTTTCCGTGTGTTTTTTTGTCTTCTGCTGCAGAGCCAGCAGAAATATCTAAAGAATTTGTAGAAAGCCAAAGGAGAGAACTTCTGGAAATGAAGATAAGGAGAAACCTAGGGCTGGATGGAGACTGAAGTGGAAGTGAGAAACAGGAAAGTCTTCTGTATTTTTTCAGGAAATTCTTTGATTACTATTTTCCAAAGTGACTTCTGCAATACTGCTAAATCCTGGGAAGTTTTTGGTTCAGCCTGGGAGTGAATGAGAGAGAGGCCAAAATGAGCTGAGGCCTAGTGATACCAGAACAATGAAAAATGATAAAAACATTTGGAAATGTTTTTATAGGAAACCCTCAGAGCTGGTGCACATTTGGGTGGGAGACAAGACAACGACAGGCAGTTAGGGTAACTACCTACCCTTGCATAAAGGGATGTTATAATGTTGACCCAGATCAATTCCTCTGACCACCTAATGAGAATAGAAATAGATGCCCAGGGCACAGCAGAGAAAGCATTAAACCAAGAATGGCTACATGCTAGAGGAAATTTCATAAATAATCAGTGACAAGCAATGCAGAGCTGTCTACTGGCCCTGCAGGAGGGCAAAGAGATGGCCCTGGGTTTACTCAGGAGGAGGACAGTGGTTTCCCTGGGCAGTAAACAGCTCTGGATGGAAGAACCTTGAATCTATCTGGATCAGCAAGAAGCAAGATACCCTCCACAGGACTTATCTCCCTTTGGGGACTCTGCCAGAGGGCGGATGAGATCACCCCCTCATTTCTCAGAGTAGCAACTGCTGATTCTAAATTCAAATATTTTGCAGTCTCCCACCCTCTCCCTGGCAGCATATGAAGTATACACAGCCCTTAGCAGTGCTAAGCAGCAGTAAATCATCTATGCAGGAGATGGCTGGGAATGAACACCAAACCTTGTGGGAAACAAGTGCATGTGGACAACAAGGGTTTTGCTTTGCCTCAGCTGGAAATTAAAAATGCTCCCTGTCTTGCTACCACCTTCACTATCTTGTAGGGACCTCTCTTCCCTCAAGGCTGCAGTGTCCTCGCTTGGGAAATACTGAGGTCAATAATTCACTTGTGTATCTTGCCATGCTAAATAAGCACTTCCAAAAACACACAGCAAATGTCTCTTGCTACATCGATGTCAGGAGCTGGAAGCGAGAGGCACAAAAAAAGCTGGGACCTTCAGGCAACTGTCTCCTTCATAGTTTGGGAGCGATTAAACTGCAAATTTAATTGCTTTGATATATATTTGTTTTACATGAATGCAAGATCCAGCTAATCTAATTGGCTTATTCGCTCCAAAGTTGCTAACAATGGACCCTAAACTGTACATAAATGACCGTTAAATTATTAGCTATCAGAAAGATCTGCAATTGGATTTTGAATGTGAAATAAAATGAGGGCTCAGAAAGGCAATTATTATTTTTCATTTTTCTATTTTTTTTTAAGCAGCATTATTATCTCTACAAGAACTTTGCTCAGGAGAAAGCATTCCCATTAGAAAATCAATAACAGAGCTGGTGTGATAGCAGCAGCAACCTATCTAGTTTCAATTAGTGCCTGGAAGAGGTTGATCCTCTTCCCTGAGCCTGTCACTTGCTAACACCGGTGGAATTTTGTAAGCATTTGTTGTCTGGGGAAGTCTGAACTCTTGGCAGTAAAAATGAGGAGACTGAAGCTATTTTTCTCTGCTGGTGATGCAGTGGGTCACAGTTAGAACACAGAAAAAGGGTCCTGAGATGTTTCTTCAGTCTTGGTCACCTTTTAGTTGGCTGGTTACTTCTAAACCAACCTTGTGGGCTCAGCTGAAGCTGGAAAGGGCTATTGGGAAGCTCAGTGTATGAATCCACATCTGTGGACTATTTGGTAAGACTACACAGCAAGCAGCAAAGGAGGAAGGCAGACAACATCCCTAATGGGGACATGTCTGTCAAATGTGTCACAGGCACCATTTTGTGGGATATTAATGTGAGCTGGTCTCCTCTCCTCTCCTCTCCTCTCCTCTCCTCTCCTCTCCTCTCCTCTCCATTCTAGACCCTTCTGTTCTAAGGACGATGTATACTTTTGTGTCTAACCATCTCTGCTGTCTCACTTTGCAGAATTCATGGACAGTCAGAGCACCACTCAGAAAGATATGGAAATGCTACTCATCTGTCCTTCGCTCAGTAGAAAATGAGAAGATTTTGCCCTTGTAACAAGAACAGGCCTTTGTTTTTGTCAGGAAAGCGAATAAACCTAGTTAGAAACAGGTCCATTGGAGGAGATGTTCCCTTTTCAGATATCTTCTTCTTGGTGCTTTAAGGAAGAAGGAAACCCAAAGCAAAACTTTGAAGAAACAAGAAACTACGTATAAGGGGGAGATGGCATCCATCTCACCTGCCTAACATGGCATGGGGTGCAGGCAAGAAGTTGGTCTAAACTGTTTCAAGAACAAAAGAGAGAGATCAGCTCTTCCTGATTGTGGCTTAACCCATGCCAACAGGGCAGATGGGACAGTCACCATCCAGGAGAGGACAGCTTCTTCCCATAGTCCACAGAGTGTCTCCTAGTGAGTAGCTTTTATGAAGTGCCTAGACTTTCAGATACTTAAAGTTTAGTAAAGAATTCCATGGTTGGTGGCTTGTTCTAAACTTTCTTTCTGCATAAAAGAAAGCAAAGCCTTCTGTCACTGTCTTGTGTTACCACGTGGTGGTTGACATGAAAGTTTCCTATCCTCCAGTGCCTCTCACCGAACAGATGTTTGTGAGAAAGCTGCATCCATATCCTTTCACAGAAAGTTTCTGACAAGATGAATTTCTTACTGCAGACAATGACTCCTCTATTAGAGTTTCTTGAATACTTAATTATTAATCTGCATTATTAATGAACGCTGCAGGATTCATGGAATCACATTGGAAAAATGCATACACCTGAAGTCAAATGTGTCTGACTATTAGAGAAGCATTCAATATTCATTAAAGTGTGGAAGTTCACACTGAATTTATGACAGGGTGCATTTTGCAACTCACAAGAAGGGATTCTCTGATTTTAGGAAATTACAGAGCAAGTGGATTCTTTATTATATGCCATCTTGCTCTTCTTGTATCTTAAAACTTAGAATCCTTACTAGGACTGCTATTCTGAAGCATTGGTCTACATTTTCAGCTCCCTAGCCATTAAGTTGCTTATTTTGAGACTTGGTAAAAGCCAGTCAAAACTCTCCAGCTAAAAGAATTTCATTGGAAAAGGTAGTTTCCAAACTGACAGAAACTCCATGTGAATTTTTGACAGGGAGGTTGATTTTTCCTTTTCATTTGCAGAAAAACAAACAAGTAAATGAAAAACATTTCACTTTGATTTTCTTCTAAAAAGATGCTTTCTCTTTATTTTTATTTTCTTTTAATTTGACCTGATAGTCCATTTAGATTTCTTTTCTCCTTTGCTCAGGAAACACATTATAAAGCTTGAAAACAACATGAAGAAATTCGTTGTGGGTGGAAGACAACATTAATTTAAACTGAGATATGCTGGGCTTGTTAGTTTGTTTGTTTGTTTTCCATTTTCAGTTAGCTGAATTTCTTTTTTTTTTTTCTTTTCAGTTTCACTTCAGATCTGCCTCCAATTTATTTATTTATTTTTTTGCTTACCTTGCGGAATTGGCAGCAAAATGAAAAATCAGTTATTCCCACATCTCAGTTTAGCAAATAGTATGTCACTATCTGTGCCGGGGTGGGGGGTCCAGATATGGCTCTGGATCTCCTGACAAAGTTTTAATGTAATTGAGAATTAGTAACATACCTAACAGAAATAACAATAAAGCAGTAGTAATTTCAGGACAGATTTATGCAGTTGGGGATTAGTGTCACTTAGTGTATTTTCCACACTGAGTGTGAATGAATGAAACCCTAATACCTTTCTCAGTCAGCCTCCTCTTCTAAAACCCCCACCCTGGGTGAATGGCAGGTCTTGCTTACTGCTCCCACCTTCATGAATATCTGCACCTCTGAGACCTAGCAGTGGTTTACCATGAAGTGTTCAGCAGTGCCTTTTGCTGAAGGCTTGTTTCTGCTGCCGCTGTTGTCCTCAAGTCTGGAGAAGAGACTGTGAGATGCTGCTCTTCCAGGGAAGTCAGAGGAAAGATGCTCTGCCAGCCAAGAGAGGAACAGCTGCTGCTGAGGTTATTTCAGTTAAGGAATCAGTCTCCTGTACCTGAGCTGATGCACTGCACGTTATTTCTATGGTCAGCTACTCTGGGATTGCAACAAAGAGGTTGTGGCTGGTGTACTTTAGACAGATCCTTATGCTGGAAGAGTTTAATCCACTGAGAAGCAGATAGGAATTACCCTATGAGTCTGTAACTCTTCAGAGATAAGAAGAACCATGCCTCGCTCTTCTACTGCATTGTGACCATCAACAGATAAGCTCCTCAATTGATCTGAACTTTGAAAGTTCAGCTATGCAAAACAAGCTCAACATCAGTGAAGAGATCTGAGCAGGAGGTCACGACTTTGCTTTCTACTAGAACTGAGGACAGAGCACAACATAAAGTACCCTTCAGATGCATATAGATATGTCTTTTGGAGAATACCTTTGTGTTTTGATTTTGGGGAACAGGAATATTCAGAACTGACTTTGTTGTAACTTATGCTGCAAAAACATCAAGTCCAGTTAGTGATGGTGTCTGGCTTTTGATTTGAAGCAGGATAGTCTGGCAGCCTGAATGTGCTTCTTCTGGAATGATGCCCACAGGGCATGGCAGCACCTTCTGCAACTTCATTTGTCTTTGCCACTGTGCCTGACACACAACAGCATCTTTACTTGACTGAAAAACAGTCTCCATGGATGTGTTAGAGCGAGTCCAGAGGAGGATCACAAAGATGATCAGAGGGCTGGATCACCTCCCTTATAAAGACAGGCTGAGATCTGGGGTTTTTCGGCCTGGAGAAGAGAAGGCTGCAGGGAGACCTTATAGCGGCCTTCCAGTGATGAAAGGGGAGCTACAGGAAAGCTGAGGAGGGGCTCTTCATCAGACAGTACAGGGATAGGATGAGGAGGAATGGGTTTAAACTGAAAGAGAGGAGATTTAGATGAGCAATTAGGAAGAAATTTTCTTTTAAGGGTGGTGAGGCACTGGCACAGGTTGCCCAGAAAAGTAGTGGCTGCCCCATCCCTGGACGTGTTGAAGTCCAGGTTGAATGTGGCTTTGCACAACCTGAGCCAGTGGAAGGATTGGAACTGAATGATCTTTAAAGTTCCTTCTAACTAAAATCATTCTATGATTCTTTGATCTATGCATATTTTCCCCCCAGTGAGAATAAAAAGAGAGTTTGAGAGATGTGACAGTCTCTTTTACTCCTTCCCTGTGGGCAGGAGATGTAACTGGCTTAGTCCAATTCAGCTTTTTATTTTTACTTTCTATTTTTATATTTCTTTTGTTTGAACAAGCAGGTAGAGATTGTTAGGACCTGAAGACAGACTGTCACCAGAGTCTTAATCCCTTTTACTTTAGCTAATTATGCCACTGCCAGCTTTTTTGTAAACTTTTTTATACAGGGTCATACTCTTGCAAAGATTTTTCCAACCATTCATGTTCTGAGTTCTGGCACTCTCAGCCTGGAAGAGGGAACCAGCTGTGCCTCTGCTAGTGTCAGTCTGAAGCAGCCTATCACTAACTAGTTTGGCATTTTGCCTGTGGTTTTCTGTGTTGGAGACCTTTCCACTGGGTGGCCAATACTCTGCATGTGTTTCACAGTTATATTAAGCTTGAAAGCATCTGACTCAACAGGTGAGAAAGAGTCCTCTCTGCAGATATGCACTGTTCTGATGAAGAGAGACACTGAAAATTGATATAAAATCTATTGTTTCTTGGGGAAACTGTTAAAAAAACAAACCAAAATGAGTTTGTCATATAGTGTTGTACTTGCTTAAAATTTCGTATGAGTTCAGGCTCATGTGCTTTGTCCTCTGCTTTAGTGATCATCCCTTCATTTTACAAGACAGTTTTGCAAGTAAATGCTAGAGCCAGTGGTTTCTCCCTGTTGTGGAGGGTTGTGTGCAATCTCAGCTATCTGAGTAGGCTTCACACTTTCTGCTCTGGAAATAACATGCAGATACCATTTTTAGTAAGCACCGGTGAATTTGCTCTTCATGGATTTGTATAAGTCTGTGTCAAGGGAGAGACATCCACACTGGAAAATGGGGAAGGTGCAGCAGTCCAAGGCTAAATCTACCATCAATTTGCAGCTCTGTAGGGTTTATATGCCAATGTGAGTGTATTTTCTCAAAGGTAAGATTACACTCATGTAAACATATGGGACCGTTACTACTGCAAGACCATTTGAAGTTATTTGCAGATTTTTAGGTGGTTTTTTTTCTAATTATGTAGCCCAGACAATCAGGTTTATGCTGCAATAGATCTGCTCTGAAGATACAAGCCTCTGCACTTCTGTCTTCATCAACATCTCCATCAGTGACCAACAGGTCATGGCCAACATTGAACAGGTTCTGAGCCTTCCTGGAAGAAGGCAGTAAATGCAGAAGACAAGTTACACGTTATTAAAATCACAAGATATATGAATTTTTTCATGCTTATGCCCTCCATCACAGGAGCGTCAAGGAAGGCAGAGCAGAAAGGGGGTCTCTACCCCAAACCATTTACAATGTGAAGTGTTTGACACCATTGATGGTGGTCTACACTTCGTCATGCATGTAAAAATGTTATGATAGTAACTTTGGACCAAATATTTCAGTGACAGCAGGAAAAACATGGTGACTTCCAAGCATTTTCCATGCAGCACGAAATAAATAAGCTCAGTAAAACAAAATACATCAGATTCTGTGTAGGAATTGCAGCTGTATTGAGCAGGATGTTCTCAGTCTCTTCCAATTATTTCAAGTCATTCCTACACTCCGGTGAAGTTGCTGATTATGTGAGTTTTAACACCCCTGGAGATTCTTATTCCTATTTCACCAGTCCTTTTACAAGCTCCTGGGATTTCTCTGACAGAGTTGTTTTGGAGTCCGTGATAAAGTCTGGAGGAGTTGGTGGAAAACTGGGGTGGTACTTGGGTCAAAACATCTAGACATGAGTGCGCCCATGTGCCTACACACCGGTAGTGCAGAAAATTGAGCTTGTGCCTATGTGAGAGATTTGTGTTTCTCTTGATACAGGGAATATTTCTCACCCCTTTCTCAAAATAAACAAATTAAAGTGAAATCTACTCTGTTTTCTCATGGCTCCAGCACAAATGGATACCTCAACACAGGCTTCAGGCTGTTCTATTGATCCCAGATTTACAGCTGTTCATATGGTCCCCATCTTCAGGCACTCTCTGTCATCCTGTAAGACTTTTGTGTGTTGAGAAATGGGAAGACGGGTAAGAAAGTTAGCAATGTCTGACTGTAAATTTCGGTTTGATGTAAAAGTACTCTTATTAGAAAGAAACCAAAAGAACAACGAAACAAACATGGTTAATTATGTATTAAATGACCCTCTCAACAGCACAAATTTCTTTGAAGGAAGTGTAGAGGGAAGAGTGTAATACAAAATTTGTAATAGAACAACAAATGCAATCAGCACACGAGCTTTTAGGTTGCGTTGCCAAGCGTAATCGAGGTGAGGCAAGACTGAGGATACAGCTGGTGTTGGAAATGACACTCAGGTCATCTGCTCCATCCCCAAGCTTCTGGACCACAACTGTTCTCTCTGTCTGAATCTCCTTAGGCCCATGATTTCCAAAGGAGATAAGCAGCTTTTCCCTGAAAAAGTAACCCATCAGCATTTCTAATGTTGCTCTCAGATTACCTTCCAAATTTTTCCAGCCTCCAGGGTCTGCATCTAAACCCAAAACACCCCTTGAAGTAGAGATTAAGATGGTTTCAAGAGTCTATATTCTCCCCTTGGTGGAATGGCAAATGGTAGGAAGAGAGTGAAGGTCCTTGAGTGAAAGTGGTCTTGCTTTCCATTAAAGTACATAATGAAATAATGAGTTAGATTTCACTCAAGCTGTGGCAGTGGCATTCTTTTCCAGAAGTAAAGTGAGCTACAGAACTTGAGGGACATTGAGGATAAGAAGGAAAAGGAAAAGAAACACAAAAGAAACCCTCACAACAATTACTTTGCTTGTATATTTTGATCTTAATATGACTTGACTATGTCCCTTAAGCTTATTTAAACATTTAATTTTGTTCTCTCGTTCTGTCCCCAAGCACATATGGATTTCACATAGGTTTAAGTTTAACAGGACAGTATGTTTAAGTTTAACAGTTCCTTGTAATGGAAACAGGGTTTATGCACAAGTCAGGATGTTACATTCAACACACAGAGGGAGAAAACTATGTTCCTCCTGTCTGAAGTGACTTACTTTATGATTAAAGGAAACAGCTGTGAAGAGGGAGAAAAGTATTCCCTAGAAGAGCACTACCAACAAAATACTTGCTGAACTCTTTTCAAAGGGAATGCTCTTAAAACTTTAGGATAGTAGCACAGAAAAAGCAGAGGAGGACTCAAGCAGCATCATGGCTTGTTTCTGGGGAATAATAGTGTAGAAAATTCAATCATTGTAATAATTCTCACAAATGTTTATCATAGACTCACAGAATCATGGAACAGTTTAAGTTGGAAGGGACCTCAAAGACCATCCATGTCCAAACCCCTTGCCATGGGCAGGAGCACCTTCCACTGGATCAGGTTGCTCAAAGCCCCATCACATGATCAAATCTTATGGAAAAATGATCAGGAAGCTTAGGAGTTCCTTTACACTAAGCTTCAATTAATAAAGTCCCTTCACAATGCAGCTTCAACACTCCAAATACCCATCAGGAAAAGAAATATACTTGCAACTTCCTCAGTATAGTTCTTTGCTCCTTTTTTTGAGCTAACAGTATCAATTCATTGAAATTAGTCTTCAATTTGTGGAAAAGTGTTTTACTATTAGAAGGAGGAAAGAAGTGTTGTTATTTTTTTTAAAAAAAGCCCCAAATGTTATTAATCTAAAATTATTTTGAATTTTGAAAGCTAACTTAGATATTTAAGCAATAATAAAGCAGAAATGTAAGTTGAAATAAAAGAAAGTATTTTCACTAGCTTGTTGTGCTTAACTGATGGCTTGTGAAAATAAGCCTGGGATTTTGAGTTTATTTCAGGTTTTTGTGACAGCCAATTGAGGTATCTTAAACTTTTTACCAGTAGAGAAAACTGTTTTCTTGTTCAACTTGCTAGATATCATCCCTGTTAAAAAGGATAAACAACCCTATAGAACACAGAGGTATTTTACATTTCAAGCTCTGTTTGCCATACTCAGGCATGGAGGCTTTTCTTGCTATGCTCTTCCACTTTTGATTTAGGAGTTCTCATTCCGAGTGTGTTGTAACTACAAGGAAATGAAATTCTCTCACTTTCTGCTAAAATAAGGAGATTTACTTCGGGAAAAAACTCCGTAAATACTACGTACTGCCATCTATAGCTCTGCTTGGGAAACACATATGCAAGGCATGAGCTGCAAACGAGTCTGCTCTTACACCCTCAAAGAAACCTTTTGTGCTAACCAAGGTTTTGAAAAAAGCGCAAAGCAGTTTCCAGCAGTTATTGTGGGAAAAAAAGATGCTGTTTTTATTATTATCCTTGTTATTTTTAGGTGTTCAGCATTTTCCGTCTTGTGAATAGTTTCCAAACAAGGAAAAAGGAAGAGCTGAGAACTTGTTAGAAAGATTCCCTTTATGTGACCATTAGGGATGCTCTGGTTTTGACTTTAATAGCATCACTCTGTGCCCCACTCTCATGCAGGCAGGTACAACAGAGCTGCCCCTAGGACAAACGTCTTCAATATTTTAACAGCTTCCTAGTCATTCAAATAATCTCATTTTTATTTCCTCCTCTTTAGTACACTTCTCTTTTATCCTCGGGCTACTGGTTCTCAGCCTCTGGCTCCTGGATCACCACCAGCCTTTGGGTTTGCCATAGGAGTCTGCAGAAGATGACTCTCTCATGTCTTACCAAGCTTTCCATGGACAGCCAGGAACTTCAAAAGTGAAAAGTCTGGAAATCAAGCCTCAAGATTGGGGCAGAGGTAGGAGGGGAGTGTCAATTCACAGAACCCTTGGGTAGATCAGGAAAAGGAAGGTTTAAATTTCTCACTTAAGTGTCCTGTGGTATTTAGGGTGTCTCCTTTACCCCCGTGAGTCTGACTGGAAAGCAGATTTTGCAGAATTAAGGTCAAGTTGGGGTGGTGGAGGGGAATCTTAAGCACATCATGTCTTGGCCCTTTCCTCTTCCCCAGTCCTTGCAAAGGGAATGTCTCTCTGAAGTGCATTCCTTTGCAAGCTGGGTTGTTGTGCCCCTCCATCTCTGAGGGCTGAGCATGGAGGTAACCTCCACAATCAATCCTCAGAGCCAAAAGGGGATTCAATCGGGGCCCAGCACCTCTGCTGGGTGGTGGGGTGTGGGGGTTGGCAGGTGTGGGGACTAGAGTAGGAGTCAGTGCCTGCAAGCTGTGAAGACAGTGCTAGAGTGTCTCTCTCCTTTCATATTCCAGCTGAGAGTGATGTGTAAAGTTGCTTTGATTTCCACAGGAGTGTGCATTTTCAGGGACTGGACACATGGAGAAGGTGAGGGGAAGGAGGGCTGAAGCCACAGTGAATAATTATGGTCAGAGTGGAGTGAGAAGACCAGAGGAGGACTTCACCATCATCTCCTCTCTACCTCTTCCCCTCTTAGGCAAGGAAGGGGAATAGGAAAAATCAGGATCTGTGCAAATCCCTGGGGAAGAAGAGAAGAGCTGTGAACATCTAAGCTTGGGGCTTCATTACTCCTTCTTGCTGCCAGATCCTACATCACAAATGCTTTCAGAGGGGTATTCTATATTCTCCCCTGATGATCCAAGAGCTTTGGAACCCTGGTGATGGCTTGGCTTCCTCACCAACAGCACAGTCACTCATTCACTGTCACTGATCAAGACCATGTACATTTTTATGCTTGTTCTGCATACTAGGACCCTTCTTTAGGGCTCCATGAAGTTGTCCCCTGGCCCTGACGTGAAAAGCAGGGTAGCAGGAAGGGCTGGAGTTAGGATTTCCACCATGCTGTCACTTGGGAAGCTGGGACTGCTGCCTTGCCTCACTTTATAACTCTAAAAAATGCATTCAAAGCTACATCCCAGGTTTAGAAGTTTACTGTCCAAGAATGCCTTTGAGCAAAGGCACTCCTTGAACACAGGCAATTCTTTCACTTAATAGCTACAGCCCATGTGAGGAGGAATAGGAGTTTTCTCTCTTAAATTTAGGATAGGCTGCATTTTCAGGGCTTGAGATGTGTGATGATGTGAGTGTAAACAATGCCAAGAAGCCTTTGCCAGCAGAAACCACAGCTGCTAACAGAACCGAAAATTCATTTAAAGAAAAATAAAAATAAAAAACAACAAAAGTGAGGTAGAAACCACGAGCTAGCAGTCATGTGAGATAAGGTATGGGAAAATCCCTTTTAAGCCCTGTGTCCTGCTGAGTTATGTCATGTTGTTCTTCAGCAGAAGGATGTGGCTGGCTGAAAACAGGAAATTTTCAAGCAGATCTTTAGCCAGGCACAATGCAAGGTGTTATAGATGTAAACACAGTGGTATCTGTTGCTGCAGGGGAAGTAAACTGATTGCATACAAACTGTCCTGCTTTGCAGTTATCCTCTTCAAACAGATCCCCTGGGAAGCCCAGGCATTCCCTATGGTTGGTTGTTTTTTTTACCTTACCATCCTCATTCACACCTCTGATTGCTGGGATCCTCAGGAGAGGTTTCATATAACAAACTGGCCTCAGTTTCTCTACATTGTAATCTTGCTTCCAGCAGATTTTTGGGATGGATCTTTTAAACCAGTGGGACCAGAAGTCTTCCTTCACAGTGTTGGGAAGTGGGAACACAGGCTTAATAAATCTAAACTGACTCTAAACAACCACCTGCACAAACTGTCTATTTCCATCAGTATTAGATGCTACAAAAGAAGGTGCAAAAGCTGGGCAGATAGAATATATTTTGCTCTCTATTTCATGTCTCTCATATGTTTTATAATCTGAGACTGGCTTAAGCCCATGAAGGTTGCAGGTTATTCCTCCTCCCATAATCTCTTTGTAGATTCCAAGGATGCTGCATTTAATAATAGACATATCCCACTCCTTTTCGATATTGACCAATTTTGCTGTTTTCTTTAGTCAGAGAGAAGCAGAGTTACAGCTGGATCCAACATTTGCCTGGCCATCTGCAAAGCCCAGACAGAAAACAGACACTGGGCACAGGCAACAAGAGTCTAGTGGAGAGGAGAAAACCCATAGTCTCTTGGTTGCATTATTGCACAGCAAATCCAGTTTTTGTTATTAAGCTCCCTATGAAGCATTATAGGTGGGTGTGGTGGTCTAGGGATGCTATATCCCAGAAGCTGTCACTTTGTGTGACCTCTGTTTTTGCTGATCTCAGTTCATTCACTTTTCTTTGGCCATGACCTGGAAGATCCTGATGACACTCCTATCTCCCCCAAGTAACCTCTGAAGCCTTCACACCACATCGTGGTGGGACAAGGGTTGCCAGTTTGGGGTGATCTCGGGTTGAGTGGCCTAATTTCAAGCAAAACAGGGCTAGGATCCCTGTTGAAGGGCTTTCTGTGTTATAAAAAACCCTGTACTGCCTCAGGGCTGAGCAGCATGGTTCCAACAACATCCATACATAGGGAACGGAGGAGACAACCAAAAACACAAAGGTGTCTTTAGGTCTCAGTATGTTCCAATACTATTGACTCAATGACTCACTTTAGGAGTGTATTTGGGTTAAGAAATTATCTTTGATAATTGGAGGAGGTCATTGATGAGAAGCTCAACGTGAGCCGGCAATGTGTTCTTGCAGCCCAGAAGGCCAACCTGATCCTGGGCTGCATCAAAAGCTGAGGGAGTGGATTCTGCCTTATCAAACCATACCTGGAGTATGGTATCCAATTCTGGAATCCCCAGCATAAGAAGGATATGGAACTATTGGAACAAGTCCAGAGGAGGACCACAAAGATGATCAGAGGGTTGGAGAACCTCTGCTATGAGGACAGGCTAAGGAAGTTGAGGCTCTTCTGCCTGGAGAAGAGAAGGCAAAGAGAAGGAGACCTTATAGCAGCCTTCCCGTATCTGAAGGGGGCTACAAGAAAGCTGAGGAGAGACTTCTACAAGGGCCTGTAGTGGTAGGACAAGGGGGAATGGGTTCAAATTGGAGGGGGGAGTATTTGGGTTGGACATTGGGAAGAAATTCTTCATGATGAATGTGGTGAAGCGCTGGCATAGGTTGCCCAGGGAAGTTGTCATTGCCCCCTCCCTGGAGGTGTTCAGGGCCAGGTTGGATGGGGCCTTGAGCAACCTGATCCAGTGGGAGGTGTCCCAGCCCATGACAGGGGGGTTGGAACTAGATGATCTTTAAGGTCCCTTCCAACCCAAACCGTTGTACGATTCTATGATTTTATGGAGACAGGTTAGGAGAAAAACTATTAATGCAACTTCTCATCCCTTTCCGTGACATAGCTCCTCATTCTGTCCTCCTCTCCAGTACTACGGTTACCTTTTTCCTGAGGGAACACAAGGGCTTCCCTACTTCACCATGTAAGTGGGCCAGGATGGAAAATGACCTAGAGACTGGTCAAACCACTTGAGTTAGAGGTTGATTCGTATAAAATAGGCCATTCTCCCCAGGGATTACATGTTTTGTTATATGGCAGGATGGAGAGAAGGGTATATGCCTTCCCAAACTTCAGACTTTAAGAGAACTGATGTGCTGAGAGCACCTTTTACTCTGCAAATGGACTTCTTTGCCTTCAAGGATATCCTGCAGCAGTGAGTTTCATAGTTCCCGGTACATTACGGCAAACCTCTTTCCTCTTCATCACTTCACAGATTTGCAAAACCAAAGAAGCCAGGTGAGCTATTGTATTTGGTTGCCTCAGCCAACTGCATATCCCAAACCCTTGCATGCCCTGTTCCCTGTTGCAGCTCACTCCCAGTTCTCCCTGGAGGGCATCCAGTGAAAAACAAGGAGATTAGACCTCTATTCTCCAGTTTTATGGTGTGGGTCATGTTTAAGCTCTTGTTCAATGAGAGTCTGGGGATTTATAGACCTCTCTACCTAGGATTGCAGTGAAAGTTTTCATTACATCAAGCCCAGTTTCTCATTCTTACAAAGGTGACATTTCTATCATGCCCTGTTGCAGCAGGTTGGAAATGGGTTTAATTTTACCTGTGGGACTTTCTGATAATTTTCTTTATGTTGAGCTTCTTTGCCCTGCAACACAAGAAGGATGCTACCTGCTCCTTGCTCTACCTGACCTTCCCAAATCACAGGACAGGGAAGGCAAGGGACCTTCTGCTTCCCCTGCTCTCCCAAAGGCAGAACCACCCCTTAGGGCTCACAGGGGCAGGACTCATCGTTTTGCATGGAGTCGTCTTCCAAGTACCCTGTGGTTTCCACTGAAGCTTTCTGCTCTCCCGGAGAAGAAATCCCTGGGGGACTTGGAGGAGCAGGAAAACCTTCTTAAAGGAAAACAAGCCAGCCAAGCAAACTCCTGAAAGGCTGGAAAGAGAAAGAGAGAGATTTCCATTCGGAGCATGCAGCGTGATAATCCAGCATAGCCGCCTGTCGGCTGAAAACAAGCATTTCAGGCCCCAGCTGCCCCTTTGCTCCAGTCCCTGCTTAACTGGAGATGTCACAGATACATTGGGTCAGCAGTGCTGCAGTGCTGGCTGGGGATGAGGAGAGGTTTCTTCGTTGTGTTCTGACACAGCCAGGGTTTGCTGTTCAGCCTCCTTAAATTAGCAGTTTTCTCCCTTTCCCCCTCCCGGAAGTTTTTCTGGAAGACGAAAGAGGTTCAGAGATGTGGAAGTGGGAGTAAAAGGGCTGGATGAGGTGAAGGGAAGGGAATAAAGAGGAAAAATGCCAAGGGAAGGAGATGGAGGTGCCTTGGAGAGCCCCCCCGTGGGAGGAATGGGGTGCTCTTCACCCTCCCTGAGGCAGATGGACTGAAGGTGAGGGAGGCAGAGATTCTTACCTCTGCTCCTTGGGGCATGTCTGTGCCCCTCCACTGATGGGGAGGCAGCAGCCCAGAGCAGGGACAGAAATGGTTTTGTCAGGGGAAGGGGTTTCCTCTTTGTGGGGGAGAAAGGGTTAAAGACAAGGGGCAGGTCCTGAAGTCTGGCAGGATGCTGAAATCCCCACCTTCTCCCTCCCTTCTCCAGCCTTATCCCTCTCCCCTCATGCCCTTCCCACCCCCCTGTCTCTGCTCAGCAGGCTACTCAGTACCTGGGGACTTTTCCTGGGCTGTAAACCCAGAGGCAGCACCTTTACCCCAAAACTGCTGGGATGCAGCAAGAACCTTTCACTCCAGCCCATGTCCTCCTCCTTCAACTGCCCAAACTCTCCCTTCCTCCCCATCCTGCTGCCACCCTGGGGTGCTTCGTTGCTGTGATACCTCCTCCCCACCCCCCTGCCCCCCCAAACGTGGGTTGATGGAGAAAGGAATTAGGGAAGATGCTAGGAAAGATGTTAATAAATAAATAAATAAATAGATAAATGGATAAGGGTTAATGGCTGTTGCTGCCTCCAGCCTGGACAAACTGTGTGCCCTGTTGCAAAGGCACAGCCAAATCGGGGTGTACATAGGGAGCTCCAGTTCCCTCTGCACCTACCAGGCTTGTGGGGGACAGGGAGAGCTTCTGCCCCAGCTCCCCACCATCCTGTCCCATCTCCCGTCCCCATCCCCCAGGATGTCAGCTCCAGGATGGGCAGAGAAGGATCCCCAGATCCCCCTTCTCCCTCACAGCATGCAGGGAACAGCAAGCACATCGCTGCGCATCGTTCTGCGGGCGACAGGCACCTCTCCCGCGCTGAACCCCTGCAGGTTTTATTGGCAGAGAGCGGGAAGCAGAGCCCTTGCCATCCCGAACACCACCATCCCAGCTCCCTCTTCACCTCCTGGCTCCCTGCTTAGGACTAAGATGTCCCAGGGAGGCTGTGCTGCCTGGCTCCCAACGCACTCTGTCTCTTGCTCGATCCTCTGCTCCATCCATCCATCCATCCATCCATCCATCCATCCATCCATCCATCCATCCATCCTCTTCTCCTATAGGCTAGCGGAGCATGCCTGATGCGATACTGTGGTAGTTAGGGTCCTTGCCTATTGCTGCCTGTTTTACAAAGCTCTGATCCGTGCGTGTGCGTGTGTATGTGTGTGTGCATTTTATCCCTCCCTCCTATCCCTCCCTCCCTCTCTCTCTCTCTCTCTCTCACTCTAATGTGTGATCTGGAAAGCTTATAAAAGCCTGATGTAATCCTTAATGCAGCCCCTGGCTACAAAGACTGGATCTAGTTTCACAGAGAGAAATTAAAAAAAAAAAAAAAAAAAAAAAAGTGGGGGGAGAAGAGAGAGAAAGAAGGAAAAGCAGATGAGTGGATCTTAAACAAACATATCTTTCTGAAGAAGACCATTCTCACTCTTCGCTGCCAGGAAAGCTACTCTGAATCCTGCTGTATATTTTTTTTTAAAGGAGAAGACTTGATTGTCTGCTTGGATCTAATGATTTACTGGCTTTCAACTGCGTTTTTCCCCTCTCCTAAGGATTCCTCAAAGAACGGCTTAATTATTTTCAGCTTTTCTCTTCCACCTGCCTGTCTGCAGAGACACCAAAGGTTCTCCCTTCCTCTCCCTCCCCACATCTATTTCTTTTAGGATTTTTTTTTTGTTTTTTTTTTTCCTTTTATATATATATGTATATGTGTATGTATATATATACGTAGAGGCAAGAGTGGAGGAAGCAGAGGAAGAGAGAGCTCTGCCATCCTTTTGGACTTCACGCGCTGCCCAATGTTGGGCTGGTTACCCCTGGATATGTTGCTGATTTCCATTTGGAATTTCACAAAGGGAAGAAGGAGGATATAAAACCTGGGGAGCTCTGTAAGGTAAGGGGCTCCTGGCCACCCTTCCTTCTTCCTTGGAGGGGAGGGAAAGAGGGGAGATGACTTTTCTGTGCTGCACTTTGCCTTGAGTGCAGGGGGGTCTCTCTCCATCCCCAAGGGAAACAAGCACAGGGGCAGAGATGGACACCTGCTCCTTTCTTTTCTGCCCACGTAAACAGCTCCTGGAGGATGTTTTTGCCCCCTTCACTCTGCAATTTGGACTAATAGAGCATAATCACTCCCTGTCATAGGAAGTTTTAACTTTCCGGCATGCAATTCCTGTCAGCAAACACCAAGCTGTGGTGGAAAATATCTTTGTAGTATGCAGAGGGTGAAGTGCATTCATGTCCTGGGGAAAGGAGCTGGGGACTGGGTTGTTTCTAGGGAGAAGGAAGCCAGGTGAAGGAAGGGGAGCGGAGGATTGTGGCGGGAGAACTGCAGAGCCAGCCGGAGCTGAGCTGCAAAGTGCTGGGAAGCCACGGTGCCTTCATGGACAGCCCTGGGGTCCCGGGCTCCTCAGCCTGCAATGTTGGCAAACAAACTCTCAGAGGGATAGGCAGCTCTCTGCCCCACATCCCAGCTCCTTGCCTTCCTGCTTTTCCTTGGAGACTTTGGGGGTGGGAGGGGGAGCGTGAGCCTTGCTTGCTCTGCTGCTCATGTGGCACCTTCCCAGGGCTGGAGGCAATGATGACTGGGGATGCAATGAGCTCCGAATGTCCCCCCTCCCCTCAATGCCGTTTAACAGCACTTCACTGTAGGAGAAAATTAGTCTTTAGCCTATGTAGATATCAGAGTATGGCACAGAGGCACACATACTGCTCCTGGAGCTGGGCTCCTGGGGGATGCTGGCACAGAGGCAAGGCTTAGCCTTTCTTTAAGGGGGTAAAGAGAGAAGTCTCCATCAGCTATGCGTAATTACAAAGCATCTTGTTCTGAATCACCCTGTGTGGGAATGAATCGCAAAATTTGTCTCTCCCTCTTCCCCCACCGCCCCCTTCCCTTTCATGGCCTGACATTCGCTGATGGAGGGTGGCTGTTGATGCATCTTCAGACTTTCAGAGAGAGGTAGTTCAGCCATGGCTCTGCCAAGGCTAGAAGGAAAAAAACAAGGTGAAGGGGTGCAGGCAGGGCTTTCAAAGGGACTTTTCAGTCTGGTTGTACTCCAGTCCTTGCTGAGAGAAGGCATCGGTCCCCAGCAATTGAAAGCATGGGTTGCAGATCAGCGCTGCAAGGTGCCACTGGCTGTGACTCACGCTCATGTCCCTGATCCTGCCCTGGCCAAGGAAAAAAACCTCTATGAATCAGTTTCCCAGAGAGGGGGTGGTGGGGAAAGGTACGTTAAGGCAAGGTCAAAAGGATGAAGGACAAGAAGAACCCCCTTCCCTGCATCCCTGGCCACCCCATCCTTTTGGAGCTGGGGCTTTCCAAGGCTCAATCCAGCTCCAGCACTGGGTCTGGTGAGCGCCAGGGCCAGCTGACAGCTGATGACTGGGGGTGGGGGGGAGGAAGAGTGAAGCTACTTTGACAGATGCCAAAACCTGCCTGTGCAGAAGAGTGGAAATTGCAGTGCTTCGAAAGCCAGTGCTGCCTGGGAGGGTGCCAGGGGTGGGCAGAGTGAACCACCTCAGCCCCTTTACCTGTTGATTAGGGAGAGGTTTGCTCTCACCTGACCATGCACACCCTAAGGAAAGCCAGGAGGGATGAGCCCTGGGCACTCCTCAGAGCTGACTGGCGACCTCCACCACAGAGCAGGGAGGACTGTGTATTAATGATGATGACTCTGCTTTGGCTGGTGCTGAAATATCTGTATTATCTATTATCAGCTGGGAGACGATGCTGGAGGCTTCACAGAGCTGGGATCTCATCCAAAGCCTGAGCTGCTAAAGGAAACAAACAACTCCCCGTGCATATTAAGTGGGTCCCTAATTAATTAATGACTCATTAACCTGGGTCCCACAGTCATTACTGTGCCCAAGACCTCACTGAGGAAGAGGATGGGGGTTGCAGAGCAAAGCAGAGGAGGTTTTTACCCTCAGAGGGTTCTAAGGAATTGCACCAGCTCTTAGCCAACTTGCTCAGCCAGGAGCTGAGCCAGGCAGGGGCCAGTGGCCAGGCAGGAGGAGGAGCAGGCAGAACATCCTGCCTGGTGGATCTCAGCTGCAGCAGAGCAGCATGGGGACAGCAGGGATGCTGGAGTCGGGGTGAAGCTTGGGGATCCTCATGCTCCACTCCACACCTTATAGCGGGGTCAGGGTTCAGCAGCCTCTCTGCTGTGGAGAACAATGTGAAAGACCAGGCAGAAATTGTAATGGACCAAGGCATAGGCAGGGAAAGAGTAAGGCAGAGAAAGGGAAGGAGTAGAACTCCTGTTCATTTTCATGGCACCTGGGATGGTGTTGCAGAGCCTTGACTGCAGGGATGGAGGCTTGGAAGCCCCCATCATCGGTCATCAAAGGTGGGTATGTTCAGAGAAGGACTGGCTGCAAAGTGTGTGGGGGGGTGTTTTTTCCATTAATGAAAGATCTGTACCCCATTTCTCCTTTTGCATGGGGGGTGTGTGTGTTTTTTCCATTAATGAAAGATCTGTACCCCATTTCTCCTTTTACATGGGGGAAATTGAGGCAGAGGTATACCAGACCCTATATCTGGGCTAAGAAGTGCATGTGTAGCAAGGCATACTCCATTCACAACCCCAAGGAGCAGCCAAAGGCAGGTTTTGGGTGGCAGGAGCACCGCACCATCCCGCTGCTCTGTCACCCCAAGACGAGCTGCAATACCTTCCACCCCGCAGGCACTCAGAGGTGGTCTGGGAGACACACACACAGCCCTTCCCTCTCCTGCCCACCCTCTACAAAGCCCCCCAAACTCAGAAACAACCCCTCTCCCCTTTTATCCCTATGGCACCAGCATCCTCCTCGCTGGATCCTCGGCCGGTGGAGGCTGAGAAAGTGGAAGGGGCATCTCAAACTGGGGTCAGGGTCCCTTTACCAACCTCCCCAGCTTTCGGCAACTGGATGGGAGGGAGGGGGCGTCCAGGGCTTGCAGCGAGCGGCGGGGAGGTGGCGCTCTCAGCCCGGCTATCACCGCCCGCCGCCCCCGGAGCGCAAGGATGCTCCGCGCAGCCCCGTGCAGCGCTGCCCCCCTCCCTTTACTTCCCCACCTTTCCTTCCCTCCACAAAAAAAAAAAAAAAAAAAAAAAAAATCCCCGCAGGACTGGGGATCGTAATAAAACCTGCCTCTCACCAAAATATGCTTCCCCACTGGGCTTATTTGCCACTCTGCGAGCATCAGCTTCCCAAGGGCTTTTTGAGGCCCCCTCCCACCCCATGTGTTTTTTTGGTTTTTTTTAACCATACTCATCCGCATGTTTTATCACTCTGCTTCTCCCTGATTTCAGCATCCTTGTGCAAGCAGAGGCCTCTCGCTGGGAGGTCAAGCTGCTTGCCCCAAAGCCCAGGCAGAGGGAGGAAGGCTTCAAGCTGCACCTTGGAAAATTTCTTCACTGAAAGGGTTCTCAAGCACTGGAACAGGCTGCCCAGGGAGGTGGTGGAGTCACCATCCCTGGAGGTATTTAAAATATGAGTAGATGAAGTGCTCAGAAGTATGATTTAGTAGGGGACATGTATGTTGGCCTCAAAAGGTCTTTTCCAAACTAGTGATCTTATGATCCCCCATACCCAAGGGTTTGCTTGGGGGCTGCTTACAATCTTCCTGAAAGCGGAGAATGGGATTTCCAAGTGTTCTGCTCCTGGGAATCAGCCCAATGTATTGTCCAGCAAGGATCACCCCCTTCGTTGCTTCTGGGGATGAGAGTGAGATGATGGAGGGGCTTCCCATGGTGTCTGGCTGCAGCTGGCTTTTCTTTTCCCCCTTTTTGGGGGAGGGAGATGGGGGAAACAGTGTTATCGTAGATCCAAATTCACTTTCTCCCTTAGCTCAATTGTAGTATGCAGGAAAATCCCTGTCATCGATACCTGTTGCAGAGTATCATCTTGGCTCATTAATTGGCTCCAGGAAACATGCACTGGTAAACAAATGAGTCAAAGCTTTTTTCTGGGCCTGATCCTGGGCTTGCATCATACTGATCACCACCTTTCTAGGAGAGGTGTAAAGAGAGAGGAGTATTTTCTTCAAGATGGATGACAGGCTGTCTCTGTAACTAGCTTGCTTCCTCCCCTTGGAGAAAATGCACATCCCCAGTCGAGCCTTCAAAGGAAAAGGGAGCTGGCACCTGGCCTGGAGGTTTGAAGAAGTATGTCTTTCTCAGTGTCGCAGCAAATATCAGAATGGCTCGATGTGGCTGCCGGCAAAGTGCAAAGGTCCCTGGCACATCCCAGCACTCACTGTGCACAGGATTCTCTCATGTTGTTCTTGAGGCTCCTTTCCCAAATTCCCTGGACTCTGTGCTTGCTTGGGGTTTTCAGAAGCTGCTGGGATGAAAGAGGGCAGGAAAGGGATGTTTGTGTTTGGATGGAACTGTACTAAGGCATAGGTAACTTGCTGATGGAGGTTGATGTCCACCCATATATTTGGGCATGATGGGGATTTGGGGCTCTGCAGTATGAGAATAAAGGGGCTAAGTTAGAGTTCTCTCAGCCAAGGTGGGGATAGGGTTCTCCTTCTTTGCATCTCAGTTGCTTCGAACCACGTCTGTGCCAAGGAAAACAACATTTCAGTGTCTCATCTGCACTGGAGAAGCAGAAGCCCCTTTGACTTGAGATGCACATTTTTCTTCAAATTCATGTGCGTCCCCTCAGGTCCCAAAATCCACAGGAGACCAGCCCTCTTAAGTCTCAAATCCTTATGACAGGGAACTGTGGCAACAGTTCAGGTTAGGGCCACCACAGATGTCATCTTTGTCTTTATCATCCTCCAGCATCCCAGTACAGGAGGTCCCATCTGTTTCATAACCCTTCTTAATGCTCCTACTGCCCAAAAGGCAGTTCTCCCACAGTACCACACTACCCCAAGCCAATTCTGGTGGCATTTTGTTCACAGAATCATAGAACCATACAATGTCCTGAGTTGGAAGAGAATCACAAGGATCATCAAGTCCGACTCTTGTACCTGACTAAGACAATCCTAACATTCACACCATGTGTCTGAGGGCGTTGTCCAAATGCTTCCTGAATATTGTCAGGCTTGGTGCCATGACTGCTGGAAAGCTGTTCCAGTGCTCTACCACCCTCTGGATGAAGAAACTTTCCTAATATCCTCCCCTGACACATCTTCCTGTCATTTCATTAAGTTCCAACACAAGAAAAGACCAGCTGCAATCAAACTTCTCTCTGGCAACCTGGCAGGTCAGCCGATGTGGGGAGCGTACATCCCTTTCTCTCCCCTGCACTCCATGTGGTGGTTGGCTCTTTAATATTGTTACAAAACAGAACAGTGCATGTTAAAAAATAAAAAAAAAGGAAAATGAGTAGTAAATTTAGTCCCTTCAAAATGTCCATTCATTGTCACATCTTGGGCTCAGAAATTCCTTGCGGTGACTCTTGGAGCAAGGGTTTTGTATTAGTCTGATTATGCTGAGATAATCTGTCATGTTGCTCCAAGAAGCATTCAGGGAAAAGAAAAAAAAAAGAAAAAAGAAAAGAAGATAATATTTTAAATCATAGGATTGCTAGATTGGTGACTCTGTCTCACAGAGACACACATCACTGCCCCCTTTATGAAAATTTAAATTGGTTACCTCTGTCAGAGAAAATGAGAGAAGATTTGCTGATTTTAATTTGCTAGAGTGAATTACCCCCTGCCAATGTTATCAAAATTAAACTAGGGATGGTTTTCTATTTTCCTTCTCCTACTCTCTTTGCATTTTTTTTCTGAAATAGCCGTTCATAAAACATTAATCAAGGAGTGACCAGCCGATGATAAATGAACTGTTGAAACTGTGAGCTCCGATGTGTTTGGTGGCATGCCTCATCCCTGGGACAACAGGGATCAGAGACAGTAAATGGCATCTGGAGGGAGAATGGACAGAAACCTTGTAAAGAAACCTAGAGTTTCTATGACTTTTGAATATTCTGGGTTAAAAATTGAAGTAGATGACTGTGATATTATAAGGTGCACTCTATGCTAGTCTGAAATGCATGTGTGAAATACATACAGTGTGAAAAATCCTCCTTCCAGTGAGCATCATATCTTTAAGCAGGTGATTTACTGCAGGTAGAGCTGCTGCTTACTGACTTGATTTGGCCTGAGAGATGGATGGAGGAATCCTGCATATTTTTAGGACACCATTTTGTGCATACTATAGGCATGCACCAATACATATTACTGCTGAGTTCTTTTTCTGAACATCTAGTTTTAGTCAGTCAGAGGCAGGCCTTGTGACACCTCATCCTGTGATTTCAGCACTCTCATCTGCATGCTCACCTTTGTCTCCTTCCTGTTATCAAGCTGGCTTTGCTAGATGGGAGGTGTTTCCTCAGTTTTTGAGTTCAGTTGGCCCATAACAAAGTCCTTGCTCTTTTCAAAATGGTTCTTTTCTTTCTTCCTTTTGTGAGATACCAAGACCCATTCCTGGCAGACCTATCTATTCCATTTGCATTGCAAGTTAGCATAGATCTCTCCCTAAATACTTTCAGGATAGGGATCATCATGATTTCCACACTAGAACAGATCCAAAGCTGAAACACTTTACTCCTGTCCCCTCTGTGCTGCTGTACCTCTCAGCTGATAATTTAAGCTTCACAAGCCATCAAAATCTTGGTCTACCCAACACAAAACAACATGACTTGATTTTAAAAGGTTCTGTCGTGCAATCCCCACTGAGGTCCAAGGATGTTGTAGGGCTGATCTCACCTACTGCCAAACCACATGTCTCGGGCCAGGGGTTCAGGTCACAGTTAATGTAGACATTGGTCTTTCTTCACTTTGGTGTTTTCATCTGGAAAATGGGGATGCCTGGCTTCCTCCTTCCCAATGGGACTCTGTGCCAGCCTATCAAATCGATTTGGTCAAACACTTCTGGGATTATCACAGAATCATCAGGTTGGAAAAGACCTCTCGGATCATCAAGTCCAACCATTCCTATCTGCCACTAAACCATTATGAGATGATGGACACCACTGAAGCACCAGGCATGAATTATTCTTCTTGTGTTTTGACAGTGGAAGAATGTCCACCTCTAACCTTTCCTCCTCAGTCATGTTTTCTTGCCCTTATTTTCTTGAAGTCTTTCTACAACTGAGAGATCTGGAAGTTTGTTTGGCATGTTTTCCTTGGGTTTCCTGTGGATTAAAGACATGTTTTTTCAGGAGACTGTGTATAATACTTCATTCTGCATAATGATCCTTTGTATAGTTCAGCCCACTTCGATACGCAAGTAGGTGAAGCCTAAGGTAGGAGTCTGGTTTATATGATATGTTGTTTAGCAGCAATCTAACAATTGCTATCTTCTCAAAACAAGTATCTGCTGGTTCCTGCAAATGAAAGTCAATACACCTTCAGAAGGAAATTTGTCCCCATAGGGTCTTTTGTATTGAAAGCCCTGTTGGTAGATTTATTCATTGTGCAGACTCGTTCCCTTAACAAGTCAGTTATTCATTGGCCATTGCTTGAGGGTGTGTGGAATTTATGGTCATAGTCCTGTAATCAGATATTTTGTTATAGAGGGCTTTGCCACTGTAGAAGGCTTGAATAAATCAGTATGCAGCAGAAATTGATCCTCTCGCAATCTATTTCTGGACTTGGCTCCTGCTTTGAGAGCATTTTCCCCCTTCTTGATCCATGTTACTAAAGCCTTTGCATGTTTGTGCTCTGGGCGGCTCTGCCAAAGCTCTGCATTAATGCACTTGCATAGGAATACACACACACTTTTGCGTTTTCTGAGTATGATTTTTTGTTCTGACTACGCTTGAGATACACGCTGTTGCCATATACAAGATGGAAAGAAAAAAAAGAAAGATTTTTCTCTGTCACCTGAATTAAGCATCTGGAATTTGGAAAGGACTGCTTGAAAAGGCTTTAATCAGATGCCAGTGAAGAAAGGGAAATCTGATTTTGAATGGCTGCACTGAAGCCTTAAGTACTAAAGAGTTTGGCCTGCTTATCTCCCCTTCTCAGGTGTTGTTCTACAATCTGATCGCCCCTATTGAGCTGAATCAAGGGTTAATTGCTGACAAAAAGCTCCTCATCTTTGTGCCTACAAAGAAAGGGGCAAGGTGAGCACCTGGCTTTTTGAAGCTTAGTGTGAGGTTGCCACGTGCAGGCAATGGCAGGAGAATTCGGTTCTTATATGTGCCCCAAGGATATCTCTGAAGGTAAAATTACAGCAGAAACTGTGATTTTTGTGGCAGAAATCAGGGATGGGAGGAGAGGAGAAAAATCTCTGTAACCTAGCAGCCTGTATAGCTGCTGTCTGTTAGGTTGTCGGTGATACTAAATGTGTAAATGGCAGTGAACCTCTCTGCTGTAAGCAGGGCTGAACCGTCTTGGCACTTACTCTTTGGATGGAGCTTGGCAGTGATATGGTTAGTCAATGGTCTGACATGCTGCCCGCCTTGCAAGTGTTCCCTGAGGCGCAGCATCTTTCCAGGGAAAATCTGATGGCACTAGGGATGGGTTTAGTTTTAGAAAGAGTACATGACATTTAGTGCCTGCTCTGGTGGGTGAAGCCAACCAGAAAAAAGTGTAAGACGTTGTGATAAGGACCATGTGGAATTTGTCCATAGAGCATGTGAGCAAAAAAACACATCGGTGCTTATGGGAAAGCAGGCCTGTTCTCTGAGCTACCCACATCTCATTAGAGGCAGCAGACAGACACAGTAATGCTCTTCCAATCACCCATCTTAGCACTTGCAGGTCAGCCATGAGGGCAAGTGAATGTGAATAGGTAATAGTGAATGTGAAGTTAATAGTGAATGCACATTTGCTGCGTAATCTGAATGCTTAAAATCCCAACATGAACAATGTAAAATAGAATCTGTCCTGTATGACTTGCTGGCTCCTGCCAGCTTGGGCTTTTTAGATATGTTAATAGGGATAACAATGCTGGGGGGACTTCCAGATTCTCCAGATGGAGACAATTCTGCTAGCAGCAGGAGAGATGGTGACAGTCAGAAGTGTAGCAAGACTGAGAGGGCAAGGGGGAAGCCAGGAGTGATCCCAGCAAAATGCCAATCAGCTGTGGGATTTAGTTTGGTAGGATGTATGGAAATATCAGGTAGGTGTCCTTTGCTGTGAGAATTTTCATACCTGTAGGTCCATCCAAGGCATCCCTCAAGGACTGGATGACTAATTGTATATGAGCAGGGAAATTCTACTGGAAGGGGAGGTTTCAGAAGCAAGCACTCAGATGAATAATCTCAGTCCAGAGCCTGACCCTCTACAAAGACCAAGAAAGATGATAGCATTGGCTGGAGGAGGTGATTTCCAGAGTTCTCTTCCACCCTCAAGCATCTGTGATTCAGTGAAGATGGGACATGAGTGCTACAGACTCAGATGTTGTTTTCCCTCTGGACATAGATGTCCTCAGGAGCTGCTCTTTGTCCTCTATATGATGAGCAGAAGCCCTGCAGGATATTTAAAGGTGTCCTGGGAAAAGCACTTGAGACTGCATTGCCAGACAAACTCCAGAGTGAGACTGTATCAGAGAACATGTTGGGCTTGATATCACAGAAGGGAGGAAAACTGATGGGGACTAAGGTCTGTGGGTTAAAATCTAAAGGTGCTGAGGTATCTTAAGGGAGAGCAAACCCTTATGCTACTGTGTGAGACAGCCTTACTGCTCCTTTAGAAACAGAGATTGTCCTTGCCCTGCATTGGGACATAGCCCTGGATTGATGCCCTGTTGACATTACCGCACTTCTCTAGGCAAGGACCCTCTTGGTTAACTCATACTCCTTTTTCTCTCTAGAGCCTTATACTGATTTTTTTTGGCTGGGCCCTGGCCAGTGGTAATGCTACATCATCTTGGATCAGAAATGGGAACACACATTGCTCTAACATGTGATACTTAGCTTGCTTTACTTTCCTCACTGAAACAAGTGATTGCCTTGTTGTGAATAGCCTTCTCTGTTATCCTGGGAAAAGCTGAACATTCAGGCTTGCTCTGGAGCTGAGGAGACATGTCTGGGGTGTAGAAACAGGGGATCCTCTACCACAACTCCTTCTTCCTGGTTCATTTGGGCTGGTTGCTGGTAAGTCCTTCCCTTCCTTGGACTGGTTTTTGGCTTCTGATTAATAGAACAGATCTTCACAAAAGCACCTCTAAGATCAACCTAGAGTGCCCAAGAGGACAGCACCTTTGTACTAACAGCATCAGGTATGATGTGGGATGTAGTGCTGGTGATGAGGAAGATGGCTGGTAAAGCTGGTTTTGATTCCTAGCAGCTCCCAGCATGCGCAAGGGAAATTTCTTGGATTGGTGCTTGACTTAAAAGGTTAAAGAAACTGAAACACCTTTCTCTTTCCTGTCTTGAATGTTCTTACAGAGAAGCTCCCCACAATGGTTTCAGTTTTGTATGGTGAGGGGAATGTAGGACAAAGCAGCGATTTTTCTCACCTCCTTTCCCTCCCCAAAAGTGTAGTTGGATCTAAATAGGACATGACTTTTCCCAGCTCTGGAGCTGGGTCATCAGACTTTGCTTGTGTGCAGGTGACAGTGCTGGGGAGTGATAGGAAAGCTAGTGCTAAATACAACTACCATGCACAGCCAAATATGTCGAATGCTCCACACCAGGCATGCCTGCATTGACATGGACAGAAAAGTTTGCCCTTAACTTCCTGTACTCATAAATGCAGTTATGAGGCACAAAGTGCACAGCATGCCGTAGTGATGTAATTATTAAAACCCCAGCCTCCCACTTCAAATTACAACCCAAATGCTGTGTTTGTTTCCCACTTAATGCTGTCCCTCTGAGGTTTTCTTTTAGAGCTAAGCCCTTTTGAAGTTGCTGTTGATTACAGAGCAGACAGCATAATCTCCCTGTGGAAGTTATTTGTAGCTGAGGAGGAGTGTGGAAGGGGGAGAGGAAATCAATCACCCTAATGCACATGCCAGAAATGGGGTGGAGAATTAATGATGCTGCTCAGCCACACTTTCCAGTCAGTGGCCTGTTCTGCCACTCAGACAACCTTTTATTCAAGTGTCGGTCTGATTGCTACAACTCCTTAGACAGTCAGGGGATTGCCCTGACCCATGTACATGACCTTACACTTGGCCTTTTTGAACTTCATGAGGTTTGGACAAGCCAGCCCCTCAAGACAGCCAAAGTCTCTCTGGATGGCATCCCAATAGTGTGTCACAGCTTGGTGTCTTTGGTAAATTTGCTGAGAGTGCATTCAATCCACTGTCCACATCCAACAAAGATGTTAACAGTGGTCCTAATACTGACCCCTGAAGAACGTCACTCATTATGGGTCTCCCTTTGGATGCTGAGCCACTGACCACAACTCTATGAGTATGACACGCAGCCAGTGTCTTATGCACTGAGTGCTCCACTTGTCAAACCCATGTCTCTCCAATTGAGACATAAAAAGATTATGCAGGACAGTGCTAAAGGCTTTAGACAAGTCCAGGTAGAATACATCAGTTGCTCTTTCCTTATTCAACAGTCATATAACCCCATCACAGAGAGTCATCACATCTGCCAGGCATATTTTGCTCTTAGTGAAGACACGCTGGCTGTCACCAGTTACCTGCTTATTTTACATGTGCCTTAAAATAGTTTCCTGGAGGATCTGCTCCGTGATCTTGGCAGGCACAGAGGTGAGACTCACCTGTAGCTTCCCAGGTTTTCCTTCTATCCATTTATAAATATGGAGTTATGATTCCCCTTTTCCAGTAAATGGAAACTTCACCAAACTAACATGAATTCTCAAATGTGATGGGCAGTGGGTTGGCAACTTCATCCAGCAGTTGCTTTGGGACCCATGGATACTTCTCGTCAAGTTCCATGCACTTGGACACCTTCAGGTTCTTTAGATGGTCTCAAACCTGATTTTCTCCTTCAACAGATGGTTCTTCATTGTCCCAGCCCCTGCCAATACCTTCTGTGACTTGGGTGGTGCGGCTAGAGCACTTGTTGGTGAAGACTGAGGCAAAAAATTTATTGAATACCTCAGCCTTCTCCATATCATGGGTAACCAGATTTCCCATTTCCTTCCAGAAAGACATTTGTTCTGTCCAGCTGCCAAGCCCTTATCAAATACTTGCAGCTAGGGCTCTGTCTACACTCTTTTTTCCTCTAGACAGCTAGACAGCTAGCATGGCTGTTTCCTGGGTCATCAACACCGTGAATCATTTAAAGTCACTGTGCTTTATTCCTTCTCCAATTATTGGCCAATACTATCTTCTGTCTCTCAGATTTTCTTGATGAGCTTTTTTAGGCTCATATCACTTGACCATGAGTTGTACAGCACTGAATATGAGCATGGCCAATGTGAGCACAAAGGCAGCTGGTTGGTGTATGGCTTGAATTAGATGGAAAGTGAACCATTGGTAAGGAAGAGGTCAACATCAGGTGATCTTTGGATCTTCTTCAGCCCTATCCAGCTCAGCCCTATCCCAGTTAAGCTCCTGGAGAACTGTTGCCATCTCTTGACTTTGAATTTCTTTTCACCTTTTCCTGTATACTCCTAGTCTCAGGAAAATGTGAGATGTCGGTTCACGAGGCTAGAGAAGTTGGTCCTTTATGTTGCAGTGGGATCTGACTTTTAGTGGGTGCCTCCTGGTATTACTGTGACAGAAACTGGGAGCTGTGGGATAGCTCTAGTCTGAATTTTCTTTGTGAAAATCCAACTGCAGTTTCAAAGCTTTTAATTATTTGGGTTTTTTTTTCCCTTTCTTCCGTTCTTCCTTTCTTCCTTTCTTCCTTTCTTCCTTTCTTCCTTTCTTCCTTTCTTCCTTTCTTCCTTCCTTTCTTCCTTCCTTTCTTCCTTCCTTTCTTCCTTCCTTTCTTCCTTCCTTTCTTCCTTCCTTTCTTCCTTCCTTTCTTCCTTCCTTTCTTCCTTCCTTTCTTCCTTCCTTCCTTCCTTCCTTCCTTCCTTCCTTCCTTCCTTCCTTCCTTCCTTCCTTCCTTCCTTCCTTCCTTCCTTCCTTCCTTCCTTCCTTCCTTCCTTCCTTCCTTTCTTCCTTCCTTTCTACACAAAGGCTCTTGCTGGTGAGTCTTTTTTTCCAGATGTTCTTGACTTGATTCACTGCAGACCCTAGGAGGCTGCAGCATTTGCCTCTTGCCAATCATTAGCCGTAAATAAAGTTGAAATAGTAACAGTGCAAAGCCTGACACTTTCGCACTAGTGTGATAGGCAGGTAGAACTGGGAGATGGAGGATATTAACCCTGACCAGCCCAGTGCATCAGCTGCTGATTAATGGTTGTTTCCCTTTATTTCATCGTATCCATAGCATGGATTCCAAAAGTGGTTGAAGCTTAGTAAAATATTAACTATTCTTCCCCTTGAAGAAGAAAAGCCCTAATACTGGTAAATATTCAAGGTGAGGGAAAAGCAAGGAACCCTTGATAAATGTGATGGGAAGCCTGGGCAAATATGATGCTCTTGTTAGCACCATAGTGGGTAGTAGAGGTTCTGACTGAGGCTGATCATAGTTGTCTCTGTAAAATTGATATTTTCAAGATCCTTTTTCCTTCTTATTTTAGGAGTGGAGGTGGGGTTCACCTGGGCACCATCAGAATTTCTATATCTTCTTCTTAATCCTTGCAATTACTTTGCTGTGCCAGCATCCCTAGCATGTGCAGGAATCTAAATCCCTGCAGGTCTTCAATCAATGAAATATCAGATCAAATGTTAATCAACAATACAAGTCAGGATTTGTTCATTGACTAAATTGCAAAGTGCACCTTCTTGCCACAATACTAAGTTCCCTGTTCTTCCCACTTGTGTCTCACTGTTGATCACAAGGATTAGTAGTAGTAGTTCCTGGCCGATGATGTCCCTTTTATAATGCCTGGCATTACCGTGGCAACAATTACATAGTATGAATGGCTGTCAGACAGTTCTTGAGCCCTGGCTATGTCCCTGTGTGGTTAAACAGGGACAAAAATTCCACTACAAAGCCAAATAATAATAAATAATAGCTGTCCAGGAGAAAAAGAAAGACCAAAATGAGAAGAGAGCCATTGACATCACTCTCCAGGCTTACAGGGAGGCGGCACTCAAACCATACATCAGGACAACACTTTGTTTATAGCCTGGGATGTGCCAAAGAGTAACCTAGTGGTGTGAATTTGCATTTGGTAGCTTGACCACTAACTAGTTGAGGTCAATGTATTATGCAGTGGAGTGTGGCATCTCAGATGATTTTCCAACAAAATGTTGGCCTGTCTGGGCTGCACCCCTGCATCCACTATTGCTTTTTGATGGAGGCTTGTGGCTCACAGAGTAACACCAATCCACTGCACACACAGAGGAGTCAGACAGATTGGCAGCACTTTTTTGTCCAAGCTTCAGTGACTTCTGATAGCTGGGGAGGATCTTCACTCCTCCTTTGCACCACTTCTCAGTAGTGATGAGGAAACACACCACTGAATACCCTGCACATCTGTTTCATCGATGGCATGGGGAAAGTTGTTTTCTTCACTGCTGTACTGATTGGAAGTCAAAGAGCATTCAATCCTGTGTTGATTATGTTCCTTGGAGCACTGAGTCTCCTGCAGGCTCTGAGAGCCTATATGCATGAATGCCAACCTGTAACCCAGCAGAGTCTTTGAAACCATATTTCCTTGTGAGACAAAGCCTGATTCATTCAGAAGCATTCAGGAACATCCTAAATTGTGTCCTTTGGGCTGGATTCCAATGTCAAGTCTTTTGTATCTCAGACTCTCCTGTATGATTATTGGAGCAGGGGGATGGACTCCCTGCATGAACAATCGGGGACCATCCACTCTGCTTTTCTCTACCACTATGGCGATTTGAAAAATACCAGGGTAATTTCTAATCTTCTCCTCCTCTAGGGCCCAGTAAACTAAAGAAAGGATAAAGCACAGACACAAAATCTACCTTACATTTGTACAATTTAATATTTAGAACAAAACCCAATACGTTTTCCGCCCTACTCAGGCAACACTTTCCCATCCCAAGCCTTGCCACGGTTTGGCCAGGAACTCTTCTCAGCAGGAATATGGTCACCCTCTTCTGGCATGGAAAGAGGTGGAATCCCCAGCCACACTGTGGCCCCACGTTAATTGAAAACTGAGCAGCAGCACATGGGCTGAGCTGTGTGGAGGTGCCTTTCTGGGGGCTCCTCTCTGTCCTATAACACTGCACTGCAACAATTTTACAGCTCCATAGATCACTGGATAAAAAACACATTTAATTCTATAGTAAGGTCACTTTTTAGTTAAAAGGGACAGAATGGATTTAATTTATAAGCCTCTCCAACTTTATGGCTTGCATTTAGAGTTATATCTATTATGTAGTGCCAAACTCTTATTATAAAAATTGATTCCCCTTTTCTACTCCCTAGATTTGCTGTGTCAGGTGGATTCTGATTACCCTCCTGTTTGCTTCAAGCCAACAGATAGACTGAGGTAGATCTAAGTGTCAGGGATGACATCTGTGGTACAAAAATGCAATTTTATAGGGGATGAGGCTGGCCCAGTTCTATTCCTGGGTAACTGGGAATGAATCTGATTTCTATCAACCTACTACAATGCAAGGTATGAGGACAAGGACAGTACAGGGGAAAGTACAGGTCAAAGTGATTGCAATGTGTCAACAGGTTACTTTGTGTGGGTCCTTCCATGGTAACTGGGCTTAGACACAGCCTCTAAATTAAATAGCAAATTTCAAGCAAGAGAAATAAAGTCTAGAGGAGGTCAGGGAGACGAAATATTAATTTATTTCTTTGAGGAAAGCTTTTAAAAATTCCTAAGAGTTTTAACAGCAGTGAGAATGAGGGTTGGAAAGAGACCATTGCAGGAAACAGAGGGAATAGGGTAACAACAAGATGAAGTACACCAGATTTATCATCTGGCCATCACTTACAGCATCCCTACAGCTGATGCTGTAGCCACACCTTGGCTTTATTTGATTGAACCATGTTCTTATTTGCAGAACAATGAACATCAAAGACTGGGGGACAAGGAAGGGTGGAACATGTGGGGCCAGAAGGAATTATAATGTGTCGGAGCTGCTGTGGTCAGGGTGGTGGGTTCATCTCATGATTGCATGGATCCTGTGACTTGTGGTAAGAATCAAGTAGATTTGTTAGAGACACCCTACCTTGATTTAGAGGCTTCCAAGTCATGATGAATGGAACATGTTATACAAGTGGGGGTGATAGAGGTAGGGCTCTGAAAGGAGTAGGGAGCCTGACTACTTCTTGGAGAACCTCTGTATCAGTCCAGCCACCAGGAGGGCAGTGAAGGGGGGAGTCGTCCTCCCTCTCTTGCAGCTGTGTTTCTCAAGCAACTGCTTTCTGTCTTTGTGATTAATTTGTGCTCATAAAATTCGTAGCAAATACTCTAGACAAGCTGTTAGTTGCCCTTTAAAACTGAGAAGGGGAGAAGCGAACTGCATTTGCCTATAGTCTTGGCCATGCTTGACTGAGTGACTGCAGTAAAACTAGAGCTATAAATAAAATGCACGCGCCTCTGTCCACTCCGGTAATCTCCAGAGAAGATGCCATTTGTTCAGGACTTCAGTGAAATATCCATATTTTCAGCCTCCATTTATATTAATTAAGGGGGTTTTATTGTTGGAGTTTATTGATTGTGGGTTTTGTTTGTTATTTTTTTCATTTTAATACGGTGAGAACAAGAGAGTACAGGACACCCAGTCTAAAATAGCAGCGTGAACAAAGTGTTAAGGGACACTTGGACAAAAATAGCAGGCAGTGACGAGCAACAAGCATGGTGTCGGGCAGAGGTGAGGAGGGACTGCATATTCCTTGAAGTGGGTCACAGTGTGGCAATGGTTGTTGTCCTTCTTGTAGGCTGGAGGCATTCTTCTCCAAAAGCGCCATTCAGGCTGGGTTGGGCCTGGGAAGGGCATTGAGGCAGTGGAGCACATTCAGTGAAGGGAAATGAAGATGATGAAGCGTCTGGAGCAGCTGGAGAAACTGGGGTTATTTGGTCTGGAGGTGTCTGAGGGGAGACCTTATTGTGCTCTACAACTACCTGAAACGAGGTTGGAGTAAGCTGTTTTTTAGTCTCTTCTCACAGGTAACATGGCAGTGCAAGAGGAAATGGCCTGAAGTTGCACCAGGGGAGGTTTAAATTAGATCTTAGGAAAAATTACTTCACCAAAAGGGTTCTTGGGCAGAGGCTGCACAGGCAAGTTGTTGAGTCTGCGTCACTGGAGGTATTTAAAAGACAGGGACATGAGATGCCCAGGGATATAGTGTAGTAGTGTACAGGTGGATTCAATCATTTCAAAGGTCTTTTCCAACTAGATGATTCTGTGATTCCATGAATTGCATAATCTTGTTTGAGTAATGCATGGGCCTGAATGAAAAGATTCTGTGCTGTTCACTTTTGCTCACCTAGTTATGAAAAATGACCAAAACAAACAAACAAAAAATTGTGAAACTGAATCCCTTCAAATCATGAATTGCTTAAAAATCTTGGGTATTTTTATCCTGAATTTGAACTCTGCTCAACCTCTCTATCTTATATCGGCAATGACAGCTGGGATTTTTTTTATTGCTGCCTGTATTTATTTTTTAATGTTATCTGGGTTTTTTTGTTTTTTTTTTTTTTTTCAATTGCATAACTCGAGGAATTCTGATTTCGCAGAAGAATACTAGGCATTACGAGAACTGCCACAGATGTGTCAGAATCTAAGGCCAGAGGTATGTCCGAAATGACCAGGAGATTACCGAACAGTAACAAAGACAGACTGGAATCTCCATGGGGAGTGAAACATTTGCCTCTGCATCTTTTCTTTTGGTCTCCAAGGAGCTCTGTCTGTCTAACAGCAGCATCTTAGAAACTGAAAGGAGCAGTTCACAGGGAATGAAGGCATCCCTGCACTGTAACCACATTTATCAACATCCTGGCCAGAAAGGGCATGTCTTTTATGTCCATTGTGCGTGTGGAGATTGAGAGTCTTATTTTTAGAAGCTTAAACTTAAATTTGCCTTAATTTAGACAATGGAAATGCACCAACAAGAACTTTTGACTTGAAAGTGAGATTTAAACAAGGGGTAGTTGTTGAGAGTCACATCTACTTGGAGAAAGATCGAAAAGCCTTGCACCTCTGCTGCAAATATGCATGTGGTACCCCTGCTGGACAGGAGAATGACTACAGGAGGTGTGTGAAGATGTGATTGAGGGTAAAAGGCATTATGGGATAATATGGACAGGAAAAGATTAAGGGTCACTCTATTTAGAGAGAATATTTCTGCAAATTCAGATTTGTTGATGTGTAGAGTATTCTGCCACGTTAAAAGGGCGTAGGAGATGGTTTCTTTTATCTCTCCTGGCTACCTTCACCTTGACATCAAGAGAAAAGTAAGGCAGGAGGGAAATAAATGTGTGAAGAAGAGGTTTCTGCCCCCAGTATCCTGGTGCTCAGAAGCCCTTGGAGGTTTACCAGGAATCTGTGGCTCACGGAAGGAGGACTCTAAGATAGCTAACTTAGGATAGAGTAGGGCTTCTGGGCTTGGATCTAGTGGTTTGAAAGTGACCTATCTTGTTAAAATCCTGGTATATGATATCAGCATGAAGTTGCTCTCAAGAATTTGCCCTGGACCCCTAAAATACCTGTACTCTTGAGAATGAGGCACTAGAAAGCCTTGAAGATACTTATCCTTGAAATAAAAATGAGCACATAAGTGGAAGGAGTACCTGCAGAAGGTAGCTGTCGGGTCTGTAGGCTGTCACAAGAGTCCTTGAGCTATTGGAGACTTTAGTGTAAGGTTAGACCAGAAAACCTTCACCTTGTTGCTGATGACTCACTGAACACCTGAGAGAACACAGCAAGGAGGCATGTCAGAGGATACAGAAATACACTGATGCAAAGGCTCCCTGCTGTGCTGAGCTCTATAGATGGAAGCTACAGAGGTGTAAAGATGTTTCTACACCTCTACATTAAATGAAGGAGGACAAAACTAGAAGGACACTTCCCAAATCCAGCTGCCCTCCTCAGTTCAGTGGTAGCAGGGAGATTTCCTTGTTAGTCATATGTGATTGACTGTTCAGGATAATTTTTTTTTTCTGTTTACTGGAAACCTCATCTGGGGAATATTTTTTGCCATATCAAGCCTGTTTATTCTCATGTCATCACTGCGCTTTAGTTTAAAGAGTCTTTCTTTCCCTGATGTTTCCTTCTCAGCATTAAAGTACGATATTTTAGTTTCTGTTCATCTTCCTTTTGCAAGGTCAAATATGCCGGTATCTTCTGACAAGTCTTCTATTCTCCTGGACATCTTGGTGATATTTCTCTGCAGCCATGTCTCACTGTGACTTCATCTTTCTTGAACCTGAGTATAAAATATGGATATAATATTTTATTTATGGCTGAAGACAGTGTCTTCCTTATATTTTGAAATCTGGAAATCTCTCTCAATGCATCCTAGGTTGTTGTCTTTGTCACAGCTGTGTTGTTTGTTTGTACTCAACACCCATCTTCTGCTGCTGCTTGTTTTCTGTAACACAGGAGTTACTTCTACAACTTTTAGATTAAGAATGTCCCCATTATCTAAATGTGACAGTATCACCCTTATGTTACACCTGGGGAGACTGAGGTAGAGGCAAAAAAGTGACTTGGTCTTCACAAAGCAGGTTGCAAGCCTTGCCAAAAGCCCAGCTAAGGAGAGATGCTCTTTCAGTGTGAGGGTGCTGTGGATATCAAAGCTTTGTCCTGCTGTGACTTTGCTCTGATGCTGATGAAGTCTAAGTTCAAATGCCTCCCTGTGGGCAAAGGCTGCCTCTACCAGGCGGGCATTATTATAAGGATACTGGTTGTTTTTCCTGCTCCTCAGCCTTACAACCCCGCCCCCCTCCCCTTCTTTGCCAGGCTGGGGATGAATGGGAAGAGAGAGGCTCTGAGTGGACTCTGTTCTCCAATGCCAGTCGCTGCTGAATTTCAAATAACTCCCCAAACAAAACCCAAACAAGCAGACCCTTGTATTCTTCTATCTCCTCTCTCTTTGGCTTTAGTCACTAAGCTTGGCAGCACCGTTGCTCTTCTGTGGCTCATCACATGCTAGCCAGGGAGGATGGGCTGCTTTTTCCTTCTTCTTTTCCCCCCAGGGTTCTGAAACAACAGAGCCCTTTGCCTTGTTTTCTTTGCTGGGACAGGAGTGAGGATGGGCTAGAGGAAGGGGGAGGATAGTGTAACCCCCTTGGCAGGATTTTTGTTCAGGAACAAGGTTAATCTTGGTACCTCCATGGCAGCCATTGCCAACACTCATCCTTGTCTCTTCCTTCACTTGTTCTGGTGGTGTCTGGTCTCCTCTCAGAGGCTGATAAGAAGGTGCTGGCTCAGAGATGGAGGGAGAGGAGAAGGTGCTGTCTGATGTCCAGGCAGAGTGGCTTCCTTGTGTCCTGAGGGGTTTTAGCAGCTGGCTGGTTTATCCTGGCTGCAGAAAGAGGTCACTGCAACTAGATCAGGTTGTTTTGTTTTATTTTGGTTTGTTTTTTTTCCCGAAATGCACCTAGAGGCAAAAAAGAACAGCAGGACAAACTCAGCTGGGAGACACAGTTTGGCTAGTGAGCTCATCTTGAGATGTTCAGGGCAGACACCATTCTCCTGGTACTCGTATGTGTGGTGGACTGGGGAGGCTAGACTAGGGGAGGAGAACACACAGCTCCTCTGGTCACCTCTGCACTTCTGCTCTCCAAAGTGGTCTGGGGCATGGCAGTCACGGAGAGGTCGGGCCAATTCATTTGATCTGAGCAGACGGCTCTGTAGGGTCTCAAGACCCTAAACTCACTCTGCTTGTGATCTAAGAGAGGACATGAACTTCTTTGATCTGTATGGAGAAGGATCTTTCTGGATTGAGTGGTGGGGTCAAAGCTATTGCAGACTGGGTCAGCTCCTTATGACCTATTAATTTTCTGCAAACCAAGCCTGATAGACTGGAACAGTGAAGTCTGTTTTCTGGGAGGAAAAAAAAAAAAACCACAAACGGATTTAGCACCATTTCTTTATCTTGTGTCTTAAACCAGAAAAGCCCTCTGTGCAAAACTCATTCAAGATGCACTGTGAGTATTTGGCAGCATATTGCGGTATTGTTCACTCTGCTGTGCTTAGGCACAGGTCTCAATTCAGCCCAACTTTAATTGGATGAGAGGGGCCGCTCATCCTGGCAGCCCGCTTGGCGTGTGCTGACTTTAAACAGCAGGATATGACCCCTTGCTTGTGATAAGGGATATTAGCTCCTGACCTGAATAGGGCCAAAGAGACCCAAAGTTTACGGAAAGCCTGTTCCACTTCTGAATAAAAGCCAGCCAACTTCTGCTTATGATCTATTGACCAGAAAGAAAAGATCATTAATAGCCTTCCTGATTGTCTACATCACAGAGTTTAAGTGGTAGCTGGTGCCTTTGCAAACTCACAGGATGGGAGAGGAAAAAGGAAGCTGATTCTGCTGCCTGAATAAATAGATTCTTCCTTCTTCAAGGCTCATCGCTACTGTTTTTTTAATAGGAAAAACAACATCCAAGATGTTGTTGCTAGTCACCACTGCTGAATGGCTCACGGGGCTGTCAGAAAATAAACAAGTAAGGTGTAATTGTGGGGTTTGTGCTAAATGGGGGTTTCTGGGCTAAATGTAAATGTACGTTAAAAAAAAAAATGCAAGATGTTTCCCGAAGAATGACCTAGACTTAATACCATACCAGTGTTTCCCACAAGCTGAGGAAATGATCCTGAAAAATATGAGATTGGTACTTCATACAATCTGATTTTTGCATCTGTTGCTATGTATCCAATAGTGATTTGTTGGGCTGAGCAGGTGCCTCTGACTTGAGTGATGCTCCACTGCTTTTGGAAGGGTTTGGCTTTTTCCAGTTATACTCAATATTCTGATTATAAGAAGGAGCTCCTATTAATATATCTTCTGATATATTCCTACATGTGATCTTTATAGCTAACTATATATATGAAATAGGGAACACTTCCAGCTAGGAGTGGTATGCAAGAAGCCTTTTACTGCTAGGCAACGACTTCACATCCAAGGCTGCAAATTGTTACTCTGTTTAAGACAGCTCTCTTAACCCCTGAGCTCTTCAGCTGAAAGAGAGAAAGAAGAGGCATTTGGAAACAAAAGCAAATCTAACTTGTTTCAGAGACAAAATTTAAATCTTTTCAACGTAGATGCTCTCCAGCTTGACTGAGGAAAAATAACAGATAAGGGCAGTCAAAATCACTAATAAATAATGATAAAAACCCAACAAAACACAGGTTACTCTCCTTTCTTTCTTCCTTTTTCTGAAGTACATTGGGAAAAGGTTTTGAATTTCTGTGAACAATTTTGTTCACTCCATATCTCAGAACCAACTTCTAGCAAGTGACTGCAAAACCTTTTTGGCTGATAGATATTCATGATCTCTTTAGTTGAATTCTATATTAAACCATATTTGATTAAATGTAGATCACAAATCATGGTCATTTCATTCACAGAGAGGTTTAAGCGACTCCATATATAACATGCACAGGTAGTTTTCCAAAATGAAAAATAAGGTAAACTAACTCTTTAAAAAAATAACTTTACTAACTCTTTCAGATAGTGGTGATGGGATTTCTGAAGTCTTATTTCAGCTTTGGTTTCATGCATGTTTCTGTATTTTTTCACTTATGTGCTATACATTTATACATACATTTAATTCTGTACCTTTTGGGAGTAGCTAATTAGAACAGGAAAGCAACAAGTATTGAAGAATTAATAACAAATAAGGTATTTTTTTTTTCACATTATTGCAGGCCTAGTAGTCCTGGAGAAGCTCTCTACTGAGAGCTAAATCATGAAGTGCTGTTTTTGAAAGACTTGCTCCACCAACATGACCTTCCCTCAGCCTCTATCCAAGTCTTTGTGACCAGAGTGAAATAGATGATCTAGAGATATTTTCAACATGAACATTTTTAAAAAATTATTTACTAATCATCAAAGTATTTATAAGTAATCATCAAATAATATAATGTTTGGGGTTGGAAGGGACCATAAAGATCACCCAGTTCCAAGCACCCTGCCATGGGCAGGGATACATCCCACTGGCTCAGGTTGCTCAAAGCCTCATCCAACCTGGCTTCAAACACCTCCAGGGAGGGGGCATCTGTGATTTCTCTGGGCAACCTGGTCCAGTGTCTCACCACCCTCACAGGAAAAAAATCTCTTCCTAATATCTCATCTAAATCTTTCAGCTTGAAACCGTCCCCCCTCATCCTGGCACTGCACTCCCTGACAAAAAGCGCTTCCCCAGCTTTCTTGCAGGCCCCCTTTAAGTACTGAAAGGCTGCCCTAAGGTCTCCCTAAAGCCTTCTCTTCTCTAGGCTGAACAATCCCAACTCTCTCAGCCTGTCCCCAGAAGGGAGGAGCTCCAGCCCTTGGATCACCTTCGTGGCCTCCTCTGAACTCACTCTAACAGGCCCATATCCTTCCCGTGCTGAGGATTCCAGAATTGTATGCAGGCCTGAAGGCGAAGTCTCATAAGAGTAGAGTAGAGGGGAATAATCCCCTCCCTCCCTTGCCCTGCTGGTCACAATTCTTTGGTTGCAGACCAGGACAAGGTTGGCTTTCTGGGCTGCAAGTGCACATTGCTGGCACATGTTTGGCTTCTCACCCACCGACACCCCAAAGTCCATCTCTTTAGGGCTGCTCTCAATCCATTCTCTGCCCTGCCTGTAACTATACAAAGGACTGTTCCAACCCAGGTGCAGGACTTAGCACAATATAAGCTCCTAGCAATAAAGAATGAAAATAAGAGACAATGTATTACTCCTAGAGCAGCAAACTCATTGCCTACTCTTCCCCCTACCCCCAACCCAGACTCACCACATTTATGAAATCTGGAGATTCTCCATCTGTTAGAAGAGATTGATGAGAAGAAATATCAGTTGATGGTCAGAGGTTGGCTGGGGTAATAAAGAATTTGGAAGATTTCCTGAGCATATTGTTGAAAGCTGCATGAGAATCATTTTCTAAAAATGGGATATGAGAAAAACCTAATGGATTAAAAAACAAAAAAGAGAGAAGGAAGTGTAAAAAGGCATGAGCCACAGAGCTGATGGAATGGCAACAGCATTTGCCATGCAAATCACTGCATTTTTGACTTTTCCTTTACATGGAAAAGCAGATTCACATTCCCGATAGTGACTTTTCTATTACCTAAAGTTCACAGATTAAGAAGTAAACGTTTTTAATATAAATAGCATTACTGCTGTCCTAAACAGCCTTACTGCTAAAGCTCAGTATGTGAAGATTAAAAGCACTGCTTAAAGGTTACTTACATTACTGATTATTATTCATCATTAATGGCCAGTCACAGTGTGAGAATAGCTTTGTATCTGTTCCTCCCATGACCTATACTAGTCAATCCCACTGGCTTCTTGCTCTAACAAAGGATGCTCCTTCTATACATCTTAAATAACCACCATTCACATTTCCTGGAGTATCAGACAGAGAGATTGAAGTTCTGTGTGATCCTTTTCTGCTCGGTGTGTGTTTGTGATATTTAGCACTTGTGATATTTAGCATTTGTCTGCTGGGTTAGAAAGAAAAAAAAAGAAAGATAAATGCAAAAAATCTTGTTAGATTTTAATCTTATTCACTTGTATGATAAGGTACCTTTACTTTCCTTCTCCCCTAAATAAAGATTTCCACACCCCACATAAGCAAAATCACAAGAGTTCCATATAAAGCATCTGTGGTCAGGAAAAATTCCAAATGGAGAAGATTAGTTACCTCATCTTTCATCAGATGATAATGAGCTTTTGCTCCAAATCTTCCAACTCCCACACTTGTGAAAGGTGTTTTATAGCTGTCATCACGGCTGAGCCAGGAACTTCAAGAATCAAGTTTTGATCAGTAAAGTCTTTCCTCTTGCACAAGCCAAGATGCTCCATGGACCCAAGTCATCTGATAAGCCGACTCAGAATTGTCACTGGCCAACTCTGGTCTTCCCTGTTTGTTTCTCTTTATGAACAGTATTGACCTTTAGCTGAAAGGTTGATGGGAAGAGGTAACTTGGGAATTTATAACAACTTAATATTGTCCATTGTGCATCCCTTGGCACTTCTGCTGTCACCTAATAATTTCCTTAGAGGTGGCCAAAAGCAGGTATAAAAGCCACAGCTGGAGTTTCAGTGTTCCCAGACTGCTGTTAATGTTGGTGAAGTCAGTTGTTTAAGTGTTCAGGAAATCCTGGGAGAAGCATAGGCCATACTTTATTCACCTGTTATGTGAAAGTGGACTAATACAGCCTCTCCATGGAGTTACCAACTAATTGCCTCTTATCTAAACTTGCCTTTAATGTAGCTCCATATACACTCTATGGACATCCAACTTAAGCACTGGTGAGCACTTAGCCACAGGTACTCCCCAAAAGCCTTATAAGCGTGTAAATGCCTTGGAAACCCTGCAGCCTAAAGCCAACTAGGAATTTCCCAATATAGAAGCCATCAGAGTTGTGTCATTGAGTTTGTCTCCCATTAGGAACTCCATAATTCACCTCTTTAGGACATATTAAGTCTCCTCATTCTCTCTGCAGTGAGGAGGCCCCTTTTAAGCCTTGATCTCTGATAGCAACTCCAATTCTCTTGTGTTTGCTGCTACAGTCATTTTTTAACTTCAAGACCTCCAAGGATGCTGAAGATCCTTCAAAACATTAAAAGCAATTTCTTCAGTATTGGATACTAGCAAAAAAAATAAGATATCTCCTGGATAAAGAATAGAAAAGAGTACCAGACAGATTGGAGAACAAGAGGTGACACAGACAAGTGATTTGATACTCCCCTTTTTGCCTACATCTCTCCCAAGGTTTTATTCTCTCATGTACATTCTGAGCAGGGAATGATAAAGAGAGCTTTTTTAGGTTCCAGTGGAGACAAGGGGAACAAATGGTCTTGAAGGTCACCAGAATGCTGATATTTGATAAGCAGCAATAATGGAAAATTACAGATCTTGACCCCGTCTGGCACAGTAGAGGATGTATCAGCACATAACTTTCCCCAGAGAGAGGAGCTGCAACTGCACCTGCCGCCAAAGGGCAAGGAGAGGACAAATGTCATGGAGAGCTGGAATTCCTAGTGCTGCCAGGCCAAGTAGTGTCCTGTTATCCTCTCCTGGGGGTCACTGGGATGCTCTGCACTGAAGTCTGAATAATATATCCTTCCCAAGATTAATCCCCTTTCATGCTGACTATCTGTTATGGACCTTCCTCCCCAACAGGTGCATGCTAAATGCTATTTATCTGCATTTTATTTATTTGTTTAGTCCTTCCCAGTTACTTTAGAAGGAGCTGGGTGTTTAACTGGGCTCTACTTCATGCTCAGAGAAGTGCAGAAACAATACTGACCTTCTCTCCTGTCCTAATAGAGGCTGTGGAGTTCCAAGGCTTTAAACAATTGGTGTAAAGAGAAAGACGACATTACTGTATTTGGGGAAATGTCTTATTCCTGAATAGTCATTCATAAATACCTTCTATTGCATAGCATAGCTATCCACTTTTATCACTGAAAATGTTTAATTTTGCCTCTAGAATCATACCACACATCCTCATGTTGGAAAAGTTTGAGATTTGTGCAATTACTCTATGTGATCATCGATTCAAATGCACCTTTGACCCTCTCCTTCATACTCTGACTGTGGACTCTTCTTTGATCTCAGCTTTTCCCTGTGATTACACTCATCAGTGGCCTTTCGTGACTGCAAAGACAAAAGATATGTGATAACAAGCACAGGAAGACAGAAACAAGCTGCTTTATTCCTCCTAAGCCCTGTGCTCATTGCTGAGCTGAAGAAACAATCTGTGGATTGCCTTCAGCTTGAGAAGGCTGAAATAGAGCATCAGTGGGATTAGAGGGGTTTAGGGGTATTAGAATAATTGGTGGTGCTAATTTCCTATGATGAAGACTTCCAGCTGAGTGAAAATACTGCAAGTTGCTGCTCTCTGCAGAAAGAAATGCACTTTAGAAAAAAGGCTGGATGATGCCTTGGAGGAGTAAAGAGAAACAGGGATTAGAATGGCAATATCAAAGGTTCCTAGTGCAGCAAGATCTGTAGCTTTGGTATTAGGTGAAAAATAACTATAAAATACCATGCATAAATTTTGGTGGAAAGTGGCAGTGCAGGGGAAAGAGTAGCAAGGGATACAAGGATTCATTTGGAGCTTGAATAGGGGTGGGAAAGAGGAGGTACCATTTCATTTTCTTGATACCTGGGGGAAGATAAATAAAACCCTGCCCCGTCCTGGGTATAAGGAACCACTGTAACCTGCTTAGACTATCTGATGCCCTATGTGTCCCTTAATCTTAGCTGTAGCTTAAGAACAGAATGCACAATCTTTATACTGGGGCCACTGGACACCAGAACCTGAACAAAGCTGTGACTGTGAAGAGAAAACATGCTAGAACTGGGAAGCAAGAGTAAAGACTAAATAGTTGAGGGAAAGGGTTTCTAACGTCTAAGGACATGATGGATCTACAAGCTTCATTAGCTGTTTGAAGGAGTTGTGTTGCTGACAGTGAGAAATAAGGGAGGAAGCAATGGGCTTTTTAAGGTTTGCCCATTACCTGAATTGTTTTGACAAGATGAAATAAATCTTTCCCTGTACTGGAAACACATATTAAATGGGACCTGCAAGCTGTTTCCAACTTTGGTGTTCCTGACTATTGGACTAACACTTTCCCTTCATGTGCTCTGCGCAAAATGAAGCCCTTTACTGATTGCTCATCTTTCCACTGGGTTCACATCTATTCAGTCTTTAAGTGATTGTCTCCATCACTATGTTCAAAAGCCGCCACTGTAGCTAAAAATGAATGAACTGGAACTTTGGATGCTGATTATAGGCTGGGCTGCTGATTCTCTAATTGGTATCAGAAGGCTTCTCAGGTGCCTGCTTGGTCAGTGTTGCCCTTGTTTAGGCATACTCTATCCATCAAGTCAGGTTTTCCTTAGTTGTGTTAAAAGTGATCCCTTTAAGGCCATCTAGGCCTTTTCAGCTAAAAAAAATCAGTGCTATGGCCCAGCCCTAAGATTTTAAACATTATTCCTCTGGCATTCTTACTGCACTGCATTGTAGTTTCGTAGCTTGTGGCACTGTTCTTCAGAGAAAGGCTGAGGTTTTGAGAGCTTCCTGTGGTCAAATAGGCAAATTCATCATGGTCTTCAATAGCTGCACAATGCAGCCTGTAGAAGAGGCCATGAATTTTAACTCTGTAGATCTTCAAATGTGTTTTTCCTTTAGAAATATGGGAACTAGAAACGTCCTTGCTAGCCTTGGCCACTTGGTCCCCAGGAAGGCTCCAATGAGATCCTCACATTTGCTACTTGAAGAATCAGTAAGTAGCTGGTTAAATCCAGTGGAGGCAGGAAACTGTCTTCACAGAGAGATATGAACTTTGTGAGTAAGACTTCTCTGGTTCCATCTTCAGGGAAGTGAGAATTAGTAGCATATGATTATTTGGAAGACAACACAGCTGGTGAAAGAACCAACAAGGGAAGGTGCCCTCCTGGACCTGCTGTTTGTGAACAGAGAAGGCCTTGTGGGGGATGTAGCAGTAGGAGGACCCCTAGGACTAAGCGATCATGAGATGATAGGGTTTTCTGTTCTAGGTGAAGTGAAGAGGGTGATTAGCAGGACAGTAGCATTAAATTTCCAGAGGGCAGACTTGGAACTCTTCAGAAGGCTGGTTGGCAAAGTCTCATGGGAGACAGTGCTTAAGGGCAAGGGAGCCCATGAGGGCTGGGAGCTCTTCAAACAGGAGATCCTAGCAGCTCAAGAGAAAGCCATCCCCATGTTCTGGAAAAAAAGCCAGGAGGGAAGTGAGATTGTGTAGAGAAAAAATCAGAAGGGCAAAGGCTCAACTAGAAATCAGATTGGCAAAGTCGGAGGACTAGGGAGACCATACAGTCCCTATTGGACGCAGAAGGAACAACAGTGACAGGGAATGAGGAAAAGGCTGAGGTACTTAATGCCTTCTTTGCCTCAGTCTTTAATTGTAAAGAAAGTTGTTCCCTCTGTGTACAAACCCCACAGCTAGAGGAGCAACATGAGGCTCCCATGATCCAAGAGGAGGTCGTCAAAGCCTTGCTAGGACAACTAGACACCCACAAGTCTTATACGGCTGGATGGGATTCACCTGAGGGTATTGAAGGAGCTGGTGGATGTGCTGGCCAAACCCCTTTCCATCATCTTCCAACAGTCCTGGAGGACTGGGGAAGTTCCACTGGACTGGAGGCTGGATGATGTTGTGCCCATCTACAAGAAGGGTCACAGGGAGGATCCAGGGAACTAGAGGCCTGTCAGTCTGATCTCAGTGCCAGGGAAAGTCATGGAGCAGGTGATCTTGAGTGCTATCATGAAGCACATGCAAGAGAACCAGCTGATCAGGCCCAGTCAACACAGGTTTACAAAAGGCAGGTCTTGCCAAACTAACCTGATGGCCTTCTATGAGAAAGTGACTCAGCTGCTGGACGAGGGAAAGGCTGTGGATGTGGGCTTCCTGGATCTCAGTAAAGCCTTTGACACAGTTTCTCACAGCATTCTGCTTCGGAAACTGTCAGCCTCTGGACTGGACAGGCACACACTCTCCTGGGTGGAAAACTGGTTGGATGGTGGTAAATGGTGTTAAATCCAGCTGGAGGCCAGTTCCAAGTGGGGTTCCCCAGGGCTTAGTGCTGGGTCCAGCTCTATCCAGTGTCTTTATCAATGACCTGGATGAAGACATTGAGCGCACCCTTAGCAAGTTTGCGGATGACAGTAAACTGAGTGGAAGATGTGTTTCTGCTGGAGGGTAGGGAGGCTCCAAAGGGATCTGAACAGGCTGGACCGCTGGGCAGAGTCCAATGGCATGAGGTTTAACATGGTCAAATGCCGGGTCCTGCACTTGGAGCACAACAACCCTATGCAGTGCTACAGACTAAGAGAAGTCTGTCTAGAAAGCTGCCTGGAGGAGAGGGACTTGGGGGTGTTGGTTGACAGTCAACTGAATATGAGCCAGCAGTGTGCCCAGGTGGCCAAGAAGGCCAATGGCATCCTGGCTTGTATCAGAAAAGGTGTGACCAGCAGGTCCAGGGAGGTTATTCTCCCTCTGTACTCTGCAGCGGTAAGACCGCTCCTTGAATATCGTGTTCAGTTCTGGGCCCCTCACCACAACAAGGATGTTGAGGCTCTGGAGTGAGTCCAGAGAAGAGCAATGATGCTGGTGAAGGGGCTGGAGAAGAGGCCTTATAAGGAGCGGCTGAGAGAGCTGGGGTTGTTTAGCCTGGAGAAGAGGAGGCTGAGAGGAGACCTCATTGCTCTCTATAACTACCTGAAAGGAGGTTGTAGAGAGGAGGGAGCTGGCCTCTTCTGCCAAGTGACAGGGGACAGGACAAGAGGAAATGGCCTCAAGCTCCACCAGGAGAAAAAATTTTCTACAGAAAGGATCATTGGGCTCTGGAACAGGCTGCCCAGGGAGGTGGTTGATTCACCTTCCCTGGAGGTGTTTAAGGCATTGGTGGATGAGGTGCTAAGGGGCATGGTTTAGCATTTGATAGAAATGTTTGGACTCAGTGATCTTCCAACCTGGTTATTCTATGATTCTATGATTAACTTATGGAGTGTTTGCAAAGCCAACGTCATTAGTTCAAACAGGGCTTTGTTAAAATGAGAACTGCTAGAAAATGATTTTTTTTACATCTGGGCTGCATTAAGATCTAAACGTGACAGAATCTAAACTTAGAGCCTAAGAGAGCAATGATACTATTTATGGCAGAAGCAGAGGTGGATTTAAGGGAAAAGTAATGGAGTATTTTTTTGGGGAGCTTTTTGTCAATAGAAGCTCCCCCATTTTGGGGAAATTGTCAACACACCAGTTTTGGGCAGTGGCAGAGTAGTTTCTAGGTGATGAGCATACTTTTGTCTTTGTCCAAGGTTTCCATGAAGCTAATTCTGATTCTGGCTTTAAATGCTCTGCTTCCATCCATCACTGCTTTTGCGCTCACTCCTGACGGTCTGCCCTCAACTACTCTCATGATATTCTTCCTAGGCCATTTCTTCCCATTCTATGATGAGTTCTGGTCCCTCTCTTCAACTGCTTTGTACACATAAACACACCCTGCTCTCCCCAGCAGGAAAGCTCCTTTACTCTGAAACCAGAAGCTGTTACTGGAAGGAAAGAGCACTGTGCAACTGGAACAGTGTGGGAGATGGCCAGCTAGAGGCTGCCATGGCAACAGCTGTATTTCCTTCATCTCCCCTCTGCTTCACTTAAGATTAAACTAAAGTGACAGAAAAATAACAGCTAAGGGGAGAAAAAAAAAGAACCCCCTTCCCCAACTAAACCACTTGGGTTTTTTCAGCATGTTTCCCAATAAGAAGTACTGATATCCCTGTTGTTGGTACAACAATCTTGTGACTGTTGCCTGTATATGCTAAGCAAAAAAAGGGGTTGGTTTGCTTTCCCCTAGAGGGGAAGACCTTGCTGTGAACTTCTTATTCTTTGAGCTGAGTGACAGAGCTGTGGTCAAAGAATATATTTGGAGATGACTATGCTTTTTTGGGACCCGTTGCAGTTGCTCCAGGCAAAGAGTACTTGAGAAGAGCTGAGTTTTGGGATGTGCATGTGTGTAGTGGTGTCTCTAGGAGAGTTCTCAGTGGTTCTGCTTCTTCTGTGACAATCCAGAAGACAGGTAAACAGATACCTTTCTCACAAGGGCATTGCATTAGTTATTAGCATTATACATGTACACACAGACACATGCAGGTCTGTTTGGCATCAGGTAACACAATTGAGGTGTTGCCTGACTGTATGCTTTAAACACAGGAAGAATCTGAGTGATGTGCATCTTTCCAAGAAAGATCTGGCCCTTTATTTCTTTTTTTTTTTTTGAAAAAAATATGGTTGATGTGTTTTGGTTTGGTTTTTTTTTTTTCTCCCTTCCCTTTGTGTCTGATTGCATTGGGAAATACCAAAATTGTATGGAACATCAAATGGAGGAGGATTTCCTTTCAATAAACAGGAAATTCACTCAAATTGCAAATTGATATTTAATGTTGCATCAGAGAAGAGTAAGTATCTGGGGATGTTTGTGTAGTACAATCTTTCAATCTGTGCTGTCATATCACAGACTCCTTTATTCCCAGCATCCTCTGCCTGGCACAGCTCCTTTCAGTGTTGCGCAGTGCTCCCAGGTGCTGCTCACTACTAAAGTGAGCTGCCTGCATCGTAGTCCTTCAGCTCTCAAAGCCCAGGCTGGGCCACTGTTAAGGTCCAGGAGGGCTGGCATCCCACCTCTGACAGAGACCACAATCTCTCCCTTTGCAGAATGACAACAGAGTGCACTCCAGGCTCTGAAAGTTACGTGCTGAACTTCATCACTGAAACACAAGGATGGATGTCCCTTCCCTGTGCCAATCAGTAGTGATAGTAAACTTGAATTTTTCGATTCCTTCATACATCTCCAAAACCACTCCATGCTACTTTTAACAAGTGTCTCCAGGGACTTTCCTTCAGACTGGAGGTATTGAAATGTCATATTAGGTCAGATTTGGAGGACTTCAAGCTTGATTTCTGAATGAAGCAGCATCTAAGAGGTATCTTAGCAGCTGTAGCAGCAGAATAGCCCTGTCCTAGTCAATAAACCCACAGCAAAGAATGTCAACAGGGAATATAGCCCAAAACCAGTCAGAGTTGTGATATGGTCACATAATTTCCTCCTAGTGCCCAGATGCCCTTACCCTCCTTGTGTCCCAGCCTGAACAGGTTTTCAGGTGAATTCTGATAAGGTATTTCCAAAGTGCTACTTTAGCAGCTAGTGGAGCTAAGTCCTTTCCTTGTGAGAGAGACGCAATTAGTATGGGCCACAGAAGCTGAATTTCAGCTTTATCTTGAGCATCTCAGATTGCTGAGCTCTGATATCCTCACTTAGTTTCACACTGTTTGTTTTTCTCAGCCCCCTCCTCCTCAACAATTAACTTTGCAATTAGACTTAATTATATTCAGTAGCTATTGAATGTGTCCTCTGCCCCAGTTGTTGCTGATGGAGAAGTGCAGCAGCAGTCGGGGTGAAAGATGCACAGTCAGCTCAGCAGATCGTTCAGCAGTGATTCACACATCCTTTGCCTGGGTGAGAACAGGGATCTCTCTTAAATATGTGGCCTTGTGATTTACTCCTCCTTTAGCTCCCCCAGAATTTCACCTTTCTATCTCATTTAGGAGTCAAGCAACTGTTCATAAAAGTTAAGACATCCCATTCTGGAAGGATCCCTTGAGGGATGTTTTTTTCCACCAAAGGTGGCAGGTCTCAGGACAGTATTATGCAATCATAAAGCTGTTTTTTTAATGGATCATAAAGTCAAGGTACAGTTATTGTTAGTAGAACATGATGTCCGTTCTCTCCCAATCTCTAGGGCACACAAAGAGATCTCCTATGAAGCTGTCAGACCTCAAAGCCAAGTTTATAAAAGGTCTTTAGCTACCAAGTGGTTTTTGGTATTACTTGACTCCAAAGTGTTCAGAAATCCTCCCAGTACCTGAGGGGGGCCTACAACAAAGCTGGGGAGGGAGTTTTTACAAAGGTTTGTAGTGATAGGATTAGGGTAATGGTTATAAGCCGGAGAGGGGCAGATTAAACTAGACATGAAGAAGAATTTCTACATCCTGAGAGTGATGAGGCACTAGAAGAGGTTGCCCAGGGAAGTTATGGATGTCCCATCCCTGGATGTGTTCAAGGTCAGGTTGGATGGGGCCTTGGACAGCCTGATCTACTGGGACATGTCCCTGCCCATGGCAGAGGGTGTGGAACTAGATGATTTTTAAGGTCCCTTCCAACCCATACTATTCTATGATTCTATGTTTCTAAACCCAATACTCAGTAATCCCCTTGTGGTTTCAGTTTTAACATCACTGTGTATGTGTAGGTGTGTGTGCATATTGGCTTTCATGCAATATACTTTTATACCATGTATCAGTAGCCGAGGAATCAGATGTTTTGGCCATCTCATAGAATCACAGAATTGTAGACTGATTTGCGTCAGTAGGGACCTTAAAGCTCATCTAGGTTCAATCTCTGTGCCATTGGTAGGGACAGCTTCTACAAGATGAAGATGCTTAAAGCCCCATCCAACCTGGCCTTGAACACCTACAGGGATGGGGCATCCATGACTTCTCTGGGCAACCTGTGACAGTGCCTCACTACTCTCACAGCAAAAAATTTCTTTCTTATATCTAGTCTAAATCTACGTTCTTTCAGCTTAAAAGCATTACCCCTCATGCTATCCCTGCACTCACTGTTAAAGACCCCCTGCCCCACTTTCCTGTAGCCCCCTTTAAGTACTGGAAGGCTGCTCTGAGGTCTCCCTGGAGCCTACTCTTCTCTAGGCTAAACAACCCCAACTCTCTCAGACCGTCTTTTAACAAGCTATGTATTAACACACTGTATGAAAGTTAGATTATTTGCATTCCTATTTGGGAGATATGTGGCAGTTTTCTTTCAGGAAGGATGAGATAGGAGGTAACATTTTCAACTTTTATCCAAGTTGAGGATTGCTTCATCTCTTGGGAAACACGCATTTCAGTTCAGCACAGTTCTGTGTGGAAACAATTGTGACGGGCAAGTGGTTTGCAAAATCTGGCTACTGAAAATGCATGCAATTCATTTTCTTGCATGAAAATGACCTTGTGCTGATAAGAAGTGAAGGTTTTTTTCTTGACTGAAGACTATCTGAAGAAATAAATTTATGTAGTTCTTAGTTTCAGATTCCCCAAAATTATTACAGTGATTGGATAGGAAGAAGGAGGTTATGCTATGAACGAGCATTAATCTGCGTCAGAGCAGGGGTGCAGGCTACTTTGTTGTGATTATAAACGTAACCCACGGATTCTAAAGGAGAGTGGAGTTATTCCTCTGATTTTCTGGATCAGAGCCTTTTCTCCCAGAGGACTGGTACTTTTATCATAGAATCATAGAATCATAGAATAACCAGGTTGGAAGAGACCCACCAGATCATTGAGTCCAACCATTCCTATCAAACACTAAACCATGGCCCTTAGCACCTCATCCACCTGTGCCTTAAACACCTCCAGGAAGGGTAAATCAACCACCTCCTGGGCAGCCTGTTCCAGAGCGCAATGACCCTTTCTGTGAAAAATTTTTTCCTAATGTCCAGCCTAAGCCTCCCCTGGTGGAACTTGAGGCCATTTCTTCTTGTCCTGTCCCCTGTCACTTGGGAGAAGAGGCCAGCACCCTCCTCTACACAACATCCCTTCAGGTAGTTGTAGAGAGTAATAAGGTCTCCCCTCAGCCTCCTCCTCTCCAGGCTAAACACCCCCAGCTCTCTCAGCCGTTTCCTCATAAGGCCTGTTCTCCAGTCCCTTCACCAGCTTCATTGCTCTTCTCTGGACTCGCTCCAGAGCCTCAACATCCTTCTTATGGTGAGGGGCCCAGAACTGAACACAGTATTCAAGGAGTGTTCTCACCAGTGCCAAGTACAGAGGGAGAATAACCTCCCTGGACCTGCTGGTCATGCTGTTTCTGATACAAGCCAAGATGCCACCTGGGCACACTGCTGGCTCATGTTCAGTCGACTATCAACCAACACACCCAGGTCCCTCTCCTCCAGGCAGCTTTCTAGACAGACTTCTCCTAGTCTGTAGCACTGCATAGGGTTGTTGTGCCTCAAGTGAAGGACCCAGCACTTGGCCTTGTTAAACCTCATGCCATTGGACTCTGCCCAGCGGTCCAAAGGTAAAAGGCAAGTAGTACTCCTTGCAAGAAGGAAGAGACCACATCTTCTCCCAATAAATACTCTCCTAATCGTCTTTGGTTACATCAAAAGAAGTTTAACCCACATAGCAAGGGCTGTGATTATCCCCCTCTGCTCTCACGAGACCTTACCTGAAGTACTGCGTTCAGTTCTGCAGTCCTCTGCACAGGAAAGACATGGATCTGTTAGAGGAAGTCCAGAGAAGGCCATGAAGTTGATCGAAGGACTGGAGCTCCTCCCATACAAGGGCAGTCTGAGAGAGTTGGGATTGATCAGTCTGGAGAAAAGAAGGCACCAGGGAAACCTTATAGCAAGCAGTCTTCCAGTACTGAAAGGGAACCTACAGGGAAGCCGGGGAGGGGGTTTTTAGCAGAGAGTCTCAGAATCGGATGAAGAATAGTGGTTTCAAGTTGAAAGAGGGGAGATTTAGGTTAGTCTTTAGGAAGAAACTTTTTCCTGTGAGGGTGATGAGGCACTGGAACAGATTACCTGAAGAAGTCATGAATGCTTAATCTCTAGAGGTGTTCAAGACAAGGTTGGATGAGGCTACAGGCAACCAGATCCAGTGGAAGGTGTCTCCATCCATGACAGGGTGGTTGGATGATCTTTCAGGTCCCTTCCAACCCAAATGATTCTATGATTCTAAAGGCAAGTATGGAAAGTGTAGCAACAGTAAACAGAAACAGCAGCCCTGTAAGTGCTTGGCTGTACTTTTTCTGTGAATAGAAGACTTCATTATTTTGGGCTGTCAATATAAATTAATTTTTAATGCATAATACCTTCCCCATCACTTTTGCTAGCTAGAACTTAACTAAAAAGTACATGTCATGAGATAAACAGGCAAAAATCCCAGACATTGGGTCAGTTTGCTGGGAGAAGAGACATCAGTCGGACGCAGGGCATTGGACAATCATTTTCTCATTTACTTCATGTAGGGAACACTAGGGGAAAACTGAAGCTCTCCATCTGCTTGGAGAGGAGTCATGCTCAGAATCCTGGTCCTTCCCGAAGAAGGACTCCTTTCTTGCTTCCAATTAGGTAGTCCAGATACTGCATTGTCAGAAAGACACGCCTGACAGAGAACAAAGAAATTCACATCTTGTTGTTCCCTCCCAATCCTCCACTGTGAGGGAAAACTTGATTCTTGCTGAAAACTTCCTCTTTTCTCAACTTTTTCAAAAAGATTATTTATTTATTTATTCATTTATTCTTGTACCTAGTAATTAAAATTTTGCGTCCTGCCAAATGGAAAAAAAGGAATACACAAAACCTAAATATCCAATATTACCAAAGGAACATAAAGGCTGGAGTGTCATAAATAACACAGTAGCTCATGAATAATTCAAACTAGAATATACTTGTTATTTTAAGGAGTTATTGGAGCTAATTATAGTCTATTGCTATCATTCTCTCCAAAGTTCTGGCATTGATCACTGCAGGACATGCCAAATATTTCATTAAAACAAAATATTGCACTTGATACTTCCCAGTTGATAAAGGGAATTTTTCCCTAAGAGGGATCCCTGCTCATCAGTGGCTTTTGTTCCCCCAATTATGATTGGTAAGAAACAGAAAAGACGTTTCACTTAACCAACTCATTAATCTTTATTGGTCCAATCGGTCCCTGCAGACTATTCTCCCCTGTCCAACCTTGGTCTAACTTCCTTGGCACAGAAAGGGCTCAGCCTTCCACAATTCCAAGAAAACAGGGAATAACCTCCTCAAATATTTCTTATATATTTATATATTCTGATTTTTTTTAATATTCTTTTTTTTTAAGTCTGTCTTTCTCCTTTTTAGAAAAGACTTGCATCCTGGGATGGGAGGGCAATTCATGTACGTTGTAGAGTACTCCTTTATCAAGACATGTGGCTTGTCTGTTGGATTTCCTTCCAGATTTCCTTGTGAGCTGTGAGATTGCTGGGTGTGTCTAAGACTTTATGAGTTGTAGGCTACTGGCAAGCAGCAGATGTTGACTAGACATGTGCTTGGAACTAGAGACATTTAAGGAATGAGCTCTAGAAAATCAGAATATGCCAAAGAACAGCCTGTAAAAGAAGTTTTAATGAGAATATTAATCATGAAATGCAGCAAAGAAAGTAAAATAATGTCATAGAAATATTTCATGTGAGAAATGCTAAGACACTATTATTCCTATAAAATTGACAGACAGGGAGGAAAATTACTGATATCTTTAGAAGCTGAAGAGGCTGATGAAAGATAACAGATGGCCAGCCTTGTAGGGGTAAATCTTTCCCAAGCTTCAGCTATTAACTTGCAAGGAAGCAAGGGTGTTATTTTACCTGCAAGTGGGAACCTCAGCATGAACGTGAGCCCAATGCCAGCAAAACATTGCTCCAGGGAAGAAATTGCCTATTGTCCAGTTTCTGACTTAAGATTTACAGTATGTTGTATCATTGCAAACAATTGTTGTCCTTGGTCAAACTAAATTTAACTTTCACCTATTTTGAAATATAAATCAATCTGATACTGCTGTGTGGTAGAGGTGCAATTTTTTCCTGTGATGCTCGCTTATGTCTGTGATTCCTTTTCCCCTGATATCTCTTTCTGTCCTAACTTGGCTAAAGGCCTGAATCTACAGGGAATTATTTATATTCCTAAAATCTACTGAGAGATCTGAAAAAAAATCTCTTATTATCATTATTACCACCTGTATATCATCATTCTGTGTATGCATTTCCCACAAAACCTTTAGAATCATAGAATGAATCATAAAATGGTTTAGATTGGCAGGGACCTTAAATATCATGTAGTTCCAACCCCTCTGCCATGGGCAGGGACAATAGAATCATAGGATGGTTTGGGTTGGAGGGGACCTTAGAGATCATCTAGGGACCTTAAATACCATCTAAGATATCTGATTAGGTTAGATAAAGTGAAGACTTTTTAGATGACTGTACAATACATTATATAGGCTTGCACCATCACTTAGCTTACCCTAAGAGGTCTATTTAGGGGCAGAGAATTTGTGGATCTGCTCCAAGCTCCTTTAAGTGAATGAAAAAGTCTTGATGTGTCTGCATTGCTCTGAAGGAGTGGCACTGGACCAGCATTAATACAGTGTGTTGCACATCTTACCCACTTCCACCCTCATGGGCACTCATTTAAGTGCTAGCAGGAGACTCTCAGATGATTTGTTGATGTTTCTGCTGCATGAGAGCACACAGGTATCACCTAAAATGTTTATTTTGCTGAGTTTATGAGCTTCCAAGATGTCAAGTGTAGTCTTGAGGGCATGTAGGAGCCATCAGTACTTGAGGGAACAGCAACTTCACTGATTTAACTCATCAAGCATTTATTTGCATTAGTTGGGAGGATGTGCAAGATGAATGCAGCACACGAGATTCCTTCCAAATTTTAAGTCCAATAATTTCAGATTGAGAACTCTCTTTATTTCATAGATATATACCTACTTCGGTTGCTTGCAATAAAAAGGAAATGTCCTCCAAAATGTCTACCAGGTGGTTACAGAGAAGATAATCTGAACAGTAACTGGCTTTTTTCAGTTAGAGAGAAATCCTTGTGTTGCAAGGAGAAGATGAAAACTGTGTATACATTTTACATGAAGAGGTTATTTGAGAACATGACAGCTATAACGAGAGAGAGATCATCTTGCTTGTGGCTGTACAGAGTGGAGGTCAGACAGTTCTGAATTAGCAGAGTCATTAATATTCTACTACAACATACGGCTGGAAGGGACCTTCTAGGTCATCAAGCCAACCATGTCATATAATCCAATTTGAGAAGAGCCGGTGACATTGAAGGCTAAGCAGTGGACAAAATGCTTCTGGAGACATAAAGTACTGGTCACTGACCGGTTTACAGAGAGTAGGGGTGAGAGTTTTATTAAGGAACTGGAGGGAGTTACATACCTGACTGAGATGTCCTGAAAGTTTCCAGTATTTATAAAGTAATTTCTAGATCCATTCCTGTGTTTGGGAAAGGGAGACCTAACTCTCCACTAAACATCTTGTGTTATCAGACCACAATGTAGGGGGAAAGATACTTCTACACGGATCAGTACAAGCTGCAGGCAAAGAAGGACTGATCTACCTGCTCTTCAATGCCTTCAGTTCTTCCTGAATATGAGGGTGCTCAGCACTGCCTAGATCATCCCCTTGTTGTTGTCTCTGAGCTGTGAAGGACACATAACCTTGACTGTTTCTGAAGCATGGATACAGGACACAGTGATATGGAGCAGGGAATAGAGGTGCCAGGTTTTCTTTCTGGGAATCCCACTTGATTCACGTCTTAGCTTTGCCTGAGTAGAATTTTAATTCCTGTCTCCCTTTGTTATTATCCATGTAACGTGCTAAGATAATTACGTTTTTATGTCTCACAGGGATGTTGTGAGGCTACTCTAACATTTATCAAGTGTTTGAAGAAGATCTTATGAAGGTAAAGTGTAAGTAGCAGCAATTGCTAATAGTCTTGATGAAGATCCTTCCTTCGAGCAACACAGACAAATTCAAGCTGGAACTATGGCAAACATTTTTTAACAGCAAAATTAATTAACTGCTACAGCAGCTTCCCAAGGGAAGTGGTAGATTTTCTATTGCTCGAAAACTCTAAGTCAGAACTGCCTCATTTTTTTGAAAGACAGGCTCTAGCTTAACAAGTTATTTGATTCAATACAAAAATCACTGGATGAGGCAGGCATTAGATATGATCATCCCATGGAATTACAAATCTACCCTCAGTCTCTGAATGGTTTTATACAGGAAGGAGAGAATCCCCATCATTTCCATTAGTGACATACTCATCAGGTCCGAATCCCAGTGCATGGGCCTTGTTTCTTCATCTAAGTTTCCATTCACATTGTGACCCCAGATCTTGAGAACTGTCACTCAATTTGGGGGCATAATAAGTATTCTGGAAGCCATGTGAAATCACTTCTGCATCTCTTTTAGATAACAGGTAGCTTTCCCTGTCATTCTTTTGACTTCTACCTCTAGTTTCATAGGGACTGTGCATTGAAAAATTGTCTGATGTCAGAGACCAGGAAAGTGACTCCATGGTCAGTGCCAGAAATACAAGAGAGCCCGAGTATCTGAAGTACTCATGAAAGTGTTTCATCACCGTATTTACCTTCACTATTTTTGCCTTATTCCATATTCTGTTAAGCCAGCAGTGCATATCTTTTTTCTATTTACATGAGGCCCCAGGTAGCAGCTAAAAGAATATTTGGGAAATGAGACTCTAGTTCTCTCTGATCTCTCCCTGGGTGTGTTGTCCTTCACACATTTATATCATTGGAGAGGACACAGTCAAAATTGTTTTGTTTCACCTTCCATATAGTCTTAACTTCTTTGTGATACATGCTAGGGATTTTTAGACAGACTTCAGTCTCAGGGCTGTCACTGTGTGACCAGTGGGCTGGATCTATGTGTAAGCAGAGTATATTTGGTAATGGGTATTATCCAATTGTAAACTGTACCTGAACATGGCCAGGTTCTTTGATCATGTCTAGCTGCACGGAGGAAGGCAATGGACCTGGTGAGACCTCATCCAAACTACATCCAATTTTTGAATCCTTAGCACAGGAAAGACATGAGTCTGTTAGGGTGAGCCCAAAGGAGGGCCTTAAAAATTGTCAGAGGGCTGGAGCACCTCCCATATGAGGACAGCCTGAGAGAGATGATGTTGTTCTGTCTGGAGAAGAGAAAGCTCTGGGAAGACCTTATAGCAACCTGCCAGTATTTAAAGGAGACCTACAGGAAAGTTTGGGAGTGGATCTTTATCAGGGACTGCAAGGATAGGATGGGGGGTAATGTTTTTAAACTGAAAGAAGGGAGGTTAAATGAGATATTAGGAAGAAACTCTTTCCTGTGAGGGTGGTAAGGCACAGGAAGAGATTGTCAAGAAAAGCTATGGATGCCCCATCCCTGGAGGGGTTCAAGACCAGATAGGATGGGGCTTTAAGCAACCTAATCCAGTGGAAGGTGTCCCATGGCGGAGTGGCTGGAACTGGATGATCTTTGAGGTCCTTACCAACCCAAGCCATTCTATGATTCTATGTTTTGTGCTCTATTGTGTTCTCCTAAGTCTTTGAACAACGAAAGAAGATTCCTTACTTTATAAACTCATTTTGTTGTTCTCTACTGCCAGACCTATACATGGATCTTGGTGTTCAGGTGCTACTTGGACTAGGAGATAGCTACTTTTATGTATCTAACCCTCATTTTGTGAAAAACTGAAATCATGTGTCTTCCCTTCATGTACTAGTTTATTTTCTGCTTACATCTAAATGAAGGGAAATCCTTGCTGCTGGGCAGTACAGAGAATAGAGGACCCCCAGGCTTCACTGTAAAAAAACATTTCAAAGCCAGAAGGGATTATGATGATGTGCCATATGTAAGGAGTAGAGAGGAGAGCTTCCCTCAGCAGTTTCTGAAAGCATCCCCTAACTCAGGCTGAGCCAGAGATTTAGATCCATTCTCAGCTTAATATTCCCAGTGCCAGAGAAACTGCTATCTCTTCTGTGATTAGTTACCACAGTTTAGAAGACACACACACACATACACACACAGACATTGAGTTTCCATTCTAAATTCCTATTTGTGCTCCACATCATGAGCTAATGACATATTTTATACTCCCACCTGGAGTATTGTGTCCTGTTCTGGAATCCTCAATATAAGAAGGATATGGAACTGTTGGAACAGGTCCAGAGGAGGGCTACAAAGACAATCAGAGGGCCAGAGCACCTCCCATATGAGGACAGGCTGAGAGAGTTGGGCTTGTTCAGCCTGGAGAAGATAAGGCTCCAAGGAGACCCTATAGTGCCCTTTCAGTACCTGAAGGGGGCCTACAAGAAAGGAATATTTGCAAAGGCATATAGTGATAGAATGAGGGAGAATGGCTTTAAATTGGAGAGAGGAAGATTTAGACTAGACTTATAGAGGAAATTCTTCATGATGAGGTTGGTGAGGCACAGGGACAGGTTGTCCAGGGAAGTTATGGATGCCCCATACCTGGAATTGTTCAAAGTCAGGTTGGAAGGTTCCTTGTGCAGCCTGGTCCAGTGGGAGTTGTCCCTTCCCATGGTGGGGGTTTGGAACTGGATGGGCTTTAAGGTCCCTTCCAACTCAAACTATTCTATGATTGTATGATTCTATTTTATCAATGTATCACTGATGGAAAGGGTAGATGAAGATCTTAATTGTTAGATGTTGTGCCAGCCTGACTGCTAGAGAGGTGGGCTATGATCTGATTCTGGGTATCATCTAGACAAATCCTGTATATACCTTTCTGCTCAGCCTGCAGGGGTGTTTGAAATACCTGTGCTATCTCTTTTCTTTGTTTCAAGGCTTTTGTTTAGAAACAAAACCATCTTCATCCTTTCTTTCCTTGGGCTTTTTTCAGCTATCTCCAGTTCCTCCTTGCACTGTACACCCACTATTCCTTGTCTTGAGCAGAAAAAGAAAGTGAGTTTCATTCATTTTTGGTGCCATTTTTTACCTCCACAAAGGAATGTCAGGGAAGAAAAACGGCTGTGTGGTAGCCAGGACATATTGGTCAGCCTGTTTCATGGTCTGTGGGGCTGTGCAGAGAAGACTTCATATAGCTTTCTGGACAGATTGTACAGTCATCTACAATCCCCAAAGAAGAGATTCAGTGGTTTAGATGAGCTTTGCTAGACCTTTGTTCCAGGCTCTACCCTCAGTTTTCCCTCTTTAAAGCAGCCCATCCACCCACTTATTTCTAGGTTTATTATATATTTTGATGAACTGCTCAAGGGTTTTGTGCCCATTCTTTGTGACTGTTGTGGACTGGATGCCAGCAGCCTGCTTTCTGCCAACTGCTTCCTCTGGTTTTTTGGTTTAGTTTCTTTTTTGCCCCTAAAAAGAGAAAAAACATAAACTGCTGGGTGTCCCTCCTGCTCATTTTGCTTTGAGACCAGTCCCCAGTGCAATACACAATAGGACCTATCATCTCCACATGGTATTGTTGTCATGAAGGGCTAAGAACATCTGATCTGCATCCATTACAGCAAGGAGAAGTTTGTGCACAATGCAGACTTGATGCTGGAAGACGGGAACCTTGTTAATTAAAATGTCAGTGACTCAAATCGCCTTAAGGTGAGAGAGCTGCATTTTTTATTACCATTGCTGATAATGATACAGTCAGCTGGTACCTTGTAGAGGCATGATGCATTTCATTTATCGTGACAAGACCTGCCCACTTTTTGTGCTTCCTCTGTGCCTCATATATGACTCTATCATAAAATCATGAAATAAGGCTAGAGATGGAGAGAAAAGGGAAAAAAGGCAGTGGTTGTATTTTTTTCCATCCTCTTAGGCTAAAGCCACACTTTATTATTCTCTAAATCTTGAATTGGAAAGAAGGATAAAGCTTATAAGAGGAGAGGAACAGGCTGGAGGAAAATTGACATGGAGTCAAGCAGGAATATAGATGAACCTGGGAAAAAGCTAAGGCAACTACTCTAGGATGGGTTAAAAAATTGTGACTTAGTTACAGCATGAATGATCTGCTGAAAGACTTCACTTCTTAATTCTTGCATCACTGGAAATACCTACTCTTCTTCCCTACTTCCAACATGGTAACTTCAATGACTGCTGTAAACCTGCCCTTCTTGGTAGATGATGTAGGAAAGGGCTGTAAAAGGAAGGGCTTTATGAAGTATCATGGAAGAACTTAGAAGCTGTGGCTAAATCTGTGCCCTGTTTCATTGGGCACTTGACAAATACATAGGGCCGTCTCTATGACTTGTTTAGAGCACCAAGCTCTCACTGAAATCATAGTGCTAATGAGACACAAACCTTATTTTGCCTCTGCTTTGCCAAAGACAAGCAATAAGAAATGTGATCACAGGATTTGTAGGGCAGAAAACACTCAGATCTTTCTTATTCCAGCTTGGCAGCTACTTCATCACCTGCAAGATCCCACTATAGCAGTAAACGTGCGGTTCAAAAGCTGCAATGAATGCAAACTGACCTTAAGGGTAATGGGCCTTTTCCAGCCTTGAGATACAAAATATATCTGTCAGGACAGCATCTATGAGACAGGCTCCAGTGATTCCGATTCCACCTGGGAGTAGTTCCCACAAAGGCCAGCCAAGTCATTAACAGCCTATGACTAATTGACAGGCATAAAGCAACTTCCCTTTGAGACAGAACTCAGTTTGAGCCTTGTTGCTGGTTTCTCATGGTGGTGTATTAAGCCAAGATTTATCTGCTATTTTTGTGTTGTCATTCATGGCAATTTTGGTCACTGGATGGACCATGAGAAGCTCTGCTTAAAAGCCTCACCTTGCCATGACCTCTGCTTCTAGTGAGCAAAGTATTGCATGAGAACCAGATGTGAAACCTGCTCTGGCAGCCTTTGCACATGCTTGCCATTGCAGCTCTGCACGTGCAAGAAGCCCATGAGTATCTCTCACCGTTGCTAGGAGATGACATTGTCTTTGGCTGCCAAACCATGACTCGGCAGGTTGTAGTGGCGCGTTCTGTTGTTGTGAGAGAAGGCATCAACTCCAAGCTGTAGAGATGAGTCTGAGAAGCAGAGCAAATGCCATGCGAGGAAGAAAATGTCAAGCATGAGAAGGACCCCAACGTTGTGCTGTGGAGCAAAAGGGAATTTTTAGGAGTTAAAATTCACAATTTCAGAAGTATCTAAGTGTTCTTCTGCATTAGCAGAGCACAGAAAAGTAAGGATAGACCGCTAAGTCCTGTACAGATCAACTCACGCTTTGGGAGCAGGTTGGACATGTTAGCATAGCTTATCCAAGAAAATACAGATTGACTATAAGGCTAAACTGTTTCTGAGCTTAGCCAATCCTCTGCTATGGGATGTGTGCACGGAAATACTGGATGTATCTTCCACTGGAATTTAGTGGGGTTATCATTAATTCTGGTCATTAGAAGGAAAAAGATGTATTTATTATTTAATGTATTTCCTAGAGAAGAGCTCTGCAAAGCTGTGAGAAGAGGTAATTTTGTTAAAACCTTCAAAATCCAGGGTCTTGTATGAATATATACTCATATTGAAATTTTTTTTAAAAATTACCCAGCAGCTCTCTAATTATCCTAGTGTTTTAGACTGTTATTAACCTCTCACATGCTAGATATACACAGCTCATCAGAGATTCACAGTTGCTGTCAAGTGACCCTGGCCTCAGAAAACTGCTGCAGTACCGATAAATAGTAATAAACACAGTGATTATTTCACTGGCAGGAAGAATAGATTCTGCAAGGGAAGAAAATTAACATGTACTGATTTTTACCCTCACACAAGAGTGTTTCTGACAGCAGGACTGTAGTACACTGCCCAACAAGGAGCAGAAGCAGCAATCTGTTACTGCTCTGACTGATATTAGTAACCAGCCTGGCATCTCAAATAGGTCTTCTTCCTATTTGTAATTATTTGCATTAAAAGAACAAAGTGCAGTCACCAAGGAACAAATAATTGAATAAATGAAAATAACTAATAAACATGCTGAAATCCTAATCTTTCAGAAGGGGATGATACAAATCGTATTGGATCATTACTTGAAGTTGACTACTTAATAACTTCTGCCTTGGGACTCACATTTCAGTGTGGACAGGGAAAGCACTGGAAAATGAACACTTGGACAGTCTTTCCCGGCCTGGAATGAGTAGACAAAATTAACTCTTTCTACAAATCTTATCTTCTTGGTCTTGGTAGGGCATCAACAGGAGATTTTTCACAGTGTTGTCCCAAAATCTTCTGACTTGAGCCCTTCTTTCTGACAGGAATGGCAAGTTTGCTGTAGTAATGCTGCCAGGATACTACTCTTTGTGACAGTGTAACAGAGCCTATTTTTCTGCACCTGAATGGCAGCTTGCTCTCAGAGACATGCATATTCCCTGCAGCAGCAGAGGAACCTCTGTAGAAAGCCACTGTTGTTTTGGACAGCTTACTCACCTCCCTCCTGTAGAGTTTGTCTCCTGACCTTTTAAATTGTCTTTTCTGTTTTTCTCACTGTGAGTTAGTTTCTGATGGACTGCACTGACACGTACATAGATGTGGACTTCCCGCTCGGTTGATGGGTGACAGTTTTTAGGGTTTGGGTGACACTCAAATTATTTTGCTTAGGAGACTGTCAGATTAGTATTAAGTGTCAGACAAATGATAGAGGTCTTTTCATAATGATCCTGACAGCACTTCTCTGCATTCACCATCTACAAGACTTCAGGATATACAAAGCAATCAAATCTCCTGTCTACATGATATATACAAACATGCCGATCTGTACTCCATATACCAGAAGTGAACCAGACCTTTGGACTCTCTGAATTGAACTGAGAAGTGAAGAAAGCCTAGGTCCAAGATCAGCCATCTCAAAAGAGAAAAAAGAAGCCAGAGCATCACAATAGCTCTGACTTCTACAAATTGCGGCTTTATACCTGATACTTTCTCTTTCTGCCCAAGACCTCCCTAGGGGGGGAAAAGTCTAACGTGTCTATTGCAGGGCTTTGTTTAGGAAGAACCCTTCTCCCTCCCCAGCCTCCCGAATGACTCAATAATTACTTCAACTGATTCAACAGTCCCCCTCAACCTCCAACCACCCCCCTTGCCACCATTCAACTTTAACACAAGACCACACTGTTTCTCAGTTTCCAATGCACCCGAAGCTATTCAGGCCACTTGTTCCTCTCTGAATGGAGCTGACAGAGCTGCTTTTGTACAGAGGCAATTTTGGATTTAATTGGAGGACTACTAGGGGCAGGGCTGGGGGGGCGGGAGAGGGTAGGGGAGGGAATAGGGTCACTGGGTCAGCGTTTTGGAAAGATCACCTCAAAGTAGAGTCCAAGGAGAAAATGAATGTGGGTTAGGCGTTTAGAAAGAGGTTTTGTGCATGCCTGTGTATGTAAGGGCAGTGCTCCCCATCTTCAACAAATGATCGTGGCACCTATTTGGCATCAGAAAGTGAACCAGGTCAGACTCGGGGCAGATGGCTTTAATGGCTATTTTGAATCTATAATGACAGATCCCAGGGTCCTTTCTGCAAGGATCACAGAATAATTCAAGCTGTGGTGAAGGAGGTCTGATGTTGGAAAGGTCACTGGCTGCTGTCCGTCCCCTCAGGTCAGGCATTCATCATGTATATTAAAAGAATTTTGCTGAACTCCCTTCTACAGTTCTGCATCCCTCCCTGGAGATAAGTTCAGCTTCAGCCCTGCCTGCACTACTTATGGGGCATAGTTCATGCCAGCGCGGTTAATGCACCACAAGGGAAGTCCTTTTTTTCTAGAGAGGCACATGGTAAGTCACACCATGCTTTGAACCAGCACAGTCTTGCTGTGCAAGCCACCATGGGTCATAATCCGCATGAAAAATGGACATCAGTGAGCCAACATAAAAGCAGTGTGACTCTTCTTCTTCACTGCTCAACTTCTTTATAGACCTCCCCACTTTCTCACCTGGCTTAAAAATATAAATTAAACTAGAAAGACTTTTATTGATTGTGCTGCAGAAAAGCCAATATAATTCTGGCAGAGAGAGACCACTGCCCAACAGAGACTCAGTAAAGCTATTTGTGCAAAAAAATCCCCTCTTTTGACTCAAAAGTTAGTCAGACATGGCTTGAGAAATGATTGATAAGACTGCTTTGAGTGTTTTAAAAAAAATTCCCCCTCACCACCCCTGCCAATCATCCCCTGAGGATGTCACCTTGAGGTCACCTGCCCTCAACTGAGGGGTTGTCAGCCCTGGTCCCTACTCCTCCTTTTCCTGAAAATCATCGAGTGATGGTTCTCAATTTGCTGACTTATCTGACTTCATTTTTAAAATGACTGAAAGCACCAAGAGAGGTGGAACCATCTCCTCTTAAACTGCTCCAGGTTGACAGCAAGTGTGGAGCTGCCACTGTCCTTGTACAGCTTCAAGACAGACACCTGCTGGGATTGCATGCTGAGAGTATGATAAATAATTTAGAAGTAAAACAGCAATCGTGCTATTATCCTGAAGATGCACTTTAAAAGCTGACATCTCCTTGCCAGCTTCTCTAGGACTGAAGCAGGATGACCAGAGGAACTCCTGGTTTTTGTGCAGAAGCAAGGGGCTTGCCGCAGTTGAGTGAGCAGAGACAGGGTAAAAAAGCTGTTTAGTCAAGCCTGTTACACCCATGAGAATTACCTTTCCACCTAGCATCACATTTTTTCTCTGCTTCTTTCACTTATGAGCCTCTGGCTGCATGTCCCTCTGGGATGCCTCCGCTGCCAGTTCACATCATCCCTATGGGTTCCAGATCCTGGTTTCCTCTAGGGAAACAGAGATGTATAAAGATGTTGGAGACCTGTTGAGTTACGTTTTTCAACAGCAGTTCACCAGACCTGGCTTTGGCTTTTTTAGTCAGCTTGAAGTATCAGAGACTACAGGTAGACTTTGCTCTATTCCCCCTACTTCCTTGAAAGCAGACAAAGTTGACATTTATAAGGCATTATAGAATCACAGAATCATAGAATAATCGGGTTGGAAGAGACCCACCAGATCATTGAGTTCAACCATTCCTATCAAACACTAAACCGTGCCACTTAGCACCTGGTCCACCCGTGTTTTAAACACCTCCAGGGAAGGTAAATCAACCACTTCCCTGGGTAGCCTGTTCCAGTGCCCAATGAAAGACTGAGTTTAGCACTAGATCTGCTCTCAGATTTGCACAAGATATCACATTCCTCTCCACAATAGCTATTTGGTCTCAAACTGCTTGTTATTAGGATGGCAGTAGGTAGGGACTTGTGACCTTCCTATGCAAGAGGTGATGGTGGTTTGGAAGATGCAGAGAACATGTTCTCAACCCTCTCAGCTAAGGGAAACGCATGGGGCTGGTGCTTAGTACGCTTCTGTTCCCATGGAGTTTAATGTTATTATCCAAGCCCAGGGAGCAGTATTTTAAGAACCACTCTGTAATGCCAGTTGCAAGAAAATAAGGGTGGCTTGTGTCAGACAATTTTATCCCAGTATCTTTACTGGAGTGTGCTTTTAGAGGATTCTTCTGGGCTACATTTGTGCACAGAGGTGGCAGTAGGGAGGACTTGCTAGACCAAGGCTGTGAGTATGGCTGGAAACTCCTGTTAAACCACAACGTGTTGATCACATCAAGATTACCTCATGCTAGTTCAGGCTGATGGTGCTGTTAATTGGTAACCAGGTACCAGATACATCACAGGTAAGCAATGAATAATTGAACATGCTTGTTCAAGGGTAGATACAGCAAAGGAGAGCACAGAAGGCTGCTCACTCAGACCCAGCTGGCAAAGCAATCCCAAGCACAATGATCCTGTCCTCTCTGCAAGGCAGAGCATGGTACACATCAGTGCAGAACCTCAGAGGAGGGCCAGAAGCATAACTCCCGCTGGGCAGCATCCCACAATGCAGAAGGCTCTTGCTGACTTCAGCTTTGGCATCACAAAAGAGAGATGCTACTTTCCGTCTTCCTATGGGTCACACAGCATTGGACTCCGTTCCTGGGATGAGAGGGCATGGGTAGCCACAGCAAGCAGCCTGCCTATGTTCAAGTTACTGCCAGCTGGGCTTTTCATGCTTCACAAAAATCAGTGATTAACCAATGCTGCCCAAACTTGAAAAGCTCCAATTCCCAGAGGCTTTGGAAGGGGATCAAGGGAAGAAAGACAGGCTGGCTATTCTTTTTTTTTCCTCTAAAACCTTCTCATCCTGGACTGTCTCTATAAACAAGTAAGAGTTTGCTAGTTATCTGCAGGGAACTGAAGAGAAGTAGGTCTGATCCAAAGACTTTTTATGTACTGAACCTCCAAAAATGGTTGTATTTGGAGAGAAACCATTCCACCATAAATCCTATGAACACCTGGATTTTCAAGGCTATGATGTATCACCAGTGTATGCATCTCCACCAAGACTACAGACTGTCACAGAAAGTATAATTGGTGTGTTTTTAGCACTGTGAAGGTGTTTGCTGCTGTATATATACCTTCTAAATATGAGTCCTGGTATACAAAATCATGACCCCAGCATCTCAACTAATATTCCCTCACTCACGTGCCAAGATCTAATGTCTGGGCATAAGTGTGAACAATCACCACGGCTACAAGTGCTGTTTCCCAGCACTGCTCCATCAGTATTTAATCTGCTGCTTTATAAAGCACCATAGGGGATCCCCAGAAAGGAAAGCAGCTGCAGCCAAGTTCTGCTCCAAAAAGTATTTTCTATTGAGATGCCTATTAATCCAGGCAATAGGCATTAAATGACGTAATAGTAAAGCTGGAGGGCTGATATGTCCTTCTACCCAGGGCAGGAAAGATTTCTTTTTTTATGCCTTGGATAGCTGCTACAAATGAGAGCCCTACAGGAGTCTAAGAAATGTGTTCCTGAATTATTATTTTTTTCTTCCTTGAAGTGACAGTTCTTAGCTTTTCCTTTTTTTTTTTTTTTCCTAAGCCAAGATAATGTATTTAATTTCTTTGGTTGTTGCAGTAATTGGTTAAGTACCCACAGATGACAGGCAATTGAGTATTTTCAGTGTGAAAAAAGCCTGGAGCTCCATGCCTGTGTTCCCAGACATTTCCATTCAAAATGTTTTGCTCTTTGAGTTTGCAAGGAAAGAATATCCTCCAAAGAGGGGCTGGAGGGGGCTTCTAGGAAGATAGGAGGCTTAGACAACAGAAAACTACAACCTATTTTCAGGATTCTTGTGAGACCCTGAAAAACTTGCTTCATACTTCTGTGCTTCTAACCCCAGTCTGAAACACGAGGGAAATCATAGAATCATAGAATGCTTTGGGCTGGAAGGGACCTTAAAGCCCATCCAAATCCTCTGCCATGGGAAGGGAAACCTTCTAGGTCAAGTTGCTTATAGCCTCATCAAGCTGGTCCTGAAAACCTCCAGGGACGGGAAATCCACAACTCAGCTATAGGAACAGATTTGTTTGATTCTTGAAGAGGTGGTCAACAGCCATTTTTGACTTGCAACAGCTCGTTCAGAGCTGAGATTGATATGTAAGAGGTATTCACTTTTCACCTGAGGAACAGCAGCCAATGAATCTTATAGAACAGAGAAAGACAAGTCCTGCTTCATCATCTTGACTCCATCCCATTGGGCATTCCCTGTTACAAGAATAGTCCAGTGCAAGGGAGATTAAACAACGTTAGTGTGGTTATAGTCAGAAGCTTAAAAATTAAAGCCAATTCTCCACCAGGCAATTTCCCATAATTTTTGAAGCTACATCATCAATATAACCCTGTACAATAAGATTTTTCTTTTTTGCACCTCCTATTGTCCAACAAGTGAAACCTTAGATGAAATGATTGGAATATCCCACAATAACAAGATTTCAAACACCACTGAGTACATGATGTCCTGATGAGCTGGGATGATATCAGGGTGTCGGGTAATATCAGAAAGCTGTTCCCACCTTCATGCATCAGCAGGGCATACACTGTGATAACATAATCTGGTCACCCATCTTGGTAAGAGGCATAATATTAGGCTTCAATGTCTAGAAAGGTTAGGTTTCTGGCCCTGTTTTCTTCTAAGATCCCCATCAATGAGTGCTCTAATGTTTTTAAGTCCAGATTAACACATTCACATGATTGGTTTTTGGAAACAGAAGCAGCAGATTTCCCTCTGACCCATTGCTCCTGCTGCAATCCAGATCATATTGACCTTGGCAAGCTATTTTTGACTCTATATAATGGACACTTTACACAGTGAAGTACTTGAGTAAAATAAGGAGATAAATAGACAGCAATAAATTGCCAGAAAGCTGAAGTAATAAAGTATCTCATTGGACTGTCTGGTCTGCAATTTGTTTTTCTCTCCTCAAAATGGAAATATGCAATCTTGTCTCGTCTCTTTTATCTCAACACTCCCCTAACTTTCCTCTTAGATATGTTGATTCTTCTACCTTCAGACATAGAATAACCAAGTTGGAAGAGATCCAACGGATCATCAAGTCCAACCATTCCTATCAAGCACTAAACCATGCCCCTCAGCACTTCGTCCACCCGTGCCTTAAACACCTCCAGGGAAGGTAAATCAACCACCTCCCTGGGCAGCCTGTTCCAGTGCCCAATGAACCTTTCTGTGAATTTTTTTTTCCTAATGTCCAGCCTAAATCTTCCCTGGCAGAGCTTGTGGCTCCCTCTCATCCTGTCCCCTGTCACTTGGGAGAAGAGGCCATTACCCTCCTCTCTACAACCTCCCCTCAGGTAGTTATAGAGAGCAATGAGGTCTCCTCTCAGCCTCCTCTTCTTCAGGCTAAACAAACCCAGCTCTCTCAGCCATTCCTCGTAAGGCCTGTTCTCCAGCCCCTTCACCAGCTTCGTTGCTCTTCTCTGGACTCGCTCCAGAGCCTCAACATCTTTCTTGCAGTGAGGAGCCCAGAACTTAACACAGTATTTGAGGTGCGGTCTCACCAGTGCAGAGTACAGAGGGAGAATATTTTGGTTTTATTTGTTTGTCTTTCCTGACTGCCATCATCTGACAATTCCCTTTCATCATTTGCCAATTTCCTTTATAAATTTGCTCTTTAATCACTGCCCAGACTTCTGATCAGCTTTTGCCTAACTACTGCTTGGCTCCCAGTCTGTCTGAAACCTACTGACTTGAATAGAAACGCAGCGGAACATGAATATTATTGTGTTTCTTATCCTGTTTTATGAATGAACATAATGTGAAGAGGCACGTTCATTCCTCACACTGCTGAAGGAATTAAAATTGCAGTTGTTTGGGAGAAACATGGTCATATCTCCTAGCACACAGTGGGTCTAGTCCATAAAACTGTGGACCTCACTACTGTGAAGGGTGTCAGTCTTAGGGACTTTTTCTACCTACAAGGTATCTATTGGTGGGTGGCACCTGTTCCTTCTACTTTTAGGTACATTTGGAGACTTTTTTGTTATCTAAGACATCTCTTCCACCTCCTCACTAGTTTCATCTTTGGAGTTTTTGTTCACTGAAGAACAAACCCTAATGAGCATCTGAGCATCAAAAGAAGTGTGATAAGCAGGAAAAAGAAGGTGATTCTGCCCCTTTACTCTACTCTCATGAGACCTCACCTGGAGCCTTGCATTTAATTCCTCAGCAGAGGAAGGACATGAATCTGTTAGAGCAAGTCCAGAGGAGGCCATGGATATGATCAGAGGGCTGGAGAATTGCCTATGTAAGGATAGGCTGAGAGAGTTGAGGCTGTCCAGGCTAGAGAACAGAAGGCTCCAGGGAGAGCTTCTAGCAGCCTTACAGTACTTAAAGGGAGCCTCCAGGAAAGACGGGAAACATTTTTTTAATAAGGGAGTGCAGTGATAGGATAAGGGGTAACAGTTTCAAGCTGAAAGAGGGGAGATTTAGATTAGATCACAGGAAGAATTTTTTCTCCTGTGAGGGTGGTGAGGCACTGGAACAGGTTTCTCAAAGAAGTCATGGAAACTTCATCCCTGGAAGTGTTTGAGCCAAACAGGATGAGGCTTTGAGCAACCTAGTCTTTAAGATCCCTTCAAACCCAAACCATTCCATGATTCTGTGATTCTCTGATTCTACCTTTCATCTCATGAATCATGCACAATTTTTCATTGACTCTGTTTTCTAGACTACTATTGATGACATGGGAAGCCTACAGACTTGCTTTTATGAAGGTACCCATCTTGAAAACAGATAATGTTGGGAAATAGGGTGCTTACTGTCTACATCCATTATTTTTAGACTCTGATACTGGGAAGTGAGGGCTGAAAAAGCTCTATAGCTCTCATACATGCCCAGCTTTTGATATAATAAGACTCAAAATCAGCAGTTTTCCAAATATTAGAACATATACCATGGTGCAGAATCATTATCTGTAAGATGAAGAGCAGAGAGAAACTTTCTGGCTATTATCTGAACCTTAGTCTAAGCTTTAGAATGTACACCATATTTGTAAGGTCCTGAGTAAGTGAATATCTGCTCGTAAAGAATGATCCATCCTAGTACCTAAGACAACTAATAAAGGCCTGAAACTTCTCTTCCAGATAAGTCTGGAGACTGGGCCCAGAAAAATTTTTGGCATAGGTTGGTGCGATCGCTGTGGATGGAGGAATTGAAAATATCTACATACATACCTAATGTGTTGACTCACTATGTGCCAACATCACTCCATGCCTCTGGTACTCTTACATTAGAATATCTTGGTCTTTTGAGATTCATATTGCTAATGCAATACTATAAAAGCAACAGATTTATGAGAAAGAGCTCTAGCATTTATTAATACACTTTTCCCAGGTCCAATCCTGCTGCATTTTAGTGCCACGAATGCCAATAAGGTACCTGGCATGTTTTCCCAAGTCTTTTCTCCTATAGCCAGTATTATCCTTTCCAAGGCTATGCAGCCTGCTGCAGATCACAGTTCCTGTGTTGGATGAAATCTTAATGGTATTGACCCTTGGCCTGTGAGATGAAGCAGAACAACTGCATTTCAACTGCTTCATTGCTTTTCTGGAATTTCTTTGAGCATGCTTTCTTCCCAGGCTCTCATCTCAGGGCACAACTTTCAGCTTCCAGTCATATAAAAGAATATTAGCCAAAACTTTCATGTTCTAGACTAAAGTTGAACATGTAACTTTTCATATATTCCTTGGCTCAGGATCTAAATCACCTTTCTGAGCTTTGCCTTTTGTTGTACTTGGATAAACTGAGTGTTAATGACTGGTTAGTTAAAGTTGAGCTGGAGTTTTGATAACTACGTCTTTTATTAGACATGTATTAGTGCTACTGCAGATTTAATATTCATCTTTAGCATTTGTTTGCTGTCCTGAAAGTATCTTCTGATTTTATAAGAACAGTTAAGTGTCCATCTAGATACATTATACATGAGGCTAAGAAAGAGCACAAGAATTTATCCAATGCAGTCCCATCACTAAGGAAAGCTAAGCAGCACTACAAGAAACCATAATGCAAATATGTGGTCTAATGATTCAACCATAAAACTGGTCATGTGGTTTAGTAAACACAGTGGTGTTGGACTGACAGCTGGACTTGATTAATCCTAGAGGTCTTTTCCAACCTTAATGGCTCTATTATTCTACAATTTTCCTTCTACCTCTGCTACAAGTCGCCTTGTTCCCAATGTATTGTTTAAAGTATGACAATGTTGATATTAGTATCTCTTGGATGTGTTGTGCAGGTTTATTGTGACAGAGGAAGCCTCACTGTATGTAATAGCTCCTAGTTAAATTAGACAGGTGTATCCAGGAAGCATGTTGACAATCTTTAAACATACAATAGCTGTTTGCAAGGATAACTTCACAAGAAATCAATAAGGAATGTGTCCTATGCAGGCTTTCATATTGCCATGACAATTCTCTCTTACACAACTAGTTTCATCTTTAGATAAAAACCCCACAATCAACAGAGAAATCCTCAGTTCATAGGTAAGGAAGCTAAAGTTATATTACAAAAAAGGATGTTGGAAATTAGAGTCCATGGGGAAAAAAACCATCAGAGCTATGAGGAAAGCCTAGGTATCCTGGGGCTTAACGCCCTAACAAGTTTTGCACCTCATGATTTAATTTGTATTAGTTCTAAAAGACACTCACTAAAAGCCAAAAGTTCCAGATGAATGTAATGTCTCAGGCAATCACCATTCAGGAACTAAGAAGGAGAAGGATTCAACTAGCCTTAAAATCCAGGACTCTGCAAGTGGCTGATTTCTAAGTCACTTGAGAGTAATGTGTCCTGCAGGAACAGCTCGGATAGATAGGAACACAGCAGCAAACCATAGAGCACCTTATGGATGGTAAAGTAAAATAATTCAAGGCTCATTATGAAAGGAACCTGTATGGAAATAAGATCAGTTAAAAGTAGAATAAAAGAACAAAGGAATCAGCAAGTACCCAGAAGGGTCATGCAGGGCACCCTCCCTTGATATGATTAAATAGATGAATAAGTGAATAAGTAATAATCTAATCATAGAGGGGGCCAGGCAAAACGGCATTAAACTACTAGAGTAGGCAAGTTTTTCATTTGTGACCAAATGACCTCATATTTTCTCCATCTGCTTCTATTAAGCAGAGACGTTTCTTCCATCAGTGCTGTGGTGAAAAATTTCTTCAACTATTCCAGAGTAAATGGTCCCTTCTGGAGAGGGAAAGTGAGAAATTAAGGCTAAGACGTGTTTTTTCCTAGAATCAGAGACAATTTTGCTATTAATTACCAGGGTCTTCTGGGGGAGGACTGAGACCAGGACAGAACAGGTCTCATAGAATCATAGAATATTTAGGGTTGGAAGGGACCTTAAAGGTCATCTAGTTCCAACCCATCTGCCATGGGCAGGAACATCCCACTAGATCAGGTTACCCAAGGCCCCACCCAGCCTGGCCTTGAAAACTTCCAGGGATGGGACATCCATAACTTCCCTTGGGCAACCTATTCTAGTGTCTCACCACTCTCATGGTGAAGAAGTTCTTCCTAATGTCTAGCCTAATTCTGTCCCTCTCCAGTTAATTCCTGTTCCCCCTTGTTCTATCACCACAAGCCTTTATGAACAGCTCCTCTCTGGCTTTTTTATGTTAAGGATTCCAGAAATGGACACAATACTCCAGATGAGGTCTCACAAGAGAGGAACAGAATCGCTTCCCTTGACCTTCTGGCCACACTTTTTTTGATGCAGCCCAGGACATGGTTGGCTTTTGGGGCTGCAAGTGCACATTGCTTGCTTATGTCGAGTTTCTCATTGACCAGCACTTCCCAGTCCTTCTCTTCAGGGCAGCTCTCAATCATGTCATCATGTACTGAAAATCGAGGACTGGCCTGACCCAGGTGTAGGACTTCACACTTGGCCTTGTTGAACCTCATGAAGTTCTCAGAGTCCCACTTCTCCATCCTGTCCAGGTCTCTCTGGATGACATCCCATCCTTCCAGTGTAGCAACTACATCTCTTAGCTTGGTGTTATCTACAAACTTGCCGAGGCTGCACTAAATCTCGCTGTCAATATCATTGATGAAGATATTAAACAGCACCAGTCCCAGTATGGACCCCTGAGGGACACCACTTGTCACAAATCTCCATCTGGACTTTGAGCCATTGACCCCTACTCTTTGAATACGACCATCCAACCAGTTTCTTATCCACCATACCATCCACACATGAAATTCATATCTTTCCAATTTAGAGAGAAGGTTGTTGCATCAAAGGCTTTACAGAATTCTAGATAGATCACATCTGTTGGTTTACCCATGTCCACTGCTGCAGTTAACCCATCATAGAAATCCACTAAGTTGGTCATACAGGATTTTCCCCTGGTGAAGCCATACTGGCTGCCATTAATGAGGTCTCTCTCAGTTGGACTAAGAAGTTGTCCTCAGTGCACTGCAGGAGTCTCCTGGATTGCCTACAGCTTGCCGTGCTATCTTCTGATACTGACAGCAATAATCACTTTACAATCAAGTCACAAGGAACTGTATCAAAAACTGAAATTGAGGAATATTTCCTGTCTCTGCAGAACAGGTAGAGCCTCAACCATATGTGCAAGAGGATGACCAAAGTCTCAATAAAGAGGATCAAATGCTGGCTCACCTGGAGCCCATGAAAACAATGAACTCCCCTTGATTCTTCTTTATTTCCACACTTTCATCTGTATAGTTGCACTACTTGTCGCCTGCATTGAGTGTATTGAGCCTGATCATCTTAGCACTGGGGACCTTCAGGCTGGTCACTTATGTAGTGGAGCAGGAGGGCATTGTAGCGTTGTGATTGAGAGGGCATATAACAAAGAAAATTGTGACTTTGCAGACCCACTCACATTCACTGGTGTGATCCTGCTAGTAACATCTGCTCCCTCCTGCGGAGCTTTTCTTTTGAGACTTTAAAGCATTGCTTGACATACTCTAAGGAAGACTGTACCAATGTGTTTTTTAATAGATGGATCAGCCAAGGTGTAGAATTAACTGACTTGCCAAAGAACACCCAGGAAAGTCACACACTTGGGAAAGAAGAACAGGCTTTGATATTCTGCCTTTCAACACTGCTTGCACTCCGGTATCTTGTTTTGAAGAGAACTATCCACCCCATTGATGTTTCTTTGGTCACTCTGTTTCTGCTGGTAGGGATAAGAAAAGACCCTTGGGTCTACTTGTGTCTGAAACAGAAAAGCTGATGGTATCCCACCCCAAATTTGGGCTCAGCATGGATCATAGCACTTCTGCAGGTCTGTTCTAAAAGCTGTGGCATTAGAAAGCTGCTAGTACCTCTGTTGTGATATCTTGAATCTCCTGAAGCTCAGAAGAGTAGCAGCAATCATAACATTGCTCCATTGTTCTCAAAGCACTCAGAATGGGTAGTTCTTGGGTGGTAGCAAAAAGCTCATCCCTGGGTACATTTTTTTTCAATTAGAATTTCTGTTACAAAGACTGTGAATTGGTGAATTTGGTACTACACCGCTAGGCAGGATGAAAAAACTACTCTGAGGCAGCTCAGCCAGTCATTTTTTACAGGATAATTGGAGGTTATTAACTAGTTAATTGATAAAGATTAGATGGAGTGGTGGTGGAGGGGAACTGGATATTTATAAAGCTTTGGCAGCAGTAGTAGTTGGCTGCTGTATTATAAAGTTTTGTATATCAGTGGAAGAAGAAGAGGAAGTCAAATTGATTGTCAGGAAACAAAGGGATATCACCAGTAGGAATAGTCTCAGCAGGAGAGCTCAATCCTTAAAAAAGGAAATAAGACAATACCTTCTAACCAGCCCCAGCTGGTGAATAAGATCAGTGCCTCACCTTGCAGCCTGCAAGTGGAATGTGAATTGGGCTTCCCAACCCCAGGGCTAATTCTGGGCAAGCAGATGCTCTGCAGAGCTGAGAGATTGATTCAGCGTGAACCAATTGACGGTATGTGGAGGAGAGACTTTTCATAATAACTTAACTTTCTCTCCTGGATTCCTCTCCTCCACAGGATCGCAAAGCAGTACATAAACCACAGTTGGCTAAGTTTTTTGATGAAGGTTTTCCTTTCTTATTTTAAAGAGCAGGTAAGGGTTATTAGCTTTGTTCTGCAGATGAGGAAACCAAGGCATAGAGAAGTCAATATACTTCTACCCACAAATCCCATTGAAAGCATCCCCTGACTGCTGAGAGCCATGCAATGAATTCTGGGAGACCTGCCAAGACAGCCAAGTGCCAGGATCAGTGACTCACGTTGTCGTGGGGGGATGAGAGATGATTTACACCAGTGCAGTTCAAGCAGTCAGAGCTAGGTTGGGCTGATGCCATCAATGCAGACTGCACCAATGCACTGTATCCACTGCTGCCCCCAAAGATGGAGGCTGGTGGCAGAACGGGACATGAAATCAGTACCAAACCTTGAAATTATCATCATCGTTTGCTCATAATGCCAAGGTGATATAGTTTTTGGGGTGCTAAATCATTTTTAAGGGATTGCCGTCATTCTCTTTTGACTGTTTGCGTTCTTGTGCCACTCCTCCTGTCTTTGTCCCTCCAATATAGTTACTAACAAAACCAATTGTAAATTTTGTGTATTTGCTGACTTTCAATTTTAAAGCCCTTCATACTTTTAGCATAGGTCTCACATATAAACCGTAGCAGAATTCATGTGTCTCATCGTAGGAAACAGGACATTGGTTGCACATGTTTTCCTAGAGAAGCAGAGTTTATTTTAGCTCACTCCCACTGCACACACACGTTTTAACAGCTTTTTAATCCTGTCTGCTGGCCTCTAAACTATCACTTACTCATACTACCTTTCTTTCATCCAGTTCCCTTTGTCTGTATTCTCATCTCCATTTTCCAATACTGGGAAGGAATTTGTACCCATTGCAGTATTCATTTCTGGACAGAAGGAACAATGGGAAAAATATACTTTAACCAAGTGATACCTAACTGGATGAATAGGTAAAGGGGGTAGAGGAGATCTGCTCCTTAACTCCAGCAGTTCCCAAAGCTCCTCAGTGATATTTTGACATTCTCTCTTGAGTTGAATACATCAGTGCAGACAGCAGCAGTATGATGTTCAGTGGTGTCCTCTAAAGAAATTGGCTGATGATGAAACCGGGTAGATACTGAAAGGGATGCCTGGCAGAGTCTCCTCTACAGCCTCAGAATCAGCAACTCTTAATTCTGAATAGGAGAGAGAGATTATCCCAAAATAGCACCTTCCATCAGCACTGCTGGAAACAGGGCATCAGGCTTTTCTGGTAGGGCATTTTTACTTATGAGCACTATTATGAGCTGGTGAGTTCAAAGTTTACATTAGGACACTACTGATGTTGAAGAATAGGTAGATAGATCATAGAAATAGAAATCATAGAATAACCAGGTTGGAAGAGACCCACTGGATCATGGAGTCCAACCATTCCTATCAAACACTAAACCATGTCCCTCAACACCTAGTCCACCCATGTCTTAAACACCTCCAGGGAAGGTGAAGATAGATAGATAGATAGACAGACAGACAGACAGATAGACAGACAAACGGACAGATAGATAGGATTTTTTTTTCAATTTACAAAAAAGTGCAATAAATGGAGATATGAGACTAGTTTGCCCAACATGAGGGTACAGGAGGACTTGTGATAAAGAAAGAAAATAAGGTAGGTCTCTGAATCTACAAGACAAAACATGGCAGAGATTTTACTACATAGATGTGTAATGACACATGGGGCTGTTATTATTGGGAGACTTCTAAAAGCAGAGAGGAAGGTCATTGCACAGGAATGCTTTCTGCAAGGTGAAATGCCTCTAGAGGCAGGGAAGTGGAGTAAGTCTCTCCCTATGTATAATTTCAATGTTGTTCTTCCAGTCTCGAGTTGTTTATGGACCTGAGAAGTTTGTTGTGAGTTCTTTAGTTCCTAAAATAACATCCTAATGTTATACATGCTCCTTCCAGACAAGTTTTTCGCTGTCACAGCGAAAGAGCTCACTTTGGTCATTCAGTTAGTATCATACTTCAGGAAATGGGTTTCCACTTATATGTGCTTTTCTCCAGCTTTGTACAATTTTTTTGGCAAGAGTTTTAAAGAAATAGACAAGTCCCTTGAACAAGCTTTTGGAAAGGCAAACCATGTTACATGCTGGATTCATTTATTTTCTAGGCAGAAAGTTTCTTAGAAGGTTTGTTTTCTGGCATATGCATTTTTTTTCAGAATAAGCTCCAGGTGTTGATGGGTTATTGACTTCCAGGTAGACAACAGTTTCCTCAAATAGCCCCTTGCTTGTCCGGGACCCTACAGAGAGAAAAAAAGACCAGTCAAGTTGATTCTTTGGTAGGGGTTGTTGATACAGATTATAATTGGTCTTCATCACCAGTTCATCGACTGGTTTGTTAGATCATTAATCGCCCTTGGCTTTGATCTGGGCCATTAACTAATGAACTTGTCATTAGCTGTTGGAAAATGACCAGCTCTTTTTTAGGATTATTTCACTGAGCAGTCACTGCTGTTAAATCCCAGAGGCTGTGAGGCAGGACTCTCCAGAGCACTGTTTGCTTGGTTCATTGGTGGTGTATGAACACCAAGCCAGGCTGTTTATTTTGTAGGGCTCAAGAACTATCTAGGATGCTGGGGAATGTTTTATTTGTTCCTTCCTCAAATTGCGAAAGAAAGGTATTGTCTCACTGTAAGAAAAGAAACTTTCTCTCTCAGGCACCCTGTTAAAAATTAATGAGTTAGTTTGAAATGATGCTGCTTGCTTGATGTGTTAGTTTTCCTGGTTTATGCCAGCAGAAGATCTTTGCTTGGAAGCTTATTTTCATGCCTGCTAAAGGTGTGGGACTGGAAGCTGTGGAGATTAAAATACACAGAACAAGCAAAAAGAAGCTGGACTCCATCCATCCTACCTCAACAGTGTCTCTCAGACCAGATCTCAGGTGGCACAGAAGTCTCCCAGTCTCACTGAAGAAAATCATCAATGGGATTTTCAGCATTTGTTTGTCTTGGAGTTTCTAAAGTGTGACCATCAGGTTAGCCAGAAATTGAGGAAGGACCATAAAATCCATCAGGGAGCCATGAAAAGGAGATTTCTTTTTCTCATGACCAATCTAAACAGAAACCTCTTGTTTTTCTTCATTGGTCCAAACAGGAACCAAGCCAGTCCTCTAGAAATGAAACTCCCCATTTTTTATTCCAACTTCTCCCGAGCCAGCTTCCCACCATGGCTCTTTTCCAGGACACAGAGATGTTAAGCTGTACTATCTCGACTTTCCCAGGAAAGCAGACCTTCTTGTAAACAGGCTTTTCCAGAAAAAAAAACCCTGCATCTTTCCAACACTGCAAAGGCAACTTCCTTCACTTTTGCTAAAGCTGGCTTCTCAGGAAGAAGCAAGCCAACAAGTAAAAATAAACAGAATTCATGCAAGCTGCAATATTAAACAAAAGTGCCAGCACTGTTTTATTTTACAAACACTATTAACGGTAAATTCTGTTCCAGCTCAAGATATGGGAATTCAATTCCGCTGTCACATTGGACTCAATGCCTCTCCTCACTCCCTGCCTTTCCTCCCCAGGAATTCAATCATGTCAACATCCTACTACTGGCAAGGGAGACATGGAAAGGAAGAATACATCATTTTTAGAGTTTGTGTCTCTCAGAAAAATTGTGACCCTCCAAGTCATGGTTTTATGAAATCTGTAATAATAATAGTAACAACAACTAAGAAGAGATGGAGGACTTATGTCTGCATGCAGCAGACGCTGCAACAATTCCTTTCTGCAGAGCATCATTTGTGCTAATACATCCCCAAAAAGCTTCATATCTGATTACAAGCTGTGCAGAAAAAGGCAAGGATACTCCCTGAAAGATAACTGCTTGAGGCTGCAATCTTTCAGAGTTCATCAGCTAGGCAATGAGTCGAGGCTGATCGGTAGTTCAGCTGAGATTCCACTGAGGAAGGAAGAAAAGTCGGGCTGACGCTGGGGCAGGTGATGTTCTTTTTCTTCAACTTAATATTCAATCAGTTGTTCATAGGTACCCTCTCTTTTTTCCCTAGCCTTCCTTGCTTGAATTTTTGCAGATGTAACAGTCAAATACATGGTCTTGAGAGCTTAGTTCACTAAAGATATGTTAGACATTTCAAAAAGCTGAAGATAATCTGAGTGATTGGTAAACAGTATGATGGATGCTGCAGCCTATTGCAGTAGTCCTGAGGTCTTAGAGAAAGTTTTTAACTGATTCCTTGCCCCATTTCTGAGATGGAAGTTGGATCCCTTTAAATTAGGAGGAACTTATCTCACAAATCCCCACTGAACCCCTGTTGATGTCACCAGGGATTCAGGGATATCTCAATAACATAAGCCTCACAAGATGGGCCAGCTCAGGACACTAAGAAGGGTCTAGCCATTAGGAAAAGCTGAGGTTTTTTCTTTGAGAATCAACTCTGCTATGATTTCTGTAAACAACTATCCACACTTTTGAAAAAAAACTTACTCCTTGCAAAGAGACTCCTCAGGGCCTTCAGAAAGGCTGATGGCATTGAGACCTTGTGCTGAGGGGCAAGAAGTCCCACTGGACTTTGTAGCAGACCTATTTTGCATTCCTTTTTCCAGTCCTTCTTCATGCAGCTTCAACTAAATGACTTTTCCTTCCAGAGATAAAAGTTTCCTCCCAATTTTTTTCTCTAGTTTCTGTCTGCAGTCCTGCTAAATCTCCTTTCTCTCATCACCCAGTCTTTTATTTCCTCTTCTTAAGGCTCCCCTCAGCATCTACCATAATCTGACAATATAAATGAGTCCCAGGGTTCCACAGCAAAGATCATCCTTTACAGATCTTCCTTTACATAAATGCAGTTTTAGGGGTTTTAACATGTAGGGTTCCCCCTACTTCATCTACCAAGTTCCTAAAATGTGGCATTTTTAATCTCTGGAGATACATCAGTAAGTACTACTTTTAACCTGGAGTTTTAATGTATTATTCCTTGTTACACAGAGAATCCTTCAACAAGAACATATAGTATATCTGTTTAACTGCATTATCTGTATACACACCTAGGTTTGCGCAGTGACAAATCCCTGGAGTATTGAAGGATCCAGGCTCTTCTTAGCTGATAATTTATTGAAGTGGTATCTTAGCATAACACCATGCCTTGTACAGTTTTCGGTTCTGGCAGGGTTTTCTTTTTAATAGCTTGATCTACTTTCTATTGAACAACAATGGAATTGACTGTAGGATAGTGGCGTATTTTCGGAGAGTGCAGTCTCACTCTCCAAATATCCCAGAGCAGTCAATAAAGTAATGAGTTAGACTGGTAGCACAGTGACTGTGGAAGGGAATAGAATTGCCAGCTCAGCTAGGCTTATGCTTTATGCACTTCTGGGATGTTTTGGTGGATTTTTCTTTTTTACATGTCAATGCTAGGCTCCTCCCAGTGCTTTTTGTGACAAGTGCTACGAGACCACAGCACTCTTTGACAAGGATTCCCATCAGAGATGGGCTGGAGGATCCTGCCTGTGCTGTTTTCCCTGCAAGGTGCATGTTGGATTTTCTCCCTCCTCACTTTCCCTACTGCTGCAATGCAGTGTCAGTGCTGGTTGCAAGCCCAAGCCCTAGCACAGAGTCCAACTCTGCCACAGACTCCTGGCTCTGGGGAGAAGAATGAAAACACTTGGCCCCTCTATAGTAGCCGCTGCAGTTTGCCTGCATGCTTCAGGAGAGAAGGCAGAGCTGGAGCCTTAAGGCAGGTTAAGGGGTTTTCTGCTTTGTGTCTGCTGGGCAAGATGAGAAAAGAGCAAAAGTCAAAGCAGCAGAAACCAGGCTCCCTGTCAGCATCTCCTGTGGGATTTGTTGGCCAAAGAAAAATCCTCAAACAACCCACAAACTAAAACATTTTTTTTCCTGGACTTATTCCTTGCAGTTGGGAGTTACCCACTTTTTCTAGAGGAGCTGGGTGTATCTGATGCCTGTGGGGATATGGTCTCATCACCCTGTAATTTTTCTTTTGAGTCTTGGCCTGAACTCTGCTCATTTTTCAAAAAGAAATCCAAGCAAGGCACTGGGCTTGAATACCTCTGCAGTGATAGGCATTGGGCCATGTCTCTGAGCTCATTGTTTATGTTATTATGTTTGTCTCAGGTTTCCCTGGAAAGTCATGAACATTCACAAACCATTCCTAGCTCTGGAGACACAAGCAGTGATGCCAAAATGAACAGTCCATCATCTCCATAGCGGTATGGTTTACAGAATCACAGAATTACAGAATCACTAGGTTGGAAAAGGTGTTTAAAGGACGGGTAAATGAGGTGTTGAGGGGCATGGTTTAGTGACTGATAGGAATGGTTGGACTCGATGATCCTGTGGGTCTTTTCCAAACTAGTGATTCTATGATTCTTTTAAATACCTCCAGGGAAGGTGACTCAACCATATACCTGGGCAGCCTCTTCAAGTGCCCAGTGCCCCATTCTGTGAAAAATTTTTTTCTAATGTTCAGCCTGAACCTCCCTTGGCACAGCTTGAGGCCATTCCCTCTTGTCCTGTTCCCTGTCATTTGGGAGAAGAGGCCAGCTCCCTCCTCTCTACAACCTCCTTTCAGGTAGTTATAGAGAGCAATAAGGTCTCCCCTCAGCCTTCTTTTCTCTAGGCTAAACAACCCCAGTTCCCTCAGCTGTTCCTCATAAGGTTGTTCTCCAGCCCCTTCACCAGCTTCGTTGCTCTTCTCTGGACTCACTCCAGAGCCTCAAGATCCTTCTTGTGGTGAGACGCCCAGAACTGAACACAGTATTCGAGGTGCGGTCTCACCAGTGCCGAGTACAGGGGGAGAATAACCTCCCTGGACCTGTTGGTCACGCCGTTTCTGATACAAGCCAAGATGCCATTGGCCTTCTTGGCCACCTGGGCACACTGCTGGCTCATGTTCAGTCGGCTGTCAACCAACACCCCCAGGTCCCTCTCCTCCAGGCAGCTTCCTAGCCCGTATTCTCCCAGTCTGTAGCACTGCTTAGGGTTTTTGCACACCAAGTGCAGGACCCGGCATTTGGCCTTGTTAAACCTCATGCCGTTGGTCTCAGCCCAGCGGTCCAGCCTGTTCAGATCCCTTTGCAGAGCCTCCCTACCCTCCAGCAGATCCACACTTCCACCCAGCTTGGTGTCATCTGCAAACTTACTAAGGGAGCACTCGATGCCTTCATCCAGGTGATTGATAAAGACATTGAACAGGGCTGGACCCAGCACTGGGCCCTGGGGAACCCCACTTGTCACTGGCCTCCAGCTGGATTTAACACCATTTACCACCACCCTCTGGGCCCGGCCATCCGACCAGTTTTCCACCGAGGAGAGTGTGCGCCCGTCCAGGCCAGAGGCTGACAGTTTCCGAAGCAGAATTGTGTTTACTACACAACTTGGCCAGAGCATGCCCTGTATTTAACAGACATAGAATCTCACCAGAGGTATTTCCTGAACACGGGGAGCAGGCGGGAGTCTTTGCCAAATGCTGATACATGCATCCCTCTGTTGTTATCGCTCCTTACCTTGCAACACTATTATTCACCAGGGAACTTTGAAGGCTGGGTGTGACTTTGATCACAAAAACTCCTTAACAACCTTTCTGAGGGAGATCAATGGTCTGTGAAGCTAGTGAAAATACAAGAAAAAATAAGCCTAAAGTAATCAGAGAATCATAGAATGGTTTGTGTTGGAAGGGTTCTTAAAGATTATGAAGTTCCAACTCCCCTACCATAGGCAGGAACACCTCCCACTGGGTTAGGTTGCTCATAGCCTCATTCAGCCTCACCTTGAACACCTCCAGGGATGGACTATCAGTGACTTCTCTGGGCAACCTGTTTCAGTGCCTCACCACCCTCAGAGTAAAACCCATCTTTGGCGCACATTTCCGTTTCAGCTGTCACTGAATTAAGGAGTATTATATTTTTCTGAGCTGGAAACTGTGTCTGAACAAACATGTTCTGTAACTATGTGCCCCTATGAATCTGTGTAATCTCTCCTGAAGCCCACCAGAACATTTAGTTTCGAGGGCATACCGTGGTGATGAGTCACAGTGTTTAAGTGAGATGTGCTGTTCCATCAGTTCAGGATGTGCCTTCAACCCATCTTCCAGACTCCTTTCCTGTTGTTTTTTTGGAGGTTTGTAATAATGGGTGGTGAAAACTTTGCAGTCAATCTGATTTCAGCTGGGACTAGGTCGTGCCCTCAAGTAAGTAAAGAACAATACGGAGAACAGTACATGATAAACTGGACAAAGAGTTTTGACCAGTAATTACTGCCCTTTACAGGAGACGGACTGGAGACAAAAAAAAACCATTATCATGTAAACATTAAGACAAAAATGGAAAAATCAAAGGTAAAGGAGTTCTCTTGAACTGCTTGTTGCCACGGCTACCATATCATCCAGAGGATCCAGGAGGCACACAGGATTTCATTCCCTTCCAACTTTTTCATTGAGTTGAGTTTTATTATTTTTAAATGAATAGGAAATAAGAGGGAAAATAGAAGAAAAGAGGATACTAATTGTTCATCAAAATGTTTTAAACTCAAATATATTTCGAGTCTGAGAACAATTGTAGTCATCTAGGAGGTCTCCCAACCGTTTCTTGTCTCTAAGACAAATTATCTAACTCTCTTCAGAGCTTCTGTGGGGCAACATCTTCTGTTATCATTGACTTCAGAGGGATCCAAGGCTGCTCATAGCACTGCATCTTGTAAGGTGGGATAAGCATAAATAAACTTTCTCATGCTTTTTGGTTATGCAACAGTCATGAATTGAGTGGGATTTTGGGGAGGTAACAAAGAATTATATAGAATAATATTCCTTTTCCACTATAAACACTAGAACATTTTCAAATAGCAATGAAAGAGGCCTCCTTAGAACTGGCAGAATCATAGAATGGTTTGAGTTGCAAGGGACTTTACAGGTCATCTAGTCCAACTCCTCCTGCAGTGAGCAGGGACATCTTGAACCAGAGAACATTGCTTAGAGCCCCAGGCAACCTGACTTCGAATGTTTCTAGGGATGGGACACCTACCACCTCTCTGGGAAATCTGTTCCAGTGTTTCACCACTGTCAGCCTGAACAATTTCTTCCTAGTATCTAGTCTAAACTTCTGTTGTTGACAGATTCATCTTTTGGCTCCACATCTTTCTATTCACTATTTTTTCCAGATATTTTTGAGTGCTAGTGAGTTGGAGATACCAGAGAAATGAAGAGTTCAGGAGGGCTTCAAAGCAGTGTTGCTCTTTATAGTTAATTTTCCAACACTAATCCAGGATTAGGTTGAAATAATTGATCAGTGATGTATCCTCTTCTCTTGGGAGGCTGTGCAATATCACACAATAGTACAATCTTTTAAAGTGATGAGAACAATGTCTCACTAATTTGATTGTTATTGGCCAAGTCAAATAATAGAAAAAAAGTGTAATTACAGTAGAATTATATCGCAATTAAAATGTAATTACACTGTGGGTTTTTTTTTTTTTTCAATCAATAATTATTTCTGTTGATATAATAAGAACATTATCTGCATGAGTGAATGGTTTGTGTAAGCTCTCTGGTGTTTTTGTTACCTGAAATGAATATACAGCATCGCAGTGATATTTACAGTATTATTCTCAGTGACATTGTGAAGCATTCGGTCACTTCATTTGCAGGACGGGAGGGGAGGAGCACATGTGTGTGTGGGCACATATGTAAAATACTAATACATGTAGTAAGTCCTATAATTACCAATTACTTTATTACATTATTGTAAAACTATATTGCAATACTAATATATATTTTAATGGAGTATAATTATATTACATTTGTATTTGTGGTATTAAAGTGTGTCAGGGAACATACTTATCATAATTACACTGCAATTGCTCTTTAATATGAGTGGAATTACAGTCACCATATTATGAAACATGACAGTGTTATCTTTACACATTATTTGTATTAAAGCACAGCTTAGTGGGCCTTTTAACTGGTATCTGCTTAAGAAGATAGTGATCTGCCAGTAGTACTAGGGAACAGACCTAGATTTTGCTTTAGTAAAGCATTTTTGCTTAACAACAAGATTTTTGGTACGTGGTTCTGATGTGGGGTCTGGATCTCAGTTTTAGGGTCCAGTTCCTGTCTTCCTATCAATTGTCTTTGCTAAGCAGAGCTGCTGGTAAAATTGGTCATGGAAACTTATGTGTCCTTCAAAATTTATGGGGATAGTAGTCATTTAAAAGTGTAACCATGAAAGCTTGTCTGCTGGTGCAGGAATAATCAAAATACTAAGATTTTCAGTCACAGTGGCTTGGAAAAAATTCCATGGACAGCTCAAGAAGCCTTGATGGGTCAGCTCAGACTTATACCTCTGTAATTTATTCATCTAAAGATAGTTCAGTCTAACCTATACTGAGTACCTTCCAGGTGATCCTATCTACATCTTCAATACCTAAACCTAGTGGTAGGAGCATTGTATCACTTTTCAGGTAAACTGAAAATCCCCGTTTTCTCAAGTCCTGGGGAGACTGGTGCACTTATCCTTGAAAAGCCTTCAATTAAAATGCAAGTTATAGTGACACTCTATTTTATCTTCTCTTTCTTTTTCTGTGATCTTCCTGCATCCTGCCCTGAGTCATTCATCAGCTTGGAGAGGCTGGTTTGATGATGGGGCAAGTATGTTGAGCAGAGAGGCAAGGATTCAAGCCCACACCTACTCCACGACCCCTTCTGCAGCTATGGTGTTCCCTGGCAAGGGCAAGGTCATGATATACTGCAGAGTCACCTCCCAGAATATATGCTGAGGCACTCCACTTTATATCAGACATATCCTTTAGTCCTTCATCTCAGGCAGGGGAGAGTGAGCTGGAGATGCTGCTGTCCTAAAGAAGGTTCACTCTCCAAGATCTGGTTACTGGCCAGTGGAACCAAGACTCTTTGATCTACATAGCTCTTGAAGTGCTTCACGGAACCAATGCCAAAGAAGCTAAGATTGGAGTAGCCTTTCCTGAACACATTAGCAGACAGATTTCCAGTTATGTGGGCTTCTCTCAGGTAGAGGTCTCCTAGTGAAAAGCCATTGCCATTTTTGCTTGTTTAGTGAATTAAAATCTCAGATTTCTGGAGGAATGCATGTACTCTTACAGCTTGATCTGCCAAAGGCAGAAACAAACAACTTGAACCAATGTTAACTTTCTGCAGTATTTATGATTCACCAAAACAATTGCTCCTGGCAATTTTGCAACGCAGGAACTTTATTTCAGTAAAAATTAGTTGGACAAATATACTGCAATGTAGGCTTGGGCAAGAATATGTCTGAGTGTGTGGGCTTCTTACAGGATATTCAAGGAGCTCCAAGCAGAGGAGGATGAATCAGGATGAATGAGAGAGAGAAAAATCAAGAAGATGCATAAAAGAAGTCTTTACAGCTGTATGAAAACAATACGTAGGCATTGAATTCAGGAATAAAGAGATGGATTCCTGGCCCCATTGATGTCAGCGAGGCTTATTAAATTCAGTGAATAAGTTTGAATCTATAATGAAAGGCGAATGGTATTTATTTCCTAAGAAAATGGCTATAAAATAGCCAAGTAAGTTCCCACACTGCTTGAATTTAGTCTCCACTGATTACCAGAGGCCTCCTGAGACATGATGAACTCAAGATATCAATTCTGGAGTTACTGAGCATCTTACACCATTTCCTTTCCTCTTTTTACTTCCTGAATCTTTAGTTTTGACAGTTACAGATCTTTAAAAATCAAGTCTATTTTTTTTCTTCTTCACCTTCCTTGGTTTTTGACCAGCTTTTTGACATTTCTGGATTCATATAGAAAATCATCATTATTCAAACTACTTGCAAAGTGGAAAAAGTATACTCCAGGAGACCAGCTGTTCCCATAGGCATGGAGAGATGTAGAGGAAAAGTAAAGGAGCCTTCTGCCAGGGGTAGGTTGAGTTGGTGAGGTGAGATCTCTATCCTATCCTAAATATTCTGATCAGAGCAATGTGTGTAGCTAAACTCAAACTGTGAACACAATGTAGAGAAAAGAGTTCCTCATGATGGGTGGGAGAGTTAATGTCAGTACTATGTTTCAAGCACAGCTGATCTTCATCTTGTAAAAGAACAACTTCCCATTCATCCATCTCTCCTACTGCGATGCTAAATGCCATTAGCGAGAGGCTGGGATGCTTTTTCCATTTCTTTTCTAGGCTCTCATTTCATACAGATCCTCCCCGAGCCTGGAAAGTGAGGCACCTGGTTAGTTTTTAATTGGTATTAGTTTCCAGCCAGTTAGAATTGTTAAATAATAATCTCAAGAGTTGTTGGTGCTCTTTAACATGAGTTTGTGTGTCCTTAGCCTTAGAGTAACTCACAGAATCATAGAATAACTGAGCTGGGAAAGACCTTTGAGATCTTCAAGCCCAACTGTACTCAAGGAGGAGGATAACCAATTCAAGAAGGAAGATAAAGATTTACCTTACAGTGGGGTTGTGAGTAGAGCTGACCAGTCATTCCCATTTCTTCTAGGTACAGACTGGCTTTGCATCATTTCCGTGGGAATGAAACCAACAGTACTATCACTGAAAAGAAATAAAAATGAAAAATACGGATCCTGCAATAACACAGTGACCCTGACAATCCTTCCATTCCTTTTTCTTCTGTTGTAGAAATTACTGCTGCTGGAATATTTTTACAAGGTTGCCAGGATCTGTGGTTGGATCTCCTGGTTCAGTTATCAGCTGGATGTGCTGGGAAAGCTTCTTGTAGAGCTAGATTCAATCAAAGTTTTCAAGACCAGAGACATTTCCAATAAAGTACACAGGGTTCACATAACTGCATTTTCTTGCTGAAACTTTGCTCAGCTGTAAAATTTGCTGCTGACTTGTACCTTTATTACCTGAGTTATACAATATACTTCAAGATCCCCAGAATGGCAGGGACTGTAGAAAAGCAATGTAGCAGTATTAGCTGTTTGCCACAGTCCTTGTCTAGGATCACTATGCTTTCCCTGCGGCAGGTGAAACAGCAAGATAACAGATCAGAATTTCACCCAGTGCTATTAGGAGCGAGTGGGCAGACAGGACCATTTCCACCAGGGTCCCTCTGACTAGCATGGACCAGAAACAGCACCGTTTCTGCTCAAAATAGCATGCCACAGCCAGAGACATTTTGTTTTTGCTAAAAGCAAACAGAGTTGCTAAGAAACGAATATTGCAGAGACGGAAATCCACAAAAGGTTCGACAGTTGCCAAATGGTGCATGCTGGATGGAGTGGCTTGGCAAACATGGTCATACAGATAGCAGAGAGGAGTCACCCAATTCCCAAGCTAAACATGCTCCTTGCAGCAGGAAATCCATTAAATTCCTCTTTACATCTTGCCTCCATCATGGATATCTCTGACGGAGACTGACAAGCCAGAAGTATAAGAGGGGCAGGGCACAAAAAGAGCAGAAGATTTGTAAAGCTGGGATGACCTAGTGGTTACCAGGCTTTGATAGACTTATGTTGTGGAGTTCCTGTCTTTCAAAGCTGGGAACAGAAAAGGAGGTTAGTGAGTGATTACAATCCTTCTCATCTTTGCTCATGAAGAAGCTCCAGTCATGGCAGCCCTTTCTTAGTACTTTTTTTCTTGGATCTTGAAGGACAAGTAATGAAATTGTGTGATTGCCTCCATGGTATGGTTTAGCAGGCATGGTGGTATTGGGCTGACACTTGGACTGGATGATCCTAGAGGTCTTTTCTAACCTTAATGATTCTATGATTCTATAATTAATGATAGGTCTTCTTCAGATTCTGGTCATGGTGTCCATTAATAGTGAGGTTCAGTAACTCTGTTAGTACCAGCTTTCCAAGGATGAGGAAACACCTGTGTTTAAGTCACCATGCAGCCTCTGGAGACAGTGATCACCTGTAGCTACAGAGGAGTCAGGTTTTCATCTCCACTATGTCTACCATGAGTCAGTCAAATTTTAGCTACCTCAATTTCATATGCTATGAGAAGAGATCTTACATAACTTTCTTAAACGATGATAAATGACAGATGCACTCTACCCTAAAGGTGTCTGCATTTCTTCACATTCGTGACTGTGTGCATGGGATTTCTTCTTGAGCAATGCTTAGGGAACAGTATGCGTGGAAAATATCACTTAGATATGAGACATTCAAAGGACTGTTGTTCCCTACTGGGGCATGGTACATCTTTTAAAGCTTGAGAAACCAGAGATGAATACTACCTGTAAGAGCTCAAGAGCCATCCCTGCTCTCCAGCCCATTGCTGTTATTGTTAGGTATGCTCTTCAGGAAGATGGATTTGGGAAAAAAAAATGAAAGAAACATTAAAATAGAAGACAGAAGTAAAGCAAACTAACACTGAGCCAACCTGATTAATAAAGGATGCCAGGAGTTGGTGTTAATTTGTGTCTGATTTAAAGTGCCTGGTGGGTGGAGAGAGAACAGCCCACAAGAAGCAGCTGGCCTCCTTTTCCATCCCCCAACCCTGCTGTTGGTGCGGCGTGGTGGGGGAAAGAGGAGCACACAATCAGGCGATTCATCCCCACACCGTCGCACTTTGCAAAGGCAAAGGAGAAGGAGGGAGAGAGAGAGAGAAAAAGCAGCAATCCAGTTCTTATGAAAAGCATTGGCAGCAAACATTATGCTTCTGCTCACTTAACCACGATAAATTCGTCCTATCCATGTTTATTGGTTCTTTATGAGATTCAAATGGGTAGCTCTGACAAAAATGATGAGCTGGATTAATGCTTTTCTCTCATCTGGCTGGGGTCAGGTGTGTTGAGTGATGAAAGAAGTGCCCTAATCAGCTGTGGTGGGCTGGCAGGGTTCACAGTCTTCTCTCAAGACCAAAGTTCCCAATTTATTTGAGAAGCCCAGTAAGACATTGACAAAATTCCCCACTGACATGGCACAAATGTAAAGATCCATCTGAATAAACAAAGGTGGCACCTAGATCTTTCCCCATAGAGGGATCTTTACTACCCCTCAATTCTTCCACTGAAACCCAAGATGACAAACTGTTTGCTGTTGATGTCCATTTACTCCCTGATTCTATATCTATTGTAAACAAATGAGAGCCTAAATGCAGGCACGAGTGTGGTCCCGTGATCACCCAGACTGTCTGATTACTCATATGCTCCCTGGTGCAGTTTTGGCCCAAGATGGTGCCAGGACACAGTCTGGTGGATGGCTGAGCCAAGGGACCGTCTCCTGCAGGTTTGTGGGATGAGGCAAGCCTGTTTCACAGAGGAAGAGTGTTGAGGTGTGTGGCTGCAAACTGTGTTGTACTTGGCCCCAGAGCCAAAGAACAACCCCTACTTCATTTTGTTCAGTAGTATAGACATAGCCTGTGGAGACAGACAGCAAAAGGGCAAATTAGTATTTAGTTGGCATGTGAATTTATGTTCTTTAGGAACAAAAGGAGAGCCATCTGCTCATTGTGTCTCACAGGAGGTGGGGACTTTCGTACACAACCAGCCTCTGCTGGATTCCACAGCACCATGGAATGTGGAGATGTGGCAGGCCCTCCAAGTAGTGTCCTGAGAATATTCGGTGTGCCCCTCTGTGTTGGGTCAACCTACCCTCTGGTCAGAGAAAGGCAAAGATCCTCATCTCCTGGCACCTTCCTAGAAAGAATGCTCATATCTCCTGAATTTCCCAGCTTTCTGAGGCTGATTTTTGGGCTGCACACATGCATTTGTCATTGCAGGACTGTTTGGGAACACTTGGGTCTGTGCACACTGTTACATTACAGTGGGGTTTCTTTAAACAGTTCTGGGCAGAAACCAGGAAAACAGCCTCAAAGTCTTTTTGTAGAGGAAGTGGGAAGCAGAATTGTGTGCACATGGCTTTGTAGCTGAGGTCCCCTCCTAGGTCTTGGGTCTCATGTAGAAACCTAAACCTAAGTCCAGCCTGTTGTGTGCAGACCTCCAGCTCCTCTTCAGGTCCTCACTCCAGCCCTGTCTGCCTGTTGTCTGAGCCAGAAGGGAAAATCCTTACAAATGAAGAAGCATGTCAAAATCACAGACTTCACTGTCATTCCTGTGATAAAGCATCACCCAAGCCCTTCTCTGAACAAATATAAACCATACTCCTTCAATCCTACATCTTCATCAAGGCTGCACACAGACAGCAAACTAACCCCAGCCCCAAACTAGCACACTCTCAGTGCTGCACAAATCACTCCATAACATCTTCCATCATCTCTGGTGATTAAACAAAGCCCAAGAATGTGAGAAGAGAAATTTCCTTTGCTTCCCAATAACCCCCATGGTTGCCCCTTACCAGTAAGACATCTTCTCTCCCATCTCACCTTGCTCAAGGTTTCTTGGAGAGAAAGACTGGAAAGGGGAAAAGTGTATATCTGTCTCATTCATGCAAATCCTGAACAGCTTGTCACAAGGCTGATGGATGAGATGCAAGGAATAATGCAGTTTGTTAGTGCCTATGCTATGATTGCATCCCCCTGCCTGCCTGTCTACATTCAAACCTCCTAAGATTTGTTACAGGGAAGCCTATAGGGCAGTCTCTGTCTTGAGGAACATGCAATGAAAACAAGAGTCTCCAAGGTAAGCAGGCACACCTTGCTCTGCATGCTCAGGCATGGCATTGCATGGGTGTGGGCATGACACTGCAGAAGAGCTTGGGCCACAGTAGTTGACCATCCTAATGACCACTCCCCCAAGCACTGTGATGGCACCATGCAGGACATCGCACTGGGCTACAGTGTGGGCAGGTGTATGTTGACCAGGCCAATCCATTTTGGTAGGGGAGTTAAGTGACACGGATGAGACTTGTGACACTCCATTTAGTTTCAGGCTGTGGCCATGGTTTGTTTAGCAGCATGGACATATTTCTTGTGGCTTAGGGGTGGTTATTAATATTCCTGCACCTCTCTATAAGAAATACAAGGGTGGTTATTTAAGGACTTAACAAAGTTCATAGAATCATAGAACATAGAATCATAGGGTTTTTTGGTTTGGAAAGCACCTTTAAAGAACCTCTATCCCCTTCCTCCATGAATAGGGACATCTTTCATTAGATCAGGTTGCTCAAAATACCATCCAACCTGACTTTAAACACTGTTGATGATGGGACATCCACAACTTCTCTGAGCAATCTGTTGCAGTGTTTAATTACTCTCATTAATTTTTTTTTCCTCATATCCAAATTAATTATACCCTCTTTCAATTTAAAACCACTACCTCTTGTCCTGTCCCTGTAGGGGTTGGTACAAAGCCTCTGTCTTTTTCAGAAGTTCCCTTTATACATTGAATGACTGCAATTAAGTCTCCCCAGAGCCCTCTCTTCTCCAGGCTGAACAACCTCAACTCTCTCAGCCTGTCTTCATAGGAGAAGCATTCCAATACTCTGACCATTTTTGTAGACCCCCTCTGGACCTGCTCGACCATCTCCACATCCTTCTTGAGTTGGGGACTCCAGAGCTGGATATCATATTCCAGGTGGGGTCTCACGAGAGTGGAGTACAGAGAGAGAAAATCATCCCTCAAAATGCTGGCCAGGAAAAGACTGGCTTTCTGGGCTGCAAGTGCATATTTCCAGCTCTTGTCAATCTTTCAGAATCCCCAAGTCCTTCTCCATATGGCTGCTCTCAATCCATTCACCCCCTAGTCTTTACTGATATTGGGGATTTCCCTGATGTAGTTCCAAGTCCATCTGGATGCCCAATGAAAGACTGAAATTAAGTCTTGTCCTCTAGCTGTACCTTTTCATCTCCTACAAAGAAGTGTAGACGCTTCTGAGACTGCCAGTTGCATCCAGACCATTGTGTTTAACAGCAAATGATGGACTTGTCCTCTACAAATTCCCTAATCCATTTTGGCACTCTTTTATACCTTTAGACTCCACAGAATCCTGTGGCAACGACGTCCCCAATTGAATTATAAGCTGTATGAAAAAGTATTTCCTTTTGTTTGTGTTCAGACTTTGGGGTCAGTGAGGATGGCTTTCTGCGTCATGAATCTTAATTCAATGCCGCTCCCCATGTCTCTCAAGAACCTTGGAGAGAAGGTGCTGTTGAAATGCACATATTTACCATTCTTCTGTTTTTTAAGTTTGGGTTGCAGACTTCTGTTTTTTCAAGGTCATGGCTGGATCCAAACCCAAGGAAAACTGGGGCTTTAAAGGGAATCAATTGTGTTTCTGATGCTCTCAACCTTTGGGGTCTGTGATCAGCTTGATGGAAAGGTCCCACACTGTGCTTTATCTCTACCCTCTCTAAATCACTGGGAAGTCCCTGTATTTTTTTTTTTTTTTACATTACTGTGGCACTTCAAAACCCCTCACTGCACATTGTAGAAGTAACTGGAATTACTCCCATTGCTACTGCAATCCTATAGCTCAAACTCTCTTGTGCTGCTCACTCTATGGAGATCGAAAGTAAGGCAAAAGATGGTCACAGTTCTAGTTTTTCTCAGAGGACCTGTATTTCAGGTGTCTCTTGTAGATACAGCCAGAAACTCTGTTCCTTCTGCTGAGAAGTACACAAAAATTGCGGTTCTGAGCAATAGCATCTTATGGTCCTTCTGTGTGCAATTTAGAAGACATCGTCACTGGGCATTGGAAACAGTGCCTAAAATTACGAGATGAATGTTGTCAGAAAGGGAAACATTCCCAATCCAGTTTTGACTGTGCTGAGACTGCAGCATTCAAAAATTGAGCCCTTCAGGGCTGCTTTAAAATTGGACTCTGATGTAATCTTTCCTTCTTTTCCCAGCTGCTGACAGGGAAATCTGTCCACATCATTGGGGTAGTGTCAATACTGTTTGTCAGATTAGGGAAACTGAGGCACAGTCATTGAGACAGCATACAGAGCTGTGGAATGAAACAACAGAATTGCACACATTAAGTCTTTTGTATATCCAGAGCTAGTTGAAGGCTTCTGGTTGTGGTCATTCTCTGTTGCTGATGGTACCCAACTGTGTAAGAATCTGGATGACACTGAAATAGAAATACACTTGCCTTATGCTGGAAGAAAAACTAGTACTTGAGCTAGTGTAGATCCTAGTCTGGAGCTGGCTTCAAAAGCAGGTATTTGAGTGTTCATCCCCTTTCTGTCCTTTTGTTTGTCCAGTCCAGCCCCAGGCTGCATGGGGCAAGCAAACAGCATTGGAACTGAAAGACACCAACGTTTCTTATATCCTCTTGGCCATCTCTGTACCAGTAACTCCAAAAGGCAAAAATATGGCCTGAAACACTGTCCTATCACTGTATATACGTCTTGGGACACTTTCTAGCAAGGCTTTGGCTCCAGCCAACAAACACCACCCCCGACCATGCCTGAGCACAGCTCAGGAGAGAGCACCAGGCACTGTAGTAAGGCTGTTCTGCTTTGGGGAATAGGCAGTTTGGCCACATGGACATGAGCTGTGTGAAAGCTCTTGGCCTCAGGGGCCAGAAAATTAGCCCTGATGCATATGATATATGCAGAACGCACAAGTAAGCAGCACTGGGACACCTACTGAGCTCTGGTGTGTGTGTGTTCAACCCAGTGAATTCCAAAGCCTCATTTTCTGTTTGCCAACCACTGCTCTTGCCACACAAGTTTGAGCTTCAGCATGCACACACAACCCCTCCCTAAACAGCCCTGTTCCCTGGGGGCTCCCACTTAGCTCCCCAGCTAACGCCAGTGCTTTTAACCTCCAGCTGATTTTCCAATCAATCGCATCCTGGTCCCCAGAACAAATGACAACGATGGAAACAGTCTGGACCCTGCCTGATTTCTGCCACTCATGAGAATGACCTTGTCCTCAGAGGCCCTCTTGTGTAACCCTCACACACAGGAGTGGGGTGTGAGAGTACAGGAAAACACCCCAAAGGGTGAAAAAGATGTAGTAATGTGGTAACCTCCACCAGCTTTTTCTGCTAAGAAACTTGTAGTCTTCTTGAGTTTGCTATGCAGTTGCACCTAACCTATCCTTGCATCATCCAGTCCTTGAGAAACTCCCAGTCCTGGTGGTATTCCCAACAGGCCACGCCTGTAACATTATATGCCTGTCAAGGAAAGCCAAGGACAAATACAGCAACAGCTCAAGGTGAGGTCATGTATAAAAGATGCCAAATACACATACAGCATATATGTGAAGCTGTGTTAGATCCAACAGAAGGTGCTGCAGAGCCCTAGGCCATTGGGCAGCCACATCTGGGACCAGATGGAGCACATCTGGCCCTCCTTGTCTGTCTGGCTTTTCTCCATAGAAAGTTTACTGGGTCCTAAATTTGAGAGTCCAGTCTTGCTGCTTAAATGTCTTCTGATCCCACTTACTGAAAGAAACTATGCAGTGCTAGGAACTGATCCTGACCTGCCTACATTCCTGCCTAAGAGTTTTAGTTCTTGGCCCTCTTCAACCGATGTGATCTGGAACAGAGACCTTAGTCTTTAAGGCTGTTATTCTCAGGGTGAAGTCCTACTGTGCTGGAAATGAATTACACTCTTCATCACTTTTCTGAAACTTTTCAGATCACAAAGCACTGGAGAAAAGCAGAGGATGCTTCTTGCATCCATATTTACAGGTGGGAAAACTGAGGCTTGAATTGACAGAGATGCTTAATTAGGAGCAAGCACTACTTCTGGAGCCAGGATTAAAGTCTGGTCTCCAGATCCCCCAAAACAGCATCTCCTTATTTGGCCATGGGTGAAGGGGATCAGAAATGGGATACTTCAACTCAGGCTCCGGGGCTCTAGAGTTTCCACGATGTGACTGAAAGCCTTCTGGGTCATCCCAGTATCATCTGTTTGTATATAGAGGCTCTCAGTCCTCCCTTTCCTGAAATCACTTCTTCCAGCCATTGAAAGTCCAAATGGGACTGCAATTCTTTCCCCACAAGCCAATTTCCATCATGGGATCTGATGTTACGCATCCTACTCATGCTGTTCCTACAAGTTGCTACATGTTCCCTGGAGTCCATCTCCCAAAGAGGCTGCTTTTCCAGGTTAATGCTGAGAGAAATTTGGGATGAGGAATGCTAGTGTGAATAGGTATCAGTTATTAATATAGCAGGCAGGTGAGAATCAGACTGTCTCTGCACTCGGGAAGTGGCTGTGCACTGAATCAGCATGAGACTTACAGGATTCCCTAGTCTTAGAATACCTATCAAGTCATACTTTTGCTCTTTCAGGTCCTAGCTTTCACTAGATTCTGCTTTGTCAGAAAGCAAACATGAATTTCTGTAGATAAACTGTTGCTGGGAACACCTGGAGTGAAGTAAATTGTCATCAAAAACAGAACAGAAGGAAAATGGATCATTAAAAATAATACTAAGGAAAACCCTGATTCTAAATGCTGATTTTATAAAAAATGCACTGCTTCAGAACTGATCCAAGCCCTATTTCTCACTAGCTGCTCACCAGGGCTAGCTCCTCTCCTTGCAGCAGATCCACTGCAGCCAAAGGACAGCCAGGTCATAGAATCATGGAATCATAGAATGGTTTGGATTGGAAAAGACCATGAAGGTCTCCTAGTCCAACTCCCCTACACTGAGCAGGGACATCTTCAACCCTATCAGGTTACTCAACAACCCATCCAACATGACCTTGAACTCCTCCGGGCATGGGGCATCTACCACCTCTCTGGGGAACCTGTTCCAGTGTTTCACCACCCTCACAGTAAAACTTCTTTTCCTAATATAGTCTACACATCTCCTCTTTAAGTTTAAAATCATTATTCCTTGTCCTATTACCTTCTTGACTCCTCTTTCTTCTGTCAATTCACAGATGCCCCCGTGTTTTGCCAGGCATTTCCAACACTCTTTGCTCATTTACCTCAGTAGCAAAAAGAAAATTTCCAAGCAGCTTTTTTTTTTTTTTTTTTTTTTTTTTCCTGCTAGCAGTTCCTTGTGAATAAGGGCAGAGCATACCCATTTCCCATGTTTTTTTTCAGAGTTGCAAGGGATTGAGCTTTTTCAGGATCAGGGATATTTTGTTTGATACCTGGCAATTTCTTACAGGGAAATGGGAAGCCCCAGGGAAGGAGGATTAGCTTGATGAGAGTGGCTTTCACCCTGCTGGGATGTCAGCCCTGTGCTGAAGTAAGAAGGAAAAGCAGAGGGAGGTAAATCTTGAACAATGGCACATCTGAACAGGTGGGCAGAGAGAGGGGAGTTGAGGAATGACTGATCTAGTGGGACTAGATCAGGCTGAGAGTGTTGGGAGAGCAGTGGGGAAGGATGCCCTTTCTGCAGTCATTGTGTCGATATTTTTTCCCCCTTTTTTTCGTTGGAATGTTTGTGTGTATATCTAAGAGTGCCCTCCATTGGCCAGATCCATGCTGCTGCAACGAGACTCTTGTGTCACCAACACAACTGAGGAAGGTGGTGGATGCACAGCTGGGGAGGTTGCCCTTCCCACGTGTGAGGACTCTTTCCAATGCACAGATCCTGCAAAGCAGGGCACATTGCAGCAACTGCCTGCACTTCACAGGCTCCTCCTGCTCATGCAGAGCTGAAATCTCTGTGCTGGGGCATGGGCACAAAGTCAGACACAGCCATGCAGAGGTGTCCATCTGGAAATTGTTAGTGGGACAGGACAAATCGTGCCTTGGGGCAAATCAGGCAGGGGGTGGAGGCCGTTGTAGGTAGAAGCTAGGAAAGCTCTGATCCCTCCTTGCTCACACACCTCCCACACTGGCTGCAGCAGGGGATGCTGGCAGTGTCCCTGGGACGGACATAGGGTGTGCTTCAGGCACATGGAAATGAGCAGAAATCCAGCAGGAGCATGAGGGTGGTGGAAAACTCCAGCCTCAAACTCAGAGACTTTACCATTACTGCAGGAAGATAGGCTACACCACCACCTTGCCATGGCTTTTCAGGCTCCTAAATTTACTTGTACCAGTGCTAGCTGGATTCCTTTGGTAGCCCAGGTACCAGGATTAACATGGTTCAGTCCCTGCCTGAGTTTGTTTAAGCTGTGAAGCTCTGTGTCAGGTTGTGTTTCTGAATCATGCATAGTCCAGTGACCACCAGAGTGGGATGAGAAATACTCATCAAAGAAACATAAAAAAATACCAGGGCTCTAGGCAGTGGTGTGAGGGTGCATGGGTCATGTCGATGGATCACATCTCTTCATAACTCTATGTTTTATCATCTCTTCATAACCCTCTGCTTAATCATCTCTAATACACACATAGAGAACTCAAGGGCCATTTGGACCAAGCTTTTCTAGTCTTTTTCTGTGGGTTACTTGAGACCAACACCTGTATTCTGCTGGAGTCACACACACAGAGAAGACAATATTTTTGCCATTTGTTTTGTCCTTAAGAAATTCAGGCAAGGGACATCCCAGAATGGATGAAGCTTTGAGCAACCTGATCCAATGGAATTTGTCCCTGACCATTGCAAGGGGGATGGAACTAGATGATCTTTCAGGTCTCTTCCAACCCAAACCATTCTATGATTCTATGAAGTTACTTTACAGTCACCTGCTGTCCCCAGGTCTTACTCCAGAAAAGACTTCTTTGCCAGATGCATTTTCAAGGCACAGGGCTGGAAGAAAATGGCAGGAGGTATGGCACGTTCTTCAAGTTTGAGCCAAGAGATGGGACCAGGCATCTCTCATCATACAAAATTACAGAAATAGTCAGGCTGTATAGACATTACCTGTGGCAGCTACCATGGAAATATGTGCAAATTAGCTTGTGTGCCATAGGAATGTGATCTCCAACGCTAGAATAACCTGTTTTTTCATTAATTTAATATCACAAATCCAGATGCAGCCTGTAAGCTCCGGTGCATGTCACTCTTGCAATTTTTTGAGGGTTAAAGTGTCTATTGAAATGCAGCATCCAGGCAACTGTTCATTGAATCTTTCCTCCCTGCCAGGTTCAACATGTCTTCAGTCAAAGATCTAGGTGCGGAGAGGCTTCTGCCCATTCACTTCTGCTCTAAGTAAGATTCCCAATTCAGCAAGGATAAGTTGAAGGAGAAAAAAAAAATGTTTATGTTCCTTATGGTGAAACCTCCCAGATGGGACTACAGTCAGGGGAAATCAATTCTAAGACCTAACAACCGTAACACAGCGTCCCATTAATGGGTCCATTTAGTTAAAGTTTGTTGGCTTTCACAGTGCTTTTCCCAGAGAGGGGCAGAGAGGGGAGATGCATTTTGTTCTCTCTGCATCCTCATTCAGTAGCAGGGTTGCGGCCAGCGTGAGAAAAAATGGGTTTGTGGAAAGTGGGTGGTTTGGGCTAAATCCCATGCACTGAAGTCACTGTTAGGGACTGGATCTCCGCGCAAGCCCTGTCTCCTAATCATTTTGTTGCTATGGAGGCACTGCTGGCTCCTGCTTCCAACCAGGAGAGGCAGTTTTTTTCATGGACTGGACCAGAGGTTATGATGATGTGTGGCTGAAGCATAGGTGTGAAGGTAAGACAGACTCTGTCTTTGCAAAGGCTGCTCAGACACTGCCCTATAGCAAGAGAGAGGTGAAGCCATGGTCCCCTCCTCTCTGCTCTCTTTCAGAATCTCAGCTAAGCAAGCACCTTTCACTCACTAAAGCTGATATTTAAGGCAGTCACAGTTATTTCCAGGCTACTCCTCCTGCTAATCAGGATGACCTCTCTGGAAATTTATAGGATGTTTGGTTAATGCCTGTGTTTTTTGTTGCAAGGAAGCACTGCTTTGAATCTGCTCAGCAGGCTGTTTCTGAAATCTGGCCCCTGAGGCAGGCAGGAGTCTGGCACAGGGAGATTTGCACTGCAGAGCTTTGCAGGCTGCAAACCACTGTCAAGAGTGGGGACCTGACTTGTAAAAAATTTAAGTGCAAATGTATTTGGACTCCATGCTGATTAGTATCAGGTCTAACAGACACTCAGGAAGCTACTGGCAGAGGCTGCAGTGATTTGAAGCTCAGATGAAACACAGTTTTGAAAACAGTGGATATGACTTTTGAGTTACCTAACCCTTTCCTCCCCAGATTAAAAAAAAGAAAAAAGGCTTTTGAGTAAGAGGGGAGATGCAGAGACAAAACTTTGATATAGAGAGAGGAAAGAAACCAAGGGATGAATGTGGAGAGGCATTTGGCTTCTCATCTCTTCCCAGATGCACAGGATGGTCTATGGACTTCATCTTTTATTTGTCAGTCTCTCCTGGGATTGAATTTGGCTGCCTGAATTGCAGATTTGCTGGGAATTTGTATGGTTGCTGTGAAAGCTTCCTCTGTTTGCAGTCTGCAAAAGCAGAGCCTGGTAGCAGCGTGGGAGTTGGCAGGACTAGGAATGAGTGCTGAGGACACCATGGGGCTGTGATAAAGGTCAGTGGCTGCAATGAAGATGTTTTTTCCCTCACCTCTTGCAGCAGGTACCCCTCTTCATAGACTTTCACTTTGGTGAAAGTCCAGGTGCCAGCATGGTCTTTGATCACAGAGAAACACATTCCAAATGATCTACATTATTCTGGAGTTGCAGCCCAGGACAATGTTAACATCTCGCACACAGATTTCAATGAAGAAGCCCTGAGCACCTACTTTTCACTAACCTGTGGACCATGGTGCTCTTGAAATCAAGGCAGTAGTCTGACTTGGTAAGGAAAGGTCTTCCTTCCAGGAGTCAGATCTGTCATTGGGCAGCAGCCTTGTTTTGGCATCAGCAAATGCTGCAGGGCCAGGGCAAACTTCAGCTAAAGGAAAGCTCTTTTTTTTTTTTTTTTTTCTCTACCTGGGGTGAGCCAAGAGGGCAGAAAAGCAAAGGTAAGAAGAAAATGAGTTGTGGCTGCATCCCCAGCAGTGGGATAAGCTCTGCCTTTTGCACTGAGGGTCTACCACTCCTGCAATGGTCAATAGACACCCTCACTGCATGAGGAAGAGGTGCAAAAGGAAGAGTCCACCCACTAACACTGTTTCCCCTTCTTTCTCCTCCCCTGTCTTCTTGTTGAGGTCTTCTTGGAAGGAGACTTAGAAGATCACAGAGGACACAGGAGTTACTTTGGCATGGAGAGGGGCTCAGGGATCTGGACACTTGAACTTAAGAGGATATCTGGGCTACAAAGGATTGTAGGGGACGGGTCCCATAGGGCAATATAAGAGGGATATTTCCTTTACTGAAGGGCGTTTGGTGGCTGAAGGTCATCTTGATAGTGGCAGGAGAGACTCTCACTCTTTGAAAGTTCTCTGTGCCCGGCTGCAGTAGGACAGGTTTTGGGGTGTCCTGCACACAGTGAAAGGCAGGATGGTTGACTGATATGGGAAGACCTTATATTTACATCTATCCCCCTTTTTTCCTCCTGTGCTGGGTCCATGGCTCCTGCTGTCCTATGTGGTCTCAGGGCTAGACCAGGGTTGGGGCACTGAACAATTCCCTTCTACTGCACTGGTTTGGTGGAAGAGAAGGGAGTAGAGAGAAAAAGACAGACAGAAAGAAAAAAAAAAAAGGATTGGCAAGGGAAAAAGGGGGGCGGATGCCTACCTTTATTCCACCTTCCCCATATGCATGCAGCCTGAAGTCTACATGGAACCAGCACCCTGGTTCCACTGGAATGGAGAGAGCTGGAAACTCCCTAAAACGGTGTCTGTGGTGATCAATTGTGTTTTCTTCAGGAAGTGGGCTGGAAGGGCTGGAAATCACTGCAAATGCTCAGCTCGGCAGAGGGGCACTGCACAGGCAGAAGGATATGTGAAAGTGGGGTCACAGCTGTGTTGTGCACTACTGTGAGTGGGTGACAACTGGGGATTAGGACATGCCAAGGATGAGGAGACCTCCAAATCTTGCATGGAGATTGCAATAGAGGGTTACATTTCCCCTCAGTGAGAGATGTGCTGGGACTGCAGACGGTATGTGGATTCTCAGCCTTGCAAAGGATTAATAAAAAAAATCAAAACAAAACACAGCACCACGAAAACATCCAAATCTCTCTTCTTTTTCTCCCCTCCTCCTTCCCTTCCCTTTTTTTTCCAGGTGGTGTTTATGGCCACAGGAGGGAGCTCAAATCCAGACATGGGAGGATCGGCTTGATTTCGGATCCAGAGCCTCTTAAACTCTCAGTTTTCCTCTAAGCTGGTCCCTGTTATGTCCAGGATCTGGCGCCTGCTTGACATTTACTTTGAGTTCCAGAGGACCAGAGACCTAGGATGAGGAGCATTGGATCTGCCCTGAACCTGCTTTTGGTATCGCCACTCTACTTTGTGTGGACCGTGGTCGCTCTGGACCTGGCACAAACTCCCTGCACCACTTTGGTCCAAGGGAAATTCTTTGGGTATTTCTCCTCCTTTGCAGTCTTCCCATTGAATTCCTCTCTCTGCTCTTGGATTATCCAGAACCCTGACCCTCGGAGGTACACCTTGTACATGAAGATCTTAAAACCCACCAGCGTATGTGACCACCAGCACATCCGCACCTACCAGTTTGACTCCTTCCTGGAGTCCACTCGCACCTACCTGGGCATGGAGAGCTTTGATGATGTGTTAAAGCTCTGTGATGGGTCCACCCGCTATGCCTTCCTCCAGTCCAACAAGCAGTTCCTCCAGATGAAGCAGACTGCACCACCGGAGCTGGAGAGCTGGCCTGTGCGGTGGAAGCCCACAAAGGCTCAAGAGAGGGACTTCTCGGTGGAGTACCTCGTGGTGGGCAACAGGAACCCTAGCAAAGCTGCTTGCCAGATGCTCTGCAAGTGGCTGGATGCGTGCTTGGCCATCAGCAGCAGCTCCCACCCATGCGGCATTATGCAGACCCCGTGCTCTTGCTCTGGAGGGGAGGTCCTAGATCAGGCCAGCGAGGTCGTAGGGTTCACAAAGAAGAAGGAAGATTGCTATAAGGATGGGATTTACTTGGAGAACTGTATGAGCAGCCCCAAGGACAGCAGTGGAGTGGAGTTCCTGGGTAAGTGAGGGGCAGCAGGGTGTGCTTGGGAGGGAGGGCTGGTTGGGCTCCTCTCACAGGTCTCGCCCTGTCCCTCTGTGTCTGAATCTGTGGATGCTTGGTGTGAAAAACTTAGTTGCTAATTGACAGGCAGGTCTAGTAACCCCTGGTGGGCTCTTCAGGAGCCTGTGACTCGAATTGTGAAGCAGCTTTTCCTAAATATACCCCAAAAAGTTTAATTCATTCCCGGGGCTTATGCCTTGCTTGTTTTACTTCTGCAGCCTCAGAGTTGCCAAGGGGAGAATCTTACCCACGGGCAAGCAGCTTTCCAGTGTAATTACAGATGTCCTAGAAAAGGCAGGATCCAAGCTACTTCCCGAGGTGGGGTACACTCAGCAGCTCTATCAACCATTTTAATTAATGGGAAAATAATTAATTCTTGGGTCTGGTTCGAGGGAACAGCCACAGAATTCACAATTATTTTCTTCTCAGCCTCATTTTCCTTCCAGAGGTTCTCAGAAAGAAAACTCACCATGCTGCTTCTGAGGGGTAACTTGGTGCCTTTGCTGGGGCGCACTCCTCAGATATCTCAGAAATGTTTTTATGATGATCTTGAGTATTATATGGACCGGAAAGGGACTAAGGACGTGGAAGGGATGTGGCAAAAATGGCTGTGAATACAGGTGAGATGCTCTAGAGGTCTGATGGACATGGATTAAAGGGAGGGAAATGCTCCTTGATGTGGTCTCCACTGGTGCCATGATGTCATGCAAAGCAGAAGGGAATCAAGGGATCCAAAAGTGAGCCCTCTTTCAGTGCCTGTGTCAGATCCACTCTGATGCATTTATTCTCAGCTGCTGTACCACCTGCCAGCAGGGAGGTTATGTAAAGTGCAGGTGTGATGCTAAATGGGAATGTGCACAGCAGAAAGGGAAGCCTCCGATTCAGCGAGGTTCTGACCCATGCCTGACTCCCAGGCTCTCATCTTCTTCAGGTACTAGATTGAATGTTCTCTATCACTGTGAAAATGTAGGCATCCACCTGAGTCTGAGGTTTGGGGTTCTTGCTTGGTTTTTGTAGCCACCCTTAATCAGGGGAAAATTTCTCAAATCAGAAAGGAGAAGGCTAAATTTGCTTGCACTAGGAAGGTGGTTACCAGGCACATGTCCAAGCTGTGTAGTGTGATTTTCTTACAGACCACAGTCTGGTGTTAACTGAGAGATTACTGTATGATCAGGTATTAGTGCTTTTGTCAGTGTATTTTGGGGGGGATTTTATTTCTCACTGATCTGTGAATCAATACGTAAAGACACAAAGCTGAGCCATAAATCCTGCAAATTAGTTCTTCAGCCATGCCTCCCTCCCTGGCTTTGAGTACAAGGCAATATTCACTCTCTAGATTTCTTTGCAATGCCCTTTTCTCCTGTGTGAACAGCTTGTGAGGAGTACCATGTTGGCTGCCTCTTAGGAGTGATGCAAGCTTCGTTAAGTCATGTGCCATGCCTTGCATTTGGTGATTGGATGATTTATGCATTCAACCCAAGCAGCGTGACCTTTTTCATCGCAACCAAAGGTGAAATTTGAAATAAGATTTTCAGCAAATCCTGAAGCATTCAAGCTTAATATTGGTTTTTGTAAAGATCTCTCCTAGTCCAGCTTGAGTGCTTGAATGTTCCCAGAAAATAAATATAAAAGAGGCTCAAAGGTGGCTGAATCAAAATCCTTTTTGGGTATCAAATATTTGTAGAAAGCATAGGTTTTTTGTTTTGTTTTGTTTTGTTTTTTTTACTTGCTGTTAACCTCTGCTTCATGTTGAAGATACAGAATTATCATCTGCAGTGGCGGGATGTCATCTACATAGAAACGATGCTTGCAGGGTGCCTGGCCTCTCCACGTGCTGCTCTGTCTGTCACCATGTCTGTTTGTCTGTTTTGATTTTTGCAAATGCTTGATCAGGAAGATGGAGGCGAGATCCGATTTGGACAGAGAGCCAGCCATCCCTTAACAGCATTTTGTGGGTGGAATATTTTGATAGGGTTCCCAGTTTCTGAGTGGTGGTGCTCATTATTGCTGTCATTGTTGTCCTGATTGTATTTGTAGCATTATTTTTTCTACAAGCTTGTTATTCCTTCCCTTCCTGATTCCCAAGTCATTGTTTTTGAGCCTGTGTTGACGTTTTCATCTTTGAACAGGGCTGCACAAGTGTTGTACACACCCAGTCTGATGATTTTCAAGGCATCTAAGGAAATTACAGATACCCAGATACCACCCCAAAACTGTGGAACTTGACTTTTCTTGATATGCCTCTTCTATACCTGGAATATTTCCAAAGCAAATGAGTGGGTGCAAATCTTTAAAGGCCTTGGAAGCAGCTGTGCTTTGGCTCACAGAGTCTGTGGGTGAGAACCTTTTGAAAAGCTTCCCTCCCCATCCCTGGGCACTGGTTTACCAAAGAATGGAGAATGCATGTACATGGCTGTGTGCTGCACTAGACAGTGTCTTCTCTATGGTCTCTGAAATCACTCAAGAGTAGTCCAAGAATAGATCTGTTGGATTGGATGTTGGCTTTGGTGGCCAAAGAGCAGAGATGGGAGATGAGCTTCTGCTGCCAACCCAGGCCACAGATCTCCTGGCCACAGCTGAGAAGTGGGACTAACGATCCTGTTACTCCAGAGCTAATGGAACACTCAAGAAACCTAAGCAAGCCTGATTTCACTCATGACCAATGAGTTTATGCTTGGCTTAGGTGCATAGGGAGGTCTGTGGACATTTATGATGGGCCTTCACAAAGTCACTCTGCTGAAATGGCATTGCCTTGTCCACAGCATCTATTCTTCAATGTCTGGAGTTAGGAGAGACTACTCCAAATTTACTGCCCAGGTTTAATGAGAAACCCTTTTTTGTACTTGCTGTCCCACACAGACATTACAGAGGTGACAGTGGGCAGTGGTGGGAAGAATCTTTCAGGGTGCAGAGGTGGCAGGAGATATTTCAGTGACTTGCTGCACATGGAGCTTGTCCTGGTGATCAGCAAGAAGTGCTTGGTAATGTATTGGTAGCAGCAGCCCTCCCCGTATATCTCCCCTCCTTGCTGCAGACCCTCAAGCTGCTGCTCCAGGAAGGCTTGAACAGGAGATTTTTTTTTTTAGGAGAAGATAATTCAACAGGGAAAATATTTTGGAACAGCATCAGATCTCCCTTAGCTACTCAGGAAATATGGGAAGAAGACAGAGATCAGTTGTAGGTATTGATGTTTAAGGTGAACGCTCTTTTAAGAATGCAATTAGGCATTCCCGTAATAGGCTCACACACTGGTCTGGGGTAGGAGACCAGGGGCTGAAGATGGGAAAGCATCCTGAAGCACTGGGCATTGCGACTTCAAGGTCTGAAAATTCTGGCGACCCTCCCAAATGTGAACTGACTTCACAGTAATCAGAGCTGGAGCTGTAAAAAGGATGCTGATGTGACACTGTAATGAGAGAAGGTTAAATGTGTGCTTAAGTGCTGTGCTGAGTTAGGCACTTAATGAATGTCTAATTAGTTTTGTCTCCACTTAATCTGTTCCTGGAAGGCCATTGCAGTGTTGTCACTTTTTTGTGGCCCGAAGAGATAGCCAGTATGCTCTGGTCCTTCTGCTCTTTGTAGCCTCATCTCAGAGTGATCCAAGATGCTGACTGCAAAACAGCGTTAACTGTGTGCCCCTCAAAAATATTATTTGCTCCCTGGTAAAGCCGATGGCTCCAGGGCTGGAGGAATTTTAATAATGAGTGAGTCTGATTGGTTCAATGTCTTGGTCAGAGAACTTCACAAATTCATTCCAACAAAGAGCTCGAAACTGAGATTTAAATGGAGTTTCTTAGTTCTCAAAAAAAAAAAAATAAAAATATTGCTAGTCTGACGTGCTGGGGATTTTCCTGCCTTTTTGATAAAATTTTCCATTCTTTTGCTGTTCCCATTGCTCTGAACAAACACAGACCCTCCTGATTCACACATGAATATCACTTCAAATTTGTTGGTGATATTTCACCTTCAAGCCTTGAGATGTTTTTCTGCCTCTGTCTGCCAGATGAAGAAGTCATCTAATACCCATTCTCTGTTGTTTGGAGAGTCATTTATAGACTCATGAACAAGTTGCTTCTTAAACCCTGCTCCATACATCTCTCACTGCAGGACATATCCCCCAAACCTTGGGGGTTGTTGGGAAGCTCTGGTTCATGCTTGGCCAATGCTTGGTTCTGCTGCTCAGAATGTGATGTGTCCTCAGCAGGGCTGATGTTCTGCCTGGACTTGAGGCTGAGTGCCTTGCTGAACCAGTCCATGGTGTGGAAGCAAGCAGAGACACAGGACAAATAAATCATCTGTCTTCCTCTTTGCTGTAGGAATCATGTTGTGTGGCAGAGCTCTTCTTCCCTTGAATCTCCCCTAGGGCCAGAATAACTTGATAAATAATTTCCTGTGTTTATTGTGAGCTTTAGTGACCATGAAAGCTCAGGAATTAATAAAAAGCTATAATTGGCTGGGGGCAGGCTCTCAAAGCTCTCTTTGACCTCTTCAGCTCCTTCTTACCACACAGTATCTATTGCTGCTGTTCCTGAGGCCCCAACAACAGTTGGGCTTGCAGAGAGAATTGTTTGGCTTTGGATCTGCCTTGGGTTTGCCAACCAAATGGCATAGGGAGGTGGATTGGTGCAGTTTTGTTTCCTCTCCTTCCTCCTGGCATGGAGTTGCTGAAAATGCTTGGGGAAGGTGTGCTGCTTTGCAGTTCTTCTCTGCAACTTCTGTTTGCTTCTGCTGTCTGGTCTGTACACCTTTGAGAGCAGAGCTAGGACGCGGTAGTAGATCACCAGCAAAACATTGGGTAAGGAAGGGCTGGTTTCTGCTCATGTGGTATTTTCCTGTGGAACTCTGCTAAAGGCTTTGTGGTTTTACCTGATGTCTTCCCAGCTAAACTCCAAACCTGAGCAGCTGTGAGCAAGAGCTGATATCCTTTCACAGCTCCCGAAGTAGAAAGTTGAACAGAGCACGGCACATGGCAAACAGGGACCTTCACTACTGTGTTTCCTGCAGTGAATCCTCACTGGACCCATACAGGCAGTTCCTGATGGGTCTGTCCCTCTAGAATGCCATTAGTGGGGTGTTTTATGGATGAGGCAAGTTTGAGTAACTCCCTCCTGGGTACTGAAAAAAGGATTCCTTACTCAGTTTAGACAGTCACAGCTCTATGATCTGTACAAGCTCTCCCTATCCTACTGCTTTCCTTTGGGGTCATTAAAGACCTTGCAGTTAGAATCATAAAATCATTAAGGCTGGAAAAGACTTTAAGATCATCAAGTCCAACCAACACCCATACACCACAATACCTAATAAAGCATGTCACAAAGTGCCACATCTACAAATGTTTTGAACCCATCCAAGGATGGAGACTCCACCACTTCCCTGGGCAGCCTGTTTCAATGCTTTGCCACCCTTTCAGTACAGAAATTTTTTTTTAATATCCAATCTAAACCTCCCCTGACACCACTTGAGATCATTTCCTCTCTTCCTATCACTTGTTGCTTGGGAGAAGAGACCAGCACCCACCTGGCTATAGCTTCCTTTCATGGAGCTGTAGACAACAATAAAGGGTTCACTCAGCCTCTTCTACTCCAGGGTAAACAACCCCATTTCCCTCAGATGCTTGTCATAAGACTTGTGCTCTAGACCCTTCACCAGCTTCATTGCCTTCCTCTGGACACACTCCAGCAACTCAAAGTCTCTCTTGTACTGAGAGTTCCAAAACTGAACACAGTATTCAAGGTTCATCTTTACCAGTGCAGAGTACAGGGGGGACAATGACTTCCCTGCTCCTACTGGCTGCACCATTTCTAATACAAGCCAGGATGCTGTTGGCCTCCTTGGCCACCTGGCTGGCTGATGTTCAATTATGGAGGAGTTTGAAAATACCTGAGCCCTTTCAGTGGAGGAGCAGAGACTTCATCTGCCCATGCTGCTGTTTCAGCACTAAATCCAGTTGTGCCTGTGTCTATATGGACATGTTCTTTTTGGGAGATGAGGTGGGGATTAAAATGAGAAAAATAAAGCATCGGTTCCATTGTGAACACAACAGCTTGTGAACATGATCACAATGCAGAAACATCAGCAATTACTATCTGAATGTGCTGTTGTTGTAGCAGAGAGACTAAAGGTGGAATTTACATCCAATTGCTGAGGGAGTTTCACAGGCAACTACTCCCATCGTTGCTATGAGGGAACTTTCATGGGTAATTTAATGAGTGGCAGCATGGTGAAAGGCTCAGCTTTTCAGTGATGTTTCCTTTTTTTTTTTTCTTTTAATTTGTCATTGTTTAACATCTTGTCTTATACAGGACCCATAGCAGCTGCCACAAAATGCTTTGTATGGGAATAAAGAGTGAAATTTAGATGCACGGAAACACAGACACCAGATTCAAAATCAGCACATCTGCAGTGTAGTTTTAGAACTGTAACCAGTGAATAGGAGAGTGAGGATGCTAATGTCTCAGAAGGGAGGGTGAATAGAGACACTCCTGGCCCCTTTCACCACCAACCCTGACTATCTGATGTGTTAAGGTGATGGGAACAGGCTAAAAAATGGAATAGGTTGTCTTTCCAAGTGAAACTGGAGTTTTTCAAATACCTAATTCACCTTTAAGGTTCCTGACATCTGTGGATTTCCTTGGTGCTGAGGTGTCTGACATGGTGGATCCTGTCTCTCATGGTGGATAAAGATACGGGTTTTCTCCCAGGTTTCCTTGAAATTCATCATTCACATGTTTTCAAGGCTGGTGTTCTCTAATCAAGATGCAAATCCCAAAGACAGGTGAAGTCAGGACTTAGCAGAAGATGGTCTTGGCCCAGCTACCTTGAAGACCTAGTAGATCTCAGATCCAGGACGGCAGAAAGACCTAACAGGCTGGGAACTGAAGCTTAGCAGTGTTGAGAGATTGTCCATGAGTATTCTGAGAATGTATATGGGTGCTCTAGACCACAGTAGTCTCTTTCCATCTTGGGGAGAGAAGTATATTTCACGCCTCTTCCAGAGCATCATGATCACCTCTGCAACTCATCTCTTCTCTCATATTTTCCGTATCTTATTCTGATAATCAATGAAATCTCACAACGTCTATGGATGCTGACTCTGTCACTTGTGGTCCTTTCACACTCCCCTCCACCCCCTCACCCCCTTCCCCCATGGCAGTACTGAAGCAAACTTAGGATTCTTAGCAGATATCCTTTCATGCTACTCTGTGGCATTTCAACCTGGGGAGGATTTAGAAACTGTGTGTCCCTACGGTGGCTCTGCCAATGTCACCTCCAGTTGTCGACACTCCCTGTAGTACATTCAGTTCTTGCAGTCACTGCAGACAGCAATCTGATACTGATATCCTATGTTTCAGCCTTCCAACAAGGGTGAGACAACCAGGCTGGGAAAGGACGTCCTTTAGCACATCATCAGAATTGCAGATCTATCGAGTTTAAATATATCTCTTTTTGTTCCCTGGCTCTGGTTTTAATAGAGCAATAATTGCCACATACCTCATTAAGCTGAATGTTCTCAATAGGTCTTGAGTGGTCTATGCCATTAAACAAACAGTTACCAGCCTGGGATATTTGCCGTGCTTGGAAGTAGTAAGGAAGTGAAGGGACTTGGAGGGATGAAAGCTGCAACTCCAGCCTCTTGATGAGACTGGGCTTCCCTTGCAGAGTGGCTGCTTTGTCCTATCATTCCTGGGGAAGTTTGAGCTGCGTTCTCTCCACAGTGCAGGGCTTTGCTGTGCAGAAACACCAGTAATGAGGGACAGGCACAGAGAGAGGCCGATGTGATCCCTATAAGTGCTATAATAGTTTGTGTTCATGGAGATGATATGGACTCATGTCTGCCAGAAGTGTGATAGGTTCCTAAAGCACAGGGGTGAAATTACCATCAAATAGAATGATTGAATCATAGAATCATAGAATGGTTTGAGTTGGAAGGATCTTAAAGATCATACAGTTCCAACCCCCCCTCCATGGGCAAAGACACTTCCCACTAGACGAGGCTGCTCAAGGCCTCATCCAACCTGGCCTTGAATGCCTCCAGGGATGGGGCAGCCACAATTTCCTTGGGCAACCTGTTCCAGGGCCTCACCACCTTGATTGTGAAGAATTTCCTCCTTACGTCTAGTCTAAATTTTTCCCACTCCAATTTAAAGCCATTATATTACTTATAGCCCAAACAGAAGGGAGTCTGATCCCTCTCCATGTCCTGTGGCAGGAACATAATTAGTGGTGCAGGTCCCTGTTTTTGTCACCTTGCCTAGATGAAAAGGAGGATGCCTGGTCTCTGCGAGCCTGGATATTTGTTTTTCAAAGGAATATCAATAAACATGAGTGATGACAATTTCTGCGCACAAACTCCTCTCTTCCTCCTACCCCTTCCTCCTTTTGTTGTTTTTTCAAAGATGCGTAGATATGGCACATGGGGACATGGTTTAGTGGTGGAGTTGGCAGCACGAGGTTAAGTGTTGGACTGGATGTTCTTAAAGGTGTTTTCCAACCTAAAGGATTCTATATGCTGAATTACAAAGCCTCCTGCTGTGCTGTACACTTCACTAAGCACTGGACAGCACAGGTTTCAGGGAGTCCTGCTGGGTTTGGAGTGACTCTTAACACAGGAGCAGCTCTATAAGTCTGTGCTTGATATGTTGCCATATACTCAGTGTTTGGACAACCACGAGTCAGCATCGATGTGCTGGGGTGATTCAGCCTGGAGGTATTCATGATGCTTTCGTCATTACTCAGTAACGCAGCATCTAAACCTCACTGACCATCTTTCTCACAGAAATTAAATGCTCAAATTTACTTGCCTCTCTAAACTCTCCTGCACCATGTTCAGGTTTTAAATTCAGGGCACACCTTCTTTAATTATCATGAAATTTAGCTAGCTACTGTGCATTAGGGTCAGTCAAGATCAATGGGGGGTAGTGTGACTTGATATCAATAATATTTATAACAGGAGGACAGCCAGCGAGCAGCAGAGGAGCTTCTCATAAAGACAGCTGGCTAGCCAGGGTGGTACTTGCTGAAGAGGAAAAGATGCAGGGACCAGAACAGTCCTCAGGTGGCTGTAGAGAGGTATTTAGAGAGATTGTTTTACATGCTTCTGTGCTTTTGGGACACGGAGGAGTTCAAGAGGCCCCTTTGGGGAGATCAGCCACCTGCGTCTGTGGACCCACTGCAACTGAGGAATTGTTAAGGAGAACAACAGACCTCATGAGAGAGACAAGATGGATCCCACCAGCTGTCGGGGCAGGGATGGCTTTGTTCACTCAGCAGCTCTTGCATGCATTGTGCCACTCTGCGCAGTCCCTTCCCTCCTACTCACCTAGTATCTCTGCCCCATGGGCAGCTCAGCAGTGCCATGTTTTGAGCCTGTTGTCTTGGGAGACAGTGACAAGTTCGATGGGAGTTTTGGTTTGGCATAATTTTGTGCCTGTTGCTGCAAAGCAGAGGAAAGGGGTAGTTAAAAACTTTTCCAAGCCTTTAAACACAATCACCCACCTTCTTCTCCACTCTTGAGCCTGATGAATTGTCCCCAAACCTGCCAGCAGGGAGGATGAGGTGTCATTCTGTCCATTCTAGTCTTAAAAATAAGGCTTTGTGAATAGGGGAAAGAATGAAGCCTGATTTCCTACCGTGTATTCCCCTATTGTAACAAGCCCAGCTCCTTGCACTGCTGTTCATATACAAATCCCTCCTGATCCTCATCTTCCACCAATACCTCCAGGTCTGTCTTGCTACCAGCACTTTCTTGGATCCCCATGTCATTTGCTGGACAGGAGTTGACATGTCTGGAGCATCACTGGCCTGGATGGTGTGTCAAATAACCCAGATAACTGCTGTACTACGTATTTTTCTGGTGAGTGGGATCATTTAGGCTGACCTCATGTTCATCAGAAACCTTTGGGGTGAGACTTGTCTCAAATCAGGCAGACACAAGTGATGATCTTTCTTTGGGGAGCTGCCTGGAAAGGAAATCTGGGCCAGTGTTTCAGTGGGTACTCTGGGACCTCTCCCACATGGTCCCAATACAACCATTGGATTCGCCTGGTTTTGGGGTTACATTTTCTCTCCTGTGGGTGACAAGGCTCCTGTGCTGGGTACTGAAGGCAAAAGGACATATGAAATGAGTAGTATCCCAAGTGAAGAGCAAGAGGAGAGCCAGATTTTGCAATGTATGTTGGGTTACAAACATAACTGATCCATGGGGCTTAAGTCACTCTAGAGAACAACTCAAGTCTGTCTCAGAGATACACAATAGTGTCCCAATATCCTTTTTCTTTTTTTTTGAGAGTGAGTAGCCCCTGACACTTTGCATTTTATAAACATTGATAAATATATGAAATGTCTATTTACTTCTGCCTCCAGAGATTACTCCATTACCTGCTCCAGTACAATTTCCCTCATGTTTCATTTAGTTTTTGCTTCCAGTTGAATATGCTGCCAGTCTAAAGGGGGACAGGCAGGAAAATGTAACAATCTCTTGTCCAGGCTCACCAACTAATTTGCTTCCAAGGCAGGGGTTGCATCTCAGATAGTGCAATGGGGCATTTGGTGGTGGGTGGCTGTGGGACAGAAGCATCTCTGTGAGTGCAAGATCTTTGAGTACAAGCCCACCAAGCACAACCTTTCCCATAACTGCAGGGCTGCTCTGCAGCATCTTCTTTGCTATGCAGTGCTAGAAGCAGCTGATGTCTGGGTCATAGCCCTGGGGAAGCATCTAGGTCACGCAGGAAGAGTGGGTATCACTCTCTGGAGCAGGGCTAGATGGCTAAGGCTGAGCAGGAGAGATGCCATACATAATGCTGAAGGCTTCAAAGGCTTGTGGAGGTGTATTTGTCTTGCAACGTTTCTCTCAGGTTCAGAAAAGAGTTCCTCTTGGTGAGAAATGGCTGGAGAAGAGCAGGCACTGTGCACTCAAAGAAACGAGTTTTAATACTTCAGTAGGAAAGAAATGAAAAGGTGACAGGGGAGAGCCAGAAGCAGCAGTTATAAAATATGAACAATATAGCTAGGTTTCCCTTGCTTGACTGACAGCATGCATCAACACGGTGGGAGGAGGGAGCAGCCAGCAAACCTCTATCCCTCGTCAAAGGTGTAACCCTCTGCAGCTTGTCCAGACCTGACAGCCTGTCCCTGCTGTCACCCAACTGTGTCCACTGACCTGATGTAAGAGCCACATTCATCACCAGATATGCGAACTCTCCCCTCACCTCTTGCTCTACCCTGCCCCTCAGCAGGCTGAAATACACAAATCTGTCCATATACTGGCAGGTCCTGTGCAGAGATGCTTGGATAGGCACACAGCTGCATCAGCACGCATCTTCATTCATGCATGTCCAGAGAGTCAGATGCATGTATACTCAGGCTTTATTCGGTACATGACTGTAGTTATATGGGGATATATGTATATATATAGGCACAGGCTCATGTGTATATGCATGGATGCCCAAGTGTGCATGTATTTGGAGATATTAATGTGTGTTCGCAGCCCAGAAGGCCAACAATATCCTGGGCTGCATCAGAAGCATGGCCAGCAGGGTTAGGGAGCCCCTCTACTCTCCTCTTGTGAGACCCCACCTGGAGTATTGTGTCCAGTTCTGGAATCCCCAATGTAAGAAGGATATGGAACTGTTGAAATGGGTCCAGAGGAGGGCTGCAAAGATGATCACAAGGCTGGAGCATCTCTGCTCTGAGGACAGGCTTAAAGAGTTGGGCTTGTTTAGCCCAAAGAAGAGATGGCTCTGGGGAAACCTTATGACAGCGTTCCAGTACCTGAGCGGGGCTATGGAGAAGCTGGGGAGGGACTTTTTATAAGGGCATGTAGTGATGGGATGAGGGGAAATGGCTTTAAATTGGAAGGGGGAAGATTTAGACTAGACATTAGGAAGAAAGAAGAAATTCTTCTTGATGAGGGTGGTGAGGCACTGGCACAGGTTACCCAGGGAAGTTGTGGATGCCCTTCCCTGGAAGAGTCCAAGGCCAGGTTGGATGGGGCCTTGAGCAGCCTTGTCTAGTGGGAGATGTCCCTACCCATGGCAGGGGGGTTAGAACTGAATGATCTTTCAGGTCCCTTCCAATTCCAACCGGTCTATGATTCTATGATTTTATGATCTGCCTGCACACTGTGGTGTAAAACCACATGCAAATGGGCATGAATGTACCTGCATGCATATGCAAATATGACAATAAACACACGTATAGTGCTGAGCAGAGAGATGTATGTGCTCTGAGTTGGATACACACTCATAAAAATGAGTCTACAAAGGTGTACACATGTACGGCTACCGCACATCACCGTCCTTGCAGACCCCCACAGTCATGGAAGAGGCATCCCACACTTATGAGCATATCCAGGAGCTGAGAGCTCTGTGGGGATCCCCATAACCAGATGCACAGAGAAATAAGGAGCATGCCACTACCCACTCAAGAGAGGGCGTCTGTCCACAGAGACCTGCAGTGTGTAAACTCTCTGCAGGAACAAGATGCTGACTCATCTTTAATCCTTTCTACGTTTCTTCCAAAATGCACCGTGAGGCCTATCTGGAAAGCGAGTGCCTCATGGTACATTGCTGAAGAAACTTGGTTTGTTTATACTTATGAGGCCCTCCCCATGAAAAGTACAACTTATGTTAATCCCCCAAGAGCCAAATTAAGCTAATGGGTTCCCTGGTGTGGCTTGATGGCTTGCTAGGAATGGACAACCTGCATGGTTCAGCACTCATAGGGGACAAAGAAAGGACTTACTTTGAGACTGCGTTTAGTCAAAGCTGTCTCCAACCTACTGCTGGAGGGACACATTTCCCTCTGCCTTGCCCTCCCACAGCATAGCAGTGCAGCACATGCAACAGTCTTTTCCTGCTCTGTAAAATACTTCTGACCTCCTTTCAGGTCACAATGGTTGACTGATGAGATGAACCAGGGAAGTCCTAGTGACCACTGATTCTTCCTTAATGCTCTTTCTGCCCAGATAAGTTGTGGAGTCTCCTTCTCTGGAGATATTCAAAACTCACCTGGATATATTCCTGTGCAACCGCTGTAGCTTTAGCAGGGGGTTTGGACTAGATTATCACCAGAGGTCTCTTCCAACCCTGACCATTCCATTAATGTGTGCTTCTGTGGCTTATCAACAGGAGAGCTTGCAGCACCTATGCCTACAGCATACACACTGGTTTTTGGGAGAGTTTTATGGGAGGTTTCTGACTTTGGAGACAGCTGCTCCTCAACATCTCAGCTCCTTCTTTCCCTACATCCTAGTGTATATGTGGGTACCTATGCACAAGCCACATGCAGCACATCCAGAATCATACACATGCCTCCGCTTCCATGGTCGTTTGTACATGCAGACGAGTACCTCTGACTTCCAAATCATAGAATCATAGAATCATACAATCATCAGGCTGGAAAAGACCCACTGGATCATCGAGTCCAACCATTCCTATCAATCACTAAACCATGTCCCTCAGCACCTCGTGCACCCGTGCCTTAAACACCTCCAGGGAAGGTGAATCAACCATCTCCCTGCACAGCCTGTTCCAGTGCCCAATGACCCTTTCTGTGAATATTTTTTTCCTAATGTTCAGCCTAAACCTCCCCTGGCGGAGCTTGAGGCCATTCCCTCTTGTCCTGTCCCCTGTCACTTGGGAGAAGAGACCAGCTCCCTCCTCTCTACAACCTCCTTTCAGGTAGTTGTAGAGAGCAATAAGGTCTCCCCCAAGCCTCCTCCAGGCTAAACAACCCCAGCTCTCTCAGCCGCTCCTCATAAGGCCTGTTCATAAAGCTCATACAGCTCAGCCACCTCTCTCTAGGAGCACCCCTTGTCTCTGCTGCTACCCAGGATTTTTATCTCAGTAAACAGAGCACTCAGGAACCTGCCAGGGCCAAAGGTGGCTTCGCACCAAAGCCTCTCAGCATTTCCCCACCTCGCTCACCCACCATCTGGCAACTAAGCTGAGTGAAAGCCTATCCCTTGACAAACCACGGCCGCCACCCTGCTCCCACCCTGACCCTTTGATATGTTTTTGAGGAGGGAAGTCGCTCTAAAGCAGATGTTAGAATGCTGAGCTTCATCTCGCTGTCCAATCGTATTGTGGTGTTAGACCAGCCTCACCATAGTGAACAACTGTAGTTTCTCTGCTTTTGCAGGACTATTGCCTTGAGGAAAAGCTACACCGACAAAACTGACAGCATTGTCTACCTCATATTTTAATTAAAACTATACCTATTCACCTTCACCCCATTCTTTCCTTCCATACATTTCTCTACACTCACTCTCTCACTGCAAATGAACATCTAATGTCAGCTGGGGAAAATGCATTCACTCAGCAATTAAATAATTGAATGCTCCTCTGGCAAAATGAACTATCTCCTGCTTTTCTTGTGTTTTACCGCTTTTTTCCCCTTCTTTTCCCCTCTTCTTTCTTCTTCCCTCTGGTGAGATAAGGCTGCCATTCTTGAAAGCCATTTTAAATATTCATGTTTTAATTAATGGACTTTATTGCATGAACTCTGTGTAAGATAATAAAAAAGACTGCCTGAGGCACAACACATTTTTTGTTTGTTCTTGAAAGGGGACTAAGAAGTAAAAAGCCTAATATGTTTCCTCAACAAACATTTGAAAGATACACAGATATGACAGCCGTGGGTCATTTAGCCGGTGGGTCCTTCATAAGCCATGTTCTCCTGAGTACTGCTGAGTATTGCAGTGTGTAACCGTAAGTGTGTAGCACAGTGTAAATCCATGGGCCTCTTACGGGGACTGGTTCCTCCAGACAAGAACAAGGCTCTGCTATGGGCACAGCAGGGCAGTGGTTTGCATCCAGAGGATGTACAGCTCGAGATGGAAGCAGACCTGCAACAACCTACAGCACTACAGGACTGGGGAAGCGTGGCTGGAAAGCTGCCTGGTGGAGAAGGGTGTTGGCTGACAGAGGCTGAAAGTGAGCCAGCACTGGTCCAGGTGGCCAAGAAGGCCAATGGCATCTTGGTCTGTATCATAAAAGTTGTGGCCAGGAGGACCAGGGAAGTGATGGTGCTTCTGTACTCTGCACTGGTGAGACTGCACATCAAGTCCTGTGTTCAGTTTTGAGCCCCTCACTGCAAGAAGGACATTGCTGCAAGAAGGACATTGAGGTCATGGAGCACTTCCAGAGAAGGGCAACAAAGGTGGTGAAAGGACTGGAGAACAAGTCTTATGAGAAGCAGCCAAGGGAACTGGAATTGTTTAGCCTGGAGAAAAAGAGGGCGAGGGGAGACCTTCTCGCTGTCTACAAATACCTGAAAGGAGGTTGTAGCTAGGTGGGTGTTGGTCTTTGCTCCCAAGCAACAAGTGATCCGAGGAAATGGCCTCAACTTGTACCAGGGCAGGTTCAGATTAGACATCAGGAAAAATATCTTCAATGAGAGGGTCCTTAGGCACTAGCAGAGGCTGCCCAGGGCGGCAGTGGAGTCACCATCCCTGAAGGTATTTAAAAGACAGGAGATGAGGTGCTCAGGGATATGGTTTAGTAGTGGACAGGTATGGTTGGACTCCATGATCTCAAAGGTCTTTTCTGACCAAATTATTCTATGATTCTGTGAGGAAAGGACAAGAGCTGTGAGTGTTTGGGGCTGAATGCAATCTCAATCCTTTGCTGCAAACTGAATGTGTGGGTTTTATTTTGGATGATGGTTTTGATAAAATAAAATAGAGTGAAAGTTTGTAGCTGTCCCCTTCCCCAATATTTCTGGGTTGAAAAACCCAAATATTGACTGTATATTTCTGTAATAGATTTTGCTTTTATTGAAGAAAAACAATTCAGTAGAATGCATGAATTTGTGAAACATCTGGTATTGCCAGTTATACATTTTTGCCAAAAAAAAAAAAAAAAAAAGTCATGTTAGATGAAACTTCATTCTATGTGGGCGTTTTCTTATGGTGCAGCATGCTGAAATTAATTTTACATTCCAAGTGCGTCATCTGTGCTGTGCATGGGCCTCTGCACCCAGTTTAGCTGTGGTTTTCTGCTGGGGGTGGTCCTAAGGATGCTAGACCAGAACCTCATGGGGAGGCCTGTGTTCCTGTATCTGCTTATAACCTTGAAGAAATCAAGGCTCTTGTGTGCATGATACACTTAATCTTGTTTTTATCCTTTTATTCTTTTCTTTCTGTATTCTGACTCAGATCTTCAGAGCTGTTGGCATTTTCTTAGAAAACAGATGCACAGTGCCTAGCACTGCCACTCCCTGAGCTATGATTGTAGCTCTTAGTAAGACTGGATGCAAGTAATCATAATAGTTAATGAATACTCCAGTGCTCACTATGGCTAAAATTTGGTGATAGTGCTGCTTCTTTTTCAGGAAAAGTATTGTCTCTTGCAGGGTGACACCCTTGTGCTGAGGCTGTTTTGCTAGCTAGGAAGAGTGATTGTCCAGCATTAAATGAGGTGGGTGGGTTGCACGGAGAAAATATCTTTTAATAGCCCAATGCAAGTTTCATTGCTTCAGTGATAAAGTATACTGTGCCCTGAGGATCTCTCTATCTATCACATTGATTACTCTGTCTGCTATCTGCCTCCTACTGCAGTTTTTCATCCTAAATCAAGAAAGAGCCAGGGTTCACCATTAGCTGCCAAGGTGCAAAGATGGGTCACTGTGATGAGCTGAGGTGAAGGGCTCTGGATTTACACCAGGATAAACAAGCACACTGGTATGCTGGTCTTAGTAATAGATTGTCCAGTGGAGAAGACTCCATTCTATCTTCTAAAGGTGCTATCACCTCTGTTAGGCATCATTTGTGGCAGTGAAAATATTGGACTCTTCTTGCTTGTATGCTACCTGGTTAATGGCTGGGGCATCTGCTGGGGCATCTGCTGCTTCTCTTAGTGTGAGCTACGGGTGACCAGAGTCAAGGTTATTATCTGATGAAGGAACCACTCCCCCATGTGTCTGCAGAGCTAGAGGTGGTTTTACAAAGTCTAAAGTCAATGAAGCAGCTGGAGAACCAGTAAAAGGAGTGAGTCCAAAGTGGAAAATTCTTGCTCAGTGCTTGCAAAACTTTACTTACAGCACTCTGAGAGGAAGTTCAGCTTGATCATTCCCCTCATTATTATATCTGGGACATCCACTTCAGTAAATGATTTGCTGATCTCTGTGAGCCATCAGCCGTATCTCTCAGATCTGTTTTAAGCTGTCTGTCTGCCTGACAGACAACTAGCTAACTCTTGGTGTTGTAGCGACTAACTCCATCTGTCCCCAGTGGAAACATTCACATTTTGGTAAGTCATCCTGAGCTCCCTTCTTAGGCAACAAATAGCTGCTTGAGGTGGGTAGTGGGTATGAGGGCAGGCTTCATCCTATCCCAAAATAGACATTAGAGGGAAGGAGTCAGATCTTTAGCAAAGGGACTGGATAGTTGATTCTGAAGATGAGTACGGTTACAGCTGACATCTCAGGTCCAGTGCAGCCTTGCAGTGGCTATACTTGAAGTGATTTTCTTTGGGCTGAAACAGAGTACCAAGGTTAACCCTGATATGAGCCCATCCCTGGTAAAAAGCACCTGACTTTACTGGCTTCTCTTCATCCTCTTTCCAGGAGAGGTTTTTCTGTGTGAATTATCTCTGAGGATCATTATCAATGATCCTGGAGGTCTTTTCCAACCTAGTGATTCTGTGATTCTGTGATTCTGTAAACCTTTGGGAGGTTTCCCATTTCACGATTGCTGTGGTCTGCTGTTACACCCTGCTCAGCAAGTCTTTAGATTATCCTTCTGCCTGCCCCATCTTGACAATCACCTTCAGCCCCTACCTGGAAGTTGCCTTCCCCATCCTTTAATTACTCTCTTATTTGCTAGCAGGGTGCCACGAGAAGTGGTCCTTGCCCACTTCCTCACTCACCTATCTTAATTTCAAGCTGAGTTTGTGCTGAGCTCTGGCTCACAGGAGAACAGCTGAGATGTCTCTACATTTGGGGTTAATGAGATCCAACCCTGAGACAAGGGTGAAGCTTGGGCACCTGTATTTGTTCACACTTGCTTTGGACTATCTTTGGAAGCCTGTTTACCCTCACTGCACATGATTTGTACACTGCAAGAACAGCTGGGATCAGCTCACACAGCCCTACCCACCAGCCTGCCCCTCTCATCCAGTCATGCAGATGGAAAATCTGGAGCGTGAGACATCATTTGCACTGAGAGGAGTAGAAACCTCCATGCAGTGCTTATTTTGTAGAAATCTAATGCTGAGCATGGTGTGGGCATGTGCCTCTAATGCCATATGACCTGCACCCTTGGCAGAGAAACTGCCCTGAGGCCAAGGCTGGAGGTAGCGTGATGACAGTCTGCGTGCTTTGAGCTTCTTAGGGGCTGCCTCTCACTGCTTTTTGGGCCTTCCTTCTCTATGGCCAAACCTCCCCTTCCTTCCTCAGCAGTGCTGGCAGAGCTGCATGTGCAACCACTTACAGAGCAGCATGTGCAACCACTTGCAAAACTGGGTGGGGAGCCAGCCCAGCTTAAAAAGAAATAAAAAAATAAGGTTTTTGAATTATGCACATAGGCTGATTCACTGTGTGGACCCAAAGGCAGCCATGCTATCACAGGAGGGGTGGTGGGGTTATTTGGAATGAATGGCCAGGGGTATAAATTAAAGACCCTACAGCAGCTATGCACGTGGAGCTGTATCCTTTGGTGCCTTCCTGAAATATGAGTGACTCAAACTCATCCTGGACTGGCCCTGAGTGGGATGTTTTGGCCTCCCCCCCTCTCCTTGAGCACAGTCTTGCCATCCTCATCCCCACCATGTCAGCACCAGTGATATTGTAGTAGGTGGTGAGTGACTCTGTCCATCAGTTCAGCTGGAATCCAACTCCAGGAAAGAAAAACGGGGATGATTTTTAATTGAGATCTCTGAGATGGCCTGAATCATGGTGCAACTACCCAGCTATCAGAAAGGGGACACATAATACTATGCTTTCTAGCCACAGCCTGCCTGAAGGTCTGGCTAAGCTGCCTGCAAAGCCCCACCCCTTGGCTCTTCCCCTGCTAGTGAATTAGCAGTGATCTGATCCCTTTTGTTTGCAGTTAGTGTAGATGTTGTTAATTGGCTCTTTCATTCCTCTAATTAAATGGAAATGAAGAGTGGATCATTAAGCAGGGAGACAGGAACCCTCTCTGAACAAAGCAGGTTTCAGCTGGAGGAGGAAGCATAGGAAACAGGTTTTCCTCTGCCAGGTCTCTCCCTTGGTTTCAGTCCCAAAGGAGCTTCTGTGCTTTTTCCTGCTGAAGTCTGCTTTCTGTGGATGTGCAAGGGATTTCCTGGTGACAACGGGATCAGCCAAGGCCAGAAGCAGTGAGCCAAACCTGGCAGTCTTCCCTTTGCTTTGCAAACTTGCATGTGACTTAGTCCCGCTTGCATCCTGCAGATCGCCCTGCTTGGACGTAAAATTCCCTGGGGAGGCTGCAAGCAACTTCATTGGGTGCCCACTTGGAGCTGCCAGCCCTTTGTTATGTTAAGTCAGCTGTGATGGTCTTCACGGTATATCTCTGTCTGGTTTTGCCCTGGCAGCAGCATCCTCCGTTCAGGACGGAGGGGGGTTAAGTGTTTCCTTGCTGGAGCTCGTAGCTAACACCTTGTACTTAGCAGAGTGGTGACGTGGCTGAACAGCATGATGGGTTTTGTGGGCAACAGAAACAGATGTCATATGCTCTGCTGAAAGCAAAGCTTAGGTTGTAAAGCGATATTTTCTTCCCTGCAGGCCTCAAATCTGTCCCTGGCATGCCACTGTTGGCCACCATAAGGACGTTAAAGTGGAGATCTTGCTCCTCTGTGCTGATCAGTGAAGCAGGGGCTATGGGGGTGGATGGCATGGGGAGTTAGTCTGAGATGCTTTTCTGAGGCTTAGCAGATATTCTGCATGAACCTTGAGTGGCCTGGCCCTAAACCTGCTTGGACTTCAAGGAGATGAACTTGCCAGTTAGTCGCTCAGAATGTGACCAGCTAGAAGATCACCTCCTGATCACCTGGAAGTAGCTGGGATTTGGAGGCTGTTTAGAGACGTAGCCCTGAGTTTCTATCATTGTAAGGGCTCCAGAGGAGGAGTATAGCTCCTTAAAGCATGTGGACACAGGGAAAGGGCAGGCAATGCATATGACACCACTGCAGAGACAGCCCATAGTGAGCAGAGCAAGATGATCTGCAGTGGGTACATGGAACCAAGGAGATAAAAATGGTTTAGGGTGCTGAGCCAAAGGGTTAAAGGCAGGCTGTGTGTTCATCTTTGGAATCACCCCATAAAGCTTGGGCAGAACAGAAAGGCAGCAAACATCTACCATGACTAGTTTAGGTCAATTGGTTTGGGATCTCAGTAGGAGAGACAGCTCTGCCCTCCCAAATGCCAGATCTCAGCTTAGGACAGAGGTTGCCATTTGGTTAAATACAGCTAGGCTGCAAAAGGAATGAGTTTGTCACATTGAATCAGCACAGCAGGAAAAAATCCCAGACCCCTGAAATGACATTGAACCTATGCAGTGTCCCCTCCAGGTCTCAGCATCCTGAGAAACCACATCCTCCCTTTTGCAAGCCTGGTCCTGTGTCACAATCCATAAGGTTTCCTGGACCAGAGGGTGAACTCAGGTCACGGGGAAGGGACTGGCTGGTTGAATTTCTTTTTCTCCAGGAGACAGGGTGAATGGGAGCGTGTGGCTTGTTCTCCCCTTTGCTTTCCTGAGCTACTTGTTGGCCCGAAGGGGACTTTGCCTTTGTGTCCTCATGTGGCCTGGTGGAATAATTATCAGGGAGGCTGATGAGCCCAAGAAAGCTCTGCGGTGCCATTCAGTGCAGGGGAGAGTTCTTCTTGCTTCCAACCTGGAGGGTAATGGGGGAAGCAGTTGACCTTTTTTCTGCTTGGCTGTGTCGTACTCCTCCAAGCAGATGCTACTCTTGCTCTGGGAGACACAGGCAAGTGGGAACTAAGCATTTGAGCAAGAGCTTTGTAAATGCAGCCGCTCCACAGTCACTGCTGATGGGACCTGGCATCCATCCCCCTGCAGAGGACTGCCTGGAATTAATCTCCTGCTGTGACCATTCCTGGCCCCACTGCAATCGCAACAGGAGAAAGGTGCTTTCAGTTTTAGGCTCACAGATGCCCAATGTCTCTTTGGGCAAGAAATGCAACCTCAATGTGCCTCAGTCTCCCTGCTTGAATAAAGGATTTTGCCACCCTTTAGACTTTCATATAGGGTTTAGTGGGAAAAAGCAATTTTTTTTCTTTCTCAGGCAATGACTTGGGGTACTGGTGGATGAGAAGCTCAATGTGAGCTGGCAATGTGCACTTGCAGCCCTGAAATACAACCGTATCCTGGGCTGATTCAGAAGAAGTGTAACCATCAGGTTGAGGGAGGGGATTCTGTCCCTCTGCTCTCATGAGACCTCACCTGGAGTCCTGTGATTAGTTTTGGAGCCCTCAGCACAGAGAGAACATGAACCTGTTAGAGCAAGTCCAGATGAGAACCATAAAGATGATCAGAGGGCTGGAGCACATCCCATATGAGGACAGGCTGAGAGGGTTGGGCTGTTCAGCCTGGAGGAGGCTCTGAGGAGACATTAGAGCAGCCTTCCAGTGCCTGAGGAGCGATGTGGGAAAGCTGGGGAGGGACTTTTTACAAGGGCCTGTAGTGATAGGATGAGGGGGAATAGTTTTGAGGTGAAATAGGGGAGATTTAGGTGAGATACTAGGAATAAGTTTTCTCCTGTGAGGGTGGTGAGGCACTGGCACAGGTTACCCAGAGAAGTTTTGAATGTCCCATCCTAGTGGTGTACAAGGCCAGGCTGGATGGGGCTTTGAGCAACCTGACCTGGTGAAAGGTGTCCCTGCCCATGGCGAAGGATTTGGAACTGAATGTTCTTTAAGGTCCCTTCCAACCCAAACCATTCTATGATTCTTTGACTGCTAGAACATGGCTTTTCCCACACCACTGTGCAGTCAGCAGATGGTGTGTTCCACCTCTGAATCAGGTACATTTTCTTGCTGGGTAGAATAAAGTTTATAGTTCTCTCAGTGCAGCTGTGTTGTGTTGCTGTTCTGTAAGCCATGCATAGAAGTGGCATGGAAATAATAATAATAAAAACTCTACAATTTGAATCATTACTTATGAATCTCCTGTTTACCTTGTAAGATCTTGGTAGCTCTCCTATATGCAGATCTTTAATTCTCATCTACAACATTGTTTCAGGATAGCTGGGATTTTGGGATAAGGTTCACAGCTTCTACCTGGAAAGCACAGTCCAGATGGAACCTGGGGTACCCTGGGTAGGAACTGTGGGTGTTTCAGGCTGTCTGAGGGATTGCTAGACAGAGAATAATTTACTCCCACTCATTGCCAAACTGTATGATGTTCCTGTAAACCGATGCACTTACAAATAGCACTGATGACTTCTGAAAATATGCACCATTGCTGAAAATTCCTGTCATAACAGCCTGCACATCTGCTTTCCATGTTATCTCCTCCCTGTCCAAACTCAGCTCCCATGGTCCCCCAGACAAGCTGGGGATGCAAAAATCTGAGTGGACTAGTTTTTCTCCAGGCCAATCTGGTGTAACGTTGGGACTAGTCTTTTTTATTTGATATATCAAGACTCAAGAATCAGAACCACCTTGCATTTGGCTTGTTCATCATTAGGGCAGGAGCTACTCAATCCATCCCTAATCCTTACCAAGTCCATCCCTAATAATCTGTTCTTCAAACCCAGTGAGGGAGCCATGACATCCTTTCTAGAGGATTTATTCCAATGTCTTGTGGGTGTTAAGGTTTATCAGAAAAGGGCACAAAATTCAGTCATCTAACACATCACTGCATTGGCTCAGTCATATACTACCAGCAACTTGAAGGATAACTTGTCTCTTTGAAATTTGTTAAAAACAAGGATTCAGATTTAAAAGGATGTTGTGTTCTCCTGGCTAGTTCGTTGCTCCTGCAGCAGCCCCATCCTTGCCTCGTTTTCTATTTGTGTCTGTTAGTAGAGGAGCCTGAAGAGAGAAGATCCGTGGCTTGGATAAGCCTGGGTGATTGCTGTGGGGTCACCACATCTTGAGTGCATCTTTTTTCACACCCTCTTTCACAGTGAGTGCATCTGAAAGTTGATAAAGAAGGAGCCTACCTTCTCTTCCATTAAATCATTGCTGGAGACTGTCATTGCTCCAGCATATTAGCAGTCAAAAAAGGAACAAAGGAGTTATTCTTTTTTTCCTGGAGGAATTTATTCTCTGTCAAGGGAGGTGATTCTGCACCTCTACTTAGCCTTAGCAGCCTGATCTAGTGGAGGTGTCCCTGCGCATGGCAGGAGGGTTGGAACTGGATGATCTTTAAGGTTGCTTCCAACACAAATCACTCTAGATCCTATGATTCTACATGTTGGGAAGAGATTAAACCTGACATCTCGGCTATAGAGCCTTCCTCAGGTGAGGAGAATATACTGAACTGAAAGATGTTTTCCCTCTTTCCCAGATGCTGGGGGAAAAGACCTTCCTGAGTTACTGGCTTTTAACCAACTTTTGCAGATACTCACTAAACAATCCCTCGTGCTATTTAGTAAGGACACCTGGTGCTCATCTTTCAAGGTCATGATTTGATCATCAGATGGGAATGGGAAAGAAATGCCCAGTCTGCTGGCAACTCTGCCTGTTGGAAGGAGTCTTTCTGAGTCTCAGCCTTACACCAGCAAAGGAAGGTAATATTGTGCTGACTTAGAACCTTACATGCATCACAGCAAGGGATAGCTAAAGACAAAAAATCTAGGAATAAGAAGAGCTGTAGTGCTTCAGCCAAGGTTGTTTTTGTACTTTACAGTCCTTGTGTTTCTTTTCTTTATCTTACACAATCAGATGTGTTTCATCTGACCTCCAAAGCCATGCAGCCTCCCCTCCTGCTGCACCTCTCAACTCCATCTGCTGCTAGCCCTGTGGCTGTGGTTGAGGGCACTTCTATAGGGATATTGGCTGGATATTTGGATTTTTTTCCATCCTTCTGTTTGGCCTGACTTTGATCTGCTTTGATCATCATTATTTACCTTTGTAAATAGCTCTGGAAGGTCTCCCCAATTTTGACTTTAAATTAGAATCAGTATTTTGACAAAGGAAAATGATACAAAACAGTAAGGAGTGAGTTTTAAAATGAATTACCCTGCTCCAGGTATCCATTCCTTAACCTACTCCTTTCAGATCTCCTTTTCTTCTCACCTACCTCCTAAGTCTGATTTTTCATTTCTTTCCCCTACCTGCCAGCCGACACCTTTCCCTGTAATTGAACCCCTAGCCAAACAGCCACCTTACTAAGTGTCCCTGCCACCTAGATATTTAAAATCTGGAAGACCTGTCCCAATACGAGGAGAAAAAAACCTTAAATCTATTGAACCAGAGTAGGTGTGCAGTGGCTCCATTTCCTCTCTCATAGACAAGCTCAGCAGAGGAAGAGGGAATCTGATCCAAAGACTACTTTGCTTTTAGTTTAACTTCTGTGTTTGTGTATGTATATATATGTATGTAACATTGCAGCAACTGCCTGCACTTCACAGGCTCCTCCTGCTCATGCAGAGCTGAAATCTCTGTGCTGAGGCATGGGCACAAAGTCGGACACAGCCATGCAGAGGTGTCCATCTGGAAATTGTTAGTGGGACAGGACAAATCGTGCCTTGGGGCAAATCAGGCAGGGGGTGGAGGCCGTTGTAGGTAGAAGCTAGGAAAGCTCTGATCCCTCCCTGCTCACACACCTCCCACACTGCCTGCAGCAGGGGATGCTGGCAGTGTCCCTGAGACGGACATAGGGTGTGCTTCAGGCACATGGAAATGAGCAGAAATCCAGCAGGAGCATGAGGCTGGTGGAAAACTCCAGCCTCAAACTCAGAGACTTTACCATTACTGCAGGAAGATAGGCTACACCACCACCTTGCCATGGCTTTTCAGGCTCCCAAATTTACTTGTACCAGTGCTAGCTGGATTCCTTTGGTAGCCCAGGTACCAGGATTAACATGGTTCAGTCCCTGCCTGGGTGTGTTTAAGCTGTGAAGCTCTGTGTCAGGTTGTGTTTCTGAATCATGCATAGTCCAGTGACCACCAGAGTGGGATGAGAAATACTCATGAAGGAAACAAAAAAATACCAGGGCTCTAGGCAGTGGTGTGAGGGTGCATGGGTCATGTCGATAGATCACATCTCTTCATAACTCTCTGTTTCATAATCTCTTCATAATCCTCTGCTTAATCATCTCTAATACACACATAGAGAACTCAAGGGCCATTTGGACCAAGCTTTTCTAGTCTTTTTCTGTGGGTTACTTGAGACCAACACCTGTATTCTGCTGGAGTCACACACACAGAGAAGACAATATTTTTGCCATTTGTTTTGTCCTTAAGAAATTCAGGCAAGGGACACCCCAGAATGGATGAAGCTTTGAGCAACCTGATCCAATGGAATTTGTCCCTGACCATTGCAAGGGGGATGGAACTAGATAATCTTTCAGGTCTCTTCCAACCCAAACCATTCTATGATTCTAAATATAAAATCTTTTTTTTTTTTTACTTTGCAAAGGTAGACGTAACTTCAAGGTGTAGAAGACACCACCGACAGAGGTGGTTAGCAGTGCAAGGAACCAAAGTCCCAACTCCTTCTGATGCAGTGCCTTTAAAATGCAGCACCAATTGTAGTTTTGGAAGGACATCATTAGACAAGTATTTTCCCTCCAGTCCCTGGCAAAAAGTCAACATTTGCACTTAAATAGTACTTTTTCTAGCAAACAGAGGCATGTTACAGAGTAGCTGCACAGAGATAAAAATTCTTTTAAGAGAAAAAGGGGAGGAAAACTTAACCTCACTGAAAGCGCAGCCCATCTCCCATGTGCTGTCATCAGAGCAGAGGTTATTTATGCATTCGAGAGTGTGCCCACTGAGATATAATCTAGTGCTCTCAGGAGCCTCTTCTTGTTGGATGTGGAATTATAAAAATTAAAAATTACAAGCATAAAACAAGGCCAGTCTAAAATGAAATATTACCCAGTGGATGTAAATAATTCATGGACAAAAACCCCTCCTGGGTCTCCCATCGATTCATCTTACTCCACAGATATGAAGATGAACAATATGTCAAAGGGGTGTTTGAAAACCCCCAGGATGCTTTCAAGGGTCTGGGATGGTTTCTGAGTGGCTGCGATTCATGTGGGCCATGACTGGCCCCATGGGAAAGGATTAGTGATGCCACAAAATGGAATTTCCTTTGATAATGAAACCTTTCCTGTAGATGACCTGGGGAGAAGAAAATGCCATTTATGCTTCGAGGCAGAGTACACCAGTAATTTAACCTGTATGTGCAGATATCCCTGAAGGACCCAGTAAGACCTTCATTGGCAAATATTTGCCTTTCAGAACAATCAAGTTTGTTCTCAAAGACAAAGGGTAGCTTTCTGGAAAGGCTTTTACTAGGTCTGTTGCATGCAGGCTGGCTGTGTCTGAAGTTAGAGGTACCCATGTGGCTCCCTCCTGCATGGATGAGGGGTGGGAGGAACCTGGAAACCACTGCTGAGCACTGCTTGGGACCAGAACGGCAAAAAACCCAGGATGAGAGCTGGCCTTCCTGCAGACAGTTTTCTTTGTGAAAGGAGAACTGCTAATGCTATCACCAATGCAAGCCCATACTTCAGAGATGACCATACTGAGAAATTGGAGGGTTGGACCACATAGGAATAAAAAAATGAATGACAAAAAATGTCTTCACAGTAGATTATACATTCCTGATACATGTCTGTATAAAGATATTTATGTACAAAAGCATCTTTGGAGGCTGTAGAGTTAGTTGAGGTTATAGAAAGCAAAGAGCGTTAGTAGTGATCCTGTGCATCTCTCTTGGTTATAGGACTTGTTCACACGCAGTTATTACCTCTGCCTGCCCAGGGACATGCAGAGTCTTTGGAGCAGCAGCCCTTCTTTCCCAGGAGATCCTGCGAATGCTGGTACAGTCTCCATAGTGGCTCATGGAAGGGATACTTTTGAAGCAGTCTTTGCAAAAGTTTTGGTTTTGCACTGTCTTCAGGCCAGTCAGAAGGAGCTGGCCACTTCTCCCAAGTGACAGGACAAGAGGGAATGGCCTCAGGCTTCACCAGGGGAGGTTCAGGCTTGACAGCAGGAAAAAAAATATCACAGAAAGGGTCATTGGGCACTGGAACAGGCTGCCCAGGGAGGTAGTTGAGTCACCGTCACTGGAGATGTTTAAAGGATGGGTGAACGATGTGCTGAGGGGCAGGGTTTAGTGGTTGAGAGGAATGGTTGGACTCAATGATCCAGTGAGTCTTTTCCAACCTAGTGATTCTGTGATTCTCTTAAAAGGATCTGTGGTCTGGTCCTGCCTAGGCTTATCTGCTATTGCTCTCTCTGGTGCACACTTGGTGTCTTCAAATTAGTGCTGGTGGATGAGAAGATCAACATAAGCCAGCAATGTACACTTACAGTCCTGAAAGTCAACTGTATCCTGAGCCACATCAAAAAGAAGTGTGATCGGCAGGGAAAGGGAGGTGATTCTGCCCCTCTACTCTGCTTTGATAAGACCACACATGCAATACTGTGTTCAGTTCTGGAGTCCTCAGCACAGGAAGGACACAGATCTGTTGGAGCAAGTCCAGAGAAGGCCATGAACATGATCAGAGGGCTGGAGTACCTCCTATATGAGGAGAGGCTGCAAGGGTTGGTATTCAGCTGTGAGAAGAGAAGGGTCAAGGGAGACCTTATAGCAGCCTTCCAGTACTTAAAGGGATATCCAGGAAATCTGAGGAGGGGCTCTTTATCAGGGAGTGCAGGGATAGGGTGAGAGGTACCGGTTTTGGGCTGAAAGAGAGAAGATTTGAATATTTTGAGTGCTATCAAGAAGCACTTGCAAGAGAACCGGGTGATCAGGCCCAGTCAACATGGGTTCACAAAAGACAGGTCTTGCCAAACTAACCTGATCATTTTCTATGACCAAGTGACTCAGCTGCTGGACGAGGGAAAGGCTGTGCATGTGGTCTTCCTGGACCTCAGTAAAGCCTTTGACACAGTTTCTCACACCATTCTGCTTCGGAAACTGTCGGCCTCTGGCCTGGAAAGGCGCACACTCTCCTGGGTGGAAAACTGGTTGGATGGCCGGGCCCAAAGAGTGGTGGGAAATGGTGTTAAATCCAGCTGGAGGCCAGTTACAAGTGGGGTTCCCCAGGGCTCAGTCCTGGGTCCAATCCTGTTTAATGTCTTTATTAACGACCTGGATGAAGGCATTGAGTGCTCCCTTAGCAAGTTTGCAGATGACACCAAGCTGGGTGGAAGTGTCGATCTGCTGGAGGGTCGGGAGGGTCTGCAAAGGGACCTGAACAGGCTGGACTGCTGGGCAGAGACCAACGGCATGAGGTTAAACAAGGCCAAATGCCGGGTCCTGCACTTGGTGTGCAACAACCCTAAGCAGAGGTACAAACTAGGAGAAGCCTGGCTGGAAAGCTGCCAGGAGGAGAAGGACCTGGGGGTGTTGGTTGACAACTGACTGAACATGAGCCAGCAGTGTGCCCAGGTGGCCAAGAAGGCCAATGGCATCTTGGCTTGTATCAGAAACGGCGTGACCAGCAGGTCCAGGGAGGTTATTCTCCCCCTGTACTCAGCACTGGTGAGACCGCACCTCGAGTACTGTGTTCAGTTCTGGGCCCCTCACCACAAGAGGGATGTTGAGGCTCTGGAGCGAGTCCAGAGAAGTGCAACAAAGCTGGTGAAGGGGCTGGAGAACAAATCTTATGAGGAGCGACTGAGAGAGCTGGGGTTGTTTAGCCTGGAGAAGAGGAGGCTGAGGGGAGACCTTATTACTCTCTACAACTACCTGAAGGGAGGTTGTGGAGAGGAGGGTGCTGGCCTCTTCTGCCAAGTGACAGGGGACAGGACGAGAGGGAATGGCCTCAAGCTCTGCCAGGGGAGATTTAGGCTTGAAATTAGGAAAAAATTCTTCACGGAGAGAGTGGTTAGGCATTGGAACGATCTGCCCAGGGAGGTGGTTGAGTCGCCGTCCCTGGAGTTGTTTAAGGTTAGGGTAGATGAGGTACTTAGGAGCATGGTTTAGGGATTGGTGGGAATGGTTGGACTTGACGATCCAGTGGGTCTCTTCCAACTTGGTTATACTGTGTGATTCTGTGATTTAGATGACATATTAGGAAGAAATTTTTTCCCATGAGAGTGGTGAGACACTGAAACAGGTTGCCCAGAGAAGTCATGTATGGCCCATCCTGGAGATGTTCAAGACCAGGCTGGATGGAGCTTATTGAAAGGTGTCTCTACCCATAGCAGGGGAAGTGTAATTGGATGAACTAGTTGAGGGTGTTTTCCCATTTTGCTTCCCAGCCAGTATAAACGGACAGAAGCTGTTTGTACCCAGAGGTGTAATTTGTCAGGTAATGCTGTGATGCTGTGGCAGTGTGTCCCACCTCTTTTTTTGCCAAGTTTGCGAAATTCAGCAATCCAGAAGGCACTGCCCATCAAGGGCAAAAGGTGCAGAGACTCTTCTGATTTCTCTGGCTCTACAAAGCTCATCAACTAGTATGAAAATAAGTTTCCCTGAAGTCAAGGCCTAATCTTGAGACAAGAAAATATTTTAGGAGCAAGAGAAGAGGCACAGGAAATACTTTCTGGACATTTAAGGATGCTCAAAGAACATTGCAAAAGGCAATAGGGAATAAAAGATTAGAGGAAAACAAGAATGAAAGTAAATCAATGTTTCAAAGAGGGGGGATACAGCTCTGGCTAGTGGGATTATTCATACTCATAGGAAACAGAAAAGAGCTAAACAAGGAAAATGCCATGCAGAGATCACACATTGTTTTTAAGGACAGGCCCCTAGACAAGATCACCGCTGGCTGAGCTGTAACCCAGCTCCCAATCAATCTCTCCTTCCTGAAATGTCACTAACCTGCATTTAAGTGCAATAAGACTTTGCAGACTAATTGAAATTCTGAGCCAGAGTCAAGAGACATTTGCTTCAAGTAGTGTTTTAATTGTCTGCTCCCTAGGCTGGTAACAGAATATTTTGCTCTTTGCATTATTCAAGGAGACATAAGAGCTCAACCTTTCCCCGTAGGTTAGTGCCCCTTCTGCCTTGGGTTTATGTTCAATTCTTTATTTGGCCTTGGCTCAGGCATTACCTGCGTGCATCCTCATGTGCCTACTCAGCCAGGGATCAGAAAACCTCAACTGTCCCATCTGCTTAGATACAGCATTTTGATTCAACCTGTTATCTAGAAATAGGGGCCACCTGTGAAGCATGGGGCTGAAACCAGACCTCAGTGCTTCTGTAACCAAGGAGGATAATCTTTTTTTGTTAGACATAAAGGGAAATCCTTCTTTCCATGCACAAGGAGACTCTTTCCCTTAAAGCCTTCCCTGTGTTCTTTGCTGTAACCAGGAGATGACAGTCTGGTAGAGAGAGAAGGAAGACTCAACCAGTCTGTAGCCTTTCCCTGTTTTTGCAAGGGTGCTGCACTGAAGTCATGTCTGTAAATTTGAATGTGAAACCAAGTAGAAGCTGTGGTAGTGCCCACAAAGTGTTAGATAAGGCCAGGAGGAAGTATGGAGGAGTTAGGTGATCCATTTCCCTGTGAGAACCTGTGTGTTCTCCCCATAAGGTGCTAGAATCCTAAAAGGGCCCATCATCTACTCAATTATGCCATCATTTTTGGACCAGAATCAAGCAGAAGACAAATCTGCCTTACATACTTTAACTACCTTACCTGTTTTATCTGCTTATGTTGACAGGTGCCCTACATTCCAAAGAGGTGTTTTATTATGTTCACTTTCTGGATGAAATTGAGTAGTCTGATGGATTTTGAGCTATATCAGACTTGGAAAAACACACATAGATCTCCTTCCAGCTTGGACTATATTTATAAATCATGGTGAAAAAGAGCAAAATCTGCCTTTTATCTTCTAGTTTCAGTACCCTCCTATGTCATCATGTTCTCCATCATGATGAGAGACCCTTGCTAGCTTAGAAAACATCAACAGAGGGAAGAAGACTCTCCTAAGATCATGCACCAGGCTTCTTGGAAGCCTGACCAGAAATTCTGAGTCCTGTGATGCTGCTGATCCCAACTCTGCAGAACTCAGTCATCCTGGTTTCAATCAGGAGTGCCTAGACATCAGGTCCTGAAAAGAGACCATCAAAAGGACAGTTGGATGTGGCTGTGAATCAGCAGGCAGGACACATATATAACAAGTCCACAATCTGTCTGCAGCAGGCAGGCTTCTTCCTTCTCATTTTGCACAGTTTTGGCTTGAAGTTCCTGCTCATTTTAACCACTTATGGTTCTCTGCCATCTCTCAGTTCCCCATGCTATGAGAGAAGAATCCCTCTGACCAAATGACATCCTTGATGTCTAAAGGGGTCACTCTAAAACATAGTGGAACAGGTAGCCTACACTCCAAAAATGCTTATTTTTCTCCTTCGTGTGCTCAGACACACACATCTGTACAGCAGAGCTCTCAGACTAACTGAGATGTTGCCCGCTCTGCCAATGCTTTGGAGGATCGTATGTGGCCTTGCAGTGAGCTCAGAATGGTGATCAAGTTGTTTCGCTCTTACTTCCCATTAAATCTTGCTCTGCAGGGATAATTGGCTCTCTTGAGGGCAAGAAATTGTATTTTATGTGTAATTGACTTGGAGTTCCTTAGAGCTCTGTTCACCCATCAGTGCTCAAATGACCCTGTCCTCCTGGCCATGGTGATGAAGGCATGAGTTATGCTTGTTATTAATGAGTTTTAGAGTCAGTCTTTGTAATAAGATGAACTCGCAGGGGTTTTTTGCATCCATTTTTTGGGTGTAGCTTCACTGATTTCTTTTTCACTCCCACACATTCCTACACTCCCATTTGAGAAGGATGATGAAGGGAGAGGTTGAGGCTAAGGGGCAGCAACAGCTGGTAATAACAGTGAATTTAACACATCTGGACAAACTCTTCTCAAGGCTGAAGCCCATTCCACCTGTCTTATCTCATAATCCAGCTTTACTGGCATATTTTTTTTATGCTGAGCCCCACCTTGAAATGTGTATCCATGTGCTCTTGATTTTCACCCTCCACAGCAGCAAACACACCAACGTGTCTAGCCTCCAAATTTAGATCCTTTATTTTTGATGTCTAAACTTGGACCGCTTGAATATCCCCCACTATAAGTTTCTTGCAACTTTGGTGGCAATAGATGGACTGCAACACACCTTCAGACTGCTTCAGACCATGAACAATTTTTGGGAAGTGCAGGAAACACTGTGTGATTAAGAAACAGGGATACGTAGATACCTACTGTCTACCAAGATGCACTGCCAAGGACACAGTGGACTTGAACAGCAAATTTCAGATTAAGCATGGATATGATCTTGGTCCAGGTGTGCAGGGTTGATGTATTTGCTTTGATGACAACTTCCACAGTTGGGAAGTGCTGGTGCTAACCCTTGTGTTTGGGTGCTTACTAAAAATATGTCACAGATGTGTTGTAGTCTGTAAAATCCATGGGTTGTGCCAGATCTACCCTTGGTCTTACTAAACAGCTTGGCCAGTAGATGTTGCTCTTGGTTCACACTGATGTGCTCAAAAAAGGTGTATCTAACCTTTGAGACATTTGGGAAACCTCTGAAGCCATGCAGTGCAGATCTGTCTGTTACCCAGCTTTCTGCCTTTTGGCCATGACAGACCATCCCTGATGACTACAGAGAAAAATAAAATATGACACACCTCCTCAGCCAGCAGTCAGTTGTAATTAGCAGATAAAACTCTTAGTTGTTGTTTACTTTGTGCAAAGTGAGAATTGCTGGACAAACAGTCAGTATTTCCAGGGGAGGCGTTGGATTGTACTTATTAGGCAGTGTGGACAGATGCAGAGAGAGAAATGATGGGACTAAACCATGTTAAAAGGAGCTGGAGTCAAACAGGTGTTGATTTGAGGACAGTGGGGGCTTCAGCTCTCTCTTGGAGTTGAACACCATGGTCCTATTGTCCCATGTGTATCTGATGGCTCCAGATGCAAGTTATGGAGACAGGAGTGGAGAGATGGCTGGGGTTGTATATATGTTGTCATCCAGATAGTGTTAGCCATGTTTTATTTTCATGGAGTATTAGAGGAAAATGAATCACCTGGTGTATTGACTCTCCATCCTGAATAGTCCTGGCAGTCAATGATAACCCAACGATTCCTGGTTCCTCTGAGCACCAATGGTGACAAAAGGAAAAAAGGGCTCAGACAAATCTTCTGCTGTCAGTCCCTATCCTCTATTCTCACGTGCATTACTTTCCTTGATCCTTGACCTGCTCAGAATCCACCATTTCTACAGACAATCTTACAGCTCAGGCATGTTTGTCTGCCTTTTCTCATAGACAAAATAGCTAGTGCACACAGTGATTAACATTTAAGTATAGTCAATGATGTGTAAAGTAGCCTGACTCTCTGTATATCTGTTAATCTATCTTTCCATCTTCCTCTCCATGCACACTCACCTTCCTTGCTCTGTAGTTCCAATCACAGCAATATTTAGGTGCTGCCTAATGCAAGCTCTTAGGATCAAGGACTGTCCATGATTGTTTTGCTAATAAAGTGCCAATCCCAGGACTGCTCTTGTCTTACTCAAGGCCTCTTAACAGTTCTTGGAATATAAATGACAAATACGAATGACAGAGAAAATAATTTATAAATACCTGTATAAATGTTGAGCTTTCTGGTCATCTTCTCATCATCTGTGCTGATATAACCTCTCAGTACTCCATTTCTTTCATCAGAACAAAGGAATTTCAAGTGAGATTTATCTGTAGGAAAGAATGATATTAAGCAGGACAGACCTGGATCTCTGATGACTGAAGATTATGGGTATCAGGATTTGACTCAGCAGACTCAGTGTTAGAAAATGCTCAGGAAGATGCTTGGGAACTTCATTAGTGAAAAGGCTCCATTTTAGCAGTTGTAACAGTAGAAATCAGAAGGTCACCTCACCTGTAGCAAGGTAGCATGGCCAAAAAGGCCGTTCTGCATTAAGCCATTATGAAGAACAAGAGTTCAAATCTTATCTAGGTTTCAGGAAAAAAACCCAAACCCACAGGATGAGATCACAAGCCTGCTGCCTGCAGAAGCAGATGGAGTTTCATTTCCTTGTGTCAGTATGGGACTTTGAAGGGACATAACAGGCATATGTGAGTAATCCCCTCTCGCCATTAACAGAAAAGGTGACGACTTTGGGAACATTTGTTTATGAATCAGACTGAGAATTGTTTTAATCATCATAATCCCATGTCTCTAAGGTATCTGTGAGTGAATTGCTGTGCCTGCAGTCTGTTTTACAGTGCCTCAACTTCGGGTTGCCAGCAAAGTTGCTAATGACTGAAAGACCCATCACACCTTAGCTTTAATGTCAAAAGATCAATACTAACCTCTTAATTATAATGTTGATCAAGGTTAATGATATTGGTTTCTTTCCCTTGAGGCTAAGGCATGCTGGAGACACGTGGCAGTTATCCCAGATGCAGAACTGCTGCTGCTGACTCCTTAAAATATCATGAAGCAACCTAGCAGTAGCTTTTCATTTGGGTGCCTCCAATGCTTTGCACGTATCTCTGCCTTCTCCTTGGACTGCCCATTGCGGTCCCATTTGCCCATGGAGCGGATGAAACAATTGTCACTGACTGCAGGTGCTTGCTATATCAGAAAACTCCTTCTTTCATCTTGATTTCCCAAGGTGGACCTTTTTCTATGTCTGATTCCTGTTTCCTATCTTAAACACAGGCAGAATCAAAGAAACATGTTCCTCCATTTCCAAAATGCTTTATTAAATTTCGACATCCAATAATGCTCAATTAACGGTCAGAAGAGTATAGACTGAGAGCCTGCAGGATGGTAATATTAACTGTTCAGCATTAGATTAATAAAAGGCCCTACAGAGAACAAGGAATGAAAGACTTCATGGCTAACTTCAAGATTTGTGATGCCAAGAACCTGGTCTCCTACCAGATGGCCCACTGCAATTGATATCCCAAAGAAAGGGGAGATAGGTTTTGTGGAAAATGATTACCAATGGCGTATGAGATGTTTTAAAGGCTCGTAGCATAACTCAGATGGCTGTCAGAGACCTGTATGAAGGTGAGAGCCTGCATTTCTCTGCAGTTCACAATTACATACAGGCGAAAAATTGACCCTGTATGCTTCTCATTGCCTCTAAATTGTAAGCGCGTCATTTATCATTGCTAATATTTACCAGTCATGTATAAACTCAGGGTGAATTCTGCTCAGGCCAATTCTGCACTCAATAGAAGTTTCAGGGTTTCAACTTAATCCAATCTTTTCCTTCATTGAGATAATGAAGGCTTTAAAAGATTTCCTTTTTTTTTACTAACACCTATGGGACCACCATGTGCAGGAAGGAAATCCCTTCCCAACACAGTGGTGTTTGAAGTGGAAAACTTCCTCCTCTTCCCACCACAGCCCAATCAAAGACCCCAACTCATTGAAGAAGAGGAAGATGCTGCATCTCACTGAGTATTTTGTCACTCTGTTTTGCTCCCTTGGCAGCACAGGGTCTGGTAGGCAAGGGTAACAGGCAGGTGGATTCATCATCTTCATGACCTGCCCTAGTGCAGTAAGCCTATCACTTACTCTGGACACTTCAAGTACAGACATAGCTTTACATCTACTTAAGACAGAGCATCTACGTGAGAGCAGTTGATGGAATCAGGGTTGTTTAATCTAACAAAAAATGAGGCTGAGTGCAACCTCAATTCTCTTTATAACTACCCGGTAGGAGGTTGTACTGAGATGGGTGTTAGTCTCTTCTCCCAAAACAAGTGATAGGACAAAAGGAAATGGCCTCAAGTTGCATCAGGGAAGATTTAGATTGGATATTGGGAAAAACAGCTCCAGTGAAAGGGTTATCAAGCACTGGCAGAGGCTGCCCAGGGAAGTGGTTGAGTCACCATCCCTGGAGGGATTTAGAAGATGTGTAAGTGTGGTGCTTAGGGACATGCTTTAGTGGTGGACTTGGCAGTTATGTTTATGGCTGGACTCAATAATCTTATGGGTCTTTTCCAACGTAAGCAATTCTCTGAGTCTATGATTTCCTACCATTGTTGTCAAGGCTCAGACTGAATCTTTCCATGCCTAGATTGGTCCTGACTAATCCATAATGTCATTACTGACCCCACTGGGAATGGTCAGCCCAAGAATGGATCTCAGATACTTACCCGTACAATGCAATTTGTGATGCAGTTCAGACAGCATCTTTCCCAAGGGATGTTGTAACTGTCTTTGGACACAGCTGGGTATCTTTTCTGATCAATGTAACCTCCTGAGGTCATGGGGCATACAGTCCTTATTGACCTCCAACTTTTACTTGCAGATAAGCTCCTCCCTGCACTACATCCTAACCCCATAGATACATGTCAGCATTTAATTCCCCCAGATTTTTTCACTCACCTTGCCCAACTGGTACATGACCCGACCATCCTGTCTGTCTCCCTCTTAACAAGGGTACTTAATAAGAGACAGAGGCAGAAGATATACACAGAGATAGGCCTAAAGTCTGATCCCTTCTGCAGCTGGCAAAGGCAGCCTTTGTCCTACCAGGCAGCTAGGATTAGCATCTTCCCACTGCAGGATGAATGTATCTGACAGCTCTGTGAAGGAGAGGACACCAAAGAGAGAAATGCTTGCTGACAACTTACTTGTTCAACAGCCTTCCTCAGAGATGCACACACCCCAAGTACTTTCATGTGGTTTTCAACAGCCTCCATTCCCCTTCCAGGCAAAAATCCTTATTATTGACATATCTGTGTGAAGAGGGTTTGGCTGTGCGTATCAAAACATCATTAAATATTTGGTTTAATAACTGCCAAGGCTGCTGCCTCAGCATTGCACTGGAGTTCACATTTCTGGCTCTGTCTTGGGAGCAGTTAGTGGAGCCAGGAAAGCTGTGAGACACAAGTAGTGTCTGCAGAGCAGCATCTCCTTGGAAAAAGTGCTCTGAGAGAAGGACACTTGACTCTTGGGATGTCCTCCTGGGTGATTTACTCTGCATAAGATGCTGACTTTAAGAAAATTTAATTTCTGTCTGTGCTGTATAGCAGGTGCCCTGTGATATTGAAGGTGAATCTTTTAGCATTTTAGCCCCTCCCTGGTTCATCTTGCAGATGCAATAATAATACAACCCTGCCTTGCTGGGCTCTTGTGAAGAGAAATGTGCTGTATCTTGTGACGGATTGAGAAACTGTGATCTTGGAGAACTTAGAAATCCTTCACCTGGAAATATTATTCAGTAAACAAGCTGAAATTGCATGAGACTTGCAGAGCTCTGAGTGTTACAACATGTCACTGTATTTATGGGTTTATGCAGTGTTCTGCAAGTGCTTTATATAGAAAAGTGAAAATTACTTTGGTGAAAACTGAGGGACTTCAAGCCATGGCAGATGGAACATGAAAGGGAATTTCACAGATCATAGAATCATACAATGGTTTGGGTGGGAAGGGACTTTAAAGATCATGCAGTTCTACTCCCCTACCATGGGCAAGGATACCTCCTACTGGATCAGGTTGCTCAAAGCCTCATCCAACCTGGTCTTGAACACCTCCAGGGATGAGACATCCATATCTTCTCTGAGTAATCTGTTCCAGTGCCTCACCACCCTCACAGCAAAAAATTTCTTGCTAATATCTCATCTAAATCTCCCCTCTTTCAGCTTAAAACCATTGCCCCTCATCCTGTCCCTACACTCCCTCATAAAAAGCTCCACAGCTTTCCTGTAGGCTCCCTTTAAGTATTGGAAATCTGCTTTAAGGTCTCTCTGAAGCCTTCTCTTCTCTAGGCTGAACAATCTCAACTCTCTCAGCCTGCCCTCAGAGCAGAGGTGATCGAGCCCTCAGATCATCTTTGTGGCTCTCCTCTGGACTCTTCTTTGATATCTTTGGTGAAGAAGCTTTTATGAAAATAGATAGTGACTCTCATATCAGGAAAGGTTTCAATCAACTTGGGCTGCATGGTTAGACTTTAATGTGTTCATGTATTTATCACTGTACAGAGGCACGCATGTGTCTATGCTAATACATCCCCTCTGTGCTTTCCAGTGAGGTCTGCAATAACTTGAAGAAGCAAATAGCGTGTGAACTCCGCTCTGATGTGATTTATACAGTATCAGAGAGGTTCAGGGCGGGAAAGCATTTCATTCCTCCCTAGTGATGCATACTGGATTTTTCTTCACAAGATATTTTGCCTGCTTTGCTTTGAAATAAGTTAAGTGATTAGGCCTCTACGGCTTTCTTAGGGGAGAATGTTTCCACAGTCTTATTTGATCTCCCACTCCAGACAAAACATTCCCTTTCTTATTTCCCTGCCCATCTCACCCACTATTTCCATGTAAATAATCCCTCTCTATCCCCAGTGTTTCATTTGCAGGGATTCATGTAATAAGTAAAGCTTTATGCTGGGTTTTCTTGAAAACTGAGCACTGTGGCCTCATTTCCATCCTCCTTAAGTGATTTACAGAACAGGACGAGATTGAAGCTGGTCCTAAACGTCCAAATCAGACCTTGTTACCTTCATTTGCAAGGACCTGTGAATGTCACAGAAATCAATGACAGCTTTGGCCACTCAGCAGCTTTGAAAAATTGCATCGTTTATTTGGGTACCCAGAACTGAGTGATCTGAGTAGCTTTTTAGAATGATGATAGGGAATACTGGCCTGACCTTGAGCTGTCTGTGCTCTGACCACGTCTCTGTGAAAGAGAGTCATAGCGATGATATTAAGTAGGAAGAGGCCAAGCAACTGGGAAAACACCAGAAACCCTCTTGTTGGCCAGATCAAGGGTCTTTCAGTCCAATATCCTCTCATTAGCAGGGACTGACAAGGGGAAATAGCAGAGCAAGACAAGCATGCAATATCCTTGCAGCTTTCAACAACTTGCAGCCGAGAGATCTTCTGAGCAAGAGTCACTGTCCTTGCATCTAGTATCTATATTATATATATCTAATATATATTAGATATATATAAAATAGTATTTGTTGAATTTCTCTTTCACGTATTTTCCCAGCTACATTTTTACTCATAGAAATTTTGGTACTTTTTACATGCTGTAACAAGCATCGCACAGCTTGACAGTGCTTTGTGTCTGTGGATTATGCCCTTCATGGGTTTTGTGCCTGCCTCCTGCTGGTTTCATGTGACACCTCTTAATTCTAATGCTAGAAAAGACAATGAACAACCATTCCTTGGTTAATTTTCTCTGGACACTGATGCACTTTTTTTTTGCTTCTTTATCATTTATCCGCCTCCACCCATCTTCTTTCCATAGAGGAGAGTCCTAATGTATTTTTTATGTCTATTGTTATTAAAGAGTTTGTCAGATGTAAACACATCCAGCACAGAAGAATAATGCTGGTTGCACAGATGGATCATAGAATCATTCAGATCTGGAAAGACCTCTGAGATCATCAAGTCCAAACTCAGCCCAAGACCACTGTACCTACTATATGATGTCATGAAGTGATATCCAATCTAAAACTCCCCTGACACAATCTGAGGCCATTTCCTCTCAGTCTATCGCTTGTTACTTGGGAGAACAGACCAGCACTCACCTCACTACAACTTCTTTTTGGGTAGTTGTAAAGAGCAATAACGGGCAATGGATACCGCTGTTCTGGGTCTTCCTTATCCTACCTGCTGGCTAGTCTAGCTTGAAGTTTGCTAGGGGATCAAACTTACCTTTACCTTATTTCTGAGAATCCCGTAAATACTTTTGTGCAATCCTCAAACTCTCTCCTACAAATTCTCTTTCCTTTATAAGACAACAATCCCTACAGCCTTTTAGGCAAGTAACCCTCTTGGTTTGCATTGCATTCCCAAGAATCTCTTTTATGATGATTCACTATAGTGGTTTTTACACCAGGGACTTATCAGTCTTCTTACTGGGTACTCTTTGTGCATAGTCCATTTTTACTCAGTTTGTTACCAAGATGCCTCTGCCTGTTGTGTTACTTTGATCATCTCTGGGTCTTTGTGTTTAACTAATTTTGTTGTTAGCCAGATAACATAAGAGAGCTCATGACTCTCGATAGGACTAGGGGAAATGGCTCTAAATTGGAGAGGGGCAAATTTAGACCAGATGAAGGAGGAATTTCTTCATGATAATAGTGGTGAGGCACTGAAACAGGTAACCCGGTGAAACTGTGGATTCCCCATCCCTGGGGATGTTCAAGACCAGGTTGGATGGGGCCTTGGACAGTCTGGTTTAGGATGTGTCCCTGCCCATCACAGAGGGGTTGGAACTAGATGATCTTACAGTTCTTCCCAACCCAAACTAGGCTATGATTCTATGATTCTATGATACTATGATTCTATGACACACAATATGGGCAGTGGGCAGAAAAGCATACTTACCTCCAGCTTCTTCATTTTATTTTCTCAATAATCAATAATGGTGTCATGTTCATATATTGTTGATCAAAACCTTTGGCATCTGATGGAAGAAAGTGTAGAGAAGGTCTGGAATATATGATTTTTTCTTTTTTTTTTCACGGAGCTTGGTGGGGTAAGGTTTGATATGAGCCAGCAATGTACACTTGCAGTCCAGGAGGCCAACCACATCCCGGGTTGCATCAAAAGTAGTGTGGCCAGCAGGGTGAGAGTGGTGATTATGCCCCTCTACTCTGCTTTCATGGGATCCCACTTGGAATACTGTGTCCAGGTCTGGAATCCTCAACGTAAGAAGGATATGGAACTGTTGGAACACAAATATGATCAGAGAGCTGGAGCACCTTACCTATAAGGACAGGTAGAGAGATTGTTCAGCCTGGAGAAGACAAGGCTTCAAGGAGACTTTAGAGCAGCTTCCAGTACCTGAAGGGGGTCTGCAAGCAAACTGAGGAGGGACACTTTACAAGGGCATGGAGTGGCTTTAAATTGGAAAGGGGAGTATTTAGTTTAGACATTAGAATGAAATTCTTCACAATGAGAGTGGTGAGACACTGGTACAGGTCACCTAGGGAAGCTTGCATGCCCACTCCATGGAGGTGTTCAAGGCCAGGTTGAATGGGGCCTTGAAAAGCCTGGTCCAGTGGGAGGTGTCCCTGCCTGTGGCAGAGGGTTTGGAACTGGATGATCTTTAAGTACCTTCCAAACTAAACCATTCTATGCTTCTACAATTCTATGATTAGCATGCACAGTCTGCAAAACAGCAAAATGTTATGGGATTTATTTTTGAAAGGGCAGAGAATGAACCCCTGGAGCAACTCAATTGTGCTGCCACAGGCTTTCATCACATGGGACATGAGGAAGGGACATCTTCCTGAAATAATTCTTTCCTTTCTTTCTCAGAAGTAGAAAACTGAATGCATGGCTCCATGGGGAAAAATCAGTGTTTTGTGTAATAGAAGGCCATCTTCAAAATAGTCCCTTCTGGAATTGCTCTTTCCCAGAACATTAAGAAAGGAGAGTGATAAAACCTTATGGAGCAACTCTTTGGTTTTCCCCATTGTATAACAAATTTCATTTTCAGATAGTATAAGACAATCTCACTCTTAATCTTCTTTCAGCATCCTTACCCCTATTTGCAAAAGAAATAACATTTTTTTTCACTCATTTGCAAACTGTGATGATTCTCAGGCCTTCAGATACTGTGATATAAGGTCCAATACAAGTATTTCCAATGGCAGCACACGGAACTGTGATGGCTTTGTATAATCTTAGCATGTATTTCAGACACAAGTTGTCCTGGCCTGCTGAGTTTGAGAGCTGCCAACAAGAAGTGTCTTCAGCTGGGGTCAGTGAGAGGCTAAATCCAAAAAAACTCAAAATCGGAGATGGATATAGTGTGTCAGCAAAGACCCTTTTGCTGTGCTGTATTGATTGTTTTGTGTTGATTCCTTAGTTTTTTGCTGTTGTCATTGTCATCTAATTTAAGGCATTGCTGTTAAATTGTAAGGCATGATTGACTGACTGGCATCTGAAACACATCACAGCTGTCAGCTGCAAAGATAAACTCTGGTTTGGGATGCAAATCTTCCCAAAGATCAAGGGTGTTTAGACTAGGCATCTTAAGTGGAGCTCTCTCAGTTAATTTGTGGTAGGAAAGACCTATTCTTTTGGCACCTGCACTTAAGATTCAGAACAAGAAATGCCAAATATGAGCTTGCCAGTTGATTCTGACCATCTCTTCCGTTTAACTGTGGAGAATTTAATGCATTGGGTCAGCCTAGCGCAGAAAGTAATTTGTTTTAGTATGTGATCATGATAAGAATCAACTGAAGAGGATCGAAAAGCCCTTTTGAAACTGGATTAAAGGCCTCCCCAAAATGACAGTCTCCATGGCACTTAAGACAATCCCATGAGTAGCAGTCTCATGTGCAACAGACGCCTTTGCAAAACTCATGCTAGGAGCTAGGACTGTTCTCAGAAATAAAAAATAGAAGCTAAACTTTGCTAGGTGATTGAGGTGATAGCAGCTTGTGATGGGAACCTCTGGAGATGGAGGCATGAGCCACAGCTATTCCAGTTAAGGGACTAAAAATGAAGTGAGAAAAACCTGCCGGTCTTCACAGCTGTAGCTGAGCAAAATTTTGTGAAATGAGAATGGGTTGGGCATGTAACCTTCATAGGAGTCAATGCCTTTGAAAAGCAAAATCCTTCATAAAGCAGTTGTGGCAGACTCATTATTTCTGGATTAAGGACAGATGGCAACTCAACCCGCATCGATCAGCAGGGTGCAGCAGTTTGTTGAGATTTGATGAAACAGGACTCCAGGGGCAAAAGGGGCTATCTGCAAAGAGTTCCATTAACCTTAGTGGGATTCTGCATCATATTTTGCATGAGTTACTCACTTCCCAGCATCAGAAAGGTGTCCTCCAACCCTATGTTTGCAATGTAAAAATGGGCAGAGCAGAGAATTGTGCAGCAAACATGTGGGAATGAACATTTTCTATAAGATGGGGAGTCCGTGGGTTGTTGCAGCTCAAAAGTCACTCGTGATGAATTGAGGGATGCAATACGTGTCTCTTCAGTGACAAAATCCAACTAGTGTCTTTTCTACAGTGTCTGTATTGGGCTAAAAGCATCCATGTGTTGCCACAGCTCAGCTGCTCCACAGCCACGGTAGCTCATTCACATGCTGTTACTCAGCCATCCCTTTCCACCAGCCAGATGCTTTGAAGTAGTGAGCAGAAGGGCCAAGAGTTTTACTCATGGTGCTGATTCTTTTCCTGCCTTAAAGATGGGATGGGTATAACTTCATACAACAGACCCTTAACCACTTGTTTACAATGCCACTAAAAAAGACAAATCACTTGAAACAGTGAATGACTATACCCTGGAAAAGAAAGGAGGTTTCAAAAGGTTTATCTGACAGCCCATAAACTGAATAAATAACATGCAGTATTTCATTTGTCAGGACCATGGGACATCCTGATGATAAAAAAGGACTACTCCATAAAGTGGGGAATAACTTTGTCTTGGCTATAAATGCCTGTGTTGATTTAATAAGTGCTCTGGTACTTCCCTAGCTTCTCTTTAGTACTCACAAGTGGAATGGAAACTGAGGAATAAGGAGAGGAAGGAAGTTATCTGTGCTCAGTCTCATGAAGAGATTTCATTCCAGTTAAGGGTTTGAGAACATGATGGTTTTTATCTGATTTTGACTGGTTCTCTCATTGCAGAGGATAAGCAGAGAAAGAAGTCATCAAAGACTGAAACCTACATTATCACCTACTCATTCCTGTAGTGAGACCAGGCAGAGAAGCATCTTGTTTCTTCATATTTTAGGGAGTTAATGTCATTATAGCAAGTTATGTCCTGAAACATAGACTCAGAATGGTTTGGGTTGGAAGGGACCTTAAAGATCATCCAGTTCCAACCCCTCTGCCATGGGCAGGGACATGTCCCACTGGATTAGGCCACCCAAGGCTCCATCCAACCTAGGCTTGGCCCCAGTGCAGACCTATTCGAATAACTCAACATCAAACTGTTGCCACTATGACAGGCAATCATTCTGGGTAACCAGTCTATATTTTGCTTACAAACACAATAAAAAATAACATTTTAAGATACCGGAGATGTTATGCATTTTGACATTAAAAGCATCCCATGAAAATAAATCACAAGCCTGGCAAAGCTTTTGTGGAGCTGCTTTCTCCCTTCCCCAGACCTACTCCAAATCTGCAAGGGAGTAAAAGTAAAGAAATACATCCTTAAAAGGGCAAGCAAAGAGTTGATTAGCTCCTAAATGTGTCTGGTTACAGATGTCCTATCGACCAGCTCAAGCAAGGCATCAGGATACCTGCCATTATACCAATGCCCTCTCTTGTAACTGAAACACAATCTGTCTCCCATCATGAAACAGGAGAAACAAGCCAGTTTCCATATGCAGTTTAGAAAAGGAAACGGCAGAGAAAGTGACTTTCTAGGGAAAGACAGTCTTCTTCAAGGTCAAATATTTATCATGCACCAATAACAACTCCATCTACCGTACTGCTACCAGGATCTCTGAGCATCTTGCCAGCAAATTCACTAGCCTACATTTCCATCATGAGATATTTCTCCATATTATTCTTATTGTTAAGTAACTAAGAAACTTCCTCTGCCTTTGGTAGTGTGACTGCTGCTCAGCATGTGCATATTTTCACTCTTTCTTGGGAGCAAAAGTTAGAGCAAAACCAGAATGGTGGTAGTAGAGAACTTGCAGCTTTATGCTGTGGATGTGGATGAGTATCTGCCCATCTTTTTGCAGCGGGGTGCTGGTAACATCCTTGTATTCTGATCTGGCACATAGCTGGGCTGTTGAGGGCCCTTATTTTTCCTGACTGTTGTCCTGCCTGTGGTGTGTGAGGAGCAGTGGAGACCAGAGGCTCAGAGGAGCTGTGATCTCCGCTGCCTCATAAATGTCAGTTCAAGGAGATTAGGTCAGCTGAAAAGAATCATTGCAGCTTTAAAATCTCTGGATGTTGGTGGGGAAGAAGTGTCTTTATTTCATTTTTATTTTAAAAAGCAAGAATTGCCTTTCTCCCAATATTTCCTCTCTTCAAAAAAGATACATCTTTAGCTCATTATCTTTATCTGTGCCTGAGCATGGCACAGAGCTGAATTGCTTGGACCTGAAGCATCTCCAAGGGTAGCTGTGGGTAATGAGAGTATGCACAGCAGGAAAAGCAGTCATCTGAGAGTGGCCACCTCTAGGGTGAAGGGCCACCTCTGCCCTTCCCATGAGGTGGGCAAATGGTGCAGTGGAATCAGTCCTGAGCTGTTAGAAGCAGAGGTCTATTATAGAGCAGATTTTTAGCTTGCTGCATATGGCCAATGAGGAGTGAACTGACCACTGAGGGATATGACAGCTTATCCATCACTTGAAGGACCTAGATGATTCCCTGCTGTCTTTTTACAACACAAACCCAAGCCTTGCTGGGCTCCCTGCAGGCACCCTGCCGTAAGGCTTTGGGCTGTGGGAGATAAGCCAGATATAAACAGCCTTCATGGTCCATCCCACTATCACGGTTTATGGACATCCCACCAGGGCCAGCTGTTCTTGGCAGATATCTGGAAATATACAGGATGGAGAAAGCTGCAGAAGTTTAGCATTTCCCTTCTGCAAGTGGGAGGGAGGTTCATCCACTTAGCAAGGGGCTTGCTGGCTCCATCAGCTTGCAGGATTGTAGCTGGTGGTACAAGTGGGAAAATCAAGTATTGCTAACACCAGCGCTAGGCATGGCTAGAAAGAGACGTCAAAAAAGCACCTTCATCTTATGGTGCTCCCCACAGATTGCTCCCGATGGGTGCTGCGAAGGTGGTGGAGGGCAATACCATTCCCCACCAAAGCTGTCCTTGAAAGCCATGTCTCTTTGTGCCTGGAGCTATCTGCAGTATGGGGAAAAGAAGTGTCTTTTTTGGGTGGGAATGAGTAGTGGGACCACCTCTTTCTAGCACCCTTGTGCTGTCTGCACATAGGCATGTGTATTTACATGGGGGAAGAGGGAGAAGAAACATCTCATCAGTGCTGGATGTGTGTCTTGTAATGAGTTTTGCAAGTGCCCTGCGGGGTTAGGAGCCAACAGACCATAAAGTGGGCAGAGAGTCTTCTCAGAGAAGGAAACCTCTTGCTGCAACAAGCACTGCTAGAACTGGAGTAGTTAGAAATGGGGCAGGGTTTCCAGGAAAGCAAAGTCCCTGTTTAGAGGTAAGGAATAATAAAATAAACCAAGGGCAAGACAATACTTCTCTCTCCCTCCTACGTTACAGCTTTTTGGGCTACCCTATGGTATTTAGTCCTACCACATTCAAAGACATCCCACTTTTGGGGCTTGGCAGTGGGTATATTGTAGGGTCCTCCAGGTCAGTGCTGCCTCTGCTTCCTGGGTGCTGGGCTCTCATTGAACCTGACAGGGCTTTTCTGGATTTTGCCCAGGTGGATGGAACCCATGGTCGGCTTGGGGCGACTGCACCAAGGACTGCGGGGGAGGCCTGCAGACTCGCATGCGCACCTGCAAGCCCCTTCCCAACGAAGGTCTTGTCTGCGAGGGAGTCCTGGAGGAAGGACGACTGTGCAATAGGAAGGCATGCAATAGTAAGTGGAGGCATGTTCCCTTGCTCACGCGCGAGCAGGTTGCTCTTCCCAGGAGGAGATGGCCTCATCACCATAAATACTGAAGGAAGCTCTAGAGGCACAGCAAAACTGCTGAAGTGCCATGTTGGAGCAGCAAGCCCAGGGAAGCATGCGACTTCGGCTGTGCATGGCCCTGCCCTTCCTTGCCTGTCTCACAGTCACGCATGCACACACACATGTGCTGACAAGTGTCTTCCAATGCATACACCTGCAGATCTAGACTTTTACCCCAAAGAATACGGGTTAATGTAGGAATCTATAAGCAGGCTTATGTTAGGGATTCAAATATTGGTAATAAACCTGCCACTGATGGCAAAATATGAACCCTTAAAGTAATTTTGTTGACTGTTGAAGCCTCTCTCAAAAATAAACAAAACATGCAGTTAAAAAAAGATGCTAATTTTTTATTTTCTTTGGCTTTAGTGAGCAGTGTTACAAAATGAAGCCTCCCGTGCTAAGATGTGGAGAGAACTTTGTCATTAGACAGACAAAATGCAGGGCTTGAACAAGGCAAAGTGATTGGCAGATTCTCCTCTCTCTTCCTGTAATGCAGACTCTTTTCAGATTCTCTTCTCCATAGACCAGGGAACAAACTGTCAAAGCCAGTCAGCAATCAGATATCAGTGGGTTGAGCTGGTGAACCTCATCTCCAGTGCAACTCGTGCACTTTCATCCCCAGTTCACCTTTCATATTAGAGTAGCAGCATCACAGGTTGTTAACGTTGGAAAAGATGTCTAACATCATCAAGTCCAGACATCAACACAGCACCACCATGCCTACTAAACCATGTCACAAAGTGCCATATCCACACATTTTTGGGATGCCGACAGGGATGATGACTCCACCACTTCCCTGAGCAGCCTCTTCCAATGATTCATCACTCTTTCCATAAACAAATTTTTCCTACTATCTAATCTAAACCACCTCTGGCACATCTTGAGACCATTTCCTCTCATCCTATCACTTGTTACTTTGGAAGAATAAACAGAATCCATCTTGCTGCAACCTCTTTTCTAGTAGTTGTAGAGAGCAATAAGGTTGCCCCTCAGCCTCCTGTTCTCCAGGCTAAAAAAACCCATCAATTCCCTTAACCACTCCTCATAAGACTTGTTCTCCAGACCCTTCCCCAGCCTTATTGTTCTCCTCTGGATATGCTCCATTAGCTCAATGTCCTTCTTGTACTGAGCTGAGTTGAGAGGGGGATGGAATAGGAAAAACAGTAGCAGAAGCAGCTCAGCCGAGCAACTGCAAGTAAATGGCTTATTATAATTATTCTCTTCTTTTTATTTCAAATTCATAGTAGATAATATTTGAATAACTCCTACAACTAGACAAATAGCTAGGAAAAGTTCAAATGCCTTCAAAGGCAGGGAAGTATCTCCTGATAGAGGGGAAGTTCAAACAGAGGAACATAAACATATTCCTCTAATAAGGGCTAAAATGACTTCATACATTTTTAGAACTTCCATAAATTTAAATCATTTTGCAATTAAGCTTTTCTTTTCCTTTTTACTTTTTCTTTTTTTTTTAATGAAACCTTCTTGTATATTGAATTTAATATCCTTGACTCACAGTTGCTAATTTCCTTCTGAGGTTTGCCCACACTAGGGGTATTTAATCTATGTCCCCCATGCTTGTTGGTGATTTTGAAGTCACAATGCCAGATGTGAAAGGAGTTCCAGCTGTGAGGCTTGAGTGTGCCTGGATGGAGCTGCAGGAAAGGCCACAACAGTCTTGGTAGACAATGTTGTGATGTGTTAGAAGGTGTGGGTGGGTAGAGGGGGCTCTGAAGGTCCGGCCATTCTTTGAACATGAGGGCACATGGAAAACCTCCTTTAGAGTATCCCTCCTGTGCTGGACAAACCAGATGGAGATGCAATTCCTATGACTACCTTTTCAGGACATCCTACTGCATCCTGAACCTATTCCAAAGCCCTCCATGAGACTTGTTTGATTCCTTTACATCCATCTCGAGCTGAGAGACACCAGATTAGACATAGCTTTCCAGGTCCAGCCTCACCATCACTGAGCAAAGAGCGTAACAACTCCCACTGATCTTCCCCAGTGGCAAACCTTTGCTCTTCATGGTAGATATCCTGAGGTGGCTGCGGCGAGGAGGAATGATGTGGGATGATTGGTAGCTATGGAGCTTGGAAGCCTTGGTTTAGTTTCCAGCTCTTCTCATTGCACAGTGCACAGTGGTGAATGATGAGTGGCTATTTACAGCATTCAGCAAAGCTGGTCCTAAATGCAGGAAAACCTGATTTGTGCCCAGCACAGGCTATGATTCAGTAAATAATTTCACTTGTCTTCCTGTCCTCTTCTCGTTACATATTCAGTAATATCCTGCTTCAAACTGCAGTGAAGTTAGTTCAGCTGTGCTTTTTTTTAGGGAATAAAGGATCTTAAGCTAAGTGGAAGGCCTTAGTTTGGAAAGTACACTCACGGAGTGGAACAGACAGATTGATTTATCCCTTTAAAATAAATTTAAGTCTGATTAATTTTACTAAAGGCCTATTTAAAGATGAGTTGCTGAGTCCCACTGTGATGTTTTCCCATTGGCAATCCAGCTCCCAAAGCCCTGCGTTTGGCTCTGAACTCGCTACTTAGTGAATCTGTCCCTTGTTGCCATTGTAGCTGTGCCCAAGAAGTGCACTTTTGACCCAGGAGAGGTTTTTCATTTGTTTGCACATGTCCTTTCCTTCTCTTCATTGTGGTCTCTTACAATACCCAAGAAGATTTAAAGAAATCTTTCTGGTTTAATTGTTCCATTGTTATTATCATATGACTTTTGCTCATGGATTTGTCAAGTAGGTTGTTCATTCTTCCACTTTAGCTGTTATTTTCCTAAGTGTTCATTATATATTGGAGATAAACAGATTATAATTCACGATTTTTAATTAAAAAAATAAAGAAAAAGAAGAGCTAGACGAGAGAACTTATTTATACTGAATTGTGCAGCATTTCAGTAGCTCGTAATAATATCTGACCAGCTCTACAGGTATTGTGGAGTACCTAACACCTTAATTTTGTAGTAGAAAGCAAACAGAAAAAAAATAGTCTTTCCCCTGAACAAAGGATCATCTATAGTCCTGATAAAACCGCACAACAAAACAAGGATGAGCACTCTTTGCTGTGGGGATATATTGGAACTTGTCCAAGGAAATTAGCACAACCACTGAAAAGTAAAATCAGTTGTTGGCCAAGCAAGATAGGTTAGAATAACAGAGAAATCATCAGCACGCACAAGGGTATATCCATCTCTGTTCTTTAGCTTCTCCTTCCTTACTTCTGCTAAAATGGCTTATAAGCTGATGGGTGATTAGCAAGAGTGTGCTAACTGTTTATTTGGATCTCCAGCACCAGAGAGAGGTCGTAGTCTGATGCTCCATCTGGGATATGTTCTCAGCAAGAATAACCTGGGGTGCTACCATTCAGCTCCATGGAGCTGCTGAGATGAGGTTTTCTAGAGGATTTATGAGGTTTGTTTTATTTTGCCTCGCCATGGCAAATGCACTAGAGGGATCTAACCTTTCTCCTCATGAAGATCTTCCCCCAGATGGACCTTCTCCAGCTCTTGCCATCCTTCCTCTTCTAGAGCTGTCTCAGGTGGACTTTCATCAGGTCTCAGTACACAGCAGTGGAAATTGTGGTTCCCAGCCTTTCCAAGAGGTGTGACTTGTGGCAGCTTGGTCACTGAAATACAAGCATAGCCACATAGTTCCCAGAGAAGTGTCTGAACATGTTGTCTGGAGGCCATAGAGTTGTTTGAAATCACTGCTCAGGGGCAGCTAAATGACTCCACAGGTGCCATTTGTATGTGGTCATTATGTTTCTCTACTTGCTTGGGCCACCGTCTCTGCTGTTTCATGTAATGGAGTCTCTTGCTTGACGATCTCCATCTGGTTAAATTTCCCCAGGGATACATACCCAAGCCTAATGACAAGTGAGCTAGGGAAGTTATGTCCATGGGCATAACCCAGAGCTGTAAAATACTGAAGAAAAACTGTGGCGAAGGCTCATTCCAAACTGGAAATGAAACTTTGTCTGGTAACAGCAGCTGGGCTTAGACAGAGCCTTTTTTTCATGGCAGATGTTCAGCTCAAGAGACATAATCTGAAGGACAACATTCAGTGTTTGTTGTAACTCTGGTTTTTCCTCGCTAGAGGCAAAGTACCCGGTGATATCCTCATTTCCAGCACAGACAGGGGAGATTTCCTTCCATCTGTTGGATTTGGCCAAGAGCTGCTGTTTTACAGAGGGAGGAGAAAAAGCCAACCCAAGTGTGGTGGCAAGTGCTTGCAGAGGAGCTTTCCAGATCCTCCCTCTTTGGATGGAAGGGAACACTCGCTGTGCTCTGGTGGCCCCTCTTGTCTGAGTGGCGTTAAAACCTGTGGTTGCTCACAACCTGGCACACGGAGGGTGCTGAGAGGAAGCATGGATGGGCAACTTGGCAGGACAGCATGCAAACCAGAGGAGGGATGTCACCGGTGTTACACTGGCACTGGAATTCAGCAGTGCTGAAGAAATACAAGAACAACCAGAGATGCAGGCGGCCTGCGTTTACTTCTGGGGAATGAATATCAGTAGAGGATAACTGAAATCCTGCCATCCTGTCAGGCAGAGGCCATAAAAAAACATCTTTGACATTTGTGAATATGCAGATCAGGCAGATAGATCTACCCTAGGCTGGGAAAGAGGTGACTGCATCCTGCCCTCAGGTGGAGAAACGTGGCACTAGTGCATGATCCATGTCAGATTTCCAGCATCAAGTGGATTCAAGATCTGGCCTTCCAGCTGTAAAACCATTAGTGGTGTGAAGAAGTGTGTTCCACAACATATTCAAAAGACCAAGCTTCAATCTCATTCTCTGCCACTCCTGATTTTCATTTTAAAATAGCCCTTTTGCTGCAACTGCTGAGCTGAAATATCCTATACATGTGTGAGAGCATCTTTGCTCCCCAAAGGCAGACCAGAACTCATTGATTCCTATATGTACCTGCTTCTGCTTGCAGATACTTCACCCTGTCCCCCCTTCTAATAGTGGTTTGGGTATTTAGTATCTGAGAGTCACACATCTCACCCAGCGATGCTTTCTGTAATGTTCAAACCAAAATGCTTTGGGTCATTTCCTTGCCTGCTGCAATTGTCATCTATCCAGTGGACTCCAAAATGACCTTTTTCTCTGTATGCTTAGATCTTAGTTGTTAGGGATTGTTAGTGATTCTGCCCTTTTCAATTTTACTCTTTAGCAGCTGCTAGGTGCCTGAGAAACTCCACAGCCAACACTTTCTCTTTGAGTTTTACTGCACTTTTTGCTCTGGTCAGTCCTTTCATTTCCACCACTCCAATTTATCTGAATAATTTTAATGATCCTCCTATTTTTGTTGTCTCTGCTGTTTGGGGGATGAGTATGGAGGGCATCATAGAATCATAGATTCATAGAATGATTTGACTTGAAAGGGACCTTAAAGATCCTTCCATTCCAACCCAGCTGCCACGGGCTGGGACACCTCCTACTGGATCAGGTTGCTCAAAGACCCATCTAACCTGCTCTTGAACACCTCCAGGGGTGGAGCAGCCACGGTTTCTTTGCACAACATATTCCAGTGCCTCACCAACCTCAGAGAAAAAAAAGTTCTTGCTAATATCTAATCTGCATCTCCCCTCTTTCAGCTTAAAACTTTTCCCTCTCATCCTGTCCCCACATTCTCTGACAAAGAATCCCTCCCCAGCTTTCCTATAGGCCTCTTAAGAAGAAAAATATGTAGCTCTGGTGAGACATGCTTGGATTTTTAAATCTTGCAAATCAACACTACAAAGTTGCTACATTCAATTTTTTCCTGCCTGGTGGTGTTGCAAGGTGCTGTCTGACACATTACATGTTATCATTAGAAGTGTCGGTCACCTGCTTCTTCTTCCCTCCACTGCCAGCATTGCAAGATCATCCTCTCCATCTAGACTTGAGCTGTACTCTTCCAGAATCACATGTACTTGCCTTTGCTTGCCATTGAAATATCTCTGTTCCCTCCAGGGGTATTACTTCTCTTGCCCTCATGCTTGCTTATCCAGCGTGCTACGCATTGCATCAATATGCCATCCTCATGACATTTATACATCTGGGATGTGAATTAAGTCTAGGTTTTCCTAGGATTCTGCTATTACTCCTCTCCACTGACCTTGTTGTGGGGAGTGGGCTGCTGAAATCTGACCAGTTTTGCACTGCCTTTATTTTGTGACTTCCACCTCGTGAAGTTCAGATGCACAAAACCCATAGCAAAGCATCACTTGTACCAACTTTGCCTTGTACATAAGGGACCTAGCTTCTTCCTGCTTTGTTCAGAATCACGGTTGATTTTTGCATGCATGCAAGGCAACTGTCCAGGTTAAAACTAAGCCATGCTCTGTGTTAGATTGTGACAGTTCTGCTTCACTCCAACACCTTTTCCATAAGGGAAGCAGCCTGTCTGCTGCAACAGAACAACCCCAGCATGAGTCTGGAGGCAAGTTTTGCTGAGGGAGGAATGGGGCAAGTGGGAAGTGTAAGACATTCAACCACTAGACCTGATTACTTGTAGGATGAGCAATAGCAGCACAAGCTTGTCATATCTGTCAGGAAGAAAAAGAATTTGTACAGCTCCTTTGAGACCAGGATTAGTCATTAGTCACATGGGACCCAAATAACTGGTAAGTGGAGGTCCGGGATGCCAAGGCTGCATTTAAAGGTTTTATTTTACTCTTTTATCTTTCCATCCCTCTGACTCGATTCCTGTCTCTCTGTCCATCCATCTGTCCATGCTCCCTGGTTGCTTCTGGGATGTTGAATCTCGGGTTTTCCTTGTCAACTTCCTTGCTCTGGGCAGCTGATAAAGCTGTCCAAGCTCCACATCTACCACTTGTTGCCCAGCCCCTGTTTCTTCTCCCAGCCTTAACAAATCTTTGGGAAGGTTTTGGGATTTACTGCAGATGGAGGTGTTGTATGTTCTTGTGGTTTATATGCTTTCATGAAGAGGCCATAAATAAGAGCTGATAAAAGTGAGTGGGTATAGCCAGCAATGGGTGGTGGGAATGGAGCAGGGTTTGCAATGTGTCCCAAATATGGGACTAATTAGAATTTTGTCCTAAGCAAACTCAAGACACTAGATATTTGAAGGCTAGTTAGAGGTTGGCATCCTTTTTAAAATCCAGTCTTACCCAGGACAGGCTTGTGACTTTGTAGCTATTTAAAATATAGGATTTCAGTCTTTTCTATTCCCGCACAGAGCTAGAGAAAAACAAAGGCTATGTAAATACTAGGATGTTTGTACTCCTTATGTCTGGTTATCAGTGTCTATCCCTTGATGATGGCAAGCGGGTGATTGCCCCATCCCATCCCCTCCAGCCAGCAACCTGCAAAGCTGGAAAAGTTTGGAGGAGTTGGTGTGACCGGTTTCTATGCTCCTTAAGTGTTTCAGGCAACAGCAATGGAGAGTGATATAATTTCACAAATAGATGGGCCTCTTCCATGAACCAAGCTGCTGAATATGAAGTCAGGCTCCTGGAAGGGACTCTATGATTCATTCTCCTCCCTCCTCTGCTTTCCCTTTTTGGATAGAAATAAAGACTTCTGCAACCACACTGAAGCTTTATTAACCTTTATTAATTGTCTCAGGGTTCCGCGATCAAATTTGTCACCATTTCATTTCTTGGCAGCTTGTACTTCTTGAAAAGATGTCTGACTCTTTTACCTCCTTGGGGAAAAAGATCTCCAGTTTGGTACTTGCTGTTTGGAAACAAATTGGTTGCCAGATCACAGATTACTTGGGCTTAGCTCTGCAGGATTTGATTGTTTATGTGTTTACTAGGAAGGACATGTGTCAAGGTTGCAACATGCTCCTAACATGGACAAGGGAAATTTTAGTTTCCCCTGTAGCAGATTCAGGGCTGATCCACATCGGATGCAAATGCAAAGCTGTCAGAAGTGTGGGTTTGGGAAGAACAGAGCTGCATGCTCTCCATCAGGAGTTAGGTGCCTTTATTTTACAGTGGATGCATTATCTCAACACCATGGTCTTCAGTGGAAGATTTTCAGTTATGACACTAGGGTCAGGAGCCTTGCTCTTTAACCTGAATTGGAAAGGTGCCCAGCCATGTCTCTGTTGATATATAAGTCACTTTATTTATGTCAGACCTTCATCTCTCCTTGCTGCTGGTGATAGAGTCTGTGAAGTAAACAGCCTGAGCTATCCCTTTCTTTTTCACCTACCCTTACCTGCCTGCTCTATTCAGCGTTTTCTGGTTACATTGTAGAATATTGCTAAATAATTATTGATTTGAAGACAGAGTTCTCCAGCAAAGAATATTACCAGTCATCACCATAGACATCAAAACACTACTAGAGATGGTGAGATTCATTATCAGCACATCTGAAAAGGTCAGATCTTCCACAAGTATAGCAAAAATTAAAGACAACCTAGGAATTCATTGCCATTGAGTAATGACCTGGTGTAAAGGATCATATTCTGCATGGTCCCAAGTCTTGCAGAAAAAAAGAGGGATTGAAGTGCCAGCCATTCTGAGTCTCACAGGCTGACTTGGTACTAAAACTTCAGGGATTGCTGGTGGAGAGGGGTACTGGGGTTGGAAAGCAGGTGGTCATGTCAACCAAACAGATCGCTGTTGTTTATACGTGTAACCTTTGTAGTGAAAGATCTTGCAGAGTGAACCAAGGTGTATTTACATGACCCATTACCTTGCCATAGCCAATGGACGCTATAATTCCAGAAGCCAATCGCTGAGGTCCACAGATAACAGAAAACGAGAGGACACTGATGAACTGCAGCACTACGGGTACCCTGCACCTCAAATAGGTAAGCTCTGACCTAACACAACAGCCTCTGGAGCTGGCACACTGCCTGGTCACTGCGCCTCCCAGCTGGGCTGGTCTGACTGCATTGACTCACTTTGCTGTTTCAATGACCTAGCTAACCACCTCTTTTCCTCCCAGGGTAGTGTGGGCTTATCCAACAAGTCACACAGTGAACAAATGTTCGTCCCCATCCCATTGCCCTACAGGGTTTTGTGTTGTTGCCATTAGCCAGAGAAGGCAAAAAGGGTTAAATGCAAAATTGTAACTATTCCACACTTCTCACAGACTGTTTCTCATCACCCTGCCTACTTCGAAGTTGCTGCTTTGCCTGAACTATCTGAACAGTCATGGTTCATTAAGCCAAAGCTGACCTTACTGTACAGCCTCTTTGCTGATACCCATATCATGCCCTCTCACTGACTGTAGAAGGAGGTGTGCAGGGTATGATGGGGAGAGAGCAAGGCTGGTTTTCTCTATCATTAAGTCTTTCATGCTGTGCAAAGATTTTCATTTGGTAGGTCCTACAGGAGGACCTTCCACCCTTCTGCAATAGGAAAGAAATAGTATGTCATAATATCAAAGGGTGTGATTTGGGAAGACAGGAATGAATTGGATCTCTGTCTATGTCAGATCCAATCTGAAGAGATTTGGTGCTCTCCCTTCCAATTATCTTTTCTGGTAGGAGCTCAACACATCGTGGCTCTTGGGCAAAGCAGTGTTAAAATCATTGCCCAGCGACCTTGCAAACAGTTTGTGCTCTAGAAAGGCTTCACACAGGTGATTTAAACAGCCAGAGTTGTGAAATAGATTACAAGGAGTGTGGGTACATTCTGGTGTAAATTAGCTGTCATTCTTAAAATCTAGCAGGACTTTGCCACTGTACAACAGTGAACAGTGTCAGGAAGCAGCACTGTGGTGTGGAAGCTTCAGGAGCGATTGGGCAGTGGTTGGGTTCATGGCTTTCATCATTAGGCAGGAAACACTCTGAATTTCCTTGCCACCCTGTACTGCATCTGTTCGCTCTGGTGGGAGCAGCTCTGCTGCCTGCAGGATCGATCACTAGTGGCAGGCAAAAGGCTGTGGGAGAGGGAAGGCATTAACAGTGCTGTAAACTGGTGAAGCTGAGCTCAGTCTCTCAGTCGTGTGTGTCCAAGTGAGGGGGGAAGAGAAGCCAGCCGTTCCAAGGCAGGTTCCGTGATGTCCCCTGCTGTTCCTGCTCTGCCTTGTCCCAGGTGCTTCCTCAATGCTTTTTTTCAGCTTGTGGCTCAGCTATCAGGTTTATAGCTTGGCAATTCTTCCTGCTGTGCATCTGGGTACTGCATTTGGGCTCAGTGACATCTCCATTAACTCCTTGCCATCATAGTCACTGCTGTAGCATGACTGACTTGGGCTGTGGTATCTCAGAGTGCAGAATGAGCTGGAAGAGCCAAACGGGAAGATGTGTGCAGCTCTACCACGAGCTTGCAACTCTCCTCCTGCTGTCCCAGGAGCAGCAACTGCAGCCAGGTTGTTCAAGGAGATCAGTGTGGAGGAGACATACAGACCAGGGAAAGGGTACAAACGAGGGAAGGGATTTAGAGGTGCCATTTCACACCCACTCAGGACCTAGAAAAATATGAAATACAAGAAATAGCTGATGCCAGCTATAAGGACTAGGGATGAGAGGATGGCCTTGTGAAGCTGAAGGCCAGTATTTGCTTCTGCATGTCCTCAGCAGCCCTGCTGTCCAGTTCCTGTTGGCCGACAGGCTTTGGCACTGTTGTACTCTCAGCTGCGATGCTGCTGACTGCCTGTGTGTCCCTCCCAGCAGTAACAACAGTGAAATGCAGCCCAGCAGGTCCCTGGCACGGCTTCCCCCCTGGCTCAGCCTGCAGATTGCTTCCAGGATGTCTTTGCCAGCATCAGGACATGAACAAAGAAGTGGCTGTGTGTGGTGAGATGTCAAAATGACAGACAATGCCAAAAAAGAGGAATCCTGGCAGAGGGATGACAGCAATGTGCTGCTCCATTAGTGCTGAGTGAGGATGCATCATGGAGAAGATAGAGGCATTGATGGGGACCCCGCCACCAGATGAGCGCTCTGTAAGGTCAGCTCAGGTACTGTCAAGCCTGGCCAGGCACTGGAGTGGATCCTGGATTGCAGTACTATATCCCCATGGAATGATGCCCAGTGTGTCTCCTTCTGCATCACCTCCTGGACACTCTCCAGCTGCAGAAGAGATGCTGCTACTACCTCTGTGGGAGCAGCAAGTGATGGAAAGGGCCATTTCCCATCTGCAGTAGGGTCCTCAACCCTACTAACTCCTTTTAGGACACTCTTGTTAACCCCCAAACGAGACTGGAGCATCACAGGACTAATCTAAGGTCAATCTTGTAGAAATATCTGTCTACAGGCACCAGTTGTGATGAAGGGCAGTGCATGGCCCTTGTTCTCTTGGGGGTGAAGACCGATTTGGTCAAATGCATCTCTGACAGGTCTAATTGTATGACAGTAAGGAGCTGTTTGTTGAAAGGAAGCTCTCTGACTTGATGAGCATTGCAGACACTTGTCCTTATATCAAAAATTGGAGCCAGAATCCACTTCTGGGATAAATAATTGGAAGATAATGCATCCAGTAATTTCTATTTATTGTAGTCTAACAGAGATGCAGCAAGTCTTTTCATCCATAGTTTTGGTGATGGGCAATATTCTGCTTCTCTTCTGTGGAGAATGAGAGACCTTGCCTTGATGCCTGAGGGTATCTCTATCTGTGTTTGACACTAATCCAAAGGAGTAACCAGCACTTGGAAAATAAACTGTATTATAGATTTAAGAACCAGGGACAGGTGCCACGGGAGAGATGATAATTGAGGAGATTTGCCCCTAATCATAGTTATAACTACTGTGAAAGGGCAAAAGCCAAAAGTATTAAAAAAGGGGAAGGAGGTAGAAGAGGTGGAATTTGGTTCCACAATGCCATTTGTTCACCTAGTGATACAGTAATTCTTGCCTGAACAAGGAGGCTGCAAGACCACAGCCAGGTCTGAGTGAGGAGGTGGTGGAACGGCAGGGTCTCCAAGCCAGTTGAATTCCTTATTGGAAAGGCGTCAACATTACCATGGAAATACAGATCTCTGTATGCTGGCTGTTGTAATACTTGAAAAATAGGATATGGGAGCAATGTTTTCTTGAAGCTCCAAGGCTTCAGAACACAAATCGTCTCCTACACATCCCAGAAGAATACCAAGAGTCCATAATATTTAGCTAACTGGAACCAGTTGGGTAGATTAATGAAAGAAAACACAAAAGCAAAGGGAAACAGTATTGAGCAACTTTGGCTTATTGAACAAAAGCAGTTATATCTCATGATAGTCTTTGTAGTGGTATAGATGAGGTGGAGAAAGACTCATTCTTACCTTAGCCTTTCTAAGTCCAGCCAGCAAATGAGGGAATGAAATCCTATCCACGGTATGTCAAGGACAGGTTTTCTTCTACACTTTCCACCTTCAGCAGGTCTCCAATTAATGTGCATATTTTTAACCACCAACTGCATTAATGACTGGAGACATTCAGAGCAGATGTGCTGAAATGCATGAAACATAACAAATAACATAGATTACTATCAAAAATACCAGTGAGCAGAGTGATGAGAGCTACAAGCAGTTAACTCCTGCATAATACTTCATTGCACACAGAAAACTCCCCTTAAGACACTAGTAAATAAACATACCACCTTGAAGAAAAAGTCAGATATGCACAGCTTTTGACAGTATTGGGCATTTTGGTGATCTCCAACCTTCAAAGTCCCATCACAGTTCCTCTGCTGACATTGACTGGCACATTAGTAGCCCTCCTGCCCTACAAGCAGGCTGAGATGTCAAGCAATCTAGCAGCCCACTGCTAGAGTCTCTTTCATGCTTCGTGTTGTAGCTGGTCAGTCTAATGCAGTATTTGATGCTCAGCTTTCTTTGGGAACGGGGCGGTGGTGTGGGAAAACCCATCTGAGTGCTGGATGTAACTCAGATTGTGCCATGTTATATGACCTTTAAAGTTATGCTTACCTGCTGCACCCGGTGCAGTAAGCCTTCTTATAGCATCTGTAGTCTGCCAGATACACATAGTTAGGATGTGATAGTGCATCAGGTGCTCTGAAGAGCTTGTTACTAGAAGGGTATGTCCCTCTATCATGCATCCTCAAAGATGTGCTGCTGTTTATTTGTGCCATATGCCTGTGTACTCTACAAATCAAATGGTATGTTCTAGGTTTATCATGTATAATTACTAGCAATCCATTAAAATTCTGAAAATTCTGAGCTCAGTCAAAAGAAACAGAGCAGGCTTTAGTTTTCATCTGGAGGAGAAAGGCATTTTCACAAGGATAGACTAATGCTTATGAATACTAGTGGGAAACTGTCCATTCTTTGCCTGGGTCACATTTCTGTTGACCTACCTGGAGGCTGTGACCTGGCTGAAACACCCCGGCATGACCACATGAGACCATCTGTCTGCAGGGATATTAATAACAGGGAATATGTCTCATTGCTTTCCATTCTCACCTCCTGTCCAATGGGATGCTTTTAATTGCTACTCCAGTACTATCCTATGGTGTAAACAGTTTATAAGGACTGTATGATGTTTGGGAACAGTCAATCTTGTTCTCAAAGCAGATCTTCTCCACAGGTGAAGGAGGCGACAAGAGAAAGCTCTGTGGCATTCCTTCAGCCAACGTCCCTCTCAGGCACTATGACCTTCTATTTTGCCTGCTCCTCCACTGTCAATCTGCATTGGCAGAGGCTGTGAGTAGGCAGGGAAAAAAATTAAATTCTTACATCTGCTCAGTTTATAAATGCATTTACTATCGTCGTCTATCACTGTTACTTAGTACTATCTCTGAGTGTAGGATTGATATGCCAGCTCATGCTTTTCTGCAGTGGCTACACCACCTTGTTATCCACGGTGGAGCCTGCCCTGCCCAGTGCCCTGATGCTTCCACAGTGTCCTTCACATTTTATTTTGTATGTGTATGTGCGTTGCAGCTTTATGCAGTAGACCCAAAAAATCTTTACCCCACTGTAAACCATCACACTTTCTCACTAATCCCCTTGAATTCTTGCTGTCTCGCCACACATGGGACACATTGCATAGCTTCACATAGAACTCCAGCAACTGGTGAAGTGCAACTTGAAAAGCACCACCCTGAAGATCCAGAGGTCTACGATACCATGTCCTCACCGTCTGCTCCAACCCCAACAGGTGACCCCGCGGCAGAGGAGTGGTCCCCGTGGAGTGTGTGTTCGACCACCTGCGGGGAGGGCTGGCAGACCAGGACGAGGTTCTGTGTGTCGTCTTCCTACAGCACTCAGTGCAGCGGCCCTCTCCGGGAGCAGAGACAGTGCAACAACTCTGCCGTGTGCCCAGGTGGGCTGAGCTCTCCATGCATGCAAGGGCAGGAGGGGGAGGGAGATGCACAGAGGGCTGCTATTTCTCTGCTGTGATATCTGCTCGGAAGGTGACACTTCTTGTTTCTTCTTCCTAATCTAGAGGCTCATACAGAGATTCTTGCTAGACCAAGCACCATTAAATGGGCGCTAGTTTTGCGTGGTATGGATAGTTTGATATTAACTAAAGGCAATGAATACCGTGCATCTAAAAGGCATGTGCCCTTTGGGGTGTTTCCAAGCACTGGGCAGACTGGGAAAGAGAAGAACCAGATGACACTTCCAGTTGCTCAGATGCCAGCACTGGGCACTGCAAAGCCAGTGTGAAAAACCCAGGCTGCTGATTATGTTTATGAAGTGAGCCAGCCATCGTCTCTCTTTTCATACTCTCTCTTCCACGATTTTGATGTAACAGTAGAGTCTGGGGAGCCTGGACATGATATTGAAGAACAATGTTATTAAACTAGATGTGTTATTCACAACTCTTGATGGGCAATATCATTGCTCAGAACCAGTCTTACAATGTTAAAACCACCAAGCTGGTTTCCTGTGCTCTTTCCTGCATTTCCTCCTCTACTTATCTTTTGTCATGGGAGATAATCGATGACAATTATAAAACATTAGATTTTAATCCCCTTCCCTGATATGGGTGGATCAGTGACTGTTAGCAATTTATGAAGGAATGAAAAATATTCAGTTTTATTATTGTTTGCCTCCTGAAGCATTATTGATTTTGCGTTAGCTTCTCTGGTAATGCTGGAAGGAATGAAGTTCCATAAGACAGATCAATAAATTCTTGTATTATTTTTCCTCTAGAGATTGGAGGGACTAAAATTCCATAAAAATCTGGCCAGATTAGATTATATTAGGTTGGAGAAGATTAGATCAATTTAGATTTGAAGGCTTTAGGTATCTAATTTCAGGTGTTGTCAGTGATGGCATGAGCAGTGTTGGAGCGTGTTGCCAATATCATTTTGTTATGCTAAGTCTCCCTAGAGGTGTCACTGAAGTATGATAGTGATGAGCAGCCAGACTACAGGTTGTCTGAAACTTGAAAATACTGTGGATTTTGAGAATCCAATGCAAAAAAAAAATTGTTGTGATAAATAAGGGTCATAAGTGACAAAGTAATAGTGATGCTGCTTCCCAAAAGGTGGAGGGCTTTTGTTCCTCTCTAGCTAATTGCATTTTTCACTCAAAAATTGCCTTTATTTGGCTCAAAAATCTGAAAAATTAGGGTCAATTAAAAGTGCTTTGTGATTTATTCTGAAAAACTGGAATGTAACAGACACTTGCTGTTGAAACCAAAGCATAACAAATTATGTTATGCTCCTCTTGTACATTTTGGGTTGTTTTGTTCTTAGCCTTCCCACACTCACTTCTTACATACTGCTCATTCTGGATGGAAAGTTGTTGTGTTCTGTGGTATCACTCATTTCTCCAGGCCTCCTTTGGAAGGGAAACTTACTTCTTCTGCTTTGTTTGCAGTGCACGGCACCTGGGACGAGTGGTCTCCATGGAGCTTGTGCTCTTCCACATGTGGTAGAGGGTACAGAGATCGGACCCGCACATGCAAGCCCCCACAATTTGGTGGGAACCCCTGTGAGGGCCCGGAGAAGCAAACAAAGTTCTGCAACATTGCGCTTTGCCCAGGTAAGGCAGTTAGAGATTCAAAGGCTTCTCTCCAGCAGGTCTCCCCATCTCTGAAGATGCTCATGCACAGCTCATCAAGAGGGTCTGTAGCTATCTCAGCTGAATGAGTACATAACCTGCACTGTCTCAGAGAGGATGCTCTAAAAGGAAAGTATGTTTTCAGCACTGGAAGGACATGGATCTGTTAGAGTCAGTCCAGAGAAGGGCCACAAAGATGATCCAAGGGCTGAAGCACCTCCCCGGTCAGTAGGCTGACAGTGTTGGGGTTGTTCAGCCTAGAGAAGAGAAAGCTCTGGGGAGATCTTAGAGCAGCCTTCTAGTACTGAAAAGGGGTCTACAGGAAAGTTGGGGGGGGGGCTTTTATCAGGGAGTTCAGGCATAGGATAAGAGGGGAATGGTTTTAAGCTGAAAGAGAGGAGATTTAGATGAGATATTAGGAAGAAATGTTTTACTATGAGGGTGGTGAGGCACTGGCACAAGTTATCCAGAGAAGTCATGCTCCATCACTGGAGGTGTTCAAGACCAGGTTGGATGAAGTTTTGAGCAACTCGATCCTGATCTTTAAGGTCCTTTCCCACTCAAACCATTCTATGAGTCTATATTGAAGGAGTAATCTCGAGGTGGTTTTCAGGGTTACTCAGCTAATCATTGGTTAGGTGCAGGGTTGCTCTGTTTAACAGCTATCAGAGAACACATTATATTGGATGGATCCAGACTGGCTTAGCTACTACTAATATTTCCAAGATCATCTTAAGTTTCTCACGTGTTGCCTTCAGTGAATCTTTTCAAGTTATTTTGCCTGACTAGGCTTGTTATTGCGCTGGAATCAATTGTTTTATGTGCTGCCAATATATATGCATTAGTTCGCTATATATGCAGGTCTTCCCTGTACCTGATCCTGCTTTGGGTGGTGAGATGGACTGAGAGACTCATCCAAGAGCCCTCAATGACATATTTTAATACTTTTATGTATCTTTTTCCTACCTCTATATTTCACTTCTAAATCCATCTCCCCAAGTTTTGCTTTGAAATACCAGAAAAAAGAAACTTGTGATAAAATGGCTTTTAACACTGGAAATTCACTTGAGCTCCTGTGGCTTCCTTCCCTTTAAGGACACAGGCTCAGGGTTGACCCCAGAGTTTCCATTAATTTAACCCAGAGCGTCCTGGTAACCATGATCTGAACACAAGGGAACTCCCCAACACCCCCTCCCTCTCTCAGGTTAATGTCAACTGACATTTTTCCAGTTTAATGAGAATCATTAGGAGACATTATTATGTCCCTGGAGAATGACAGGGATTGTGGGAGTGATGAAAACTTCATCAAAACATTTGTGAGAAGCCTCCTGGAATTTCCCACCCAGTTTTCACCTCAAGTAACTATCCTTGGATTTCTGTCTGCTGTCCAGAAAACTCTACTAGGAATGAGAACCTCCCAGAAACCAAATTGACTCTGTCATAAAAAGACAAATGGAAGATGTCAGACCTGGTATTTCTTAGGCAATAAAGCATATCCTGAGTTAACATGATCCATAATTAATTCAAATACAAACAAATACATGGATACACTGCAGCCAACAAGAGAGTGGTGGAAAAGGCAGGCAGCCCAACTGCAAGGCTTCAGCTCTAATTAATGCCACAAAAGCAATCAGTGGCTTTGCAGTCCTAAATGAGTGCACTGTTGGGGGACTCATTGAAGCACAACAATGGGCTCTGATCAGTACTTGACACACCAGACAGTCATATTGCTTATCACTGCCCCACTCTGAGGATTTATTACTACAATTGATAAAAATGCTCAGCTGCAGGGACATAGAAGTAGATAATACAGGCTGAGCCCAACGTCCTTCAGAGAGAGAGAGAGAAGGAGAAAGACAATGGCATTCTTTGTGTAGACTACACCAACTAGACTCCAATGAACACTTTTGATAGACTCACCCTATGCTGTAACAATAGTGCTGAACAGTATTTGCTGTGGTGGTGATGGAGACCCCGAGCATCTTGCCTGAGAAACATCTTTACATCATCAAATATGGCTGGAAGTAAAACATGGCCATCTCTGTTTCTCCTTTTTTTTCCAGAAGTTTATGAAATCACAGTCCATGAATTAATAATCTCTTATCTCGAAGTGATTGTGACCCTATATTAGGCACTGGTGAGGTCGCACCTTGTATACTGTGTTCAGATTTGGGCCCCTCATTACAAGAAAACTGCCTGATTTTTCACACTCTCTGAGCTCATGTGACCCCATCTGATTTAACAGTTGTTCATTTGGATGTCTTTGACATTTTTTACCTGCTTGCAAACAAAAAGCTGCTTGACTGCAGTGGAGATTATTTGAGGCTGTTTGAGACCTTGCAGATCACACAGAGGACCAGGTATTTTTCTTGGACTGATAAACAAAGCTAAAGAAAATGAGCTACAATCCACAGCAATGTGATTAAAGTCAGAATTCAGACTTTTGAGAGATTCAGGTTGTTTTTCTGGGTGAGAGCTCTCAGCTAGTAAGAGCTAAACAGAGCATGATGACCACTGTTAAGAGAAAAAAAAGTACTCAAATAACAGCAAACTGGGTGATGGATCTGTTGATCAAGGATCAACTAGAATGTAACTGCTGTACTTGGGAATGCCTCTCACTGCACTAATAAAACATAGAATCATAGAATCACCAGGTTAGAAAAGACCCACCGGATCATCGAGTCCAACCATTCCTATCAAACACTAAACCATGCCCCTCAGTGCCTCGTCCACCCATCCCTTAAACACCTCCAGGGAAGGTGACTCAACCACCTCCCTGGGCTGCCTGTTATATTCAAGTTTCTCTCCAACTCTGTCTGTATCAAAACCTCTCTTGTCCCTCCCTCCCCTATTTAATTACTAGCAATGCTGCTGTGTAGAACTATATCAAGCCTGGCAGTGCTAATTCAGCCATGAGAGAAGTGCGTTGACTTCACACACACTCTGCTTATGGTCTCCTGTTGGAGCATGCCTTTTCTCTGAGCATTTCCCAGCTGGCAGAGTGAATCCCTGTGATTAAGACTGTGATTCAAGGTTCTGCATGTCCTTTAATGAAAATCAGAGCATTTGGGCACTTGAGAAAGTTCCTTCCTTGCAGATTTGTGCACTGTCTTGGTAAAAAATGGGTTCCTTAAAAAGTGCTGATTGCCCCAAATGGAAAATGTCATGATAATGTATTGTTTCCTTCAAAAATTGCAGTAAAAATGTGATCCATGCTCTCTATTTTGATATTATGTTGTGATCAGCAATACTATTAGTTTTGACTTCTACACTGGAACCTGTAACATCAATAATTTCAACTTTTATGTTTTTATGGAGAGTATGGACATAAAAATTTAAATGTTATTGCACTTGCATCCTGCTGGGCCATAGCATAGAAGTTGCAGAGGGTCTCGACAAACTGCAGTTGCCACAGTTGTCTGAATATTTTCTTCATGGTCCTTGCCTTCTCTCTGGCTCCATGATTCTGGTTTGTCATCCTCTGCCTTGGACACTTGCAGGCACAGGCCAGATATTCTCTCGCACATCCCCCCTTCCAGTGGGAGCGATTTTCACATTCCGCTTTGTTTTCTTTCTTTGGGCCACTCAGTGGACGGCAACTGGAATGAGTGGTCGAGCTGGAGCTCCTGCTCTGCCTCCTGCTCCAACGGTACTCAGCAGCGGACAAGGGAGTGCAATGGACCCTCCTATGGGGGAGCTGAATGTCAGGGACACTGGGTGGAGACCAGGGACTGCTTCCTACGCCAATGCCCAGGTGAGTGACCAATGATTTTTTCTTTCCTATGGGTCATCCTTCTCTCCAGTTTAATGCAGGTTTTTGTAATTTTTTTTTCTTTGGGGAAGAGTTGCTCAATTTTCACTATTTATGCAGTAGGAAGGAGGCTGTGAATCATACTACGGGACCACACAAGCCAAAAATTTGTATCTAGCAAATGCTCCAGGAGATCCCAAAGACATGAGGGGTTACCCACAGGGAATATCTTTCTAACCTTAGATACGTGTTCTCAGCTTGTACTTAAAAAACTCCAAGCAAAATATCAATAAAACATTTCCATGCCTCTGCAATTCTTCAACATTTCTACTCTTCCTCTTTTTTTGTGTTTCTCTTCTCCTACCAATACTCCACTTGTAGTTATAGTTGAAGCCAACATGAAAGAAATCACTGCTCTGGACATCATCTATGATAAAGTCTGGCACAATGAAGCCTTGGCTCAAGCCTACTGAAGACTTGTTACTTATTTTACTCATCTAGATGTATCTCAAAATAATAACAGCAATATTAATAACAATAGCAATAATAATTTTGATAATATTAAGAATAGTATCAATTCCTTTTGCCCCAGCTGTTGTAGCCAGGACCTTACAGTCAGAATAATCACCTTATCTTTATACTGTGGACTACAATCTCCAGTAGAGCTATTTCATGCAGGAGAAGCAAAGAAATCTGAAGCAGGTATCAGAGCACAACTAACACCAGGAGTATGAATTTATCAGACTGACACCAGCACTACAGAGTTGCAGGTACAGTTTCCTCCTTTCTGTGCAGGAGCCTCGGGGAAGACCATTGCAAAGGGACTAATTAGGTCAGATGGTGTAGAAAAGATTCTGACCTGAAAAAAAAGCATGAACATCTAGAAGCCTTCAGGACTGATCAGCAACCATTTTTTCTTGCCATCTTCTTGGTCCTTTCCCTGGTATTCCCTGATTATTCCATCCCTGTTAGACCATCGGCTGGAGGAGGATTCCTGAGAGGGTCCTTGTGTTTCTGAGGAAACAGGGACAGCCAGTAACAGCTCAGTTCTTTGAGACACTTTTTGTGCCTCGCTTAGATGAGCAAGAATTGTTCTTTCCACTCCACAAGCATAGAAGCCAGAAGCTTTACAACCTAGTATACCTGTTATCTCAGGGAATCCTTATCCTCTCTGTTAGCATCACCATCTGCAGAAAAGCATAAGCATTATTTAATGTATGCATTGGATTTCCCTACATGGTCTCTAGTAGGTTTTGGTGTTTATGTATCTCACTCCATCTTTGCCACTTACGAAGATCCTCAAAGACAAAAAAAGCTCCATTCTTCTAGGCAACCTCATCCCACTGATTTCAGAGTAAGTTATCAAAGCAATGTTGGTCATGACTTCCACTTCATATGGTGTCACCCAAGGAAGTATCAGTTTCCCCTTTCTATGATAATTTTCTCTTACTTTTGGAGATGAAGAGAGGGACCCTCATTCTCCCAAAAGCCACCCAAGATGATGTGTTAACTCCTAATTAAAACCCAAATAGAAATCAGGAGATTTATGTCTTCGTTCTAGTTCTGTCACTGAGTTGTTGTTTCTCATCTGTGGTGCAGCAGAGGAGAATGTTTTCCTACCTTGCAGGCTTGTTGTGAGGGCTAATTAACATTTTTATAGTGCTTTGATAAATGCCATTGTTAATGTAAAAGAAGTATCATTTTGATAAATGCCATTGCTAATGGAGAACAAGTAGCGTTTCCATTGAATCTGTAGAGATGCTGAGAAAAGATACAATAGAATAAGACAAATCTCTTTCTAAGGCACATGAAACAATAGCACGGTGGCAACAGCTGGGAGGAGATTTATTTGGTGTTTCTTTATGGTTTCTTGCCCATAGGCTCAACTAGTCTCCCTGGACTAGGCCTTCTCTGGGAAGATCTGTTTTTGTATAGACATTGTACAGCCCAAACAAATTGAAGCTATGGACTTTGGCTAGCAGATGTGGCTGCCAGGCAGGTTGAATCTTTGCCCACCTGAAGCTATCAGAGCACAAGGAAAGAGATAGGGCTTTTTATTTTTGCAGCAGATGAAGATACTGAGGAGAAACACAAGAACATACTTCAAATAATGGGCTGCTGCAATGGAAAAGAGTGCGCATTTATTTCATGTCTCTTGAGGATCAGACAAAGATCCAAGGCTGGAGACCCCCCTTCCCACCAAGCCGTGCTCTACTCAATCCTATGTTCCAGTGCCTACCTTGACATCTTTCCTCCTTCTGTTGCAGACAACATTTGGAACGTGACAGGATGTTTCTCTCTCTTTTTTTTTTTGTCTCCAGTGGATGGGAAATGGCAGGCCTGGGGAGTGTGGGGCAGCTGCACTGCCACTTGTGGAGGTGGGACACAGAGACGTGACCGTGTGTGCTATGGGCCCTTCTTTGGTGGACAGACTTGCCAGGGTGCCAAGGAAGAGTACAAGCAATGTAATGACAGAAAGTGTCCTGGTATGTACCCAAGACCTCTCACGCTTTCCTTTGCATGGGGGGACTTTGTAAAGACTGTCCTGTGTGAATGCAACAAGGAGTTTTGGTCCAGCTGAACCTTGCTTAAACCTCAGGCACAAGATAGGTCAAGGGCTTGATTTAATTCTTGCCCAAGCCAACCCAGTGTAACCATGCTGATTTCGATGAACGTTTGTTAAGTCCTATCATTCTACTCTTAGAAGCATAAGAGGAAAAATTTAGTCATAGCAAGAACAGACACTGGAGTCTTGAGTCCATGAAGTAGTTGGGTATTGAGGATGCTGCCATGGGTTTCCACTCTTTACTCAGCCTCTGGGAGACGTACATACCCCTTAAGTTTTATAAAAGACAGACATGTCCACATCTGTCAGAGTCTTACCCAGCCTCATTCTCCTCCAGCTGCAGCCATGGGGACAGCATCTATTGGAGAAAAGAGGTGCAAAGCCTGAATGGAGGAGAAGTGAGTGATAGGACAGGGGGCATCCTGAGATTTAATGTGAAAAATAAACAAGAGCAAATACTTGCAAGTGGGAAAATTTCTATCTGTTTCTCACACAGCATAAAGAGGCCAGAAAAAAGGCATATGCACCACTTTTAATTTCTTTCTCAGCCTCAGATGAAGCGCCTGGTGAAATTGCTGGTGGGTAATCAATGGCCTATGTGATGTTGGCAGTCACACTGCATCGATTGCAATAGGCCTTGATTTTTGACCGTAAGGGTAATTAATTGTCAGAGCAGCTCAGTGAGAGACAGGAGAGATTCTCATGGAAACATCCCGGTGGTCCTAGTGAAAAGGGATGTCTCCCTAAAAAGTAGACTGGAGCTTGGCACAGCAGGAGTCATTCCAGTGCAGAAATTTCTGGGGTTGGGTCTGTCATTTGGAGGACAATTAACCCTCAGGCTCCCTTGCAAACTGCTGAAGATAAAGATAAAAGCCAAAGCACTGCAGCATGGAAGTTTCAGCCCATTTTGCTCAAAGATAACAGAGAAAGAGGCCGAGTGTCTGAAACAGCATATTCACTCTTTCCAGCTATGCACTAATAAAAGATATCACCTCTCCTTACAAGCTGTGCCTCTCAATTAGCAGTGGTGTGTGAGAGTCCCCTTTAACTCAGCCACAAAGCTCTCCCTAGCCATAGAAAATCTTAGCACCGGATTGTCTGGTGGTGTCTATGGAGCAGTGCAGATTTAGTTCAGCTTCAGTGTGTGCCAGCTGGGGCCCTGGCAGAACAAGCCCAATCTTTTCTTCTCTTCCTGCAGGGGCTGAATCCTGCACAGTGCTCAAAACGAACAGGCATGTCTCGGGGACTGAGCCTTGCTATGTTTCAAAACCAGAAGGGTCTCGTTGCAGTTGTTAATTTGCAGGGGAAGGAGAAGGTGGAGATTCATCAGAGGCTAAAAATAAACCTGCTCAATTTGTTCTCAAGAAAGTATCAATTGCCAGCATGATTTGATTTGAACACAAGAGTTGAGCTTAATTGGGTTAGTTGTTAAAATCTCCCGGTGCAAATAGGTTACTCCGGTAAAATGGGGTTTGTTTTGAAGCAATATCAAAAAGGAAAAGAAAATAAGGAAAAAGAAAAAAAAAACAAGAGAGTTAAATGATTCTCTCCTGGCTTGGGAATTGCTTTGGCACTCACTGACGAGACAATGCCAGACAATCAGTGTATTTCTAAAGAGCATCTATGATCCACAGCATCCCTCAGCGGTCCCCAGGGAGACTGCAGGGATGATGAGACCAGGAAGGTTTGATGAGTCAAAGGAGGAGAAAGGGGAGGTGAGATGCAAACATACTCCTCTGCTTTTCAATGTGCTCTGTTGTTTTGTAGCTGAGGATGCTAGCAGTTCCCCACCCCATTATTCAAACCCTCCTTTGAACTACAGTTTGATGAGGAGAATCATGCCAAAGCACAGGTGACAGGAGTTTGTATTCAGCTCCCCATTCTGCCATGGGTTTTCTCTGTGATCACATGCTGGTCACAACTGAGTGACTTAATCTCACTGTCCAATAGCTCTATGTCAACAGGTTTGAAATAAAACTGCTTATTTTCCAGCCATGTTTGCCTTATCTAGAGAAGTCATAAGCTGTTGGCCTAGGGACTATTTCTGTTTACATGCAGAGCACAGCAGGGATCCTGTTTGCCCTCTATGATTTTATTACAATAGTGATTACTCACAAGGGAATTTTAAAACAGGAGAAGGAGCATCTGTTTCCAAGCAGAGACTGTACGTTATTCATTACCAGTGTTTACTGGGGAGAAATCTGTCTTTGAACTTCAGATGAAGTCACACAGTCTTGGAGATTGATTCCAAGAGATGTGTAGGCAGCTTCTTGGGTCTTGTACGTGTCCTTCAAAGAAGTAGGAATTAACATGCCCATAATAAGGTGTGAGTGTTTTCCACAGCCAGATTGGTGCCCTGGGTAACTCAAAAGCATCAGCAGGATATGTCCATCACTGGATATTTGCTCCATGAAATGGTCTATGTTTGTGCATCCATTGCACAATCCTTTGCAGAAAGAAGCCTTCAGGGTTGTCACTGGACCATGGCTGTTTTGAGAGAAGCAGTACCTGAAGGAGGCCTACAGCAAAGCATGTAGTGATAGGACAAGGAGGAATGGGTTTAAATTGGAAGGGGAGAAGATTTAGATTATACATTTGGAAGAAATTCTTCATGGTGAGGGTGGTGAAGCACTGGAACAGGTTGCCCAGGGAAGTTGTGGATGCCCCAGTCCTGGAGGTGTTCAAGGCCAAGTTGAGCAGCCTGGTCTGGTGGGAGGTGATTCCTCTCATGGCAGTATGGCTGAAAGTGGATGATCTTTAAGGTCTGTTCCAAACCAAACCATTCTATGATTCTACAATTCTATGAAAATTCAAGACCTCCCTCTTTTGTTTTATTGCAGATGTACATTTTCCCCAAAACTTTGCTATGTCTTTACTGGCAGCAATGGATCCCAGTATAGGCATTCCTTCACAGAAGCTCAGCAGGCAGCTGCCAGGCTCCACGGCTGGTTAGCTTTGGCTTTGCTGTTGCCTTCCCTGGCCAGTTGCAGGCATGCAGTCAGCTTCCTTTTTATTGGTAGTTTTACATGCACAATAAATAAAAGCCATAATCAAAAAACATTAAATATAATTTTTTCTCTTTCCCACTCTCAGGAGTGATAAATAGCTTTAACACGATCCTCACAGCTCCCTCCATTTTACATGCTGCAAGTAATGAGTTTTCTCAGCACAAAGCTCTCCTGCAGTGAATGTTTTTTTCTGAGGTCCCACTGGCTCTGGGGCCAACTCAGCTCCACCCTCATACAAAGGCATCAGAAAACTTCCTTCCAAAAAGCTTTTCCTGTGAAGCCTCAAAACACAATTCTTTGGTCTCCCAGACTCTGCAGCAGTGTTTGGAAATGAGCTGCTGGTGCAGATCCAGCCTATTGGTGCTCAAATCTTTTCCCTGTGTCCTCACATGAGATGGCAGCAGGCAGAGAGCCTGAGCGAAGTCCACCCAGGGGATATGTCCATCTTTGGTTTTCTTCCACTTGTTGTTCTTCCCTTCATTCTTAGTCCAACTTATTTATTCTGAGCCTGGCTTTAGACACATCCAGCCTTTAAGGAGGTGACTGTGAAGAATGGAAAGAGCAGAGTCTGACCCCATGGAGTTCACCTGCAAAAGGTGGATGTCTGCCCATTAAACAAGAAAAGAAAACTTAAGTAGGGTGTAGCAACACCAGTTTTATTGTAAAGAGCTGCTACACGGCAAAACAAGCATGTGGAGTTTTCCAGGTTGTTGCATGCACATTAGCGAGTTAATCCCTGGGATGGATGGATGCCCAGTTTTCAAATAGGCAAAGCAAATTCTGGAGAGGTTAAGTGGCTTTGTCAGAAGCCATGCACCAAGCTGCTGTGGAGTTGGGAGTTCACCTCCATGCCTCGTGGCTCACATCACAGTACTGTTCTCTTCACACCACACTCTCGTCTTTCCTCTTTCCATTCCCTTTTCCGTGTCCCCCCTGAGAGATTTTTCTTTCTTGAAGAACCCCACGAAATCTGTGATGAGGAAAGTCTTGCCTCTGTGGTTTGGAAAGAGACACCTGCTGGGGATGCTGCAGCTGTCCGCTGTCCTCGCAATGCCACTGGTAAGTATGACTGCATGCTTTGGCCAGGGACCTGTAGCACCCTCAGGGTATCCTTCATCCTTTGCCTTCTAGATGTGTAGAACCTAGTTGTGGGAGGACAGGACAAGCAAGTGGACTTCTCTTCCTTCACTCAGAACTAAAATAACTTTCTTTTATGTTTGTGGTCCTTCACGGTTTAATAACAACTTCTTATTTGACACTGGAGAATTTGAGGTGGTCTCCCATTCACCCAGTCCTGGGACAGCTTTGCAATTAAAGATCGCTATGTTACATTCTTCCTATTATCTACAAATAGCTCTGCAGAAGCAGGTAGGTCTTTATGAGAGCCTTCTAGACTTGGGTGCTATATTTCTCTCCATTTTCTTAAAAGGGAGTATCTGAAAGCAGGACATCAGAATTGTGTTGTCCACTCACACTTAGATTCTTTCCTCTCCTTAGAAACCAGAGTAGCTCTCTAAACATATCCTCAGGTGCTCAAGTTGATGTTCTGATCATGGTGGTGTGAAGTGATCCACCTGGGAATCCAAGTGTTATTTGTTGTGATCGTGGCTATGTGTTCCCAATGAGTGGGAAATAGTGCAGAGAAAGCTCCAGGAGACATGCTAGTGGTGGAGCTTGTCCTCAGCTGGATGTTCCTCACTCCCAGGCAGGAAGAGAAATGGGGGCAGCAGTGTCAATAATGAACATAATGTTTTTGTGTTGTTTGAGTGAGGTGGCTGGGTACAGACAAACCCCGCAGCTCTCTAACTCACACAGCCTGGGACAGTCAGTATCATCCCAAATGCTAGCCTAGAAGAAGGGCTGCATCCACTGAAATATTTAGCAGTAGCAGTGGGATTAGGGACCTAACAAAACCTACTCCTCAGAGCCTTTCCAAACGACAGTACAATTGCTTGGGCAAGGCAATCCTCCTATTCCTGCTTGCTGTTATCTGTGTTCCTCTGCATCACAAAGTCGTGTGATTACCACCGCAAATCCCTCTGTAGGCTGAAGCTAAAGGAAGGTCCGGGGGAGGACTGCAAGCAGCTTTCAGAGTTTTTCAGCTGATGCAAAGATGGTACTGTTGGGTATTTATTCCACTTGAGTCTGTGTAGGCAGCACGAGCCACTGCGGCTTCTTTAGTTGCAGGTACCAGACCGTTCCACTTGGGGAGGCTCGTGGGGCTTCCTGAGCCAGGAAGAAAGCTGCCCTCCAGGGCAAAAGAAACCTTTCACTTTCACTAGCCATGTCCAATTCCCTAGGTTATGTTTTCTTTCCCAGCTCCCCTTGCTCTCCTAGCCCTCAATAAAAAATGCAGGAGAAGGAAATAAAAATTCTCTGTCCTACATCCTTGCACTTGTTGTTCAGGCACCTGGAGATGCACCTGCTGCCTTTTGTGCTGGTAGATGTGCCTACGTGGGCATATTGACCAGTTCTGAGTGGCCTCCAGGAAGGTGCTTGGCTTTTCATCCTGCTGTCCTCACTCTCATATTGATTTCTTTCCTCTCCCAGGGCTGATCCTTCGAAGATGCATTTTAGATGAAGAAGGGATAGCTTATTGGGAGCCTCCAACATACATCAAATGTGTTTCTATTGATTACAGGAACATACAGATGATGGTAAGACAGACTGGCTTCTCCACTCAGCAGGTCTGAGATCCCATCAAATACCTATTACATTGCTATAGTTTTGAAAAAGAAGGAAAGTAGCATTTCCATGTGAAAGCAAGATGCCAGCTCTGACCTGCTTTTCCTCATACTGTTTTTGTCTGCTTAACTTCTGATGCATGAGCAAGCCATGAACAAGGGATGGTTCTTCACTGGGTATTTTAGTATCTAGTTTGGCAGAATCCAGGCTCTACCATGTCTTTCATTTCACATTATCAGTAAGAATAGCTGTGAAAATATCAATTATAAATTAGCCACTTATTTTTCATTAGTTTTAAATACACTGTTTTGATGAATTTCTGCTGGTCTGCTTTGGCTTGCCTTAAAATGGCTTTGCCTTTATGACAACCATACTCTCGTGTTCAGGACAAACTACAGTCTGTCCTGAAATCTAAGAAACCTGATCTAGTGAAAGATGTCTCTGCCCATGGCACGGGGAGTTGAACTGGATGATCTTTAAGACCACTTCTAACCCAAACCATTCTGTGATTCTATGATTCCATAAGTAGTTCTAAATTTGTTATAAGAAAACAAGGTTTTTGGACAAAAATCTTCTATTAGCTGGCCTTGGGTTATGAATAGAATAGCATCTGTGTAGTAGAATATTTTCTTCTGAACCTACACACAACCTTTCCTTTGTTGACATACAGAAAAATTCACTTCTGCTTGCCTACCATTTTAAAAATATCGCAGGTTCTCAGGCCAGCAAAGATTGTCAGAATCATCTAATCTGCTCCCTGCATTACGAGGAAGGTCAAAAAGCCTTCCCCCAGCAATTCCTTCACTGAGCGCATTAACTTGATTTTGACTGTCCCTAAAGCATTTGTCATGTTTCTTTCTCAGACCAGGGAACATCTTTCTAAAGCTCAGCGTGGGTTGATGGGAGATGGCCTGTCAGAAGTACTCCAAAACCTTGTGGAAATCTCCCAGGATGGAACCAGCTACAGTGGCGACTTGCTCTCCACCATTGATGTACTCAGGAACATGACAGAGATCTTCCGTAGGGCTTATTACAGCCCGACTTCCGGGGATGTACAGGTGAGCTGAGATTCATATCCTGGAGACCAAGGTTGGGTTACAAGTGGGTGTGCATGCTCAGGGTTTTATTATCTCCTTTGTAACTGATGAAATGGTGATTAAAAGCTGGGGTATTTTCTGCCAAGTGACGTGACTTTTTGTGCTAACAGCTCTCTTTTCCGAGTGGTTCTCCCTGGTTTATAAAGGGGGACCTTGAAAATAAAAGTCATTTTGAAATGTTTCAACCTGATAGCACTTTACTGTGGAGTCTAATTGATATAGGAACATTATTTGGAAAGGATTGCAGTCTAATGACTAAAGGTAAGATGATCCTGCGGTATTGAGTACCTGGATGTTGACTTAGGAGAACATCTTGATGCCTTCCCATCCCAGGGTTTTACTTTCAGCAGTAGCATGCAGAGTGGCTACAAGATATGCCCTTGGGATAGGTCATCACCTCATGACTTGAAACATTAAACTGATCCTACAAGATCTTCAGTGGGTGGTAAAACTAGAGAAAGAAATCAATAGTCTTGAAATATCTTTTCTCCTTCTCATAGTCTGCTGCAAAGATACTGCCATGCATAGCACCCTCGTGATCAGTCACTGATTCTCTTGCCTAGTTGCAGACTAAAAAGGATTGTAAGGTTTCCCTATGCTAGAAATAGCAGAAATAGTTGGAAATAGGAGAGAAAAGCATTTATACAAGGCAAGACCACCTGCTTTTAACCAGTTTCTATCAGGCATCTGCCTACTTTGCTCACACGAACTTTCAGTAATGAGTACAAGACATATTCCCAGTCCAATGCCTTATCAAATACAGCAGTCAAAGTCCAGATCTTCAGAAAAAGGCCTTACTACAATCTGTTTTGCCATTAACATCCTTGGGGGCAGAGGCATGGGAAATATTGTGGGACACTTTGGGAATGGGACCATGAGACCCCTCTTGGAGCATGATTGATTTTCATATGCACCTCACGCATTCCTGTGCCCTTCCTGGCATATGCTATATTTGCTTAACCAACTGTTTTTTCTTGTTTTGTCTCCCTTCCCCAGAACTTTGTCCAGATCATCAGTAATCTTTTATCAGAGGAAAACCGGGAAAAATGGGAAGAAGCTCAACTGGTATGAACCTTCATAACTTTCCCTGAAAGAAGGCAGGCTTTCAGCATAGGCTTAAGCCATGATAAGGGCAATTTCCAAATATCTACTTGACCTTCTACCTTTTCTTGCTCATGATACATTGCTGTAGAATCATAAAATGTCCTGAGTTGGAAAGGACCCACAAGGATCATCGAGTCTTAAGTCCTTAAATATTATCAGGTTTGGTTGCACGACTGCTTCCCTGGGGAGTGTATTCCAGTGTGCGACCACTCTCCTGGTAAAAACCTTTTCCTAATATCCAGCCTAATGCTCCCCTGGCATATCTTCCTGCCATTCCCTTGGGTCCTATCATTGGTCATCAGACAGAAGAGATCAGTGCCTGCTTCTCTTCCTTCACTTGTGAGGAAGCAGCAAACTGTGTGCAACACGTGCCTGTTACAACCACAGACCACAAAATACGTCCATCCACCAATGCTCCTCTTCTTGGATAAATCCCTATGATGAAAAAGGCAGACAATCCAGACATGATCAGCTTCAGCACTGGCTATCACTCAACTGATTCATGTGGATGGTCATGTGGGTGAACTCAGTGTCAGGCTGAGCCATATTTAGGGAATAGCTCAGTGAACCACAGGATCTCAGCACTAAACCAGAGTCCCTGCATGGAGAACAACAAAAAAAAAGAAGAGAGTAAATAGGAAATTTTCAACAGCTCTTAAAGGTCAGGCTGGGCTTAAATTTGATATCTGTCTTGGCTTGTCATAATTCCCCTTTTCTTCTCTGGCCAAGATGAACAAGTGGAATTACATGTGTTTGTGTTCCTGGCTAAAAAGATGCAGGACAGGCACAATTTCCATATTTCAGAGCTGGGCCAGAAACAGAGCTTCCGATTCTTCTCAGAATGAGCTGAACATGGGTTCAATAATATTTTATGTTACTTCTCTCCTTTCAGTGCTGTGATCAGGGAAAAGCCATCCCCATGTTCCAGAAAAGTAGCCGGTGGAGTAAGAAACCAGTGTGGTTGAGTAGGGAGGTCCTGAGAGACATCAATAAGAAAAGGAAGGTCTACGAGCTTTGGAGGAAGGGGCAGGCATCCTGGGTGGACTATAGGGAGAAAGTGAGAACGTCCAGGGAAAAAATCAGGAGGGCTAAGGCCCAACTAGAAATCAGATTGGCCAAGTCTGTGAAAGACAATAAAAAATCTTTCTACAAACATATCAACAGCAAAAGGAGGGCTAGGGAGAATCTCCAGTCCCTACTAGATGCAGAGGGAACAATAGTAACAGGGGATGAAGACAAGGCTGAAGTACTCAATGCCTACTTTGCTCCAGTCTTTAATAGTAAGGAAACTTGTTCCCTCTGTGCACAACCCCAGGGGTTGGAGGAGCAGAATGAGGTTCCCACGATCCAAGAGGAGGTAGTTAGAGACTTGCTTGCCCAGCTAGATGCCCACAAGTCTATGGGGCCAGATGGAGTTCACCCAAGTGTTTTGAGGGAACTGGCGGATGTGCTGGCCAAACCCCTTTCCATCATCTTCCAACAGTCCTGGATGACTGGGGAGGTTCCACTGGACTGGAGGCTGGATGATGTTGTGCCCATCTACAAGAAGGGTCACAGGGAGGATCCAGGGAACTACAGGCCTGTCAGTCTGAACTCAGTGCCAGGGAAAGTCATGGAGCAGGTGATCTTGAGTGCTATCATGAAGCACATGCAAGACAACTGGATGATCAGGCTGACATGGGTTCACGAACGGCAGGTCTTGCCAAACTAACCTGATTGCCTTCTATGATAAAGTGACTAGACTCTTGGATGAGGGAAAGACTGTGGATGTAGCCTTCTTGGACTTTAGTAAAGCCTTTGACACAGTTTCTCACAGCATTCTGCTTCATAAACTATCAGCCTCTGGCCTGGACAGGCGCACAATCTCCTCGGTGGAAAACTGGTTGAATGACCAGACCCAGAGTAGTGGGAAATGGTGTTAAATCCAGCTGGAAGCCAGTTACAAGTGGGGTTCCCCAGGGCTCAGTTCTGGTTCCAGCCCTGTTAAATGTCTTTATCAATGACCTGGATGAAGGCATTGAGTGCTCCCTTAGCAAGTTTGTGGATGACACTAAGCTGGGTGGAAGTGTGGATCTGCTGGAGGGTAGGGAGGCTCCAAAGGGATCTGAACAGGCTGGACCGCTGGGCAGAGTCCAATGGCATGAGGTTTAACATGGCCAAATGCCGGGTCCTGCACTTGGGGCACAACAACCCTATGCAGTGCTACAGACTAGGAGAAGCCTGGCTGGAAAGCTGCCTGGAGGAGAGGGACCTGAGGGTGTTGGTCAACAGCCGACTGAACATGAGCCAGCAGTTTGTCCAGGTGGCCAAGAAAGCCAATGGCATCCTGCCCTGTATCAGTAATGTCGTGACCAGCAGGTCCAGGGAGGTTGTTCTCCCTCTGCACTCGGCACTTGTGAGAACACTCCTTGAATACTGTGTTCAGTTCGGGGCCCCTCACCACAAGAAGGATGTTGAGGCTCTGGAGCGAGTCCAGAGAAGAGCAACGAAGCTGGTGAAGGGGATGGAGAACAGGCCTTATGAGGAGCGGCTGAGAGAGCTGGAGTTGTTTAGCCTGGAGAAGAGGAGGCTGAGAGGAGACCTCATTGCTCTCTACAAATACCTGAAGGGAGGTTGTGGAGAGGAGGGAGCTGGCCTCTTCTCGCAAATGACAGGGGACAGGACAAGAGGGAATGGCCTCAAGCTCTGCCAGTGGAGATTCAGGCCGAACATTAGAAAAAAACTTTTCACTGAAAGGGTCATTAGGCAATGGAACGGTCTGCCCAGGGAGGTGGTTGATTCTCCTTCCCTGGAGGTGTTTAATGTGCGAGTTAATGAGGTACTGAGGAGCATGTTTTAGAGATTGGTGGGAATGGTTGGACTCAATGATCCGGTGGGTCTCTTCCAACCTGGTGATTCTATGATTCTATGAATAGTTCTGTGGGTAACTCTTGTGTTTCAGAGGAAGGCGTTGTTTATTTTTCTATCTCTGTTTTATTTTGTCCCTTGCCTCTTTTGCCTCAGTTAAACTCTATGTTTGGGCTTGTATAAGACCAGTTCCTTGCTCCTTTCCTATTTTCTTGGTGAGCCTTTGGGCTGCTTGATGCTGTCATCTCACTCCAGTGTTCAGGGATCACATCTAAGTGATCTGCCTCAGACCAGCAGATCTGGTGGAAAGGCCCATGTTAATGCTTCTTCCTTCCATGTTCATTCCTTGTAATTGCATCTTGGAACAGAAACACCAGCTCATGTTGATCTCAGCTTGAAAAACCACCTGAATAAGGACTATAATTTGGCCTTTGTGAGAGATTGGTCCTGTGGAAGATAACCAGATGTGTGGATCAGAACACGGCAGCTCCTTTTTAACCATGAGCTTCTGCTACAAAATTCTTTGGAGAGGTCTGGAAATACCAAACAATCAAGAAAAAATGACCCAGTACAAAAAGCAACCCCAGAGTCCAGTTAGACTCACACCAACCAGGGAAGTACTCTGGGAAAAAAGTCTTACCAGTTAAGGCTGGCACAACTGTTGGTAGTCCAGTACGTGAGACAGGGACCTGAATGCAGCTCATTCATGCAACAGGAACTATACCACAAGCCTAGCAGCCCTATGAGCCTGTTCTTCTCCTCTTTTCTCCCTGAGATCTGTTGATTTCCCATTGCATTTGGAAGAGGATGACACAGTCTGGCTCCAGACAAGACAAAGGACCATCTGGGCATGGTCCTGGGCAATTGGCTCTAAATGGCCCTGCTTGAGCCAGCAGAATGAATCAGATGACCTCCAAGATCCTTTCCAAACTCAACCATTTGGTAACTCTGAAATCTGTGACCAAACACTCAGTTTCAAGACCACAGGTGTGTACATATCTCAGCACATAGCAGAGGAGGCTATCAAATTGTCATGACAACAGGGAAACCCTGTTGATCCCCTTAAAAACAGCTGCAGCTTACTCTTTGTGACAATTCGTTCCCACAGGCTTTCTCTGTACAATCTACACTTTTTACCTATAGATAGATACAGTTCAGCCTGCTGCTAGATTTCCCCTAACCTGCATGAGAGGTGGGTACAACATGGGGAGAAAGATTGACTGGGACATATTTTGGTGGGAACTGAGCTGTCAGCCCAACATCATGACTTTAGGACACAGAAATCTTTATGAACTGGTGGCCAATAGAAGTTTCATCTGTTTCTCTCCTTCTCCCTCAAAGCTGCTGAACCAAACTCACACTCTGCATTTTGCAAGATTAACCAGTTCTTATAAAACATGGTCCTTGGCACATTAGAGGTAAACCCAACTTCACTGCAGTTTCACATCCCTGTGCCCTGTGGCTCCCCAGACAGAGACATTTTCCAAGAAAAATAAAACCCAAACCAAAACAGAATAGTATTCAGAAAAGGGCTACCATGTTCCTTTGAGCAGATTGTGTTGGCAATTATATGACAAAAGCCTGAAAGACCATGGCCGATGTAGATTGGGGTTAGTTTGACCTTGTGATTTCAATTGGCAATAGAATATGAAACTATACTGTAGAAACCAGCTTCCTTACTCACTTGTCTTCCTTTCATGAACACTCGCTGACCTGGGAAAGCTTTTTAATCTGATCCTGATTGAGTTTTGGTCTTACCAAGTTTCTTTCAGATAGACAGACACACACACACATGGCCATCCCTGTGCTTGTTGCCCATACACTCTCCAGTTTAGCCTTCTTTCTGCTTCCATCCCATCCTCTGTCCTGCTTGTCCCCAGCTGTCCCTTCAGCTCTGCTCAGCCACCTCAGGATGCGTGGACTGTGATCAGGAACCCAAAATGCTGTGAAGGTGGTGGAAAAGGATAAGAAGAGATGTAAGCAGCTGAATTGCTTTTCTTCAGCCTTTTGTGATGTTTGTTAAACCCCTGTAGGCAAATGTACTTTGAGGAAACGACAGGTAGTCAGCACAGCACATTTCAGATGGATTATCTTTTATGAAATCTGTCACTGGAATAGTAGTTATTGTTTAACAGCCTGGCAAAATACAGGTGAAGAATTATTGCCATTATCTTTATCATCAAGGAAACACCAGAAAACAAAAAAATGACAAAGGACACTCCAAGAAAGCCTGCATCCAACAAGCAGTAACTTGTTTACTGAAGAGAGAGATGTGATCTGGTATCTAAGATTCAACATTTGACCATGGGAGTCCTTTGATGTCGCTGCTTCAGTGGCATGATAGCAAAATTAGCTATTGTGGTGGGTGTAAAATCCTCAAGTCCATCCATCAACCCAACACTACCATGTCTACTAATCCATATCCTGAGGTGCCATGTCTACATATTTCTTTAACACTTCCAGGAAAGGTGACTCCACCACTTCCCTGGGCAGCATTTTCCAGTGTTTCATCACTCTTCGAGTAAAGAATTTTTTCCTAATATCCAATCTAAACCTCCCTTAATGCAACTTGAACTCAAATATGTATTTTCAGGCCAAGTACCATAGCACCTGAGTAACAGGGAATTCTGAGGTTTGGGAATGACTCTCAGAATTTTACAAGGTGCAAAGCTTCAACTTATCAACACAAACATATCTTCACTGTCTGGCATAACATCTCTGGATGTGCAGTTGCAAAATATTCCGGATTGTTGACAGCTAGGTTGGGCCAAATACTCTAGACAATAGACTTGAAAAGAAAGTGGAACTCCATTAAATCATGGCTGCTGAGATTGTGTCCTGGTGTGTTTCTCCTCTTGCGTTAACTGTCATAACAGAAACATAATGAACATCGGCAGTATCTTATCTGCTCTGGTTGGGGTTGTTACTAATAGAGGTAATCCTAGAGAAGGAAAGAGATGGATAAATTATCTTCTGCTCCAGGAAGTCCTTTGCTTTGAGATATTGCTCTCCATGCTAAGTTTTATAAATCTGAATGCCAGATTATATTTTGCCCTGTTCTTTTTTTTTTTTACAGGAGTCCTTTTAGGATTTTTCAGTCCTCATTCTTCACAGCTCTATAATTTTCTATTATACCCAGTGTACACTTGCAGTATGCATGTGAGGACAGATACCTTTGCCCTCATACAAACTCATGCTGTGCTCTTTCGTATCCGTGCTACTACATATTCTCCTTCTCTCTGCAGATAGGGCCAAATGCCAAGGAGCTGTTTAGGCTCATGGAGGATTTCATTGATGTCATTGCCTTTCGCATGAAGGATTTCCGGGATTCCTACCAAGTGACGGACAATCTGGGTGAGTTGATTGGCACTCCCCTTGTTGGGTAGAAAACCCAGAAAACTGTAATTACTGTACAATATGTGTAGTCTGGGCTGTGGGGACAGAAGGAGGGAAGGCAGAAGGTGGTGGAACATTAAAAGGTTTGGGGAAAGGGATGGTCATAAATATGGGGCGGCTTTTCTCCAAATAAGTTAGGACTTCATTGTGAAGAAGAGATGCCCATGGTGAGATCTGAGAAATATCTATAGAACCATGAATGGAGAACAGATGACAAATTGGGCAGAAATAGTTGCTTCCTGTTATTTTTTTTAACACAAGAGCTGCACAGCAGCCAATGAAGTGAGTAGGCAGCAAGCAAACAGCAGGCAGTATTTGATTTATGCTGTATGCTCAATCACAGCGTGGAACTTGTTGCCAGAGGATGTTGCAGAAGCCAAAAAGTACAGATGGATTCCTGACGGGATTAGGAAAATGCACAAAGGAGAGGTCCATTGGTGGTTGTTAAAGTTGATGATCTGGACATAGCTACTAGTCGAGGAAGCCCTGCTGACTGTTGGAAGCTGGGAGGACAGATATGTCTTGCTCTGTTCTTTTTCACACTTCTTAGAAGCTGCTACTGGCCACTCTTGGTGACAGGATGCTGGAGCAGGCTGACCTCTCTTCTGCCAGGTTTAGCGCAGGCAGGTCCTTTTCAATGAACAGAAGCATGAGCCCTAATAGTCAGTGTCATCTTCCTTCATGCATAGATATTACCTGAAGACAGCATCACTCCTATGCCTATCAAGGTCCAGCCTCACTCGTTCTGTTATCTGGTTTCCCACTATTCCCACCAAGGGTTTTTTTAGCACATGGGAATTTATCAAGGCTGCTTTTCCTTACTGGCTTTATTTCTTGCTTCCCTTTAGTCCTCGGCATTCACAAACTGCCTGCTAATGGAGCAACTGACATCACCTTTCCCATGAAAGGCTGGAGGGGCATGGTGGACTGGGCCAAGAACTCAGAGGACAAGGTCACTGTCTCCAAGAGCATCCTGTCTTCAGGACTAACAGGTAGGCAGCCCAGTCAGGACACTCCCAAATAATATTTCTTCTCCGTTTTCTAGGAGAGATGCCTTCCATTTGGCTGGTGTTCAAAATATCCTTCCAGCTCAACTGGATTTGCTCACCAAAAGTAGTGCTGAGTGCAAATGAGGCTTTCAGATATGGCCTGACCAAAAGTCAAACCTAAACTACTTGCAAAAGTTCAGAGGCAGGCTTAGTGCCTGGGTGTAAATGTATGTCTTCTCCTTAAATAAACAACGTATTTAGAAAAGAGCAGAACATGACACAAAAAGTCAGTGAAACACTACACTGCTGATTGCTTCTTCCAAGGCTTCTGAACCTGGGAAGGAATAGAAACATCCCTTGTCTGCTGGATCACTCTGACGTTGATGTATGTGGGTGCTGAGCTGAATCTGCTATATTCTGCAGGTCGTGTTGGGTACTGCAATGAGTTTCTCAGGCTACCCTGAGTGTATTTGGTTTCCATTAGGCATAGTGAATGTTTGTTGCCTCTGTGGCTAATATATAAGAATGGTTTGTCAACACGAGAAAGGCAAGTGCAATAAGGGCATTGTTCTACCACTTATTACCATGACCATGTAGGTAAACACTGCTGTAAATGCCCTCCAAGTCTGGATCCAGCCTTGATAGGGCCATCTCAGGGTAAGCAGCTGGGGGTCAGCATGTCAGGCTGAGCAATCAGTGAGTCTAGGAGCTCTGCATGAACAAGTTTTTCTAAACTGCAGTGTTACGGCAGTTGTGTTAAATTTCCTGCCCTCAGAAATGAAATTGCATAGGCATTTATCACTGAAGTCACTGCCTCCACACCAGGGCGTGGATATGAGGCACAGTGTGGACTTGGGAAGTGCTGAGTGCATCAGCCGAGCTGGCCTCACTGCCAAATCTGAAAGGAAAGCAGTGTTCTGGGATGTTTTGCTGAAGCATCCAGCCTTTACCTGGATGTGAGTCCTAGGAACAAGTACAATTAAGGTGTTCATCTTCTGGTGGAGAGCCTTAGCATTTGGCAGTATTTGGCCTGAGTTTTCAAAAGCAAGACCCTAAGTTTGTCCTGTTGCTGGGAAATGGTGGGTTTTCCTTCTAGATGCCCTGATGCCGTGTATGACAGTAGTGGTTTTCAGAGAGCAGGCTGCTGGCTTATTCACCAGGCTGTTCCTTGGGGCAGAATCCAGAGACTGTGAGTTGTTACTGTCAGAAGACCTTTGGCCTCTTCTTGTCAAACCAGGACCTCTTGTCATGGGCTTCCCTACTGGGGATGGAAACAACAAAAACATCATTTATACTTGGGGAACCTGAGGCCAAGAACATTTAACTGACACCTCCAAAGGTAAATAATGAGTCACTGGCAGAACAAGGGTCATGTCCGGCACTCCTTGTATTTTGTTGTGCGTTGGAGACAACATTATCTTCCTGGAAGGAGTTGGAGCATGCTGAGAAGGTTATTACATCTTATTTGAGGAGATTGTTGAGCCTTCACCTTTCGAAACCTTTAATCACTTTTTACACAAACTGCTGGCACCGAACACAGGTGGAACTTATCCTGCTCTGGGGATAAGGGCTGTCCTAGTGTCCTCATTTGCTTCCTCATGATTGCATTTTCCAGATTTTTACTAGAAGCATGCTTACATAGAGCTACTGTAGGGCCTTTGAGCTGTAGTCACTGTGGAAACAAATGGTGACGTGTACCCTGAAAAACCAACTTCCTTTCAGTCTTCACCTCTCCATGGTTTCCTGAGTCCTGCTCAGGGCTCTACAGCCTCTGCTTTGTCCACTATCCTGTGCTGGTGGTATCTCTTAAGGTTTAATCAGTGATTAACATTGGAGATGCGCCTCTGTTGGTTTTGATCCTCACATTCCTTCAGCTGCAGGGAATAGGGGCAACTATTCTGGGCAAGGTGATCAGACAGGCAACTTAGTGAGACCAAGCTACACCCTCAATCGCTGCTGGGAGCTGATTTTGTGCAGATGATTTCAGTAGGACAACACTAATTTATGTAGTTGTTTGATGTGCCTCAAGGCACACAGGCTGTGCCAGTGCTGGGGAGGTGTTACATGACCAAAATTTCATTTTTTTGTATACTAGGATCAGTGAGCAGATGCATTATTAGAAATCTGCCCCATACTAAAAGAAACAGGCCTCTATCTCTTTTACCATCAGGAACCTTTGACTTCTTGGGAGAGTGCTGAAATAACCCAGCCTGTGGGCCTTAAGTATTGCTTGCTCACAGTCTCATAGGAGCACACATCACTTCTGTAAATGCCCTGCTGCATCCTCTGAGCACAAAGAGTTAAAACTCTCTTTGAAGGCAGCAGGATCCTTGTTTACATAGGGACTCAGGAAAGGGCAAAAGGCTTTCCTAAAGAAGCAAGGCTTATGCAATTATTTTGCAAGTCTGTCTGTCAGTCTCTCCTAGTTATGTTTTCACCAGCTATCCCACTTGAGCCCAATCTGACAAAGAAGACAACAGTGATGAAGAGTTGTCTGCCCTGACGGAGCAGGTGCACTTCAAGTTCAACCTCAGTACAAGGCAACAGAGAAGCCTCAGCTCAGGGTGCTTCCCCAGCGTTAGTTTTCACTCACTCATTTGTTTTTTTCTCCCCCTGAAAACGTGGCCACAGGCCTGCCTCTGCTGATTGTCTTTTCCTAAGGAAGTTCTTGGCTTTTGTAGCTTGGCACTGTGAGGCTGTGGACAACAAATAGGATGTCAAATGACTTGCTCAGAGTCACTTGCACACATGATTCAGAGGTTCATGTGGCACTGTGAGCCCTGCAGACTGCCAGAGCAGTGCACAAATGGTGGGTTCAGACCAGGCACAGTGGGACATCTCCCTTTCTTGGCTGCCCTTGTCAGTTCTAGTGCAGCTCTGCTTTCTGATGGCTCAATAGCTGTGGACAGGAGCAAGTGCCTTTGGGTGGCTGCAAGAGACCTTTCGCCCTGCAGATTTGTCCACTGAGGTGCTGTCAGGGGGATTAGAGGGATTTCTGAATGGTGGAGAACCAAGATGGTCAGTTGGGATGAATGAGCCTTGTGTGAAGGCAGATGCCTGGGGAACTGGGTCACCCCGAAGGCGCTGAACCCTTCCTTGGAACTGATGGAGACGTGGTATGGTGATAGCACGCACTGCACCCCACCACAGTGATACTGGCATTGGCTGTGCCCCATGCAAGGTCTAAACCTGTATCTAGGTGTCCCATGGGGACAGCTGACACCCTGATTGTCTCAGTGCTGTTGACTTTTTCCCTTTCCTTTGGTGTTCTGCAGAGACAGACGACTCCTCTGTCCTTGTGGTGGGGACTGTGCTGTACCGAAATGTGGGCAACATTCTCTCCCTCCAGAGGTAAGAAGTGCTGCCTAGGGAAGATGAGTAGCTGGGCAGTCACCAGACTTTCCTGCCAATCCCTCTGGCTGCAGAGCTCTTGTTTTCCAGGGGAAAAAAAAAAAAAACCAAACCAAAAAACAATGTCACTGGGTGTGACAAGACAAACTTTGACTTGTGGGGCAAACCTTTTGGTCCCCATTAACTGATGCTGCGTGTTCAGATGGGGAAAGGTTCATGCATTGCAGACATCACTTGCTGGAAGGGCAGGAAAGTTTTCTCCACCCATATGCAGTGTTGTGCACCCCAGATATGAGGGGAAGTACAGTGCTGTTGCTGTTGCCACATTCCTGCCTGCCAGCTGCCTTCCACCCTTAGTCTTCCAAGAATGGATTTTCATGCTGCCGTGCTCGTCACAAGGGATTTTTTGGTGGGGGGAGAGGGTGCTTGACAGATGGGGGATGCTTAGCTGCCTTGATCCTCCCAAGCTACTGGGAAGCTGCCAGCCATACTGAGTCCTCTGAGAGCATCACAGCAGAAGACAGTCTCAGGGACAAGAGAGGAGAGTAGCAGCACGCCTGGCTGCACATGTCTACCATGTTCCTGGCCACTGCAGACTGCCTCAGGCACCGAAGCTTTTGTGTTCAGTACTCCCTTTCCTTTTCTTCTATCCTTTCCCTTTTTCTCTCGCTATCTCATTCTTTTTTTCCAAGGCTGGTACTGAGGCAGTAAATTAAACATCCTAAGGCACCTTCTAAATCTGTTCTGCACTGATTAGTGTGAGTCCATTTACCATAAACACCAGAGCATCTCACCAATAATCATTTAAATACCTACAGCACCGGCAATGGCAAAAGAACTCCAAGTGAGTGCAGAGAGGAATTAGCAAGCCAGCCAACTGTATTCTGTAATATCTTCCATTACAGCACTGGGAATTAGATCAGAAGGGCAATAAAGATCATTGGCTCAAATGATCCAGTGGTATTTCAGCTTTCTCTGGCCAGGCAGTGAATGAGCTCTGATAACCAGCAGCTGCAGCAGCCACAGCCTCGGAACAGCGCTCCCGTGGGAGATCTGATTTAAGACGTTCCTTAATTAAAGGACAGTCCCTCTTTAAAAAAAAAAAAAATCAGAGTCCTGAATCACCTGCGGAGATTCAAAGGATGAAAAAAGAGGTAAAAGATGCAGCAGTACAGTGTCTCTTACTTCACTGCTGTGAGAATGAGCACAGCAAAAGGGGAATATCTTTAAATAACCACGTGGCTGTATAGCAACTGCTTATGGGAAAAATATTTCTTACTACAAAGGAGAGCAGCTATTCCTGGGTACACACAAGCAATATGGATTCTGATCCTGGGTTTGGACGCACTAACTCAATGTAGAGTCATTTTCCTTAAAAAAAAGTGTTGATTTCACTCAGCAAACAGCACCATCCGGGCTGTTCCCAATTGTCCCCATTTACCTCCTCCAGGCAGCAATCCCTTATCTGAGCCACATATTGCTATGTCCCCTCGGATCCAGAGAGCCCTGTAGTTCTTGGCAGCTGTGACAACTGAGATGGGAGACACAAGATGGCTGATTTTTCAAGCCAGGGAGGTGAGCGGTGCTTGGTGCCGGCTGGGCTCTGCTGCAAAGGATGTGCGCAGCAGTTGGAGAGTCAACAACCTGGCACATGACAGCTCTGTGTTCTAAACAGCATGTTTACAGCTGTTACCGCACTCTTTACAGCCATGCAGGAGCCCTCTGAGCTCATCTGACCTTCTGTCCAAGCCAAACCTTAATGTGTTTTGCATTCTTCCCAGAAGCTCAGTTGTGACACGTTTTTTAAAAAGACAACTCATCCTCTTCCTGCAAAGATTTCTCATGATGCTGACTCCCTCACCTCCTCCGGCGAGCTGCTTGGATGCTTAATTAACTTCTCTGCTGGGAGATTGTCTCTTAGATTAAGGTTGAATTTCTCTGACTTTCACTTCCAGGCACTGGGCCTTTAGGTGGGCGACTGAAAAATACCCCACAAGCAACAAACTGTCAGACAGAAAATATTTTCTCTGGTTCTCTAGCACCTGGATCAATTTTGTGTCTCTTCTTTGAACTCTCTCCACTTCCACTATTTCCCCACTTTAAAGTGGAATTGAACCCAATAGTACAGTGGCATCCCAACAAGGAGGGTGCAGAAAGAAGATAATAGGTTAGAGTTGGGATGGACCTGAAAGATCATCCAGTCTCAACCCCTCTGCAATGAGTAGGGATACCTTTCACAGGATCTGGTTGCTCAAAGCCTCATCCCAACCTGGCCTTGAACGCCTCCAGGGATGGGGCAGCCATGACTTATCTGGGCAATTTGTTCCAGTGCCTCACCAGCCTCATTGAAAAAAAAAATCCTATTATCTCATCTAAACTCTACTCTTTCAGCTTAAAACCATTACCCCTCATCCAGTCTCTGCACTCCCTGATAAAGCGTTCCTCTCCAGCTTTCCTGTAGGCCCCCTTTGAGTGCTTGAAGGCTCCTTTAAGGTCTCCCTGGAGCCTTCTCTTCTCCAGGCTGAGAAACCCCACCTGTCTCAGCCTGTCCTCACAGGGGAGGTGCTCAAGCCTTGGAATCATAATTGTGGCCTCCTCTGGACTCACTCCAAGAGCTTCATGTCCTTTCTGTGCTGAAGACTCCAGAACTGAGTGCAGCACTCCAGGTGAGGTCTCACAAGAGCGGAGTAGATGAGGAGAATCACCTCCCTTGACAGGCTGGTCACACTGGCAATCCCGGATATGGTTGGCTTTCTAGGATGCAAGGTCACATTGTTGGCTCATACTAGTCTTCTCATCCATACAGATGACTGTTTCATAAACCATAGAATGATAGAATGATAGAATCACAGAATAGTTAGGGTTGGAAAGGATCTTAAAGATCATCTAATTCCAACCCCCCTGCCATGGGCAGGGACATCCCACTAGATCAGGTTATCCAAGGCCCCATCCAACCTGGCCTTAAACACCTCCAGGGTTGGGGCATCCACAACTTCCTTTGGCAAATTATTCCAGTGTCTCACTACGCTCATGGTGAAGAAATTCTTCCTAATATCTAGTCTAAATCTGCCCTTCTCCAGTTTGTACCTGTTCCCCTTCATCCTGTCACCACATGCCTTTATGAATAGTCCCTCTCCAGCTTTCTTGTAGGCTCCTTTCAAGTACTGGAAGGTCGCTATAAGATATCCTTGGAGCCTTCTCTTCTCCAGGCTGAACAAGCCCAACTCTCTAAGCCTGTCCTCATATGGGAGGTGCTGCAGCCCTCGGATCATCCTTGCAGCCCTCCTCTGGACCCTTTCCAAGAGCTCTATATCCTTCCCATGCTGAGAATTCCAGAACTGGACACAGCGCGCCAGATGAGATCTCACAAGAGAGGAATAGTGGGGCAGAATCATTTTCCTCAACCTGCTGGCCACGCTCCTTTTGTTTGGCCAGCTCATGTCGAGCTTCTCATCAACCAGCACCCCAAAGTCCTACCCTGCAGGACAGCTCTCAATCATGTCATCCCCCATCGTGTACCGAAACTAGGGATTGCTCTGACCCAGGTCCAGGACTTTGTGCTTGGCCCTGTTGAACCTCATGGGGTTCTAAGAGTCCCATTTCTTCAACTTGTCCAGGTCCCTCTGGATGACATCCCATCTTTCTGGTGTGGCTACTACACCACTCAGGTTGGTGTTGTCTGCAAACTTGTTGAGAGTGCACTCAATCTTGCTGTCAGTATCATTGATGAAGATATTAAACAGCACCAGTCCCAGTATGGACCCCTGAGGGACACCACTTGTCATGGATCTCCATCTGGACTTTGAGCAATTGACCACTACTCTTTGAATACGACCATCCAACCAGTTTCTTATCCACCAGTTCATCTTCTTGTTCCCACACAGGACTACTTCTGTCCTTTTCTATCACAACTCTTTGCACTGAAGTTCATCTCCCTTGGTACATTTTGTGTAACTGCTCCCCAGAGCCTATAGCTCTTCATGCAGAGCTTGTGCTCTCCAAGTTCAGATGTGTTTCCTGATTGTTGGATGCACTGTTATAACTTCTAGTAAGGCTGTGACCACTTGGCCATTAAGCAGCATTCGCAGTCTGCAATGCAAATAACATCTGTGTGTTAAGAACTTGATCTCCTGAAAAATCAAATACTCCTGCTTTTGTTTACTGCACGGACTTCTACATGATCCACACCCTTCAAAAGGATGTTTCTGCGTCAGCTAGGATTTAACACCACTGAGCCAAGAACTGACCCTTACAGACCCAGCTACTAATGAAGACATGCACTGGTATTGACCTTTTAGCAGCTCCTGATTTTAGATTATGTACAACTGTCTGCATTTCAATGCTTTGAGTTGATATTTACTCCCATTGGTTATCCCCTTAACCCTTCTTTTGTAGACTAATAATTGTGGTTATTGCTTCTTTTTCTTCTTTCTTTGTTTTAGGGAAATATTATTCTGTTTTTCTCTTTAACCTGCTAAAACAATGTTGTTGCCCCTGATGCTGGTGGAATGCTTTATGAACACTGGCTTACGTGTCTGTGGATAATTCCATATTGGGGTTTATTTTTGTTTGGAGATTTTTGCTATTAAGGAAGTGCAAATATTTTCCGTGTAATTATTTTATAAAAGGAAAATAAGACCCAGAAACAAAGGTGACAATTTTTGCCCATGCTTATAAATCTGTTGAAGATTTGAATGGGGAAAGATTTCCACTGGCTATGGATGCAGAAAAGGCTGGGACAAATTGATGCTGCGCTACCACTCAATTATATATCAGTTCTTTCATGGTAAACTTAGAAAGGGCTGTGTTTTCAACTGATGGTTGGAACATTTGTTTATTTAAACAACTTTTTCTTATTTAAACATCCAAATCTTTTCCTGCTCTAGAAACACCAGGAATCCCTATGTATTTAGATATCCAGTGCCCACTGAATTGTCTACAAAGGGTTTGGCTTTCCAGGGAGTAGGAGCACAGGTATGGGAGATATCTCCTCCCCTTATTGTCTCTCCTGTCAAGTCAAATCTCCTGGGGCTGCCAGCTTTCTTAGAGTATTTGTCTATGCACAGACATTTAGGCATACACATGAAAGGTTTGAGCTCTTTCCATTTGTTTTGAACCTCAGAAGGTGGAGATACACACCAGTACCTCTGGTAGTGAACTGGACAGCATCATGTGCTGCCCCATCAATACACTGTTAAAGGCCACAATGCCCCTGTTGAACACTTACTGCATGCTTACTTTGCAGATCAATCCAGATTTAGAGAGAGAAAGCAGGAGGAGTTTTTTTGAAAGGACATAAGATGACCTTTTTTTCCACATGTCAGGGCCATAAAAGGGGTCCAGGAACATTTATTAGTGGGATAGATACAGTCCAATAGCTTTAGGGGCCTGTGTGGTTCATAAAACAGTTTGATACTTGGAGGAATAAAAGTCAAGAGTCTGTAAAGGGAGATCAGAGGGCAGAGGATGGGGCCCAGCAGCAGCAAATGTCCTCGATGGTGTTTTAATAAGTAAGGAGGTCAACTCCTGCACTGTGTACGCTAAACCTTGTATCACCAGTGGTGAATGCAGTGAGATTCACCACTCTGAAAATATCCCTCAGTCATATTTAAAACATCCTTCCTCTCTTTTTTTTTTTTTTTTTTTTTTTTTTTTTTTCCCCCAGGAATGGCACTGTTCTAAACTCCAAAGTCATCTCTGTGACTGTGAAGCCATTTCCCCGGTCTCTCCTCACCCCCTTGGAAATTGAATTCTCCCACCTGTACAATGTAAGTCTTTCCTGGGAGTCTGCCCCATCCTGCAACTGTGTTTGATTCTGCAGAAAGGGAATGTGTGAGCACAATGAAAAAGGTGGTTTTGTTGGGCTCTTGAGCTTTCTTTGCCAATGCAGGACCCTTCATCTCCCTTAACACAGGCTGCTGAGGCACTTGTCTTGGGCTGAGATTGGCCTGGTGTTGGTGTTCTTTTGTCGCTCACTGCTGAGCAGATGTGCAAACCTTACCTGCTTTGTTCTCCTTGCTCAGATAATGTTAATGCAGGAGGAGGGTAACATTACTTCTTCCATAGGGAACGTGGGTATAATTGTCCCAAAGTCACACTGTTTCATTATGGGAATGATCATGGGAGAACTGTGCATGCCTTATCTTAAAAACTGGTCTGTTACAGGTCATCTTCCTTGAGAAGGGAGAAAGGGAAGGGAAAGGCTGTTTCAATTACTGCTTGCAATATTCTTTATGGTCCTCAGATACTCCTGGAAATATGAATATTACTGCTGTGATCAGTGCTTTAAAAGGCAGTTGAAGATCCCCTCCAGGTTCCCTTGCTCAAACCTAAGCAGATATGTGTAATGGACATTTACACACCCCGAGGCTTGTTCTTGTTGTGGGCTTCAGATGTTGTCATGAGGCTTTGCAACATGAATATGAGATCCATTCTGCCTCTGCTTTGAACTTTCCAGGAAGGATTTTCCAAAGTGGTCTAAGATAGCTGTAGCTGGAGTCAGTGGTGAATCTCTTCTAGGGGACTTTAAATACTCTGACTACCTCCTGCATGTCTGGGGCTCTTCTGAGTACAGCGTCCTACCAAAGCATATGCTGTATTTGGTCCACGTTCCAGAAGGGAGCAGCAAAAGGATTCTGTGTGTCAGGAGGAAAAAAGAAAAGCAACAGTAGGCTGTGTTACGAAAGATGCAGAGTCAAATTCTTCTGTGGTTGTGTTGATGCACAACAAACTGAGGCCCATCATATTCATGCTTTTCAAGACAAGGGTGAAAGAAGTTAATCCAAGGACTCAGATCTGTGATTGCTCATCTTGAGTATGACAGACTCATCATGCTTAGCATAGTGGAAGTTATTTTACAGGGCCTACATATTTCATTCTAGATGCTCCAAATGTCCCCAAAACAGCACAGCGCTGATTTGCTTTATTTTTCCTTTTCTTCTCTTCTGGCAGGGAACCACCAACCAGACTTGCATCCTGTGGGATGAGACTGATGGGTAAGTTCTGTGGATTTCTCTTTGCTCTGACGAGTCCATTTGCTTCTTGGGGTGAAATCATTAAAAATCTAGCAGTGATGTGGAAATTTGTCACAGCTACTGTCTTTCTGTACTTAGTGTTAAGTCTGCTTTCCTGGCTGATAAAATCCTCCTTGGTGGAAACTGTTCCTTCCTTTACACAGATACATCCCTTCTTACTGTGTTTTCTTTTAGCGCCATTTGAACTGAGTCTTATATTTGAGTATCTGCAATAAGATGCTGCCAATGTAGCCTGTGAAGGGTCCTGTGTGCCAGGACTGTTGTGTTTCTGTGCCAGGGAAACAACTCTCAGTGTCCAAGCAGGGACGTTCATGTGCACTTCTGCTCTGAGCGAGATGTGTCTGCATTTTTTTTTTTTTTGATGTTGTGGACCTCACCCTCATTGTGCAAAAGTGGCCTCTTATTTTGACTCCTCTAGTTTTGGATTTTCCTGCATGAGGAATATATGGAAAGATGAGGAGGGCTCTTTGTCAGGGAGTGTAGTGGTAGGATAAGGGGTAATGGTTTTAAGTTGAAAGAGGAGAGATTTAGATGAGATATTATAAAGAACTTTTTATTGTGAGGGTGATCAGACCCTGGCACAGATTGCCCAGAGAAGTCACGGATACCCCATCCTTAGAGGTGTTCAAGGCCAGACTGGTTGAGACTTTGAGCAACCTGATCCAGTGAGAGGTGTTCCTGCCCATGGCATGAGAGTTGGAACTGGATGATCTTTGAAATCCCTTCCAACCCAAATCATTCTATGATTCTATGACAGTGGAGTCATTCACCAACTGCCCTAAACTGAGCTTAACATAGTAGTGATTTTACCTCCTCAGTGCTCATCCCAAATTGCTCACGGTAAGGAGAATAATGCAAAATCAGAGCCCACTGTTGCAAATAGAGCCTGCAATGCTGAACTAGGTGTTGTGCTACTGTAATAGTGAAAAGATTTCTGCTAGGATTCCTGCAATGTCTGGTGCTAATTAGAAGGTGTTGAGTGATGTGATCGTGGTCAGCAGGGGAAAAAGAAATTCGAAGTTACCACTAAGAGTCAGGACCATTAAGCCCACATAAGAAGTAATTGTCAGAGAGTGTGCACTTTAAAAAAAAAAATAAATAAAGTACGCTCTGAAACTGTGGTCTTAAATCCTGAGTGAGTTTGACAAGGATACAGAGTGTTTGATTTAGTAGTGTTTTTACTCCATTGACTTTTGTATCTCAGTTGGAGGACCAACCTGACTTCTTTCCTGCTTACAATCAGTTTCTCTCCTTGAGATCTCATGTATTTGGCACATACCTCTGCATTTATTATTAATATTTATTATTACTAGCTGCAGTGTTTGAAAAATGATTCTATTATTCTCTTTTTCTGCTCCATTAAGTAGCACGTACACACATAGATTGGTAACATATTTGCAGTCAGCTTACCTTTCTTGTTGGTCTGTGATTAATTTGGCATGTATGAGGGGATCCAAAGCAAAGCTGAAAAATCCAGAGGGACTCTGCTTGTGAAATCACACCCATCTTAGAGACTAGGGCAGAACTGGTGCCTCTAGGTTGTGGCAAAAATTGCTTCAACATTAGAATACCATTGGGATGCAGGAGCTCCTTGTGTGCTATGCTGAACTCACATGGCAGCATGTAGGTGAACCTTCAAGAAATTGGTAAAATGGGATTTTATTATATTACCTATGTGCCAGAGAGAAGACTGAGTCTACAGGTCAGCCCAGAGTAGATGATTCTGTATAGGCGGACAGACTGAGCAGGAAGCTTGGATAGGATCTATCCTACTCTGCTAAATTTGTTGTCTCTCCATACTGGAATGGGATTAAAGCACTTGTACAGAAATCAATTTTTTGGCAAGTAAAGGCAGAAGTTGGAACCAATGTCGCTTCTAGTCTGCACACCATCTTGTTGTTCTTGCCTTAGAGAGAGGGTTATGTCCAGAAGGATGGAGATGTTTCCCTTTTATGCTCAGAGCTGGATTCAATTAGTGGTAGTGTGAGTAAGAAAATACCAAAATCAAGTTTGCACACACTTGGATCTGAGGGAGAGTGTTGGCATTTGGGTTGGGTACATACGTGAGCTGGTGCTGAAAGGTGCCTGGTGCGAGAAAGATGAAGGGCTGACCAGTGCTGAACATGCCTTGAGAAGCTTGAATTCCTTTTCTGATCTGGAGACAAAACAGTTCCCAGTTCAGCATCATCATTTCTGCCTTGTCCTTGGAGGTCTGGCTGTTCCATATACTTACTCCCAAGGCTTGGCAGCTTGTTCAGTTGCCTGTCGTGTCTCTTAAGTGTGGAGTGTTAGGAATGCTTTCTGTCTTTAATCCTTGCAACTCCACGGCATCAAAGGATGGGTTTGTAGCTAAGAGTTGAGCAGACGTTTTCTTGGCACAGATGCTGTCATTCATTTGTCAAGGATGGTTTCTAAAACCCCAGCAGATTGGTTGCACAAATGTTGCTGCTAAGACTCTGCTTCGGGTGTGTGTTGGTGTGTGTGCACACATCTGCAAGTGTTTTCAACCAACATTTGCAATCTGAAGTGGTTAAAAAGGTCCAAAATGCGGATGTCAGCAGATTTTGCTAGGGGGTGTTCCAAAACTAGATCTGATTCGGTGAGCTCTGACGACAGGAGCTGCAAAGCTGTTTGCACAGCATTTGAAAGCCGATTTGCTACCACTGCTTCCTCCTGGGAAAGTCTAGTGAAAGGCAAATTATGCAAGCGCTGTTCTCCAAGCCTGAATGCTTACCTCCAACTTGAAGAGTGCTCTGGAATTCTGAAGGAATTTACTTCACAGTTTTGAATGATTGTTTCCTGTTTAGAGCAGAGATCTGTAGGTTACACCCTGGACCTCTTCAGCAGGTACATGGTAGAGATCATGACTAGTGAATCTAAGCTAGGAAACCTTGAAGTTCAGCCACATTTATGTGGGTTCCTCTCTTTGCTCCCACCTTTTCCTTCCTGCCACCCCGTCTTAAAATTCAAATTTTTCCACTGATTAGTCTCATAAAATGGTTGTGCAAGTGGGTGAATCTCAGGACATCCCATTTCCCAGCTCTGAGCAATATGATGTCTTTACAACTTAATTGCTTTGTTTGTTATTTCATAGAATCATAGAATCATAGAATAATTAGAGTTGGAAGGGACTTTAAAGATCATCTAGTTCCAACTCCTCTGCTAGGGACAGGGACATGTTCCACTAGATCAGGCTGTCCAAGGCCCCATCTAACCTTGCCTTGAACACTTCCACCTGATTCCAGTGGATCAGCCTCTGGATTTAACCCTTTGCAATCAATATGAATGAACAGGAACAGAGGCAGGACACTCAAAGTAATCTTCACACAACAGTTCCTGCCTGTTATTACAGACACCTGAGCTTTCAATTCCATAAAAAAAAAAAAAAAAACCAACAAAACAAACATGCCACAGACCTTAAAAGGCCACTTAAAATCCATGGACCTTGAGGAACTGAACTGTAAAACTGCAATTAGAGCAGACAATTACCATGTGGGTGTGTGCTTCTTCCAAGAGAGCGATGTTGAACAGAGCACTTAAAAAAAAAATATGATGATGAAGAACCCCCAAGTGTTCATTCATTTGCATTTAGATAGGTATTTAAGCTTGTAATATTAATAATGGTTTTCTGATTTATTAATTCCAGCCCCTTTGAGTGACTGTTAGGTTTGTGGGTGGCACCTCTCCATCTCTTTTCTCTTCCTCCTGCCCCCAGCTCCTCATGTCAGAAAATAAGAGGGGAGAAGATCAGGGACTAATTTCTGTTGTGTTTGGTGCTGCAAGCATGATTAATGAGCTTAGCAGTGGCTGGGTAAATTGAAAGTTGAAATCGGAGAATGATTTGGGATTCTCTGGCTCTCCTCCAAGGGTATTCGTCTGGAGTAATTACTAGCTGGATAGCCCTGCTAAAGATAAAACCCAGGCAAGATCTGGTCTCGTGCTCCCTCTTTCTCCTTTTGGGACAGGATGGAGATAGTTGATGGGTACAGTCGTCTTATGTGCTTTCATGTTCTTGTGCATCAGCAGATTTTTATTTCTTGCTTGCTTTGCCCTAGTGCACAACAGGGATGACATGTGGCAAGGGGAGCAGGGAGAGAGTTGCCAAAATTTGTTGTTAACAGTGGCAACATTGCTTCATAGCGGCAGCAGAAGGTGAGGGACTGGTTAGTGTTACAGAGGGCTGGTGATCCTGTGTACTCAGACTCTAAAGTTGGATTTCGGTGTTCTTTCAGTGTGGGATCAGATGAAATGATCAGCACTTTCAGGCCACACCCAGAGTAGTGCCTTCAGTTTTCATCCTTGCCGTATAAAAAAGATACAGACAGATCGGAGAAGGGCCACTAAGATGATTAGAGGACTAGGAAATCTACCATACAGAGTAAGGCTGAGAGAGCTGATGTTGTTCAGCCTTGAGAGAAGAAGGCTTAGAGGAGACCTTATTACCAGGTATGAGTATTTTAAAGGTATCTACCAAGAAGATAGAGACTCACTTTTTACATGGGATCACCATCCTAGAAGGAGGTATTGCCTGCCAGTTACTATAAGTGAACATGGGCCAACATCTCTGGCAGCCACGAAAGCCAACCACATCCTGGGGTGCATTGAGCACCACCTTGCTAGGTGATCAAGGGAGGTGATTGTCCTGCTCTGCTCCACGCTTGTTGTGGCCCCACCTTGATTATTGGGTGCAGTTTTGGACACCACGGTACAGAAAGGCTATAAAGCTACTGCAGAATGTCCAGAAGAGGGCCACAAAGCTGTTGAAGGGTTTAGAGGGGAAGCTGTATGAGGAGGAGCTGAAGACACTTGATCTATTCAGCCTGTAGAAGAGGAGATGGAGGGGTGAGCTCATCACAGTTTACTGCTTCTTCACAAAGGAAGGAGAAAGAGCAGGCGTTGACCTCTTCTCTCTGGTGACCAATGATAGGACCTGAGGGAATGCAAGGAAGATATGCCAGGGGAGGGTTAGACTGGATATTAGGAAAAGGTTCTTCACCGAGAGGGTCAGGGAGCACTGGGACAGCTCCTGACAGAAGCAGTCATTCCATCAAGCCTGACAATATTTAAGAAGCATTTCGACAGCATCCTCATATACATAGTGTGAATGCTGGGGTTGTCCTATGCAGGAACAGGAGTTGGACTTGATGATCCTTGCAGGTCTGTTCTGACTCAGGACATTTTGTGATTCTGTGATAGTTTTCCCATAGACTAATTGAGCTCTCTGGGCTGTTTGTGGTCCCACCATCCCCGGAGTCTTACAGTGCAGCTGCTTTATCTGAAATCTCTCTTATCAGTGTAGAATGTCCAGTATCTAATCCACAGAATCCCAAGCTGTCTGAATTCCTGACTGCATGTCCTACACAATTACAAGAATTCATGGTGCAAGGCAACGTGAGGAGCAGTTCACTGCTCCATGGGCTTCACCCTACATTGAAAGCCTCTGATGCACAAGATAGAAAGAAAGGCAGCAAATCTCCTTTTCTGTGCTTTCTCGGGCTTCCTAGGACTGCATTGCAATCTCAGTCTTGGTGGTTATGCCCTGGTTTCCTTTAGAGGCTATTTACAATAGGTCCGTTTCTTCTCATACTAACCACCAGAAAAGTGTCACAGAGGAGCTGTCGTATCTATAGCATCCTGTGGACATATTTTGCTCATTACATCAGCTGATCCATCTCTCATTGCCTGTCTTTTGAAGAAAAAAATTCTAGAGTCAGGAAGCAGTTTCCCTTTTCTTCTTTCCATCAGCTAATGGCCCTGCCAGAGCTGTGGATCAAGCCATAACATAGCTTGTCTGTGGTGACAAAGATGGATGAGTCCCCCTAGATACAGATAAGGAGAAAACTCTGTTACAATCCCAGTGCTCCACAAGAAATCAGCAAACTTCTGTCTGTCTTGAACCTATGCGTGATATTATTTATTATATTTTTTCTACTGCAACACTCCAGCCAGCTGCAGAGGAACGTTGCCAGGAATGTGTCCTGCATGTGATCCCATGCAGGGTGTCTGTGCTGGGCTTTCCCAGTACCCCTTCTCCAGCTCCATTGCCCTTAACTAACATCTTCAGTTCTAGCTCCAGCTGCAAATGCTGCCTTTCCTGAGTGCTCCTGAGGAGGTACTCATGGGGTGTCTGTGAAAGAAGGCAGGATTGTGCTTGCAAAGCCTGTCTATGCAGGGGCATGTAGGGAGGTTAATCTGAATATTTCTATTAGTTCCCCTGTGTTAAACCCACTTAAAAGTACCCCCTAATTCAGCCTGTCTGACTGCACTTGCAGTGTGCAGCCAGGCAGATTGAATTATGATCCCAAGAGCTTTTTTTTTTAGCTCTGAATGAGAATAGACAAAATAGGGCTAATTTAATGAGACCCAGTCACACCTTTAGAGTCTGAGGATTAAACTTCCCTGCACTGGGGCTGCTGAAATACCAATCAGAACTGCTTCCAGGGGCTATTTTTCCAGGCACCTGCCTAACACTGAGGCGACCTTTTCCCAGAAACATTTTGTCACCTGGACTTTCAGTTCTTGCAGGAAAGAGGTGGTCTTGGTTTTTTTTTGTTAGGGCAAAGTAGGAGGCACAAGGTGCCAGTAGACCACAGGGCTGTGCCCATCCTCATTCAGGAGACACTTCTTTGGCCTTTGCTGAGTTGCTGCCCAGCAGTCAGCATTGTCTGTGGGACTGGAAAAGCTGGAGCTGGCTCATTCTCCAGTGCCTTTCACAGCACAGGATGCAGAAGAAGCTGAGCAGCACAATACAGGGCTTCTGCTGCCTGCCAACAGAGCATGGTTTAATGGCTTTTGACAGAAGGGAAAGAGAGAGAGGAGAGAGGACTCAGAGGGTCTGAATCCAGCTTTTGCCTTGCTTCCCTAGCCAAGTGCTCAGGAATATGGATAGAACAAATTAGTTCCCTTTGCAGAACTGGAAGAAACCAGACACTGAGACCTGAATGATGCTTCCGTTGGGAAGAGGCTTTGGGTTCAGTGGTGTGATTCCCAACCTCACTTCAGTGCTGAGTGTGCACTGAGAGCCAGAGCTGCACAGAGTGCAGGATGTATGTCCACACATGCGTGTACTATGTATTCATATAAAGGTACATGTACGTTGTATCAGAAACAGCATGATTGTATCAGAAATGACGTGACCAGCAGGTCCAGGGAGGTTATTCTCCCTCTGTACTTGGCACTGGTGAGACCACACCTTGAATACTGTGTTCAGTTCTGGGCCCCTCACCACAAGAGGGATGTTGAGGCTCTGGAACAAGTCCAGAGAAGAGCAACAAAGCTGGTGAAAGGGGTGGAGAACAGGCCTTATGAGGAGAGGCTGAGAGAGTTGGGGTTGTTTAGCCTGTAGAAGAGGAGGCTGAGAGGAGACCTCATTGCTCTCTATAACTACCTGAGAGGAGGTTGTAGAGAGGAGGGAGCTGGCCTCTTCTCCCAAGTGACAGGGGACAGGACGAGAGGGAATGGCCTCAAGCTGCGCCAGGGGAGATTTAGGCTGGACATAAGGAAAAATTTTTTCCCCGAAAGGTTCATTGGGCACTGGAACAGGCTGCCCAGGGATGTGGTTGAGTCACCTTCCCTGGAGGTGTTTAAGAGACGGGTGGACAAGGTGCTAAGGGACATGGTTTAGTGATTGATAGGAATGGTTGGACTCAATGATTCGGTGGGTCTCTTCCAAACTGGTTATTCTATGATTCTATGTGCAAGACACGTGCAACAATATAAAAGGGTACATGTGTGGGAACAAATGAGCACTGGTGTCTGAGTGTGAGTACGGACACATGTGAGCCTGTTTCTGTGCACAATCAAGCTGCAGGGTGTCAGTGTGAATCATAGAATGTAAGCACTCAATGGACACAGGTATCTGCAAGTACAAGGCAGGATTTGTACATTTGTGTTTGTGCACAGGCAGCACAAAGGTACAGGTATATACAGGTGTACAAATGTACACAACTACTAGAATAAAGTTGTTAACAGAAGCCATCCTTCATTTGTGCAATGAGTGTCCAAGTATGTGCACATGCATGCAGCTACATGGGCACAAGGTATGTCTAAATGCATGTAGGAGCTATAAAGTGTGTGTGTGTGTGTGCTGGGAGTTGTGCACCCACAAACCTCTGCACAGCACGCTATGCAAGCTATGCTGGGGTTGTATGTTTTGCCTGCATCCCTGTCTGCTCTCTTTATTTACAGCTGTGAAGCCACAATGCCCTTTATTTGAATTCCCTTTGCATATGGGAGGGGATAAGTTTAACAGCCATGTGCCCTTCTGTGACCATCTGCCATAGAAAGCCAGGCTGCTGAGGGCTCTTTCACATGGTGGAAGGCCGGCTTGACTTCCCAGATTGCATGAAGGGACTCCTATCCCACTCCCTTGGTGGGTTTCTGCTGCATTTCATTTGGTGCTTGTGATACCTTGCATGTACTGAGAATATCATAACATAGTACAGGCGTCTGTGTATGCTGGTGGAGAGCTCTGATTCACAGCCCCAGGCCTTTAATTAAGGGGGGAAAAAAGGGGGCTGGGTAAACCTGAAGCTCATTCTTTGTGTGCTTTAACTCCAGTGATTCAATAGCCAACAGCATGCAGCTTTGAAGCAACTTGAAGGCAGCTTAAGCTCATGAACTCTTCAGAAGGCTGGTTAGCAAAGTCTCATGGGAGACAGTATTTAAGAGCAAGGGAGCCCATGAGGGCTGGGAGCTCTTCAGAAAGGAGATCCTAGCAGCTCAGGAGAAAGCCATCCCCATGTTCCAGAAAAAAAAGTCAGCAGGGTTAAAAAACAACTTGGTTGAATGATATAAAGAGGAAGAGAAATGTTTATGGGCTCTGGAAGAGGGGACAGGACTCTTGGGTGGACTACAGGAGGGAAGTGAGATTGTGTAGAGAAAAAATCAGAAGGACTAAGGCTCAACTAGAAATCAGATTGGCAAAGTCGGTGAAAGGTAACAAAAAATCTTTTTATAAATATATAAATAATAAAAGGAGGACTAGGGAGACCATACAGTCCCTATTGGATGCAGAAGTAACAATGGTGACACGAGATGAGGAAAAGGCTGAGGTACTTAATGCCTTCTTTGCCTCAATCTTTTTGTCTTTTTGTCTAATTGTAAAGAAATTTGTTCCCTCTGTGTACAAATCCAGGAGCTAGAGGAACAAAATGGGGCTCCCATGATCCAAGAGGAGGTGGTCAGAGCCTTGCTAGGACAACTAGACACCCACAAGTCTTATACGGTTCGATGGGATTCACCCAAGGGTACTGAAGGAGCTGGCGGATGTGCTGGCCAAACCCCTTTCCATCATCTTCCAACAGTCCTGGAAGACTGGGGTAGTTCCACTGGACTGGAGGCTGGCTGATGTTGTACCGATCTACAAGAAGGGTCACAGGGAGGATCCAGGGAACTACAGGCCTGTCAGTCTGACCTCCGTGCCAGGGAAAGTCATGGAACAGGTGATCTGGAGTGCTATCACGAAGCACATGGAAGAGAACCGGGTGATCAGGCCCAGTCAACACGGGTTCACAAAAGGCAGGTCTTGCCAAACTAACCTGATCACCTTCTATGACAAAGTGACTCGGCTGCTGGATGAGGGAAAGGCTGTGGATGTATCTTTCTGGACCTCAGTAAAGCCTTTGACACAGTTTCTCACAGCATTCTGCTACGGAAACTGTCAGCCTCTGGCCTGGACAGGCACACACTCTCCTGGGTGGAAAAGTGGTTGGGTGGCTGGGCCCAGAGAGTGGTGGGAAATGGTGTTAAATGCAGCTGGAGGCCAGTTCCAAGTGGGGTTCCCCAGGGCTCAGTGCTGGGTCCATCCCTGTTCAATATCTTCATCAATGACCTGGATGAAGGCATCGAGTGCTCCCTTAGCAAGTTTGTGGATGACACTAAGCTGGGTGGAAGTGTGGATCTGCTGGAGGGTCGGGAGGCTCTGCAAAGGGATCTGAATAGGCTGGACATCTGGGCAGAGTCCAATGGCATAAGATTTAACCAGGCCAAATGCTGCTTCCTGCACTTGGGGCACAACAACCCTCTGCAGTGCTACAGACTAGGAGAAGTCTGTCTAGAAAGCTGCCAGGAGGAGAAGGACCTGGGGGTGTTGGTTGACAGCCGACTGAACATGAGCCAGCAGTGTGCCCAGGTGGCCAAGAAGGCCAATGGAGAGATTTGGCTAAGGGGAGACCTCATTGCTCTCTATAACTACCTGAGGGGAGGTTGTAGAGAGGAGGGTGCTGGCCTCTTCTCCCAAATGACAGGGGACAGGACAAGAGGAAATGGCCTCAAGCTCCTCCAGGGGAGATTTAGGTTGGACATTAGGAAAATTTTTTTGCAGAAAGGGTCATTGGGCACTGGAACAGGCTGCCCAAGGAGGTGGTTCAGTCACCTTCCCTGGAGGTGTTTAAGACACGGGTGGATGAGGTGCTTAGGGGCATTGTTTAATGTTTGATAGGAATGTTTGGACTTAATGATCCAGTGGGTCTCTTCCAACCTGGTTATTCTATGATTCTATGATTTTATGATTCATGGAGGAAAGGCAAACAATGACCTGTGCTATGGGATGCTCAGCAGCTTTTACACATAAAATTCAGAGTACAGTTGCTGTACCTCCATGTACATCTGCTGGATTGATTTTATTCTGTCTTTATGAGCACAAGAAAGCTTGTCTGGATCCAGAGCCAAATTGTTCTTTCCCTAAACTTACAGATCCTTTCACCATCCTGTGGATTTCAGGTGTGTATCCTCTGGAGGGTTGTTTGGCTTTGCTTAGAAGCTGGAGGCTGCAGAGCAGCCTGTGCGTGGTATGTTGAGGATTTATCATGATCAGAAGTATCGAAGGGCCAGGGCTGCCTAAAGCACAGATCACCAGCACTAGGCAGATATTCAAGCAGGTTATGTAATCTCTGTCTTCGTTAAGAACATAAGAAAGTTTCCCTATAAGGTTTCCTTGCTCAACTTCCTTGCAAGACTGTGGCAAGTTCAGAAAAACTTCCTGAAATGATCATGAAGATGATCAGTGGGCTGGAGCACCTCCCGTACGAGGACAGACTGAGACAGTTGGGATTGTTCAGACTAGAGGAGAGAAGGCTACAGATTTACCTTATAGCAGCCTTCTAGAACTTAAAGGGGGTTAGATGAAAGCTGGTGAGGTGTTCCTTACCAGGGAGTAGAGAGATAGGATGAGGGGGAATGGTTTTAAGCTGAAAGATGAGAGACTATGAAGAAATTTTTGACTGTGAGGGTGGTGAGACCCTGGTCCAGGTTGACCAGAGTTGTGGATGCCTCCTCCCTGGGGGTGTTCAAGGCCAGGTTGGATGAGGCTTTGAGGAACCTGATCCAGAGGTAGGTGCCCCTGACTATGGCAGGGGCATTGCAATTGGATGATCTTTAAGGTCCCTTCCAAACTAACCCATTCTGTGAAATACCTCATATTTTAAATAATCCATGAACTGCACTGGCATGCAAACCACAAACACAACAGAGCACATAAATTTCAGATTGCTAAAATTTGGGGAGCTCGGTATTTCTCAAAATCTCTTAACAACCATGTAACAGCTTGTTCTTTATCTTTACCAACTGGGCTAAAGAAAATCCTCCTGAGTTGGTGTTTTAACATTATCTCTTTTCTGCTTTGTGAATCAGCCTTAAAAAGGCACTACCATGTATTTTGTAGTCAAAGCAATGGATTGTCCCTCAGTGATGGTCCTAACGGGAGGGCAATATTGCTTCTTCCAAATACCTCACAGAGCACTCACTCGCATGATGAGTGCCCATGGGAAATGGTTAGGGTGCAGAGACAGGTTTATGAGTCCATGCCATTGCTCAAGGGTGTGTAGGATGGATGGATGTGGGACAGGAGTGCTGAGAACTGACACACGGTGAAAAAAGATGGGGAAAGTTTTTCTCTATTTTTAAAGAGCAGAAAAGGACTTGTTTTCATTTTCACCTGACTGCTTGTGCACCGCACTAGGAGATGAAATGTTCTGCTAAAACATACCAGCAAAAAGAGGACACAGTTCCTGGGATACAGCTCTCATCTAATGATGAACTTTCTGTGTGTCTGAGCAAATCAATGTGAGCTTTGTGCCTCAGTTTTCCCTGAGTCTACTGTGCTAATAACATCAGACAGCTCTTCTAAATGTCATAAAATGTAGGAGCAAGTAGCTCCATGAAGTGATAGTAAGTAGGAAAAATAAGTATTATTATTTATTACTGAGAAGTGATTATCTAAATGGAAGCTTTATGATTGAATTGGTCATCCATGCGAGATGAGCTTACATCATGTCAGCTTTGCCCATCAAGCCTCGGTCGCGTGAGCAAGTACCACAACATGAATTTTAGTCTTCATGAAGCGGAATGGGAGTAGGGAGGCTGAGGGCAATTGCTGAGAGACTGAGGGTGCAGGGCACCAGCCCGCCCATCCCAGTGTCTGCCTGGGCGAATGGCAGCCTATCAGCCACATGAAAAAGTGGATTAGCAAACAGCATCCAGCCAGCTCTGACAGCAGGTTCAATCCAGACCGTGGCAGCTTCTCCCACTGCAGGGAGAACCAATGTCTTGCAGCCAACCTGCTGCCTCAGTGGGACGAGAAGGGGCAAGGAGACCCATAGGACATGCAATGCTGAGCCCTTATGAAGGTAATGGTCAAAGTTTTCCTTCTGGAGAGGACAAATACTCTTTCCCTTGACGACTGGATGTATTTGGATCCCCATTAACCCTCAGTTAGGAGCTGCAGAAAGAAAAATAACTGCCACAGCAAGGCCAGAAAGTCCCATTACATGAACTATAATGATTTTCAGACTTGTCAAGGCTCTTTCCAGGGCTTTGCAAATACTTTGATTCAATTACAGTAATGACTTTTTGGAAGACGTTTATTAATCTCCCTGAGTTGCCCTCTGCTTTAGACCAGAGCTACATCTCAAGGTGGTTTAATGTACATGTGCAGTGTTGGTGGAATGGTAAGTCAGGCAGAGGAGTTGCTGCCTGTCTCTAATGGAGATTCAGGGATAAAATTCACCCTCTCAAGAGCCCAGTGCCTGGCAGAGTGGTCCTAAGCCTGACTCAGCTAGAGCCTAGATCGTATGGGGATGAGTTCTGCAGGTTTGACAACAGCCTTTCTTTCTGATGGGAAAGGAAGTGCAGGCAGCAGAGTGGCTGGTAAGTACATCAGTTCCCTTTGGTTATTGGTGATATATCTAATCTATCACCAGCTATACAAGGGGGCTAAGCCAGAAAGGGTCATAATTGCATTGATGGATTATGCGCTATACCAAAAACCCTAACTGTTGTCATTTGCCAGTGGGAAATGAGAAATTGAGGGAGTGATTTAACCATAGTCACCAGGAGGAGCCGAGCTGAGCCACAACTCGGATCCGGTGTCCTCTCTTAGGACTGTTCTGGTGTCTCTGAATAAAAGTTAGCGATATCCTGTGTTGGGAGAACAGGAGCCCAGAGGAGGCAAGGATCCAGAAGAAAGGACACTACTCTTTTTTTAGCAGTGCACATTACTTATTTAATGGTCATTTTAGCTCATATGTCAAATCTTAAGGAATGCTGAGCAGCCTTTAAACCTCAACGAGTCTCCTCACATCTCCAAGGGCACTCCACAGAATTTGGCCCAGGATCCAGCAATACCCATGTGAATTTTTTCAGCCTTAATCTGAGGCTGGCCAGAAGTACTACAATGGCTGTTTGCAGGTCATTTGGCTGCCAGCTGATGTATCTTTGGCTTTGATCTTCTATACAGGCTCAAACAAAAACTTCAGTGATGTATCAGGGACTGCTGCTTGTAGGAAGTTTGTTGTATTCAGAAAGACTTTTTCTAGTCCATGTCCAGAAGAGGTCACAAAGATGATCCAAGGGCTGGAGGACCTCCCATATGAGGACAGGCTGAGAAAGTTGGGATTGTCCAGCCTAGAGAAGAGAAGGATCAAGGGACACCTTAGACTAGCCTTCCAGTACTTAAAGAGAGTTAATGGGAAAGCTGTGAAGGGGCTTTTTATCAGAGAGTGCATTTATAGGATGAGGGGGAACATTTTTAAACGGAAAGACGGGAGATTTTTTAGATATTGTAAGAATTTTTTTTTACTGAAAGAGTGATGAGGCACTGGAATAGGATGCCCAGAGAAGTCATGGATGTCCCTTGGATGTTTGGAGGAACCTGATCTAGTGGAAGGTGTTCCTGCCCATTGCAGGGTGATTGCAACTGGAAGATCTTGAAGGTCTCTTCCAACTCAAAGCATTCTATGATTCTATAATTTGATGTGTCTCATGTATTAGTGAAAACTGTGCTGGAGACCATGCTGACATTTAACATCATGGGCCAAGGGACTATTTAGTCACTGGCAGCACTGAGAGAGGGAGCACACTGCAACGCAAATAGCTAAAATCCAGACAGCTTTGAAAAAAATGGCATTTGCAGAGCTGCCACATATATGGCAAAGCAAGGAGAGAGAAGGAAGCTCACTGTGCCCGATATTACTGCAGAGTCTGGGTCCTGGCTGGGAGGACCAGCCTTCAGCTTTCAAATTACCTGGGGGAAAAGGATTTTTTGTGCCTAAAGTGTAATTTACACATGCTAGCACATGGAGAGCCAGCATGAGTGGAGTGTTTGGAAAGACTGTAGAGCACACAGGGCTGTGGCTGCACTGCAGCCCTAACATCTTTGCAGTCACTGGAATTGTACTGATTAGTGCCAGCAGAGATTCTGCTGTCCATCCGACTTAGAGTGAGAGGAGTACATGGGGGGAGTGAACATGGTTTAGCTGAGAGTCCTGTAACAGGGCAGGGAAGGAAACATCCTGCAGCTCCAAACTGGCATTGGCTCAGCATGATGGATCAGATACTCAGGAAGTCCCTGTGCCCACACAAGGAATGGTATGGAGATGCTAAATCAGGTAGAGTGGAGAGGAGTGAAGTAGAATGGGATAGAGTAGAATAGGATAGATTAGTTCCAGCTGGAAGGAGCCTACAACAAACATCTAGTCCAACTGCCTGACCACTTCAGAGCTCCCCAAAAGCCAAAATATGTTGTTAAGGACATTGTCTAAATGCCTGTTAAAGACTGACAGGCATGGGGCATTGACCACCTCTCTAGGAAGACAGTTGCAGTGTCTGATCACACTCTTAGTAGAGAAATGCTTTCTAACGTCAAGTCTGATATGACGGGGAAGTGTATTCTATCCCAGTGTTCTCAGGAGTATTGTGTTCATAGGACAAAAATTGTTTTCTTTTTCATGTAGCTATAAAAAGAAATCCTCACCTCTCTTCTGGTAGCTGCTGTGTTTATCTCCACTCAGACATCAACATCTCAGAAATAGTGTTTGAAATGGCATCACAATGCTGGGCATTTCCCTGCTTCCCAATTCATTTCTACCTAATTCATTCAGTTTACTAGTGCAAAAGATGCTTTTGCTAATTGAAGCTCTACCAACCCCCCTTGGAATTTGGAAAGCTGCTGAGATTGTCCTGCCTGTTACATCTTCAGCAGCAGCAAAGAGGTGTTGCCGCAGTCTGTGAAACAGGACTTACAGGACTCCTATTACTGTAGTGCCTGAGCATTTCACAGTCTTCAATGTGCTGTTACTGCAACTAGAGCTGAACAAAACCCTCGTTTTCTAGGTCACTTACAGTTCTCAAGTTTCTTTAACGTTTGCCTTTACCCAGATTACTGTTTTAGGAGAATTTTGATGAACCAACAAGGCAGGAGAAAGCACTGTTGGTCAAATGACAACTGCCACTTCACTTTTCAGGCTTTCATGGTTAAGATGGCTTCAAAATGCGGGAAAATTGACAGAACCTCCACCTTCTGCTGCTCTGAAGGTGGAGCCACATGGGGACCTGCTTTTGGGACCCCCGAACACGGGACTTGTAAGGAACTTTTTCGGTCTCCTGGCCTCCCTCCCAGGAAAGCTATTAGAAGAGGTGGCCAGGGAGCCCTCAGCTTGTGAGCAGTACTCCTTCACTCTGACACCATTTGTCATCTCAGGAAAGTAAGAAAGATCAAACAGGAGGATGGAGTGGGAGCTGTCACATCCACTTTACACTTCATGCTCAGGTCTGTCACTCTTGGGCAGGTGAAGGCTGGGACCAGGTATCTTCATCACTTTGGTCCTAACCTGCCTGTCTTCACTGTTCAGTGTGTGTGGAAAACCTTGATTCACAAGCCAGCAAGGCTGGCAGAGACATTCAGATGAGCTGGAGAGGATACAGCAAGCCTGTACCAGCACACACCTTCAAGCTGTGCTTTCCAAGCTTTTTTTTCCTTCAGGACCACTGAATGTCAAACTAAATATCTGGATCAACTTCATCCTCTCTACACACACATATACACCGTTAGACTCCTTTTGATCTCCAGATCCTCTCCCTCCAGCTGGTTCTTTTTCCCTGATGGCTCCAAAAACTTCCTTCTCTGCAAAATCTCTACTTTTTATTTCTTAGGGTAAAGCTGAACATCTACAATTGCTGTTTCTGATGCTCATTTGCTTCTCTCCTCTGGACATTCTCCTCTCCCCATCTTCCCAGCTGGGGTGGAGGGAGCTGCAGCAGCAGGAATCTCCCTGATTCACCCTCTGCACGTCCAGGCTTATGTCTTCCTACTGAGATCCCTGGCTCCTGATGCCAGCTTGGCTTTTGGAGACAGAATCCTGGCAATGAGCAGCTCTACTGAGCCAGAGGATAAAAGCTTTCTGCTGGGATTCTGCATTTCATCTGTGGTGGTGACACTAGCTGTCTTCTTCCCATCTTCCTTGCCTCCCCTGGGCCTTAGGAGAGAGAGCACCAGGAGGGTTCAGTGCATTTTGTTGTTATCAGATGTTAATACCTGTAGGAATCCTGAGTATCCAGTGGGAATTCTGAGTGTCCAGTGGGACTTCCAAGTGTCCCGCTTGGGAGCTATAAACCCAGTCCTGCTCCCTCCAGGCTCTGTGGAAAGCTGTAGCATCAGCCTGTACCTCTGAGCAGCAGAAGCTTGTTCACGCTCTGCAAGGACTTTGCAGCATGGAACCAGAGCCCAAAGAACACACAGAGTTCTGCAGGAGGAGCAGAAGCAGGGCTTTAGTGATCAGTCTGCCAAGGGAGAAGGCAATGATAGATGTGTTTGGCAGTGGTGTACATGTATACTACTGCTGGGCAGATTGAGGTGGATGGAGGGACAGGGGAAAAAGGACATTCCACCCTTACGGTTGTGCCTTGTGCTGTGTGATCAACAATTTATGCAATTCCCTATGCTGCAAACCAGACAGGACAGCACAGACATTTTTCAGGATAAAATTCTTTAGCCAGTGCAGCCATTGTTTGTGCTGCCTTATAATTGACAGGTATTTAATTAGCTGAGGAGCATTTCCACATCTTCCTACTAAGTGGGAAGTCAGAAAGTCCCTGTTAGGTAAACACTCTTTGAGTCTCTCCAAAGCCTGTCTCTGGAACTCAGCTGAACTTCAGCACATAAAACACAGAAGACTGTTGAGCACAAGCTTGCACAGATGCTGCAACATCTGTCCAATTCAGGCAAGTTGGTTGATTGAGGGCAGGGTTGTTGCTGGAGGTGTGAGATAAAGCTCGCTGTCTGGATTCCTTGGGGAGCACTTTGTCCTTTGCATTGCCTAGATGTACAGAGATAAGGTAGGATGTGGAGGAGGGAGGAGAAAGCTCAATGAAGAAATGTTGCTGGAAGGAGAGCCTACATCTCTGAAAGCCATTTTCATTAGCAGAAAGTGGTTTTAAAAGGTTTTGATAGCAACCTCTCTCTGCACAAGTTCCAGGGGTTGGTGGAGTGTTTAGTTACCAGCATAGCGTTGGTTAAATACATCTTCAGCAGCAAAGCTGGGAAATGACACCCCCTCCTCCCCCGTGACCTGCTTTCCTAAGAAAAGCACAAGCAGCTCTGTGTTGCTTTGTTCAGCACCTGCTCCTTATTCCTGCTTTTTGCAAATACTGAGGTGATATATCAGTGGGTCAAGCATGCCTTTTCTCCCAGCCAGATCTATAGGCAACACAAAGTAGGAATTAGAGCAGACCTGACAACAGTCATTCTGTCCGCATAAAACCATTGGGCTTGCATGGCAGGAAAATCTTCCAGCAGCTAAACCTCAGCCAGCTTTGCAGGTCTGGAGATTGATTTGTGTTTCAACCTCCTGCCAGTCCAGCCAGGCATTTAGCAGAGAAGTTTGCTCCACTGCTCTCTAGTTTCACTACGATCCTGAGCTTTGCTGTCAGTGGTTTTCTGCATCCCTGCATCCTCACTGCTGTCATGCATGTCAAATTGCGACAAGGTACCATTCCCAGCAGTGTGGCTTGGGGCTTAAAGGGAATCGATGAATCCAGCCTCCTCTCTGCTTGCTGCTCTATTCCCAGCTGAGCAGTGCAGCCCCGCTGAGGGATCTCATCCTCTCCCTGTGATTGATCCAGGTCCTACCCACCAGGGAGCTGTTTACATCGACCCCCCCGTGAGAAACTATCTGATCAGCACCCAGGAGAGCTAGGAACAGGTTGTTAAAGAAGAGGGAGCAGGATAATCTAAAATATCAGCATTTATTTAGCCACTGGTGTACCAGCCCCCTCACTGCATTAGCATCATCTTTATTTCCCAGAAGCTTCCTCCGCTTCTGCTAATGTAAAACCAAAGCAAACCCTCTAGTAGATTCCTTCATACACCAATTCCTTTACATCCTTTATATCCTTTATATACTTTATATATATATATTTATAAATCAAGTCAGAAATTAAACTGATCCCACCAGGGTAGGCTTTTGTGGTTTGTTTTATGTTTTATTTACACCATCCCACCAAAAATCTGTGAGAAACTGGCATGTAATGTGAGAGGACATCTATAGTGGCTACAGATGCAGAATAACGATGAGGAGGAGGTGAACAGCGATGCAGCATTCCTAAACCAGGATCCAAATGACCTTCAGGAATGGCCAGATGCTGCTTTCCAAAATTTGAACTGGGAACAAGGAAGGCACTCCAGGCATTCAAGGGGCTGTCAGCTCTGCTTCTCTTGGCTGCTCCACTTCCATGAAGCGCTCATTTTGTGGAGTGCAAAGGAAAAGAAGGCCAAAGGGAAAGGAAGAAACACAGGAAAGAACTGGCAGAGCAAAAAGTACAGCTAGCTGAACTCACACTTGACTAAACCTTCTTGTCAACAAAGCAGCATCCCTGTGTGCATGTATGTCTGTGTACCTGCTTCTTGCTACTATCAACTGGCTCTCTGAGCCCCTAATCACTCCCTGGGCCTGATTCAGAGCTCACTGATGTCCAGCTGTAGACATGAAGAGGGTCTTGATTTTGATTTTGGTGTTTACCTGAGGTTCTGATTATGGAGCAATTGTGCAAGTAACAGCAAGGCTCAAAACTCTGTCTGTCCAAGGAGTAGGGTTAGCCCATAACAGTCACAATAACATAGACAGACGTAACCTACTGTTATCTGTGCAGCCACTACCAAGTCTCTATTGCCCAGGAGAAAGACATGATAAACCCACTTTTAATTAACTTTAAGAATTTTAATCCCACTACACCCTCCAGTTCTTTCATCCCCTTCATACCCTTTTGGAAACTGGGTCTTAGATGCTCCAGTGCAAAATGTGAGTTGATTGTGCTGAAACGAGGTGGCAAAGCATAAGTGACCTTTCTCCCGGCAATCCCAGAGCGGTGATGTGAAATGGTGCAAACACATAATGTGCCGTGATGGGACAAGTATCTTCTGAGCCCCATGGCTGAGCTGAAGGGTGACCTGCTTCACCTGCCTGCAGTTTGATGGGAATGTTTGCTGAGCTCTCTTGCTTTCAGCTGTAAAGAAGCAGGTGCAAAAGGTACACTTCTACTTCAAGCTCACCTACCATTACTTTGGAGTTAGTTGGTAAGAGATAGACTGGAAATGCTCAGTGAACAGAAAGCTCCAAAGGGCTCAGCAACTCCCCTGGACTTAGAATAATTTCAAAATACTGCCAGAATTAATTTGTACAGTGCCAAACCCTTCTTAGAGGATTTATTGTTCCCCATCCCCTTTGCCTCAGCTAATGACTTTCCATTTTTTAGGGTGATTGCCTTCGCTCTGCCTTTAATGCCCTTTCTCAGCTGGAAACACTGGAGCATAAAGTTATTCAGAGTTCCCAGGTCTGAATATATCTGTTACTGAGATCTGGTTGCATCCGTGAGGACTTTATTCTTAGGAGGTTTGTGAGGCTTTTGCTAAATGAATTGAAGTAATTTGTACCTTTAAAGCACTGCATCTCCCTCATAGTTACGGTTAATCTTTAATCCAGCATCTTCATCTTTGCCTGCAGCACCTTAATTTGGCTTCTTGATTTAATTTCTTTTACTGTCTGCTACCTCCGCCTATTCCCAGCCCCTCTGTCATCTGCCTGATTTATTTTTCTTTGTCTCTTTATCCGTTAGCCCTGCATTCAACCATTAAAGTTTTCCGATTTAGGTTTCTGAGAAGCAGTGTACCCTGCAGCTAGTGTTTTTGTGGTGAGAGCACCATCCTTCTTCCCAACCTGGCCCTGGGGCCTCCTGTACTCTATGAGACAGCACTGGGATATCAGCATCAGTGTTTGTCTGCTGTTTTGCAAAGTGCTGCTTATAGATAGATGAGAGGCAATCTATGTCTCCATCCCTAACTTTGCCATGAAAAGGTGGGAAGAATGTCAAGGCCATTTCAGAGGGCAGAAGGCTAAAAAAGAGACAGTACAAGCAGTAGGGATCTGGACCAGATCTGGGATTTGCAGGCTAACAACACACAATCATTATCCTCTTTACTTTCAGTCGTAGGCACCACAACAATGTTTAAAATCCATAGCTGGACACGCAGACACAAGCCTGCTTCCCTGTTGTTGCCAGGGTTTGGTGTGAGCAGCCATGGGATGATGAGTATTGTGGAATCAGGAATGCCCAACATAAGGATATGGAAGTGTTGGAACAGGTCCAGAGGAGGACTACAAAGATGAACAGAGGGCTGGAGGACTGCTTTGAGGATAGACTGAGAGAGTTGGAGTCGTTCAGCCTGAAGAAGAGAAAGCTACAAGCAGCCTTCCAGTACCTGAAGGGGCTATAGGAAAGCTGGGGAGTTATAGGACAAGGGGGAATGGCTTTAAATTGGATGGCAGAAGATGGATGCCCCATCCCTGGAGGTGTTCAAAGCCAGGTTGGATGGGGCCTTGAGCAGCCTGGTCTGGTGCCCATGGCAGGAGGGTCGGAACTACATGATCTTTAAGGTCCCTTCCAATTCAAACCATTCTGTGATTCCATGATTATCTCCCTATGCCAGCTACCCATCCTTCTGTTCCCCTGCACTGTGGTTGAGGGCTTAGGGGGAGCTCTGAATCCTAGTTTCCACTGGGGCCATCTGAAAAGGTAGAAGTACTGAACAGTAAACAGGACATGGATGCTGCCATGTCTAGGGCAACCCAACTGTATCCTAAAGAGGATGTGAACTGTCTCTTAGTAGGTGTTTGTATTGCTCTCCGTGCCTTTAAACCAAGTGCATGGTACATCCTTGGCTAGTCAAAAGGAGCGTTTCCACCTTGTTAACTGCAGGCTGCAATGTCTTACATTTCTTTCAGCATCTGGTACGTCCAAAAGCATTTACTACCTTATTTCTCTATCCTCCCCAAGCCTCCTTTCCCATGGGAACTGAGCATGGGACCATGATGTCCATGGAAATGTCCATGGCCATAGAAAATGGTGTTCTCTGCTAATGCGCTCAGTTCCTCTGAGGATTTTCCCTGAAATGTTTTCAGTACGTATGACAAGGCTGCTGCTTATCACTTCAGTGAGCTGAATATCATTCTCTGTGTAACGAGGAAACTTCCCTAGTTTCTCAGAAATGATTGCCGGATGACTGGCTGTTGTACAAGGCAGAGAAAGAGGATTTCCTGAACCACATACAGGTTGATGCCTGCCATGAAGCTGCAGCATTTTACAAATGGAAAAGCAGACTACCTATCTTTTCAATCATGATCCAGTTTGAGTCTTCCTATCACAAGAAGGACTGACTACATAACTAGCCACAAGTCTTTAACATGTCAGGCATCACGTGGTAATTGAGAAATTACATCTGGAAAACTGTAAAGGTGAAAGATGAGAGTGTATGGTGAACATTCTTATGTCCAGTTGGAACATATACTCTTTCTACACATTTGCTAAAACAGGCAATTTCAGGATGGTACAACAAGTGGGTGACAGCCCATTCAACACAGTCCTAGGCCCATTCTTATCTTACAAGACCTCCCAAAACATTTCTATTCAAGCACTACAGTCAAGGGCACCTGAGGAGCTGCCCCTGGAGAGAACAGTCCAGCAAAACCTGCATAAGCAGCTGTGAATGTCACGTAGAGGTGTGAGGGAGACAGATACATCACTCACTGGTTTCACCTTGTCCTTTGTTGGAAAGAAGCCCTGTATGATAATGAAACCAGCCATCTTACTGCTCATCTTTCCATTCACCTGCTGTTCCAGTGGTACACTTCCTTTCACTCGGAAAAGTCAGCTTCAGAAAGTCCCAACCTCTATTTACACTACTTTCACTATAACTCTTGCTTTTACCTTTTTCCCAAGACAACCCTGATACCTAGTGAACTATTTATTGCTCTGATATGCCAGTGTAGCAGGAAAACTCCAAGGGGGAAACTTTGTCCAGAAATAAGATTACGAGGTATAGCCTGTGCTTCTTGCATTGGAGGGATTCCAGAAATACTGAAATGATGCTTTTAGCTCTGGATAGCAAGAGTGAGTTTAAGAGCAGAGGCTGAAGTCTTGGAGGGATATAACATTGATTGATTGTGGAAAGTAGTCCAAGGTCATCTTCTGCAGTCATTGACAGGTGAGCCAACCTGATGATACCAGTGTTTGCAGCAGAGCTAAATCTGAGAATGATTTTTCTTTTTTCTTAAAGCTATAATACCATAGGGTTACGGGAGCTGTAGGCTTTTCTATTCCTGTTTCACAGGGGTTTGCGTAGCTTGAAAAATGTCATCCTTTGAAAGGAGAAAATCTACAAGACAGAGAGACTTCAAATATGCTATATATAAAAAGAGAAACTCTCATGGTACTTAAAGCCAGATTCATGACATTGTGTGTAAGTTCAGCTGTGATGCTGTGGAAGAGATCAGATCTTTTATTATTAAGCAACCACTAGAATGAGGGTCAGGAAGGTTTCTCCAGGTTTGATGAGGAGGACCTATTGAACTGGTTTCTTCTGTAACATGAATATTATGACACCTCACAAGGATTTTCACATTTGTTTCTGTTTTAAAGGCCAATAAAACTAACAATGTCTTCAGTATCTCTGTTTCTGCTCTACAACCCCTTGTAGTTCATGGTATCAGGTCTTCTGTACTAAAGCTTTTGTACTTGTGACATTTGTTTAGGATTGTTAAGTGGTTTACAGGGCAGGACACACAAGGCAAAGCAGTCCTTCTTGGGGCCCATCCCAATGAAACATCTGTCCTGTGGTTGCCTGTGGAAAGGAAGTTCAGCACAGAAGTGCAATAAAATTGCAGTTCCAGATTATGAACCCAGTGTCCAAGTTCATAGAATCATCGAATTTCCTGAGTTGGAAGGGACCTGCAAGGATCATAGAATCATTGAATCATAGAATCATAGAATGGTTTGAGTTGGAAGGGACCTTAAAGATCATCTGCTTCCACCCACCTTGCCATGGGCAGAGACACGTCCCACTAAATCAGGTTGCTCAAGGCCCCATCTAACATGGCCTTGGACACTTCTAGGAATGGGGCATTCACCGCTTCCCTGGGAAACCTGTTCCAGGGCCTTATCAATCTCACTGTGAAGAATTTCCTTCTAATGGAAATCTCCTCCACAGGACAACCCCAGCATTCACACCATGTGCCTGAGGATGTTGTCCAAATGCCTCTTGAATGTTGTCAGGCTTAGTGCCATGTCTGCTTCTGTGGGGAGCTGTTCCAGTGCTCCATCACTTTCTGAGTAAAGAACTTTTTCCTAACATCCAACCTAGCCCTCCCATGGCACATCTTCCCTTAGATCGTATCATTGGTTGCAAGAGAGAAAAGATCACCACCTGCTGCTCCGGTTTTCCTTGTGAGGAGGTAGTAATTCTATCTATCCCATACCATCTTGAAGTTCTTCTGTCCCATCCCATCTCATCTTTCTTTGTGCACCGAGGCAGGTCTTCGGAGACCAAGGCGTGATGCAAGTTTCATCTGCAAGTGACGATGCCTTTATTTCAGGACATGGAAATTTGGACCTGGGATGTAAAGGGGGAGAGGGCTCATTAATTATCAACAACATGCTCTGGATTTTAAACAGCAAAGTCCAAAGCCCAGGAGGCTGACAATGTTGGGAAGTGCTGAGCTTCCCCTCCGGAAGGATAGTGTGGCCTTCGGATGAGAATCATTACAGCTTAGCGTCAGCTGTATTTATGGTGTCTGAAAAGATTATCTCCAGATAATCTTACGGGTATTTAGCCAGCCATATGCTTTATTTCGATGGTAATATGTATTTCTTTGTGCGTTTTAACATTGTTTATGTTAATTAAGGCTTCAGCCTGGATGCTGCATATGGACTGTTTCATTTTCTTCTGGGGATAATTTGCAGATAGTAAGAAATATTGTCCCCTGCAAAATGCTCCAGGTCAGTTAGCTACAATTATGAATCCACAGCTGGAAAAGACCTTGCTTTTAACCTCTTTCTCACTCTCTCTGTTCCCCTCTCTCTCACACACAAACAGAAAAATAATGAAGAACATTCCAAATACCCCTTGTCTCCCACAAGTCCCAAATCTTTTTTTACATCACCAATGTCTTCATTCTGCTTGTGTCAATTTTGAAGTAAATCAGCCCAAAATACCAAGAATTATGGGCCTCTGAAAAAAAAAAATATTCCTACTCTGGTTTCATTTTCCTCTCACCAAGCTAGTGGATCTATAGTAAGCTTTTTTTTTTTCTTCTTTTTCCTTTTTTCCCATTTTTATTGTTTTTTTTTTCTAAAGAGCTAATTTAATAATAGTTGCAAATCTGATTATTGATTCTTTCCCACTGGCAGAAAACTGTTTTGTTCAGTGCCAAGGCTGTGCTGTCACGGTAGAGGTGAGAAGAAGGGCATTAGTGCCAAGCAAAGCTCATAAAGAGACAGAGAGATCTCAACAGTTGAACACAAAGTTTTAGAGGAGCTCGAGAGACCTGCTCTTGTTTCTTTTTGTGAAGAAACCAGGGAACCTGGACAGAGGATGCAAGGATGCTTTTATTGACTGGGAGGCTTGCTGATCAGTAGTTTCAGGAGGGACTGCTTAATTCAAAGACCAGAGCTCTATTAGTGCCCTCTTATGTGACAGTATCCATTCACATTTCCTTTGTGTACGTATTTCCTCGTAGACTAATTTGGGTTGGATGGCACTTTTAAAGGCCATCTAACTCAACCCATCTGCAGTGAGCAGAGACACCTTCAACCAGATCAAGGCCACAACTAACCTGACCTTGAATGTTTCCAGGAACGGGGCTTCTACAACCTCTCTCACCATCCTGGGTCAGTGTTTCACCACCATCAGTGTAAAAAAAAAAAAAAATCTTCCTGATTTATAGTCTATTTATATCTACCCTCCTTTAGATTAAAAACATTACCCCTGTCCTATAGCAATAGGCCTTCCTAAACAGTTCATTCTCATCTTTCTAATAAGCCTCCTGTAAGTACTGCAAGGCTCCAAGCAATTGTCCCCAGACCCTTCTCTTCTCCAGGCTGAACAACCCAACTCTCTCAGCCTTTCCTCATGAGATAGGTGTTCCAGCACTCTGCTCACTTCCTTAGCCTTCTCTGGCTGCACTCCAACAGGTTTGTTTCTTTCCTGTGAGCAGGAACCCAGAGAAGGGTTCCTGCAGGGCCTCAGGGAGGTCTCACCAGAGCAGAAGAGAGAGAGAGTGGATGCCATGCTCCTTTGGAGGCAATCCAGGGTATCATTGGACTTCTGAGCTATGAAATAATGATGATGCTTGATTTCCTGAAAATGAGTGTTGAAAAAGGCCTGGACAATCAGTTATTGCACTGGGGCTTCAGTTTCCCAATTGGTTTACATGGATGTCACCAAATTGGTGCTACAGTTCAAATTCGAAGATGCAGAAGTGCATAATTTTTTTAGGAGGATAGGTTGACTTGCTAGATGTCTTGACTCGCTCGACTGACTTGCTGGATGTGTGAGGCATCTCGCAAGATTTTCAGCAGCACAACTGGGAGCTCAGCCTGGCTTTTAATCAGTGGATTGATCACAGACAGGCAAAATTACCTCTTGGATAACCCTTCTAAAACATCCTTTAGGATGACTCTTGTGAAAAGGTTTTACAACTTTGGTTCAGTTTTTAGGAAGGTCTAGATTAACCACAGCATGATTACTGCTTTGACACTGACAGCTTCCAAAACTTCTCAGGCAGCTGGAGTGTTAAAAATTGATTTTAGCCCTTATTTTGATTAGAGTTTAATTTAGTTCAGTGTTTACCTATCTGGCATGTGATCCTTTGTGACTCTTTTAGAAGTGAATCAATTCAATTTTCTTTTTTTTAATCTGCCTCTTCATTTTTCAAAAGGTGCAAACCTTTTCATGTCCCTTTTTCCTGGGAACCTTCCATTTTTTAATCCAGCCCTGAGGTCTTGCAGAAACAGTGATTCTGACACACTTGCTGCAGCAAAATGATTGCACGTTTTTTTGTCTCAAGCTATTGTGCAGAGCCAAAGTGTTTGAAAGGCGCTCTGGGGCAGCCTTTGGCTGGAAATGAAAATTGCTTTTGGGAATCCCAGAAAAAGGATTAACTTTGACTGCATCTCTGGTTCTTTCTCCAAATTAATAATCAATCTGCCAGATGGACCCATGCCAAGCACTTGTATGACCTGCCTGGTTAGCAAACAGGGAATGGCCCACGTGAAGCAAGAAGTATCAGAGAACCAAAGAATCATTGAGGTTGGAAGAAACATCTAGAGATTGCTTATATTATTTGAGTCTCAAACATATACCCCATTTTAAAAATCTCTTTCTGATTCATGCTTCTTCCTGCAATAAACGCTCCATTTGTGCAAATTCCTATTCAGAACAGCATTTCTATGTAAGGAAGTCCTTAAGCATGTGCTTAGCTCCTATTTAAATCTACAAGACAGTGCTTAATTGCTTTTTCCCATCAAGTGCTCAAATAATGTTCATGGCCGTGTTGTAACATATGATGAAACATTTTCTTATGGAACATTCTTGGAATTACACTGGAGATAAATCTGACCATAGACATTAAAGACAGAACCAACTTGTCAGATTTCTTGCTAACCCTTCCAGTACAATGTTTTTTATGCCAGTCTGGTTTGGGGATTTCTACAATTCCTCTTTGACTGGCTTGTAATCACTCTGACTACACTGTTCTCTAATATTCTGCCCATGTTTTCCCTTTAGTAGTTGTTCTTTCTTCCTTCCCCTCTCGAGACTGCCTGGAAATAATTCTGCCTTCTTGTTAGTGTAGCTGTATTCAGTATTTGTGAATAACTCAAATACTGCTCTTTGTCTTTGCCACTGAACTGTGAGCATGGGTTTTCCATCACATACCCAATGTACTTTACTGTAGTATCAAATGTTTTGTCGAGAAGACAAAGTCTCAATACTGATCTATAGATGAAACCTGTATGCACAGGCATTCAAACATGAACACTCACATGTACTAGAGTGTTATGGATCTGTTCATTAGTATCTCATTTTCTTCTACATGTTTTAATCAGGTCTATGATGAAAGTATTTTCCATTCAAATATGTAATTTCCCCTTTTTCTAATATTCCTATTTTGTAGTTTGAGCAGATCCCAGTGAAACAATCTTTATATTACAAAATTCAGTGATTGAATCATTTAGGATTTGAAGTCTGGACTGAAGTATAAGGCTTTTGGGAATACTTGTTGGCTTAACCAGAATGCTATCCATATCCAACAAGACTTAGACTCCCTCAGATGTGATCCCCTGGTGCACAGAGAGATTCCAGTAGGTCTCTCATGGTATTATTGAATATGTTATAGAATCACAGAATGGTTTGGCTTGGAAGGGATCTTAAAGATCATTCAGTTCCAGGCCGCAGGCAGGGACACCTTCCACTAGATCAGGTCATGTGCAGCAGATGTTACTGGAGAGGCTCAAACATTCACATTCCACAAGTGAGACCACCCCAACACACAAGACTGGTATGATTCACAAGACTTCACATCGATACAGCTATGATTTTGAAGCCTTCCTGTTGCAACTTGTTGTATTTTCTGGAGTTCCTTAGTAACCTTGTGGAACAGAGGTTAATTTGAAAATAAAGAAACATCGGCTGAATCTAGAAGTAAGGCTTGAATGAAGGTTCATAATATGTCCACACTGGGAATAAGGTAATGGTGGTACCTCATCTTGATTGCCGTGAGAGAAGCAATGACCACGACTTTGAATAACATATCAGTTAGCTGTTGTGATGGTGTAATGCCCTTTTACTCAGCTCTCTGAATCAATCATAGAATAATAGAATCATAGAATCACAGAAAGGTTTGAGTTATAAAGGCCACCTAGTCTAACCCCTCAGCAGTGAGCAGGGACATCTTCAACCAGATCAGGTTGCTCAGAGCCCCATCCAAACTCACCTTGAATGTCCCCAAGGATGGGACTTCTACCACCACTCTGGGCAACTTGGTCCAGGGTCTCATCGCCCTCATTATAAAAAATGTCCTCCTTATATATCTAGTCTGAATCTCCTCTCTTTTATTTTAAAACCATTCCCTCTTGTCCTGTCACTGCAGCTCCTGCTAAAATTTCTGTCCTTATTTTTCTTATAAGCCCTCTTTAAGTATTGAAAGGCCACAGTAAGTTCTCCCCAGAGCCTTCTCTTCTCCAGGCTGAACAACTTCAACTGTCTCAGGCTTTCCTCATAGGAGACATGTCTGATCATTTGTGTGGCCTCCTCTGGAGGAGTGTCTTATGTTGAGAACTCCAGAGATGAACACAGGGTTCACGTTAGGGTCTCAGCACAGCAGAGTAGAGGAGGAAACCACTTTCCTTGACCTTCTGGCTTAGTCAGGCTCTTGCTACATGGTGGCACTTGGACAGTGAAAAGAGGCTAGTGAGTCTTCTGGCATGTCCTCCTACCTACAGGTCTCCTTCTCAACCCAGCTCCAAGCTCCAACCCCAAACAAGAGCAGATGTTTTCATTTCAAAAGGACTGCAAGGCAAAAAGAATAGGTAATTAGGCAGATGTGCAGAGAAGAAAGGAAGGGTGGGAGAAGAGTTATTCTTCTGAGGAGCTTAAATCAGAGGAATGGACATGGTCTTTGGAACACCCAGCATTTGAATATCCTGAGTCATTTAATAACTGGTAATAAGGAATTAATAATCACTGGTAGTAACGAGGGCCAGATTTTCATTTTCTATTAACTGGCATAGTTGAACTTATTCAGAGATGATTTACACCAAGTTTCTTACTCAGCACATCCCCTGGCACTCTTTCTTTATGTGATTTATAGCAGCTTTTAAAGTAAAAACTGGATGGCTTTGATCCAATTGATTTCTTTGAATCCAACGAGATAAATAAGCAGGCACCAGACCAGGTCTTATAAGAGCAAAGGGCAGATATTATATATGTTTGGGTTTATTTTTTTGCCTAGATATCACTATGTGCTCTTTCCGTATGTGAATCTAGAAATGGATATCAGACCATGCCAAGTGTTGCTTTGGCCCTGAACAGACTTTATTCTGATAGTGCATTCAACGCTCTACTGTCAGCTTTTCTGCCGTGAGAGTGTGAGACCAAACGCAGCATCTAGGGAGTGTTATTTGTTTTTTAATACCTTCCCTCAGGGATACAGGTTTGGTAGGCTTTGTGATTTCTTTTTTTACCTTTTTTTTACCTTTTGGCTGAGGTTACTTCTGTTGATGCATGGCCCATATCTGTCCTAGTCTACTTTGAAAGCTAGTAAATAAATAAAGCTGGGCTTTGGAGTCGAAAGTGATGTTAAGGCAATTGTATACACACATTTCAAGAGAGTTCAAATTGCTAGGGGGCAGTGAATGAATGCGTGTGTCAATATATTTAATGCTTTAAGAATGATAACTTGCATTGTCTCTGTGTGTTGTGAAAGCCTGCGCAGACAGGAAAAGTGAAGGATAATCAGGAGCCCGTTCTTTTAAGAGCACTTTTCCAGATATCATAGAATCACAGAATGGTTTGGACTGGAAGGGGCATTAAAGATCATCCAGTTCAAACATGCCTTCCATGGGCAGGGATAACCTGCACTGGATCAGGTTGCTCCAAGCCTCATCCAACCTGGCCTTGAACACCTCCAGTGATGGGTCAGCCACCACTTCTATTTCTTCCAGAGCCTTACCTCCCTCACAGTCAAAAATTTCTTCCTAATATCCAATCTAAAGCTTCCTTCTTTCAGCCTAAGACTGTTCCCCCTCATCCTGTCCCTGCACTCCCTGATAAAGAGTCCCTCCCCAGTTTTCTTGTAAGCTCTGTTGTAGGTACTGGAAGGCTTCTTTAAGGTCTTGCTTCACCCACTAACCCATAAACAAAAAAGAGAAACATAGCACTAAAAAGAACCCTAACTAAGCAAAAAAAAACCCCAAACATGCCAACACAAAAAACCCAGTATCTACAAAGCTCAAGAGTCTGGTCTAGAGAGAAAGTAAAAGCTTTTGTAGAGACAAGGACAAAGGATAAATTGATAGCAAGCAATACAAATTAAAAGATTGAAACAGATAAGAGAAAGAAAATATGTAAGAATTTTATGGTTCAGGATGGTTAAAATTAATAAGCCCCAAAATTTAGATATTAAAACCAAAATAAAAATTAATAGTATTGGTTTGTTACTGGCTAGAAATGACAGGTTTATTTATAACAATGCAGGAATTTCAATAAATGTCTGTATTCTGTAATTGGAAGAAAGCCTGGTCACTTAATCCACATTCCAGGCTAATGAAATAATTTTCATTACACCAGTAGCTAGAAAACATACTATACATCATCCAATAAAGTAAGACATTTTTAAGGGAAACAAGTCGGATTAATTTTGCATGCAAGAGTTTTGAAAGAGCAAGCTAAGGTTAATTGGGGATCATTGCTCTTTAGTAAATGAAGAGTGGAAGTGTTCCCAAAATCTGGAAGGAGAAGCCTGTGTCTGTAAGCACAACAGCTCTGCTCCAGAGCCATAAGCTTCACATCTGTCTTAGGTACAATAACGCTCCATCTGACAGGGGATCCAAAAATTAAGGGATTGTGGGTAATAGTATGATTATAATTGAATAATAGCATACTCATTAAAACACAGAAATTAATTGCAATTGACTTATGGAAAATAGATCTTGTCAAGCTAAATTAATACTTTCTATGAGAATACATAACTGGTTGGTAGAGTCTGAGCATTTGTCATTATTTGTACACATCATAAATGAAGTGTTCGTCTTGGTGACAGTGAATAAACAGAATGACTGGCTACTGCGGTTCTTGGAAATACAGATGGTAGGTAAGAAAGACATTGAGGTCCTGGAGTGTGTCCAGGGAAGAGCAATAAAGCTGTTAAAGGTGCTGGAGAACAAGTCTTATGAGGAGTGGCTGAGGGAACTGGGGTTGTTTAGCCTAGAGAAAAAGAGGCTGAAGGAAGATCTTATCAGTCTACAACTATCTGAAAGGAGGTTGTAGAGAGGTGGGTTTTGGTCTCTTCCCCCATGTGACGGGAGATAGCATGAGAGGGAATGGCCTCAAGCTGCACAAGGGGAGGGTCAGATTGGACATTAGGAAAAATTTGTTCACCGAAAAGTTTCTCAGGCACTGGCAGAGGCTTCCCAGGGAAGTGATGGAGTCACCATCCCTGAAGGCATTTAAAAGATGGGTAGATGAAGTGCTTCAGGACATGATTTAGTAGTGGACAGATATGGTAGGCCTTGATCTCAAAACTCTCTTCCAACTTAGTGATTCTGTGATTCTATGATTCTGTGATTCTATGATTCTATGATTCTAGATATAGGGGAGAATATAGAATTCATGTTCCCTCAGAGATTCACCTTGAATCTCTCCATCCCTTCCAAGAAGCGTGTTGGTGAAATGCAGAAGATGAACAATCAGAGAACAATGTCTCATCCTCAGAGTCTCTAAAAGATGATGTGACTTAGATCAACGAAGAGCATGTGAATAACTGATTATCCAGGGAAGACCTCTTCATGTCCCATTAGCTGGAAGGACATGTAAAAGGGTCCAGACAGTTAGAAAGGTTTGGATGGGCACCAGAAAACAAAACTCCAACAACCCTCTTCTGGACTTCAAGAAGCATTTGGACAATGTGCTCAGACACACGGTGTAAATCTGGGAGTTTTCCTATGCAGGGATAGCAGTTGGACATGGTGATCCTTGTGGATCCCTTCCAGCTCAGGTCATTCTGTGCTAAAAACTTCTACAGTAAAATTAGTTTAGCTGTTTTTTTGGTTTTATTTTTGTTTTTGTTTTACCTTTCACCCTGAAAAAAGTTTTAATCTACACTGGGGATAATTCAGGAAGGCTCAGTTTCATGTGCTAAACTGGATCTGAGTAGATAATTAAAACAGAATAAGCAGCATGTGTTGATGCTCTGGTACCCTGTTGGTACACAGCCTGTCTTCTCTGCTTTCCTGCAGAGTAGTTAGGGAGGTAGGGGGAGGCTCTGTCTTGCTGCGTGAGAAACGTGTCAGTGTATGCATGGAGTGGAGACCTGCAAAAAACATCTCTTCAACTCAAGGGACGTCTGCTGGAGTCAGCAGTATGGAGAAGTCCAGGCCATCTGTGATACACCTAAGGCTGCTGAGCAGCTTGCCTCCATCTGGACCTGCCTTGAGCTCGCTGCTGGCATTCTTGCCTTGGTCCCCTCCTCTGAGGCTGGTCAGAAGTGGAGAGGGGACATCTTACACCCATGTTCCTCCAGTGAAGGAATATGGCCCTTTTGTTTTGTCTCCACATTCTGTCCCAGGCTTCAGTAAAGCCAAGGTTATCTGCATGGATCGTGACCTTCTGCCCATCCACTACATTTCCGCACTTACTCCCTGCATTTGCACTTGGAGCAAGTGTACTTTTGGGGCAATGACAGTGCCAGCACGCAAGGCAAAGCATGAGATTTTGTCTTTCCCTTGGCTTAGCCTTTAGTGCTTACATGCTGATGAGGCTACAATAGCTTCTCCTGATGAAACCATTTCACCTACGGGATGAAAGCCAACTTCATATGAAGTCTTTCCCACTTATGACTCCTTCCTCATTCTGCTGTTCCCCCTCAGGCTGAAAGGATGCCCTGAGGGGCTCTATCCCTTTAGTCTCTTCAGGTCCTTCTGGCTATGAGGCAGGAGTATCTATGCCCTGCCCGGAGCTCTGGGTGTGCATGGGAGGTCTGAGAGGGGTCCTGTCACAACCTGTAGAGACCTTGGCCCCAGAGAGGCTGGGAGAGTGAAGAAGGGGAGGGGAAAGGACAGCTGGACACGTGGGACAGGGCTATAGGGTTATGCATCCATATATGGAATGTGTGGTACAGGGCTATAGGGTTGTGAATTCATACCTGGGACATATTGTACCTGTCTACAGGGTTATGGATCCATATATGGGACACGTGGGAAAGGGCTACAGGGTTGTGCATCCATATAGTGGGCGTGTGGGACAAAATTATAGGACTATTTCTGCATATATGGAATATATGGGTCAATAGGGTTGTGCAATCATTTATGGAATATGTGGGATGGGGTTGTGCATCCATATACGGGACATAGGGGACACAGTTATAGGGTTAGCTATCCATAAATAAGATATGTGGGACCGGACTATAGGGATGTGCATCCATATACGGGACGTGTGGGACAGGGCTATAGGACTGTGCATCCATACATAGGATATGTGGGACAGGGCTATCGGGTTATGCATCCATATATGGAACATATGGGCAATAGCTATAGGTTATGCATTCAAATATGGTTTATGTAGGACACGGCTATAGGTTTATGCATCCACAAAGTGGGCATGTGGGATGAAGCTATATGGTTATGTGTGAATACAAGGAATATGTGGGCTATAGGGTTAGGAAGGTCTCTATAGGGAGAGTGAGACAGGATAGCCTGGAGTATGCAGGGGGACGTTTACGTGAGTGAGAGGTAATGGAGAGGTCAAAGTGGGGTGGAGGAGCTGGGGAGAGAACAGGAGCAGGACTGAGACATCCAGGTCCAGGTGTGGATGGTGGCATGGGGGTGGGATGAAATGGGGTGGCATGGAATGGGGTAGGGTAATATGGGATGGCATAGGGGTGAGATAGGATGGGATGGTGGTTAGGATGGGATGGGTGTAGGATGGAATGGAGTGGGATAATATGGGATAGGATAGGGGTGAGATAGTATGGGATGGTGATGGTGGGATAGGATGAAAGGGGGATGGGGTGGGATGGGGGTGGGATGGAATGGAGTGGGATAATATGGAATGGGATAGGAGTGGGATGGTGGTGGTGGTGGAATAGGGTGGGATGGAATGGAGTGGAATAATATGGGATGGGATAGGAGTGGGATGGTGGTGGTGGTGGGATAGGATGGGATGGATGTAGGATGGAATGGGATAATATGGGATGGGATGGGGTGAGATAGGATGGGATGGTGATGGTGGGATGGGATGGTGATGGTGGGATAGGATGGAAGGGGGATGGGGTGGCATGGGGGTGGGATGGAATAGGGTGGGATGGAATGGAGTGGGATAATATGGGATGGGATAGGAGTGGGATGGTGGTGGGATAGGATGGGATGGGTGTAGGATGGAATGGGATAATATGGGATGGGATGGGGTGAGATAGGATGGGATGGTGATGGTGGGATAGGATGGAAGGGGGATGGGGTGGCATGGGGGTGGGATGGAATAGGGTGGGATGGAAAGGGGTGGGATAGTTAGTATGGGATGGGGTAGGGGTGAGATAGTATGGGATGGATAAGGGTGAGATAGGATGGGATGGGAAAGGGGTGGCATGGGGGTGGGATGGAATAGGGTAGGGGGATGTCTGGCGGGGCGGGGGGCAGCGGGGGGCGCGGAGCCCGCTCTGACGACCGCTCTCCCTCTCTCCCCGCTCCGCCGCCCCGTCCCTCCCTCCAGCCGAGCCTCCGCCTCCGCCTCCCCGCCCGGCGCCTGGTCCTGGCGCGGCTGCCGAACGGTCCCGCTCGACGCCTCCCGGACTAAGTGCTTGTGTGACCGGCTCTCCGCCTTCGCCATCTTAGCCCAGCTCAGCCCCGACATGGTGAGTCCCTCCGAACGGCTCCGCGGAGGGAGGAGAAGGGAACCGGGAGGGAAATAAGGAGGGATGGGGCTGGGATGCAACGGAGCATCCTCAGCGAGCGGCTTTCGGGTACCTGCGCGGAGCCGCGCCGGGGACAGAGCCATCCCTGCTGCAGTCCGATGGCTCCGGGACCGCGGGCGATGCACCAGGAGGCTTTGCATCACCCTTTCCCACCGCCCTTCCTTTCCCCTTCCCCCCGACCCTGGCGGCAGCTTTGAGGAGGGAGTCACACGTTGGAGCTGATGCTGCACCGCGTTCCCCCTTTCCTCCCATCCCTCTGTCCCTGCGCTGTGCGTTTGAATGGGAAAACCGCTAAACGAGCAACCTCGCCGGTTTCGATCACTCCCGTGGGCTCCCCACGCGAGAAATCTTACCACGTGTCTTATTTTTGGGGAGGGAATTACCCCACGCTGCCTCCATCCCGTCTACAAATCCATAGCTCACTCGTGTCCCCTTCCTTGCCTCAGGGTCTCGCTGCTACCCCACTCTTTTTGGGGTGTCTGAGTGGGTTCCCCACTCCTGAAGCGGGGACTGTGGAGGGGAGAAGTTGTGAAGTTTTGGCCGCTATTGGTGACGCGAAGCCGGTTCCGTGTCTCTGATAGAGCCTCTGGAAAAAAAAAAAAAAAAAAAAGTGCAAGATTCCTAGAAATTATCACTGGGCGGTTGCACCCTGGGTCAGGAAGCGGCACCAAAGGCAACACTAGGGTGGTCAAAAGGGCTTTCTTCCTTTCTTCCACCTTGTGCTTTTAATTTTTTTTTTAAAGTAGTTCATCCCTTTTTGGACAGTTCTCAGGTTCGCAGAGCAAAGCACACATCCCCACCTAGCAGTTCTCCTCTGCCTGGTCACTGGGAGTTACTGGGCCCTTGCAATTATTTACTAATTATGCCTTGCTTGTTAAATGCTGGCTTAATTCAGCTAAAGGGGAGGGGAAAGGAAGAAAGGAAGGGTGATGGTGGTAAAGGGGAGGGGGGGATCACATTTTCCAAGATGAAGGTTTGGTTTATTATTAGAAACACTAATGTATTTGGTCCACTAGTTACCATGGAAACAACATCTGCACTGAAGTGGTTTTAAAGACACAGCGTTGGTTGTGTTTGCCCGAGTGCCGTGCAGGCCCAGCCACTGTAGTGTTGTAAAATGGGCTTCTGAATGTCTGGTGGAGCTGCTCTCAAGGTCCTCTTGAGAGCGGAAGCAAAGTTCTGGTCTCAGCAGAGATATACTGGTTGAAGGATGCTTGGAGGTAGGACTAAGGCTGAGTTCCCACTTGGAAGGGTCTTAGAAGGAGCTGGTCACAGTGGTGCTGGTAGCCCTGCATCTGTCTTCTTCCATGGATCATTGTTTCCCTGTCTTCCAGTGGGCAGGCTGGGATCTGTGTGAAGCTGAATGGGCAGGGAGGTAGCTTGCTCAGGTAATGCTCTTCAGGAGTGGTACCCAGCCTTCTCAGGATGGCCAAGCTGAGCTCAGGTGGGGCAGCTGGAACCCATCTCCTGCAGCTCTATATGTTGCTGCTCTGTACCTGCCTTGTGAGCCTGCAAGACTGTGTGCTGCCCACAGCAAGTCTTCACCCTTCAGCTCAAGCTACAGGAGCTTAATGTCTGGCTCTAGAGGCAGTGATGGTCACCAGGATGATTAATGATCAATCCCATGCGGGAAGGACTCGGTGCTGTCATTGCAAGCAACCTAGTCCTGACAAAGTTTAGGCAGGCTGCACAGTCAGAGAAAATAAATTGTGGTTTCTACTGCGGGAATACTTCTGTGGCAAAGCATGCAATGAAGCCAGCCCAAGTGTACAGCTGAGCTGCTGGTGAAGGTCCTCTGCTGATCCTTCTTCTGGAAGTGGGCAGAGGACCAGACAATGTGGGAAGAGAGAAAAGAGTCATTGGCTTGGCTAAAGCAGAAGTTTCTCTAATAGAGGGCTAAGTCATTATGTTCACAGTGCTTGGTATTATTTAACTAAGCAGCTAGGAAGAGAAAAAAAAAAAAAAAGATTAATTTGAAATGTCCAGATACTGCTACTCCCTCACCTCTGGGTGTTGGGATTGTGATCTGAATAACACAGAGTTGGTGTAAGCCCTTTATCATCAGCACAAGTGATTTTGCACCTGAGAGTGGGCTTGGCTGCAGGAGGATGCAGCTTCCTTCCCCCAGGCATGTTTTATTATATCTGCAACTAACCTCTTAGCTGGTCCTTTGGGGTTTAGGCCTAAAACTGCTTCCTTCATCCTCTTTCCAGCCCCGCTGGCTGCAGGTTGGGTTACATTTGCATGGCTCAATTTTTTCTTTTTTTTTTTTCCCACCCTGGAGGTAACTCATGGGCATCAGGGTGAGACTCCTGGCCATGCTAGGAGGAAAGCTGGAGCTTGGCTGCCTCCTGAATCCCTCCAGTAAGCAAAACTCAGGGTTTGTTGATGGAGTGGACCATTGTTCACTCAGATCCTCGCCATACCACTCTCCATTTCCTGACTGAGTGTCATTCTGAGCAAACCCACGCTGCCTTCTTTCCCCAGAGGTGGCATCTCGTCACCGTTGGTGTCTGTGGTGGTGACATTTATAGTGCAGTTTTTCATGTGCCTTTGAAGCTCTCAGGACAAGAAGCTCCGTCCGCCTGTGTCATTAATATTATTTATTGCTTTAAATCTCCCTTCTGGAGTCTTTGGCCCTGGCAGTTTGAAATATTTGTAACCCTGGTATCGGCACAGCTTCTTTGCAGTGATAAAGAACCAGGAAAGGCTTGTGGGGGATGAGTGTTGCTGCCCAGGCAGCCAGTTCAAACTTGCCAAGGACAGAATTTCCCCCAGCTGGGCCATGAGAGTTGTTCATGTGGTGGAGAAATGAAGCAGTTCTCTTTTAATTTCAGTGAAGATAAGAACTAAAAGTGCTGTGTTTTGAGTTGGTTTTGGATACAGACATCCCTAAATCATGATGGAGCTGTTCAAATCCAGCTCAAAAGCTGGAGTTCAAAATTTGACTCGTTCTCGATGTTCTATTTCCCCTGGACTCTGCTGTTTTGACTAGACAGAAGTAGTCTCTTGCAGTTGTTTGGCATGATTGCTGTTTGACAGTCATGGAAGATGAAAATCTCTTAAATTAAGGAACATAGGTGAGATTTTTGGGGCTGTGTTTTGGTTTTATACTGTACCTTGCTTGGTAGGGCAATGGTATGAACATGCTCTAATGCTACACCTGCCTAATAGCAGTGCTAATAGAGAATGAGGGCGAAAAGAAATTGCAGAGCCAGCTGTTCAAACTATAGCTTTACAGACCGTGGGCAGTCTGATTCAGAGTCTTGTGGGTTGTATTTTCAATATTTCTTGACCGTTTTGGCAATTTGTTGGAGATGGGAAGGAAAGAGTGGAAGCCTGAGGATGAGCAGGAGAGCCTTTCACTCTTTGATTGTCTTATTGGAGTTTGGCTTATGTCGTCTCATCCCCACACCAGCTCATGGTTGGCCTTTATAAACTCAACTGACCTTTAAAGCTTGGTTCTTAGAACACTTAGGACCACAGTAAGACTGTACAAATGTGGGCTTTCTGCCCTCTCATACCCTCTCTTAACCTTGTTTGTAGAGATGAGACTGATCCACTGGTTATGTGAGCTCTGCTTTCATTTCTGGTGTTAGCGAAGGCTGAAAGGTACTGATGGCAAGAACTTCTATGGACGATAGGTCTCTTGTGCCTTTGCTGAATATTTTTTAACCTCTTATCTGCATAATGACATTTACTGACAGACAAATGATAACTGGAAGGAGTATACAGCACCTGTGTCTTTTGGGGTGCACTGTAGCAATCCAAACTACTGACCTGACTTGGAAGAGTGTCGGCAAGGGAGGTGAGTGTATGCAGAGAGCAGCCTTGACCCTATGATATCCCAGGTTGTTGGAAGAGGCTTTGATCATTGTTATCTTCAGTCTGCATGAATGCAAGGCAGTTTTCCTGGTAGGCTTCCTACCCAAAGGGACAATGACTTCCAAGATCCTCTCTTGACTTGCACAATTTCTTTTATTCCTGAAAATATTGTAGTGTTGGGCATGAAGCAGAGGAGAAGAAATCCTTTTTACCCTGGGGAAATAATGAATCACGGAGAGTAGACTTCCAGTGTATATCTTGGCTGACTAGGCTGTGGGAAGGGAATCGACATGCAGGTCTGGTGTGATCTTGCTGTATCTTGAAGATCTTCCACCTGAAAAGATCACACTGTGCTGTGGCAGATCTACGTACTTCATGAAGAGTGTGTAGACACAAGATGGGTTATTTTAGGTTGCAAAACTGTAAGGCTCTGCTTGCACAAGGAGTCAATCCAGGTTTTCCCGCAGCATGCTTTTCCTGTGTTGATGTTAATGAATTAAAATACTTTGGAAAGATGTAGCAGTTCTGACAACATTCTGATGGAAAATTATAGCATTGTTTCACTTAAATTAGGTGGGAGCACTTTATTTGGAGATGAGCATGCTAACATTTATATCCTACTATCATTTATCATGTGAGATTTGTAGTCTGGATAAGAACAAAGCCTTTTGCATTCTTTGAGAAGAGCCAGTCCTCAAGTTTACAGTAGCTTTCAGGTTTTGTTAATAAAGATGCAGTTTTTCCTGCAGTGTTAACTCTTTGAATCAAAAGTTGGACTTTTCTACCAAAGGCAAGTTCTTGGTTTTTCCCAGCTCGAGGTCTTAAGGCATCATACTACTGCCAATTTTTAACAGGGTTCTAGGGAGGAGTTTATTAGGCTGGTGTGTCTGGGTGTACTGGGTAGGCTACAGCCAGAGCTGTTTCTGTGCCTGCCAGTGAAATTGTGACCTTGGGCTAATCACTTCATTGTTTCCTGCTTCCATTTCTCCAGCTGCAGCACCCTTGCAGGTGACATCCTAGGCTGTGGGCATCCAGATATGCACAGACTCTCAACCCTAAAGGGTGCTACAGAAAGCACCAAGTGCTGTCATTTTCCTGACAAAGCCTCTGTTTGCTCATTTAGCAAGAGTCGTGCCAGGGTGAACATGACTGAGCTGAAAACATTTGTGCTTTTGAGGTCCAAATCCTCCAAAAGCCTCCTGTGCTTGTGCTTTTGGCACCTCTTCCTGCAATCACTGTGTCCTCTCTGGGATGCTGCTGCATGTGAAGTGTCTCTTGGGAGCTGATTGTTCCACTTGCTGTAGAGCTCTTGAACTGGAAACATTTCCTAGAATTTCCTGGGGATTTGTGCTGTTACTGCTAGGTTCTCCCTGGATACGGAGAGGCCAAAGTGGGAGTGATGAAGGGACACTCCAGCTGGACTCCTGCCCAGCTCGGGAGAGCTTTGTGCTGAGATTGGGGACTGTTGTGGTGTAAGTGCTACTGGGATTTCTGAGGTTTGCCCATCCCCTGCTCCACAGCAGGAGCTGCTGTGTTTTCTCACAAGTGCCTTTCCCTGAGGTCTGTGGCAGCCTGTAAGAGCAGGCTGTGCTTCTACAAATCTTTGCTTTGCTCAGCAGGGATGCTCTTTTCTCTAAACCCAGTGTAGTCCCTCTGAGTTTCAGCAGGCGTTGATAGCATGGAGAAGATCGAGTACAAAGCGGCTGGGCAGACAGTTTTCCCCTCCCACTCTCTCTTGTAATACTATTAGGAAGTAAAGAGGACCTGGAGTCAATGTACAGATGATTTATGTTGGGATTTTTGAAGAAGGGGATTGATGATAGAGGTTGTGCTGCGTTCCAAGTGCCGGGGAGCAGAGGAACCCTGGATTTCTTATTTTGGTGGGAGATGCAAATGGTTGCTATATGCTGTACGCTAATATCTAGGAAGGGATCCCATCAGCAAATTGTGTGTGTGAACAGATGTAGGTAAGGAATTAGAGACAAAGGCAATAGGAAATCCCTCTCCTTGTGCTTCTAGGAGCGACAACACTTGAATACATTAAAAGAAGACAGGTAGCACACAAGGTAATAATAGGAGGATTTGGCTCAGCATAATAAGCAGTCATCCAGCATCCCACCTCCTTCGCGGCTGTCTGCGGATTCAGCTTTCTGTTGATCCAGCGGGTAGTTTGGTAGATATTCCCATCTGACAGCTTTCCTCTGCTGAGTTTCTGCTCCACGCTTGTGGATTCGATCAGGTCTTTAACTCATGACAAAACTCCAGGCGGTGGGATTGCAGCAGCGTGGGTCTGCAGCTCTTCCCCCGCGAGCTGGAGCCAGCAAGCTCCGCACAGCCCTGGCAGTGACTCTTCTGCAGGCAAATGCTGCATCACCCTGTATCTCTTCATCTGAAGGGGACGTGGGAGAGGAGCATGATCAAGTGGCTGGGAGCTTAAAATTGTTGTGGGATTCACTGCTTCAGCATGAGTAATATTGAGCCAAATTCACCCTTTGGTGTAAAGGCAACAGCAGCACTGGCATTAACCAAGGGAACCCAGGAGCAAACCAAGGCTGAGGTTAGTCCCCTGTCTTCAGCTGAAATTAAAGACTCCCCATGTGTGTCTGAGGTACTGTGTGTCCAGGCATTCCTGAGAGGTTTGGCGCTTATTTGAGCTGCAGTGCTTAATGGCTTGTTGCAATGAAGGCAGCTTAGCAAGTGTGACAGCTGCCCTATTACCTAGCCACAGCTTACTGCTCTGTAAAGGAGGTGTGGATTTAAGCCAGGAAACCAGAGTCTTCCCAGTTCATGCTTTCTCCTTTTCTAAGAGCTCAGAAAGCAGCTCTCGGACTCAGAGTGTGGAGATTTGAGCCACCAAGGGACAGAAGTGTGGCAAAAAGGGTGAGCGGTACCTTTCCAGGATGCTCTTCTTGTGTTCAAGCAGGTTGACTGGCACGGTACGTAAGGGTGAGTGTGTGGTAGTGTGTGCATGGGAAAGGATGATGTGTCAGAACTGTTTGGCATGGTACCTCCATGCTGATGGTGAGTAGAGGTTGACTCTGTGAGATGGTTTGGCTTTTCTCTGAAGGAGAAAAGACAGACCAGAAAGAGGATAATAGCTGTAGAAGGTAGCTGTGGAAAGGGTGCAATCTGCTTTCTGTGCCTGAGGTGGCCTGGGCTCAAATTGCGGTGTGAGAGCTTTAGTTTAGACACAAGGGAAAACCTTCCTGCTTCAGGAATAGTCAAGCACCAAACCCTCTGTCATCGAAGGTTTTCTTGAACAGGCTGGAGACTGTTTAGATGGCTTTGAGGCAGTCAAATGGGTAAGCTGAGCTTGTCAGGTCTTTTGCCACCCTCTTGCTTGTAATTCTGTGAGCTAGATCACCTTTGTGTCTAACTTCTTGCTATACAAAAGAGGTAAATGTGGTAGAGGTGAGGCACGTTGCTGGGAGATTGAGGTGTGTGGTGGAGGCAAATGGAGAAGTTTTGGTTCGTTAGGACATGTATGTGGAAAAATCACAGTGTCTGTCAGTAATCAGAGACCATTTTACCTGCTTTCCATATCCAACTGTAGCTGTTGATCTACTGTTATTCTGCATTTATTGTGTCTTATTTGGACCACCACATCACCACAGCATTAGTTGTGAAGCACGCCTTCAATCTACTCAGTGCTGAATGAGCCACAAAGCCACCCTGGTGAAATAGAGCTGAAATTGCCAATTAAGGATGCTTGAATACAGTTGGGTATAGGGGTGCATGTAAACAGAGCGAGGGCATTAGTCATCGGGATCTGCAATAAGTCGTGGCATATCTGCCATTGTCAGGGTTCTTCTATAGGCATTGCACCAAGCAGAGTTTTACAGAGGAGGTTTCAAGGAAGAGCACTGGTTTGCTCTCTAGGTGTTTTCTGGGGAGGTTCCCCCAAGGCAGAGGACAGCGTGGGAGACGTCACAAAGGTGCTCGTTTGAAAATGGTAACAGGTGGGTGGTGGAGGCTGGGTTTCTTGGGCTCATCAGGAGTGGGAGTCAGCGCATTAGTGCTAAATGACATTATCTTCCTTTTCAAAGCACTTCAGGGACTGAGTATGTTGTGTTTGAAGAGTCAGTCAAACTGTTGAGCATTCCTTGTCTTTCTTCTATCATTCGGTGCTTATCTCTGTGGTATTTTGGGCTGGAAAAGCCCTTTTCAGGTAATTTTGGCAAGCTACTTTACTACTGAGCCCAGTTGCACCCTGCCTACAGGTTTGGGTTCCCCTTGAATTGCCATGCAGAGAGACGTGGAAATGAAGTTATTGGATTTTTTTTTTTAATAACAAATATTTACTTAATTAAACCAAAACTGAATCAGTTTCTGAAAGGCTTGTGCCCTTCATACTTTTGCTGTCAATGAGCAGCTGAGTGGACAAATCTACTGGCCAGGTTTCGGCAGAAATGGGAAATATAGAATCATAGAATGGTCTCAGTTGGAAGGGATCTCAAAGTCCACCTAGCTTGAACACCTCTGCCATGGGCAGGAACACCTCCCACTGGATCAGGTTGCTCAAAGCTTCATCCCACCTGGCCTTGAACACCTCCAGGGATGGTACATCCATGACTTCTCTAGGCAACCTGTTCCAATGTCTCACCACCCGCACAGGGAAAATTTTTTTCCTAATGTGTAATCTAAATCTTCGCTGTTTCAGCCTAAAACTGAAGTATTTCAATGCATATAGAAATATGCACAAAAGAAAAGTCAGACTTAAAATCATGAATTTTTGAGCTTGAAACTAAGTTCTAAATGGTAAGGCTATCTAATAAGAAAACCGAGATTACACTGTTCATGATAATGGTCACTGAAAACTGAGTCTGCAGCTCAAGTGCTCACTAGCTGCCTGCTCTACGAACCAGAAGGATATACAGATTCTGTTCAATAAATCTATGGAAGCAAAATGACTCTGCTCTTTTCCCACAAGCAAGACATATTCATTTTTCATGACAAACTGTTCTTTTTGCTCTTTTAAATATGGTAATCATGTCAGCCATTCCCCAGATGGGGAATACCCTACTAGTGGGGCCAGTTTTGATCTTGTTTATATCAGCTCTGAACAGTTGTAAATCCAGGGGCTGTTCCTGTTTTACTTCCCAACTGCTCAGCTGTGAATGAGATGGGCATCAGGTCTAGAAGCTGATTCCTTGAAGTCCTATGTAGAGGGAATTATCACCAGTAACTCCCAGTAACCAGGTCTGTATTGCACTAGGTGGGCGGAAAAATGATGGGTCCCATGGGCTTTTTAGACTGCAATGGGAATAAAACTGTTGTCAGCATAATATCATACAGAAAATGAAACATAACAGCTAAATTAAAATCACAGAATGATTTGGGTTGGAAGGGACCTTAAAGATCATCCGGTTCCAACCTTCTCCCCCCCTCCATGGGGAGGGTGACTTTCCACCGGACCAGGTTGCTCAAAGCCTTATCCAACCTAGTCTTGAACACCTACAGGAATGGGACATCCATGGCTTCTCTGGGCAACCTGTGCCAGTGCCTTACCACCCACACAGGAAAGAATTATTTCCCAATATCTAAATTTCCCATCTTTCAGCTTAAAACCATTACCCCTCACCCTCTCTCTTCACTCCTTCATAAAGAGCCCCTCCCCAGCTTTCCTGTAGCTCACTTTAAGTACTTGAGGGTTGCTATCAGGTCTCCCTGGAGCCTTCTGTTCTTTAGGCTAAGTAACTCCAACTCTCTCAGCCTGTCCTAATACGGGAGGTTCTCCAGCCATCATATCATCTTCATGGTCTCCTCTGTACTTGCTCTTACAGATCCATGTACTTCCTGTGCTGAGGACTCCAGAATTGAACTACATTAAATTAAATTTATCTGAATTAAATCCCTTTGTCTCTTTCTCAGAGGCAAGCTTTAGCCAGTGAACCCCTGAAAGCCTCTAAGGACTGATAGTGGGTTGGAGATATCTTTTAGTTCAAGGTTGTTGCTTGAGTCCTAGTAGAAGTCAGGAACTATTGCCACTGCACGGATCTTCAGTGGCTGCACAGTACAAGATGGGAACCTTAGCCTGGGTCCTGCAGGAGAGGAATCACATCTGCAAGTAATAGTTAAAGAGACTGAATGAAGGTGGAGTTTTAGAAATTTTAGCAGTGGCTTGTGCAGTCTTTGCACATGTGTTCATAATTCAACTTTGGATGAACCTTTTCCTTAAGACCTATTTTTTTGTGTAACATGATGCTAGAAGAGAAAAAGGAAGTCAAGTGTTTGTTCTCCATAGGGGTAGGTGGTATGAGCAACTTTGTCAGAAGTCTTCCTCCAGACACCATGACTTCAGATGTTTTTCCCTCTCCTCAGTTGGGTCTAAGCACGAGTCTTTTGAGGACCAGCTGAGGGAACTGTGATTTTTACTCTGGAGAAGAGGAGGCTGAGGGAAGACTTTATTGGTCTCTACAACTACTTGAAAGGAGGTTGCAGCAAAGTGAGTGTTGGTCTCTTCTCCCAAGTTACGAGTGATAGGATGAGAGGAAATGGCTTCAAGTTGTGCCAGGTGAGGTTTAAACTGGAAATTAGGAAAAAAAAACCACAGAAACAAAACCAAAAACAAACCACTGCAAAGGTTGTCAAGCATTGTAAGATGCTACCCAGGGAGGCAGTTGAGTCATCATCCCTAGAGGTATTTAAAAGATGTGTAAAAGTGGTAGTTAGGGACATAATTTAGTGGTGGACTTGGCAGTGTTAGGTTTACGGTTGGAGTCTATGATCTTAAAGATTTCTTTCCAACCTAAAAGATTCTGTGATTCTATTCCAAAGGGCATGATGCACAGGCATGGGGAACGTGTGTGTTGCCCATGCTGTGGGGAGAGCTGCCTGCCTGGCATCACTCAGCAGCATGACATTGATAGAGAAAAACAAACAGCGGGCTGCTTTGTAATAGTTTGGTGAAATGCTGCCGTCTGGCATAGAACCAAAACACTGTTTAAATCAGGATAAACACAGTCTGGATTCCACCCTCATTTTCCATTCCCGGTCTGCCATGGAGTTATTTTTTTTTAAACTGTGTGTAAATCTTACCACATTTCCCTGCAAGGTGATTAGCACTGCTGCTATGAAGTTACTAGAGATGAAAGCACATTTGTGAAAACAGGGAAAGATGGGTAATGCAAGAACCAGCCTACAAATCAGTTACAGATTTTAAACTGATTGTACTTTGTGTAGAACAGGGAAGGGACAATCCCAAGCAGAAAGGAGCAGTGAAGAAGGCTCATTTTTAATGTAGTTAGAGCAAATGTCGATAAAATAAAATAATGCTAGTAATAGCAATAAAATTATTCATAGATAATTCCACGGCAAAGGCTCTAGGATTGTCATATAATGGTCCCTCTTGTTTACTATAATGCTCCCTGGGTGTGTCGGGTAGCAGAGTCCAAATGTGGTGCAGGGAATGGCAAAGCCCATGAAGGTGTGATTCTGCCCCTCTACTCTGCTCTCATGAGGCCTTACCTGGAGTACTGTGTTCAGTTCTGGAGCCATCAGCACAGGAAGGACCTGGATCTGTTGGAGTGAGTCCACAGGAGGCCGTGAAGATGATCAGAAGGCTGGAGGACCTCCCCTGTGAGGACAGACTGAGAGAATGGGTGGTGAAGCACTGGCAGAGGTCTCCCAGAAAAGTCATGGAGTGGTGGCTGCTCCATCCCTGGAGGTGTTCAAGGCCAAGTTGGATGGGGCTTTGGGAAACCTGATCCAGTATAAGGTATCCCTGCCTATGGCAGGGGGGTTGGAACTGGATGATCTTTAGGGTCCCTTCCAACCCAAACTGTTCTATGATTCTATGAATATTCCACTAGGCTGTATGGACCCCCACTATTTTGATTGATAAGTCTGTATGAATATTATTGGTACCATATCTGTACTCTGCACTAGTGAGACCGCACCTCGAGTACTGTGTTCAGCTCTGGGCCCCTCACCACAAGAAGGATGTTGTGGCTCCGGAGCAAGTCCAGAGAAGAGCAACAAAGCTGGTGAAGGAGCTAGGGAACAAGTCTTACGAGGAGCGACTGAGAGAGCTGGGGTTGTTCAGCCTGGAGAAGAGGAGGCTGAGGGGAGACCTTATTACTCTCTATAACTACCTGAAGGGAGGTTGTGGAGAGGAGGGTGCTGGCCTCTTCTCACAGATGACAGGGGACAGGACGAGAAGGAATGGCCACAAGCTCCACCAGGGGAGATTCAGGCTTGAGATAAGGAAAAAAATACTTCATGGAAAGGGTCATTAGGCATTGGAACAGTCTGCCCAGGGAGGTGGTTGACTCGCCTTCCCTGGAGGTGTTTAAGGTGAGGGTGGATGAGGTGCTTAAGGGCATGGTTTAGAGATTGGTGGGAATGGTAGGAGTTGATGATCTGGTGTGTCTCTTCCAACCTGGTTATTCTATGATTCTATGATTCTATGATCTCAGTGTAACAAAGTGGGCCCTAGACCATTTTATTTTCTAGGACTGACATAGCCAGACAGAGTTTTGCTGCTTACTGCAGTGACTGTGAGAATAATACTGCACAATCTGGTTAAAGTTCAATTCTGCCTCTGTTCACACAGACTGACCAGGTTGGAAGAGACCCACTGGATCGTCGAGTCCAACCATTCCCACCAATCCCTAAATCATGCTCCTAAGCACCTCATCTACCCTAACCTTAAACACCTCCAGGGAGGGTGACTTCTGTTGTCTCAGAAGGAAAGAGTGCATACCCATAAAGGAACAGTCCATTTTCATTATTACCAGCTTTATTGTGGAAGATGATTCTATTTTCTCTTCAGCATGCTTTGACTGGAAACACTGCAACAGAGGATGTCTTACCATGTGCATGAAAAGCAAAGGCTTAAACCCCAGATACTCTATCTGGCCGGCTTGTACACAGTTAAGGCAAAAGGTTTGTCTTTTTGTTCCTCTGTACCTCCCCATGTTGATACTGCACAGTGGAGAATGAGATGCTAGTGCTTGGTTGTCCTGAAATAGCCCTAGGAACCCTCCGAGTCATTTTTATATATCAGAAATCTAAGCTGAATTAAGCTTTGGGAAGAACACTGGAGAGCAATACTATTCTCTTCCATTTCCAGGGGTTCAAAATAGGCCAGTGTTCACAACCTAAAGCAGATCAGCTGAGAGGACTTTGAAAAGATTGGCTTAAATGATGGATCCACACTTACACAGTTGAACTGTGAGCAAGCTGGGAGCAGACCCCCTCTGCTCCTCGCTTGCGGTCTCTTTGCTCAGTACTCTGGTTTCCAAACCACAGCTCACAGAGGGATGCAAAGTGGATCACGTCTGCTCATCAGAGCCCTATTAAGCAATGATTTGAGAAGCTTCACCAAGCCAAGTGCAAAGGGAAAGGGGCAGGGAGGGAATAAAGCACAGTGTATTTTTAATTATGATGGTGCATATGTTTGGGAACAGCTGGCTGGGCAGCAGTAGAGTGGTCCCTAGAGTTAATGTGAACCAGATCCAGCCCTCCTTGATATCAAGACTGGAAATTGAGGCACTGGGAGCACAGGCGGGTAATTCAAAGAGTGGCAGCAAAGGCAGAGGGGTTGGCAACTGGCAGGTAGATAATGTGTCCTGTTAACTCCTGTAATTCCCCGCCAGCCTGAAGGAAATTATCCTGACAATTCCTATTAACAAGTGGCTGTGTGACCCTGTCCTGAGAGCTTCATCAAAGCTGTTTACTAAACGCAGATTGCCATGTTGTATCTTGAAAGCAGACTCAATACCAGTGAAGAGGTAGCAATTGTTAATAAATAGTAGCACGTTAAGATGTCTCTCTGGGTGATTTTTGTGTACTGTAATTACATGGAATTGCCTGTTAGACTGGCCAAATTACATAAAAGGGGCCCTCAGCTCCACAAATGCATTCCCGATAATGGGTAATATTAACTTTGGCATGAGAAGCCTGTAGTTATGATACAAAGGAAGCAAAATGAGGTACCAGTCCTCTGGACCTCTCTTGCAATGGCATGGGCTGAGCTGGGAAAGATGTTGGGTTGTTTCAGAAAGAAGCTGTGAAGTAATTATTTATCAATGATGCCACTAAACAATCTTCATGCAGGGATCTCAAAGTTCCGAGAACTGTGTGCAGTTTCAGGCACCAAAATATAAAAAGACTCTAAAGCGACTGGAGAGTGTCCAAGGGAAGCCACAAAGCTGGTGAAAGGTTTAGAGGGTAATCCGTATGAGGAGTGACTAAGGTCACTTAGTCTGTTCAGCCTGGAGAAGAGGAGACTGAGGGGAAACCTCAATGCAGTTTACTGCTTCGTTACAAGGGAAGGAAGAGGAGCAGGTGCTGATCTCTTCATAGAATCATTTATGTTGGAGAACACTTCTAAACTTATCCAAAACCACTGTGCCTATTAAACCATGTCACATCTACATGTTTTCTGGTCCTTTCCAGTCATAGTGACTCTACCACTTCCTCACGCAACCTGTTCCAGTGATTCACCACTTTTTCAGTAAAGCAGTTTTTCTTAATATCCAATCTAAACTTCCCTTGGCACAACTTGAGGCCATTTCGTCTCATCGTACAACTTGTTACTTGGGAGAAGATACCAGCACCTACCTCACTACAACCTTCTCTAAGGGACCTGTAGGGAGCAATAAGGTCTCCCCTCAGCCTCCTTTTCTCCAGATTAAACAGCCTCATTTTCTTCATCTGTTCTTCGTAAGAGGCATCAGCTGAGTTGTGTCAAGAGCCTGGTTCTCATCCAGACGAAGGTCTCGGAGCATCACTCATTATCAAAGTCACTAAAAGTTACCTTGTATGGCTGTGTATTGCTGCTCTTTGAGGCAGCTGCTGTTCTATCCAGAGGTTATACTGCAGTACATGGCTGGTGCTTTATCATACAACTGCAGTGTGTATGTATATATACAAACAGCATGAGACTAAATATTAAACCCAGCATCTAACTGAATAGGGACTAGAAACCAATCAGGATTGGTTTGGCACATGACAAGAACAAGTTCACCTCTTGGTCGTTCAGGCCTTCTGACTTGTTTTCTTACAGCACTGACATACATGTCTTTGTTTAGAAAGCTGTTCACTTTTGTGAGTACTGGTAAAAATATTATTTTTCTGCAATTTCAACAACCAGCTCTCTGCTTTGACAAGAGTTGTCCAACCAACGACAAAATCAATACAATGTGGCTTAGAACGCTTCTCAAGAATCGAGAACAGCCTTTAGGCCAGTGACACAGTTAAATGGTTCCTGAGCAATTCCTGCAGTAAATCACACACATATGGACCAGTTCATTGTCAGAGGAATGTAGTGCAGGGAAGGAAAAGGAGCAAGTGCTGATTTCTTCTCTCTAGTGACCAATGATAGGACTCGAGGGAATGATAGGAGGATGTGCCAGAGGAGGGTTAGAGGGTTAGGGTGGATATTAGAGAAGGGTTTTTCATCCAGTGGGTTTAAGAGCACTGAAACAGGCTTCCCAGGGAAGCAGTCCTGGCACCAAGCCTGACAATACTCAAGAATCATATGGACAATGCTCCAACACACATGGTGTGAATCTTGGGGTTTTTCTACGACAGGTTCCTTGTGGGTCCGTTCCAACTCAGGACATTCTATGATTCTATGATTGCTTTGAGCTCATGACCTGGGAGGAGAGGTAGGGAGAGCTAGTTTTACAAGACAAATGTAAGGGGCAGTCTAATCACAGCCTACAGGTATCAGAGGGATGATTACAAAACCTATAAAACCAAATTCCTCTTGCCCGTGCCTGATGATTTAACAAGAAAAAAAGCTACAAACTGTAGCTTGGGAGGTTCATGTGCAACCTTAGGCAAACTCTGTCACTGGGGGAGTGGTGTGGCTCTGGAATGGTCACCAGAGGGATGGCAGCTCTTAGCCTTTGTGAATTGCCAAGGCTCATCTTTACAAAACCATAGCCAACCTTACCTGATGTTAATGGTAGTCTTGCTTCAAGTGGTAAATTGGATTAAGAAGCTCTAGGTGCCCCTTGCAACCAGTACTTCTGTAATTTTGTAACTTAATGTGTCTTTAATTTCAAATGTGCAGGAAGTCATGCTCAAGGCAACCATTTCTAAAAACGAAGGAAGCCCAGCACCCCAAATTCCAAACTATGTCTGTGTCTAATTTGGGAGCAAAAGAAATGGTTTAATTTTTGGTGATTTTATTGGTATCATGTTGTACGTATAAAGACTTTGTTCAGCCTTTTGTGGTATCAAGGACAAAAAAAAGCAAAAAGAACAGCTTGCTTGTAAGGTCTCAGGCAAACTGCATGGCATTAGGAAATACCATTTTTGACTTTGTTCTAATTGGAGCCTATTTGACCCTGGAGCCAAAGCAGGGTAATGGAACAAGCATGACTCGAATGAAATCGCTTTTCACAGTGTTCTGCGGAAAGTAAGAAAAGGAAACAGAGAAATGCAGAGAATGTAAAGGCGGGGAAGGGCTGAAGAGGTACATTAAAAGCAAGAAGAAAGGGCAGAATATTTTATGGAGAATGGCAAAGAAGAGGAGGAAAGAAAACAAAGGACAGGAAAAAATTAGGGAGAAAGGAAGAGAAGGAAATAGAAAAGAAGAAGGAAGCAAAGTGAAATTGTAAAGAAAAGGAGGAGTGTCCTTCTGCCCTGCTAGGCAGAGCAATGAGGTGGTACGACAGTAAGCAGCTCCAGGCAGTAGCACTTGTTATTTCCATCCCAGATGATGTCATTGATTGCTTCTCTTCTCCCTTGTCATGCTTGGTGACAGAATTGCAGGACTCACTCATAACGACCTGTGCTCTGTTCCTTCTTGGCTGAGGCAAAGAGTTTTTTTTTTCCATCTCCAACTGGGCACAACTTCATTTAGATTTCAGGGTGCTTCTGGATGTCACCCTTCAGCAGACATGGGGAAGTGGGGAGGTAAAGGACATCTGGGACTATCTCCCGTCCAAGCAGGTGAAGACCCTGCTACTAACCTATCTTTTGCAGACAGCCGGTTTGCTCCTGGAGTGTGGTGCTGGGAAACTCATAAAACTGCTTTCTCACTTGCCTTGAGAATGCCTTGCTATTTTTCTCTTGATATCACTATTTCTCTTTAAACCAACCTTGCTTTTCCCCCTTGTTCTCCTCCAAGGAAATTTCCCTCGCAAGGCTCAGATCCTACAGCATCCGACCACCTTCTGTCAGGGTTTAATTAGTCAGAAGAAATAAAACAAACCATGCTTCATTTGCCAGAGCAAAGAAGTGGGGGAGGGTGAAAGGAAGATAGAGAGGACAGAGAGACCTTTAAGAATAAAAAAGAAAGCAAAACCTTAAGCTCTTTGGGTTTAAGCCCTTAGGGTTTTTTATTCCCAAAGGAGTGAGCTCCTGCTCTTATTGCACCTAGTGTTTTTTTTCTAGATATGCACCTTTGTGATGCCAACAGAGGCCCCACCATGACTGAACCAAACTTCCCTTCTCTGTGGGAAGAAGGGAGAAGCTTCATAGCGTCTCCCTGGGATGAGTCCTGGTGGGCATGAATTTTGTGACAGTCTAGCTGAGGGATAAAAAAGGAGGTGCAGAGCAGGGTCTTTTTATTTCTGGGAGGGGCTGCAGGTAGACACCAGTTATTACCCACTGGTCTGGCTTCCAGTTGGCTGTTCAGCCATTTGTATATTGCCTTGGCAATGAACAAACGTCTGACCTAGGGATGGTCTAGCACGTGCAACCTCTTACATAGCTGATGGAGGATCCAGTTGAGGATTATAAGTGATATGGGAAAGGGGGTGAAAAAAACTGAGGTTGTTGGATGTGGAGGGAAGGCAGAGAGGATGTAGAGAGGAGGAGAGTTATGATTACTGTGTTGGAGATATTGAGGCATAGCCTGCTGATCCTTTAAAATCCAAACTCCATTTCTTCCATTTCTCTTGGATAGTTTAGGAGCAAGCTATGTGTCAGTCTTTTTTTGCTTTAATGGAGCTCCTCCCCTGCTTTTATCCAGTTACCCATGAAAAGTCAGTGAAATGAGACCTACTTAAATCAAATGTCACAATCGATGCTCATCCCAGGCCACCATTTGTGCAATGTGAACTCGTATTGCCGTAAGGGAGGAGCAGAAAGAGAAAAAGGGTTCAGAGTGAGCTTGGAGTGAGTGACCAAGGAGCAATGCATGTCTGAGGAGCTTGTGTTTAACATGACCACGTGTCTCTGAGGTGGGGCAGGGCTGTTGCCCACCTGGGTTCTGCAGGGTGGGAAGCAAAGCACAGGTGGAAAAGGAAGAACAAAGGAAGGAGATTGCATCTCTCTCTACACATACCTTACACCAGTTCCTTACTAAATCTGAGTCCTCTGTTTCCAGAAGAAACTCCCTTCCACATTTGAATTTGTAAGGAATAGGATATGATATTTCAGAATTTGTGGTGCCTGGAACATGTCCAATTTCAACATTGTTTGATGGAAGACAAATGAAAATGTTGATATTGTCATTGAAATTACTTTCTGTTTACCTAGTCCCCAAAAAACTGCTTCTAACCTTCTACAAATATTTGGCAGGAGTAAATTCACAGGGTGCAATTGCAGACATGAGTTGATGTTAAAAAACACAGTGATCCAAGCCTCTGTAGAAGTTTAGAGAAAGAACCTACATGTGCGTTGCATTTCCATGAGGACTTTGAGGAGCCATAGGTGGAAGAGATGCAGGACTTCTTTGCTGTATAGCTTGTTGAGGCTTAGTGCTGTGTTGTTCTTGCAGTTGCTTCACAATTGCTCGCAGTTAAGAAGACTAAAGTGTTGCTTGAAATCTGATTCTGTAATTTCAAGTAGAATTAGGCTCAGCATCTAAACCTTTTGTACATGTCTATGGTGGTGGGTTTTGAGAATCCCAAGCCTCCTGTTTCACAGTGCAAACTCAAGGAAAAGATAGAAGCATGCTGGGCTAGTGACGTGTCAGAGCTAATATGGTCTGTAGGGAGGGGACATTAGAGACATAGCACCACACTGCAGTGCAGTTTGGCTTGCAGTCTGCAGCTGGTCTGCATCCAGTAGAGATCCCTCAGTCAGCCTGTACTCCTTATATATGCCAACTGGGCATTCAAACCGTTGAATGTGTCACTAAATTTTGTCTCAGATCTCTTAAGCTCTTGTGCCAACCTTCCCAATAGGTCCTGTGGGGCTCACTGCAGCAGTATTGTGAAAGTTTTGTTCCTTGTTAATTCCCATCAATGAGATTCAAAATGTGAGAGGTGCCCTTGGTCAAAACATGCAAGTAAGGAGGATTTTCCCAGGCTCTTCAGACTGCAGGGAAAGTTCAGCTCAGATCCCAGTATACCAGATATGTTTGACTCTTCTTCATGGTGGGTTCTGTGGAATAAATCTGTACTGAATTAATGGACACATACTTGTTTTACCCATGTGCTGAGCTGGCCAGACTCCAATTGATGAAATGGTAGGCATGGTAGTGTTGGGCTGACGGTGGGACTGGATGATCTTAGAAGTCTTTTCCAACCTTAATGATTTTATGATTCTATATAAGCATAGCACTGAGCCTTGCCTAATGTATTTTGCTTGGCAGCGGGCTCAGTAGCCTGGAACAGAGCTGCAGTAGCTTCAGCTTCATGGCATCCTGCTGATTGGAAGTTCAAGTTGAGCAGTCTCAGACCTGCCAAGAAAATGGTGTAGACAAGTCCTTAGAGGACTGCCTGTTCCATTCCCACATTCATGCCTAATTGCATTTTTTTTCCCCTATGCTAAGCCTTTGCTATGTCAGAAACCATCTCATCTCCATGGCTGTAGTGATAGGTGTTGGTACTGCGCCAAGCTAACGACAACCTTGACTGTGCTCCCACACCTCTGCATACTGACTAATGACTCTAATAGAGGGTTCTCGAGTGTCTGCTACACGATGGGTCTCTGCTTCTCTGCCTTCATGCCAGCAGAGATCACTGATGTGGAAATGAGAAACATGCTGGAAAAAAAAGCTTGCAGCAGGGATAGCAAAGTGGGATCCAGATCCTCACTCTAAGCTGAGAACAGAAGTAGTTTAGTGATATTACTCTGGCAGATGCTAACTAGGTAACCAGTCCCAGTGATGCAGAGAACTAGATTAGGAGAGGTTATGGCGTGTGTGCTTGTGCTTGATATTGCTGCAGCTGATGATGAGTAGATCTTTTGTGATCAGACAAGAAAGGAGAGCCATTCCATATCAGATTTTCCAATTAGGACTCCTGTATATGTAGAAACGCCTTGTATAGTTGTGCAAGAGTAGTGAAATGATGGATGGTATGACTGGGTGCTGGGTCCTTGGGGAGGATATACATCTTATTTTTTCTTTGCTTGCTTCATTTCCTCCTTTTCCAGATGCGTGTTTGTAGCTGATGGAAGATTTTCACCTTCTTTTCATCCTCAAATTATCATCACTGCCATTCCCAAAAGAGTTCATTTATAATTTTTCCACTGCCTTTTGCTATCACCTCATTAATTATCTTCAAAGTTTCACACTAGGTATGAAGGATCTGATTCTCTCCTTGCAACACATGCCTTTTACATTCCTGCCTCACCATGGAGATCAGAGATGTCACCCCAACTTCACACTTGTGTGTGTGGGAGTAGAATCAGGTCAAAAAAAAAGGAAAAAAAAAAAAAAAAAGACTCGGTCAACCAGAAATAGATCTTGGTCCTCTTTCCTCTTTATTTGTATGTGCAGTGTGATGTGAAGGTCAGGTGAGTTGACATACAGACAATTAGGAGGAAAATTCTTGCTGTGAAATTAACCTGGTAGCATTTGCTGAGCATCTTCTTTTTTTTTTTTTTATTTTAATGTCTTGCCTTCTCTCTTTCAGAATATGGAAAAGGTGCTGGTCCCTTCTGTCACGTTAATTGTAGGCTGCGGAGTATCTTCGCTGACACTTTTGCTGTTGATTATCATTTATGTCTCTGTTTGGAGGTATGGCTTTCGTTCTTTTCTCTTCTTGTTGGGGAAAGTAACTGTTTCTTTCTTACATGGGTCTTGGAGGTTTTTGGTCTCCTGTTTGTGTGTCTGGTGCCTGGGGAAGAAACATTTTGTAAAAGTGGGTCCTGAAAAAAAGTCATCATGGTGACTTAGTTGGCATTATTCTTTCCTTTTAGTGCCAGAGAAATTAGTACAGTGAAAATTAGTGCCATGACCCCATGTAGTTGCATTGTTCTGTTTTCAAAAGCCGCGTGATGTTTTAGATGCCTTTGTATACCCCAGGAAATCTTGTTCACAGAGAGGTGGACTCGCGCTGCCTCCCGGCAGGCAGATTGCTTCAAGGCATTCCTAGTTGGGTCTTTGATAACATCAAAGCATCCATGATCTGTTATGAAAACATCTGGCCTGAAGAACTGACAGCACTTTTCGGGAGCTTAAGGATTTTAAACCGCATGGCTTAAATAGCTCTCCAACCTCTTAGCTATGTTTTGCCTTTAGATTCAGATGCATATGGGATTTCTCAGTACATCCCATTGCAGAGAGCTCCTCTATACCTATAAGCAGTTCAGGTGCAACCTCAATGGTATCATTTATAGAAACTGAAGTGGTTTAATAGCAAAGTTTTATTGAACAACAGCCCACATTGGCTCATGCTCCTGTTAGATACATTTTGTTGTTCTGTATAAGCTGAATGCTCTGAGGTGTGTGTGAGATTTTCTTCCTATACTGTATTATTGAAGATCTGAGACCCACTGTGAGACCCATGTGTAAATGATACCATGCCTTTCCTAAACCCATGACAAACATGCTGCAAGCTAAAGAAAAGAAAACCAGAACCAGGTGAATAACTGTGAAATGAAATGGAGCGGCAACAGAGAATATACTGTTTGGAAATTATTGGTGACCCTTTGTGGAGAAGGGATCAGTCTGAGGCTCTAATTTTGTCAAATGGTGCTTAGTAGGAAGAAAAGGGTAAGTTCAGCTGAGAGTTGTGAATCAAGGTAACTTTGTACACTTTGATAGAGGAAAGAAAGAATAGAGTAAAAAATGAGCAAAACTGTGGGGTTTTTTTTGTTGATACTGTGACAGTGCATAGTGGCTGGTTAATTATGGCAAGTGCTCTGAGCTGAAGACTGATCATAATAACATTTATCTAGAACTCAGGTTTTTCCGTGCCTGGGGTATCATTGGATGTGCTCAAGTCCTTGTCCTCTCCTGCTTTTCCTCAGGCTGGGCAGCAGTGAGCAGCGCTGGTAGGTGACTTACTGGTGTCACTGGTGTCAGGATCAAGTGGAAAGTTAGGATAGAGGAGTAAAGAGCAAGTGTTTGAGCCTCACCTTCTCTTTCCTATCAGAAACAAGTACAGGATCTGAAAACCACATTTAGACATGAGATTGAATCGGTTTGGAGCATGCCAGAGTCATTTGGACTAACATGATGTATTTTCTTCCAGGAGTGTGCCCCTCAGTATTTACTGTTACTGAAGACAGTAACATTAATTGCCTACCCTGTTTAAAATACGCTCTTTTTAATTCCTCATTCCAGTTTTTGCATTATGCCCATGCCCAAAATAATCAACATGAATGGGGGGACATATTTATGGGAGGCTTGAATGGGCATTTCTCAGCTAGCCCAGGATGGGCATGCATTTCCAAGTGATCCTGAGACCAGCTATGTCTTGGTTAAAGGACTCTCGATTCTAAGTCTCTTTGTGTAAATATTTGTAAAGCATGATCAAGTGATCTCTAGAATTTCTCTTTGATGGGCTGAGTTTGTTTCATTTCTTCTCTGTAGATCATGTTTTCATGTTTTCTAAACTTCATAGCATTCCCATGGCTGAGCCCTGAGCACTCTATGTGTCCTTTTCATTTTAGGCATAGCTGCTGGACATGAATGTGCTGTCCTAATAGTGGTCTCAGGAACATCATAGTCAAGTCAACATTATCTCCTGGCTTTTTCTCTTATCTTCATTCTGCCCTCAATGTTGTATAGTCTGATAGACAGCAGCTGGAGGAATGCTCAGAAGTGGGATCAGCAGTATTATTCCAGCTGTTGTTGCTAAAATACAGGATCCATATCAAAGTGGTCCTTTCTCACCATACAGAGGACAAAATCCTTATGCCCAGCCTGTCTGGTCTTCTCGCCAGAGCTCAGCTGTTTTGAGGAGCTTTGGTCGGGAAATTTCCCATTCAGACCTCTGGACAAGGACATCTGGATCATGCATACATAGACTCAGCTTTATTGTGAAACACTTCTGCTGAATAAGCTCACTGAGGCTGACAGTCTGGAAACATTCCCAGAATTTTGCCCAGCTAGGGTTTGTTTATACACGGGAAGCATGAAGAAAGGGTAGAAGACAAAGAAAGAAAGGAACACGGTAAAGAAAAGGGGGCAGAGTAAAACTGAGGTGATCCCAGCTTTAGGCTGCATATCAGAGAGGAAATGAATTTACCCTCTGCTTCCCATTCAAAACTTGCAAATAATGGTCTCTTCTAAGTGGCAACTACACAGCCATCAGCATGAATGGCCTGAGCTTTTTGATGCAAGTGATCCTTCAGACACAGCCAACTTGGCATAGTCTTATGGAAAACTGGACGTTGTTTCTGTTTGACGGCTGTTGGTGGCCTGTTGGTGGACTCACTCCAGTTCCCAGTAGACAGATGGCTGCAAAAGCTCTGCTGCAGATGGTGCATCTCTGGCCTCATTAGCAGCTTCGACAGAGAGGTCAGTGACACAGTGGGCCATAGAAGTGGAGTGACCTTGTTACATCTCGGCAGTGGCTGTCCTGGGTCACAGCTGGAGACAATATGTGTGTGGGCCACGTGCTCCACCACCCATGTGGAAAAAAAAAAGGAGGAATTCAAAACAAAAGAACTGTCCTCTTGAAAACTGGCATGAAAATAAAAAACTAAGTAGAAAAAAGAACTGTTTGAGGGCCAGAGCGGGTGAAATGACTTAGTATCACGTTTCTCTAAGCTTTGGGTTGTACAACTTCTTTCAAGCAACTCCTTAACACAGCAACATTTCAGTAGTGCCTGAATGTGTTTTCCATCCCTGAACTCATTGCAGTTCAACTGTCTGGAGTCAGTGACCTTTCCAGAGCATGGAGATCAATGTTCGCTATCGAACAGCTCTTCCACCAGCCCATCAGCATGTGGGGCACGGCAGACCTTGTTCACTGGAGGCAACTGGGTGAATGCCGAATTGCTTAGAGATATCAGTGCAAGCTTTTCTCGCTCCCTGCCCATAGAAGCCTGAGGATTGATTTAGTGGTTGTCAATTAGCTCTCAAGGGGCTTTTAACACTTGCTTTAAACCCACAAGCTCTGCCTTTGCTGGAGATGCTGAGGCACTCGGTGGCCCTAGTGGGAGGTAGCAGGAATGAGTAAGTGACTGCACAGAGAATGATATGTGTAAAAGCAGTGAGAAAGCAAGAGTGACTCAGTGTTTGTGAAGAGGAAGGGCGTGTAATGGGGACAGAGAAACAAACTGCAGGATTTTCCCACCTTCTCCATCTGTCTCGGTTTGCATAGGGCTTTCCCACATCCTGCAGGACCTACTCCAGACCAGAAGTTCCACAGCTTTTCAGTGAGAGTTTTCCCCTGCTTTGGTGGCTGAGTACAGCATATTTTGATAGGTAGGCAGAATCCTTGTATCAGTCAAGGGATAGTGAGACAGAACCTTGGAGTAGCTTTGTCTTTGTTGGAGATCTCTCCTCTGGCAAATACCACCAGGTTCTCTGTTTTTTCCCTCTTTGATATAGTTCCTGACTTCTTTGACTAGAGGGCTTGGATATTAATGGTGATTTCTTTCTGTGGAGCATCCTGTGCTGGAGAAGGTAAAATGGAAAGGGAAAAAAAGCAAGCGTGGCAGGAAGCTCTCTTAGCATAACAGGGAACTTTTAATTGAGCTGAAACATAACAAGAAAATATTTGGTAACTAGGTCAGGCTACCAAGGAGGACTATAGAAGTGTTGCCCCGGAGTGCAGGATTGAATTAGGGAAGTTAGACTTCAGCTGAACTTGAAACTGGTAAGGGATGTGAAAAGCATCAAGAAGAGTTTCTATAGGTGTGTCAGCTCCAAAGGATTATTCAGGGAAGTGTTGGCCTAGTGTTGAGTTGAGGGACATACCCTAACATAGAGGGAAGTACAAAAGGTGAAGGTACTCAATGCCTTTGCCATCTTGTTCTACTGGCAGGGTTTGCTCCCAGGCACCCAAGTTCCTGTACCTAGTGGCAGAATGTGGGGAAGAAAATACTATCCACTGCAAAGGAACAGAATGCTGAGGACCACTGAAGCAAGCTGAGCATTTGCAGATCCATGGAACTGAATGAGATGCATCAAGGGAGCTGGCTGGTATGTAGGGCCATGCTCTATTGTATCTAAAGGTTTCTGGTGTCTGGAAGAAGGCAAATGATACACCCATCTTTAAAAAGTGTAAGGAAGAGGATCCGGAGAACAACTAGCTGGTCACCCTACTTGCAGCCCCTTGGAGCAAGTAGTTTTAAAGGTTATTTCCAGGCAAAATGATAGACAGGAAAGGGATTGTGAATAGACAGTAAAGTTTTATTGAAGGCAGATTGTTCCTGACTGACCTATTTCCCTGTTGTGATGGGATGACTGGTTCTGTGGGCAGTGGAGAGGAGTAGGTGGTGTATATTGTGATGCTACCAAACCTTTACCACAGTCTCCTGTAACATCTTTGTATCCAGAGCAGGGAGCTGTGAAATGGATTGATGGCTTCTAAAGTGGCTTAACAGCTGGATGGAGTCCATGCAGGCTTAAAGGGTAGTGGTCAAGGGTTTGAAACCTAACCAGGAGCTGGTTATTAGTGCATTCTGAAAGGGGTTGATATTATGGTCAATATTGTCTAATGTCTTCTTTAACAACCTGGATGATGGGTTGCACCTTCAGTGGGTGAAAATGCGTGTTCTGCAGGTTTGTGGATTGATGCCAAGTGGGAGGAGTGACTGGCATGCTGAAGAGCAGTGCTGCCCATTCAGAAAGACCTTAGCAAACTTGAGATACAGGATAGAAATACGGTACAAGGAAGACAAATGCTCAGTCCTGCACCCAGGACAGGATAACCACGTGGAGCAGTATGGGCTGCGGACTGACTGGCCTTGTAAAGCCTCCACAGGAGAGGCTCTTCATGTCCTGGTGAACAACAATTTGGAAATGAATCAGCAGTGCACCCATGAGGCTATGAGGGCTGATTTTATCTTGGGCTGTATAGGCAAGAATGTAGCAAACAGGTCAACGAAATGGATGATTTTCCTTTGCTTGACGCTCTCGAGGCAACATCTGGAAAAACATGCCAATATTGGTCTGCCCAAATACAAGAGATGTCAGCAGACAAGTCCAGTGAATGCTTAGGGAGGTGGAGAACTTGATATAAAAGGAGGCAAAGGGAACAAGGCTTGGTTAGCTTGTAGAAAAGGAGGTTACTAAAGAGGAGTCACAGAGATGTCAAACAATTTGCAGAGGTGTACAGTGAAAGGTCTAGAGGCACCAGCTGCAGCAGGGAAGAAATCCAGCTGGATATAAAGAAAAATAATCCTTCACCATGAGAGCAGTTAAGCACTGTAAGAAGTTGTCCAAGAGAGGTGGTAGCATTTCTGTTCCTGGTTATGTTCAAAACTTGAATGGACAAGACCCTGAGAAACGTGATCAGATATTGAAATTAGTCCTTGTTTTGGGCAGAAAATTGGACTGGGATCTTGAGAGTTTTTTTACCCAACCGAAATTATTCTGATTCTGGAATTCTACATGTTGCCAACCTACATCTTGTTCTTTGGAGGTTTAGGAGTCTGGGGAACAGCATGGACTCTCAGTGCATGAAGGGAAGCATGGAGAAAGGAGAGGCTTGTTTAAGAGAGGGAAAATCTGAAGACAGATGATTATCTTCCCTTAAATTCATGTACTTATGGTCAACTCATTTCTTACCCTTTTTGACCAAAGGAGACATTTGAAATGCACATTTACATCAGTTGGATGACAGTGTTACTACACAAATTTATTGCATCACATTCCCACCAGGCCAGAGTCCATATCTTCATTTCTATCCCCTAGAAGCTGCTGAGTGTAGACTTGATGTTTAACTTCACACAATCAAAGCATAGATAGATTGATGGCTCGGTATACTCCAGACACAAGTGTAATAGGATCCAGATGATTAATGACATTGTATTCATAGAATCATAGAATAAACAGGTTGGAAGAGACACACCGGATCATTGAGTCCAACCATTCCTATCAAACACTAAGCCATGCCCCTTAGCACCTCGTCCACCTGTGCCTTAAACACCTCCAAGGTGAATCAACCACTTCCCTGGGCAGCCTGTTCCAGTGCCCAATGACCCTTTCTGTGAAAATTTTTTCCTAATGTGCAGCCTAAATCTCCCCTGGTGGAGCTTGAGACCATTCCCCCTCGTCCTGTCTCCTGTCACTTGGGAGAAGAGGCCAGCTCCCTCCTCTCTACAACGTCCCCTCAGGTAGATATAGAGAGCAATGAGGTCTCTTCTCAGCCTCCTCTTCTACAGGCTAAACAACCCCAGCTCTCTGAGCCGCTCCTCACAAGACCTGTTCTCCAGCCCCTTCCCCAGCTTCGTTGCTCTTCTCTGGACTCACTCCAGAGCCTCAACATCCTTCTTGTGGTGAAGGGCCCAGAAATGAACACAGTACTCGAGGTGCAGTCTCACCAGTGCCGAGTACAGAGGGAGAATAACCTCCCGGGACCTGCTGGTCACGCCATTTCTGATACAAGCCAGGATGCCATTGGCCTTCTTGGCCACCTGGGCACATTTCTGGCTCATGTTCAGTCGGCTGTCAACCAACACCCCCAGGTCCTTCTCCTTCTGGCAGCTTTCTAGACAGACTTCTCCTAGTCTGTAGCACTGCAGAGGGTTGTTGTGCCCCAAGTGCAGGAAGCAGCATTTGGCCTTGTTAAATCTTATGCCATTGGACTCTGCCCAGCTGTCCAGCCTGTTCAGATCCCTTTGCAGAGCCTCCCGACCCTCCAGCAGATCCACACTTCCACCCAGCTTAGTGTCATCTGTCAACTTGCTAAGGGTGCACTCGATGCCTTCATCCAGGTCATTGATAGAGACACTGAACAGGGCTGGACCCAGCACTGAGCCCTGGGGAACCCCACTTGTCACTGGCCTCCAGCTGGATTTAACACCATTTCCCACCACTCTCTGGGCCCAGCCACCCAACCAGTTTTCCATCCAGGAGAGTGTGCGCCTGTCCAGGCCAGAGGCTGACAGTTTCCGAAGCAGAATGCTGTGAGAAACTGTGTCAAAGGCTTTACTGAGGTCCAGGAAGATACATCCACAGCCTTTCCCTCATCCAGCAGCCGAGTCACTTGGTCATAGAAAGTGATCAGGTTAGTTTGGCAAGACCTGCCTTTTGTGAACCCATGTTGACTGGGCCTGATCACCCGGTTCTCTTCCATGTGCTTCGTGATAGCACTCAAGATCATCTGTTCCATGACTTTCCCTGGCACTGAGTTCAGACTGACAGGCCTGTAGTTCCCTGGATCCTCCCTGTGACCCTTCTTGTAGTTGGGCACAATATCATCCAACCTCCAGTCCAGTGGAACTACCCCAGTCCTCCAGGACTGCTGGAAGATGATGGAAAGGGGTTTGGCCAGCACATCCACCAGCTCCTTTAATACCCTCGGGCGAATCCCATCCGGTTCTATAGACTTGTGGGTGTCTGGTCAGGCTAGCAAGGCTCTGACCACCTCCTCTTGGATCATGGGAGCCTCATGTTGCTCCTCTAGCTGCGGGGTTTGTACACAGAGGGAACAACTTTCTTTACAATTAAAGACTGAGGCAAAGAAGGCATTAATTACCTCAGCTTTTTCTTCATCCCTTGTCACTGTTGTTCCTTCTGCGTCCAGTAGGGACTGTATGGTCTCCCTAGCCTTCCTTTTATTATTTATATATTTATAGAAATATTTTTTGTTATCTTTCACCGACTTTGCCAATCTGATTTCTAGTTGAGCCTTAGTCCTTCTGATTTTTTCTCTACACAATCTCACTTCCCTCCTGTAGTCCACCCAAGAGGCCTGTCCCCTCTTCCAGAGCCCATAAACATTCCTCATCTTCATGATATCACTCAAGATCTCCCTGTTCAACCAAGCTGGTTATTTTCCCCTGCTGACTTTTTCTTCTGGAACATGGGGATGACTTTCTCCTGAGCTGCTAGGATCTCCTTTCTGAAGAGCTCCCAGCCCTCATGGGCCCCCTTTGCCCTTAAGCACTGTCTCCCATGAGACTTTGCCAACCAGCCTTCTGAAGAGTTCCAAGTCTGCCCTCTGGAAATTTAATGCTACTGTCCTGCTAACCACCCTCTTCACTTTGCCTAGAACAGAAAACCCTATCATCTCATGATCAGTTAGTCCTAGGCGTCCTCCTACTGCCACATCCCCCACAAGGCCTTCTCTGTTCACCAACAGTAGGTCCAGGAGAGCACTTTCCCTTGTCGGTTCATTCACCAGCTGTGCAAGGAAGTTGTCTTCTACCCACTCCAGGAGCCTCCTAGACTGCTTCCTTTCTGCTCTATTGTACTTCCAGCAGATATCAGGAAGACTGAAGTCTCCCAGAAGAATGAGAGGCATCGATCTAGAGATTAGCTGAGCTGTTTATCGAAGAGCTCGTCAGCTGCTTCTCCTAGGCTGGGTGGCCTGTAACAGACTCCCATCACAAAATCTACCCTCTTATGGGCTCCTCTGATTTTAACCCACAGGCACTCAATCTCCTCATTGCCACAATCCATCTCAACAGCATCCAAGTCCTCCCTTACAAAGAGGGCTACCCCGCCTCCTCTCCTACCCTTCCTATCCCTCCTGAAGAGTTTGTACCCCCATTCAGCCAAATGAAATAGGGAAATTTGGGATCAGATTGACTGTGAAAGGAAAAGAAGTCAACTCAGTTTCTAGCTGAGCTGGAAGTCTGAATTTTGTACTCTGTTTTGGGGTTTGGTGAATTTCAGGGAGAACTACTTTTAAACCTGATTTCCAACAGATGAAGTATAAATTCAAGCTACTTTGCATCAGTGACTTTTTTGTATCCAAGAGAGCATATCCTCAATGTTCATGTTTGTCTGAAGGTAAAACTCAGAGGGAAATTGAAATCAAAGTTTTTCACCCTTCATTATATCTAAAGCACAGGTTTATGCTTGGCATTCAGTAAACTCATCCTGCCCATCTAGTCAGAACCTCAAACTCTGCAACCTAAGCATGAGCAACTCACTCTTGCTAAAATTAGTTAATGAAATTAAATTCCCAATATAAATAGTTGATGTGCTGGAATAGAGGAAATAATCCTGCATTAGCCTCCAGGGGTGAGATGGTTGATTAATAGATCTGGTTCTAATTTCTATAAGCATCAGCGTCTACTCTTCACTCATCTGATATTCAGGAGGGGTACTTGGCAAATCACTGAGATTGTTCACATGTATGAGTGTTTGTATGGTCAGGTCCTGAGTAAATCTTTGAGGACTTGCACTTCTGCGGTTCCTTTTTAATTTTATTGGGTAAATAAAAGTGCCTTTAAAGACATTTTCCTTCATAGCTGGTGGTTTTAATTGTCCTGCACATATCTCAGCAGCAAGCTGGTGCTGTGCTGCACGTTGCAAATCAGAAATCACAAATAGGTTGCTCCTGCAAGGTACTGAAGGCAACGGCTTCCTAACTTGGATCCTTAATGTCGCAGACCTACAGCTGTGGTTATGTATTTGGCCTAGTTTTGGGAAGTATTAAACTTCTCTGTCTGGGCAAAAAAAAATAAAAAGCCACAAATACTTCTCCCTTCAGGTCTGATTGTTAGGTTAAGCAAAGGGGAATGCTGAATCACAAACACTTTGTCGTGAAGGTGCATGCATTTGTAATCTGCTTTCATTGCCAGCATGCCTGTGGCTCTTCTATTTGGGAATCTTTCCATGTGTTGCCTGCATGTTTTCTTTTAAGCTCCTTTTCAAATCCCCTTTCAAGTAAGAAGTGCTAAAGAAGACTTGCAGCATTCTACTGGTTTTGGAGTGTCTCGGACTAGGGACCAGGCTGGCCGCTAGTTTGTTGACTCATGCTCATAACCCCAGCATTGATGGGGGAGGATGAAGAGCTCTGTGGCTTGAGCACTGGACCCAAGCTCTCCTCCTCCCTTTTCCCCTTGTTCTTGTCTTTTTAACCTACAAGATCTGCAGGAAATGGGCAATCTCCTACCATGGCCTTCTGTAGAGCCTGGCCCAGTGAAACCTGCACCTGGTCGATGCTTTTCAGAGATAACATAAAGTTGTAATAGAGTGGCTCTCCCTCCCCCTCTTCTCTTGCTACAGGTATATTCGCTCAGAGCGCTCTGTCATTCTTATCAACTTCTGCCTATCCATCATCTCCTCCAACGCTCTCATCCTGATTGGACAGACCCAGACCCGGAATAAGGTAGGAGATCAGTTGGGCTTTGTTTGTTTGTTTGCTTTTCCCCTGATTTAGCACTGAAATGATCCATTCAGGCAGCGCTTCCTCATTTTTCCTCCATCTGTTAATTAGCAACATGTCAAAAACACGACTAAATGGCAGATTTCAATTTTCTCTCTCGCTCTCTCTTTGATAATTTGTCAGCATCCTCGGGGCTTTGATTAAAACCAATGTGATGTTTTTGAATATCTGCCTAGAGTTGCTGGCACATGGCACAGTGAAGAAACATGGTTATTTACAAGGCTTTAGTCATTTTATTTTCCAAAATTTACAAAGAAAGACAGGTTGGGAAAAGGCTTTAAAATAACAAAAATCCAATATCTCAGCATTACATTTATTTCTCTATTAACTTTTATACTCGGAGCTTAAATCGCTTGGCAGATGTTAATGAACACAGCCACAAAATACACCTTTTTTAGGGGGGTAGGAAGCATTGCCAGATGTGCTGTGCATGCTGCAGAGCCGGAGGCCACAAGAGACTCACTGTACTGTGACTCAAGCAGTAAAAGCAAGATTTAATGTGGATTTTCAAGCCATGTGCACTGTTTGGACATACATGCCTTGCCACTTTACAGACCCAGCTGCAGAGGCGTATATTGCCTGTATGATTTTTCTCCAGCTAAAGGACTTTCAGTTCCCCCTTTGGTGTTGGGCATAACAAATCCTGTCTCGTCATTAGTATTTTCGTCTTGTACGTTTTCCCATCTTCCCAAGTGCTCCAACCATTGTAATTGATGTATTAAGCTGAAAGAGGGGAGATTTAGATGAGATACTAGGAAGAAAATATTTCTGATGAGGGTGGTGAGACACTGGCACAGGTTGCCCAGGGAAGTTGTGGATGCCCCATCCCTGGAGATGTTCAAGGCTAGGCTGGATGGGGCTTGGAGCAACTTGATCCAGTGGGAGGTGTCCCTGCCTATGGTGGTGAGGGGTGGAACTGTATAATCTTTAAGGTTCCTTCTAACCCCAACCATTCCATGATTCTGTGAACTCCACTAAACAGAAAAATGAGGCAAGAAGTGTCCTCCACTACTCTTGCTGCCAAAGCTGCAATCAGAAGTCAAAATTTAGTTTTTAATTAACAGCAACCAATGACCGGCCAGTTTTTTTTAGCCTCTAGTTTGGCAGCCAGACATGCTGTCACTTTTGGAAGCATTTCTGGAGCGAAGCCACAGAATTTAATGAATCACAGATACTCATTTCTATAGAGGACCCTTTACGTTAGGGCAAAGTTATGTTTTAGAGGAAGCTTTACAGCTGCTTGAGGCATATGTACGTAGAGCAGTGTGGAGAGACACATACAGCCAGCCCTGCTCTTATTAAACAAGTGCCCTTCAGAAACTAAATTCTCCAATCAGAGCTGTCTTTCATGGCCAACATTGATTTCTCAGGGTAAGATAGGGAGAAAGGGTGAGCAAAGCTCTCACTTTCCCCAGGTGCATTGTCTGCAACCCCAGGTGTGTGCTAGGAGCTTCGGTCCGTAGAAAGAAGTACTGAGAGATACTCAACATGACAAACCATGGCTGGACCTCCTCTTCAGTTATTCTTCACAACAGAATAGAAGATGGAAGTCTTTACTCTCTCCCACCCTCTTCAGAGTACAGATATGAGCCTAAGTTCTCCCTCTTGTTTTTTTCTCACAGAGCTCAGAGTGTTCACTGTCAGAGTTGTTAGTGAGGATTCAAAGCTCCCGGCTGCGATTGCATGAGGCAGATTAGCTCTTTGCACATACATATGCATGAAACACCATAAATAGAAAGGTTATTCTTGGATTTCCGCTCAGCCATCTAGTAAACAGTCTCTGGCAGGGAACAGAAAAAGAAAACTATAGAGAAAAGAGATGAAGGGGTGTAAATTAGGATTTTAGTCACATTCGATTATTGATAATGGAACATCTTCAAATGTTGATGATTGATTTATAATTGCAGTTACTCTAGGAGAATCTCCATGATGTTAGTTTCCCAGGAAATGCCAAATTCTCTCTTGATTTCCATCCATTTAACCTCAAAGGTAAAATTCCACGCCTGGATTTGCTAAGCTTTTTGAAGATGAAAGGGCTGGAAAAAGGCTAAAAAATTAAAGTCAGCAGTAACATGACACAAAAGAAATGAATGCTGCATGAACTGGCCATATCTCAAAGGCACGGCTACATGCTGCATGGAAACAGATTTCTCCTCTTAAAAGAAGACAAGAGCTAATGGCCTTGACAGAATGACAGGCTCTGCTAGATCTTTCTGCAGCAGCTTGGGACATCCTTGTGCTTAGGCATTTATGGAGATTTTTTTTTTCTTTAGAAGGAAGGAAAAACCTGCAGCAGAGCTGGCAGAAGCAAATACTTGCCTGCCCATCAGGTGGCCAAGTTTGCAGCCTGGCTTTGGTTGAGGCAATGGGTTTACATTGGCCTGTCTGAGATGTGCATAGAATTGTAGCATCATGGAATGGTTTGGGTTGGAAAGGACCTTAAAGATACAATCATAGAATCATAGAACCATAGAATCATAGAATAGTTAGGGTTGGAAAGGACCTTAAAGGTCGTCTAGTTCCAACCCCCCTGCCATGGGCAGAGACACCTCCCACTAGATCAGGCTGCTCAAGGCCCCATCCAGCCTGGCCTGGAACACCTCCAGGGATGGGGCATCCACAACTTCTCTTGGCAACCTGTTCCAGTGCCTTACATCTCTCATGGTGAAGAAATTCTTCTTTATGTCTAGTCTAAATCTTCCCCTCGCCATTTTGTACCCATTCCCCTTCGTCCTATCACTTTTATGAATAGTCCCTCTCCAGCTTTCTTAACAGAATCACAGAATCATAGAATAACCAGGTTGGAGGGGACCCACCGGATCATTGAGTCCAACCATTCCTATCAAACACTAAACCATGCCCCTTAGCACCTCGTCCACCCGTGCCTTAAACACCTCCAGGGAAGGTGAATCAACCACCTCCCTGGGCATCCTGTTCCAGTGCCCAATGACCCTTTCAGTGAAAAATGTTTTCCTAATGTCCAGCCTAAATCTCCCCTGGTGGAGCTTGAGGCCATTCCCTCTCATCTTGTCCCCTGTCACTTGAGAGAAGAGGCCAGCACCCTCCTCTCTACAACCTCCCCTCAGGTAGTTATAGAAAGCAATGAGGTCTCCTCTCAGCCTCCTCTTCTACAAGCTAAACAACCTCAGCTCTCTCAGCCGTTTCCTCATAAGGCCTGTTCTCCAGCACCTTCACCAGCTTCGTTGCTCTTCTCTGGACTCACTCCAGAGCCTCAGCATCCCTCTTGTGGTGAGGGGCCCAGAAATGAACACAGTACTCGAGGTGCAGTCTCACCAGTGCCGAGTACAAAGGGAGAATAACCTCCCGGGACCTGCTGGTAACATCATTTCTGATACAAGCCAGGATGCCATTGGCCTTCTTGGCCACCTGGGCACACTGCTGGCTCATGTTCAGTCGGCTGTCAACCAACACCCCCAGGTCCCTCTCCTCCTGACAGCTTTCTAGACAGGCTTCACCTAGTCTGTAGCTCTGCTTAGGGTTGTTGTGGCCCATGTGCAGGAAGCAGCATTTGGCCTTGTTAAATCTCATGCCACTGGACTCTGCCCAGAGGTCCAGCCTGTTCAGATCCCTTTGCAGAGCCTCCCGACCCTCCAGCAGATCCACACTTCCACCCAGCTTAGTGTCATCCGCAAACTTGCTAAGGGTGCACTCAATGCCTTCATCCAGGTCGTTGAGAAAGACATTGAACAGGGCTGGACCCAGCACTGAGCCCTGGGGAACTCCACTTGGAACATGCGTCCAGCTGCATTTAACACCATTTCCCACCACTCTCTGGGCCCGGCCACCCAACCAATTTTCTGTCCAGGAGAGTGTGCGCCTGTCCAGGCCAGAGGCCGACAGTTTCCGTAGCAGAATGCTGTGAGAAACTGTGTCAAAGGCTTTACTGAGGTCCAGGAAGATACATCCGCAGCCTTTCCCTCATCCAGCAGCCGAGTCACTTGGTCATAGAAAGTGATCAGGTTAGTTTGGCAAGACCTGCCTTTTGTGAACCCATGTTGACTGGGCCTGATCACCCGGTTCTCTTCCATGTGCTTCGTGATAGCACTCAAGATCATCTGTTCCATGACTTTCCCTGGCACTGAGTTCAGACTGACAGGCCTGTAGTTCCCTGGATCCTCCCTGTGACCCTTCTTGTAGATGGGCACAACATCAGCCAGCCTCCAGTCCAGTGGAACTACCTCAGTCTTCCAGGACTGCTGGAAGATGATGGAAAGGGGTTTGGCCAGCACATCCACCAGCTCCTTTAATACTCTCGGGCGAATCCCATCCGGCTCCATAGACTTGTGGGTGTCTGGTCAGGCTAGCAAGGCTCTGACCACCTCCTCTTGGATCATGGGAGCCTCATGTTGCTCCTCTAGCTGCGGGGTTTGTACACAGAGGGAACAACTTTCTTTACAATTAAAGACTGAGGCAAAGAAGGCATTAATTACCTCAGCTTTTTCTTCATCCCTTGTCACTGTTGTTCCTTCTGCGTCCAATAGGGACTGTATGGTCTCCCTAGCCTTCCTTTTATTATTTATATATTTATAGAAAGATTTTTTGTTATCTTTCACTGACTTTGCCAATCTGATTTCTAGTTGAGCCTTAGTCCTTCTGATTTTTTCTCTACACAATCTCACTTCCCTCCTGTAGTCCATCCAAGAGGCCTGTCCCCTCTTCCAGAGCCCATAAACATTCCTCATCTTCATGATATCACTCAAGATCTCCCTGTTCAACCAAGCTGGTTATTTTCCCCTGCTGACTTTTTCTTCTGGAACATGGGGATGGCTTTCTCCTGAGCTGCTAGGATCTCCTTTCTGAAGAGCTCCCAGCCCTCATGGGCCCCCTTTGCCCTTAAGCACTGTCTCCCATGAGACTTTGCCAACCAGCCTTCTGAAGAGTTCCAAGTCTGCCCTCTGGAAATTTAATGCTACTGTCCTGCTAACCACCCTCTTCACTTTGCCTAGAGCAGAAAACCCTATCTTGTAGGCTTCTTTCAGATACTGGAAGGTCGCTATAAGATCTCCTTGGAACCTTTCTCTTTTCCAGGCTGAACAGGCTCAACTCTCTCAACCTTTCCTTTTGTAGAAGGTACTCCTACCCTCTGATCATCTTTGTAGCCCTTCTCTAGACCTGTTGCAACAGCTCCATATCCTTCTTATCTTGAAGATTCCAGACCTGGACACAGTACTACATATGAGACCAACAGAGGAGTAGAGGGACAGAATCACTTCATTCAACCTGCTGGCCATGCTTCTTTTGATACAGCCTAGGTGCTTGGCTGTGTTGAACCTTATGAGACTCTCACAGACCCACTTCTTCAGCCTCGTCAGGTCCCTCTGGAATCACCCAGCTGAGATGAAGTGATACGATATAAATAATATTCATTTAAGCTCACCATTCAAAACAGAGGGATCTTGTCCATACTGCCTAGTGGAATCAGTGCCTAGTGGTTCAGAGAATCATAAGAATTGATTGGATTGGAAGGGACCGTAAAGATCACCCAGTTCCCACCCCCCTGCCATTGGCAGGGACACTGGGTCAGGTTGCTCAAAGCCTCATTCAACCTGGCCTTGAACACCTCTGAGGATGAAGCATCCACAACTTCTCTGAGAAACCTGTTCCAGTGTCTCACCACCATCACAGGCAAAAATTTCTTCCTAATACCCTCCAATCTTCCCATTCTTTTCTATCAATATTAAGTGCCTGAGAAAAAATACCTGGAAAATGTATCTCTCTGGTATAAAAATTGTGAAACAAAGTTTTTATCTTCCCTTTAAAATTTGCTAGCAAATTGGGAAGACCACAATCAAAGTGATAAAATGAACAGTGTGGTATCTCTTCTCAGCAAAGAAAAAAAGCTCTAAAATAGCAATGTCTTAAAATACATTCCTGAAAGCATCCTGTGTTTGTGTTTTAAGTAGGTCTGTAAACTGATGAATTACAACCACCTATTTAGGACTTTTTTAAGTTGGTATTTACTTGAAATTATCATGTTGAGCTGTGTTATTTGTGCTGAACTGTCTTCCAGATTCCATTTATAGGCAGAATACTAAGGGGTTTGGTATCAAAGACAAATACAGAACAGAAAGACAGTTCCTGTCTAAAAGAACACACAGTTGTACTTTTTTTTCCATGACCTCAGATAATGTCAGTTTGTGCCAGTATATGATTTGAGAGCAATCTGATAAAATCAGGATAAAAGACACTCTGCACATGAGAGCTCTGTGTTAAAAGATGCTGGTGGATGCAAAAAGAGGAAGGTTCATTGACTGTAAACCTAAAATCCATGCTTCCTATTATAACTCAAAGCAGAGCAATTCTTCACCATAAACCGCCCCCCCCACCCGAATGCCTTAAGCCATTTTAATTATTTTTTTTTTTTTTTTCATCCAGAGTCACTTTTAAAGTCTATTTGCTCTCCCTTCTCCTTGGGAGCCACTGGAGTTTCTTCCCATCATTTCTTTCTCGAGTACATTGATTCACGGTTTCAAACTTGCAGATGGTGAAAATTAAGCACAGTTCTGACAGAGTTAAACAGAGCAGCGCCAATATACACCAGTGAAAGATTTGGCCTTGCTGAGTTAAAAACAAAGAGGAGCTTGTCAGCTTTCCAGTCCATCTCCCTGGCACTACAGGATTGTTCTTCGTAATGCATTTGCTAGTACTTTCCCCAGTTTAATTTTAAATGGCTTAAGCTCCTTGCATTTCCCTTGAGAGATTTCCCCACTGAGTAGCAGAGCTCTCCATAATGAAATTCCTTCTAATGTACTTTCTATTTTTTTTCCTTCCCTTTCCTTTTCTCTTGTCTGCTAGTAGTTGTATGCTCCTGGACAACCCCATATCTCTTGTGTTTGCAGTCCTTACCAGCCCCTGGCAGTCATGATTTCGCCCTGCTCTCACGGCTTAACTCTTTCACTGTGATTCTTCCCTGGCAGGGAGTAATCTAAATTGCCTTCCTCTGATTACATTTCTGTGGCTCAGCTGCCCACAACATGGTGCTTTGCAAACCTTTTGAGCTGAGATTAGTCCACGGCTTACAAATTGCTCCATCTTCCCTGAGAGGGTCATGGCAATAGTTCTGATTATTTGGAAAATAAACATATCTTGCGGAAGTCAAGAAAGCACCAGAATGGGATGTGGGCTCAGTAAAACTGTTAACCATGGGGTTATCTTGGAGTTCATGCTTAAGAGTGAACAATTTCCATGCAGTGCCTAAATTTGAAGCAAAAGCTTTGGTCCTTTGCTAGGTCAAAGCAAAGGGGAAGACTGCCTCTTCCTAAAATGTCTTTTATGTCCTGATCTCCATGACCTTGCCTTCCAGAGCCTGGAAGTATTGGAAGTATTGTCCTATGCCTTCTGTTCTCCTATGTGCTGCTCTCTCCACCTGCTGCTCCTCTCACTTATCCTCCTTTCCTCCTCTCTCCAGGTGATATGCACACTGGTGGCGGCTTTCTTGCACTTCTTCTTCCTCTCCTCTTTCTGCTGGGTGTTGACCGAGGCTTGGCAGTCCTACATGGCCGTGACGGGCCGGTTACGGAACCGCATCATCCGCAAGCGCTTCTTGTGTCTTGGATGGGGTGAGGATCCTCGGTCTGTGGAGCAGTTCTCCCAGGGTTGGGGGGAAGCGCTGTACCCCACCCTGGGATGTGGAGCAGAGAGGGTCTGGGCTACAAGAAGCACTAATGTTTTGCACAAGGCTTGGCAGAGGGTGCTTGCAACCCCTCTTCAGGGTGTCAGAAAGGACTGAGATGGTTAAAAATAAGATTAGCAGGAGCCACAAGTCCTGCCTGCAGCCTAGTGAACCCAAGGTTCACACCAAATGGATCAGTTGAGAAGGGATGAGTTTTCAAAGGGTGTGCTGGGGGTCATTTCTCCTGGGTTTAGGTCTCATTCTTGCTTTCTCCTTCTCTCTCCCTTGCTGTCTTTTTCCATGTGCAACTCGGAGTGAGGCAAGCTCTGAAACCCCGTCTCCATGGCAGCAGGTCTTTTCGTAGACAAATAAACTATGAGACTGGTGCAGATGCTTGCAACTAATTTTTCTCCCTCTGCCTCTTCCATATGTTTAATTTATTAGCCTTAAATGATGCATTCTGTAGTAGAAAACAAACACAAACCCATAACCTGGGCTTTCAAAGCAATAACAAAAATGCATTTGAAAGGAGCAACTAAACAAAAAGTTGCTTAAAAACGAGCTGGCAAAAAAGAGAAAGGGAGAGAGAAAGCATTGTGTGTCTGAGCTGTATTAGTGTCTCGTTTTACTACTAAAGCCAAGCATTTCACCCCAGGCAAGATATTTCTGATGCTTACAAAGCACCCTGATGTGATTTATTCTGGCACATCAAGAGCTGTCCTCATTCCAGCACCTGCATCCTTTTAAGTTTTCACTCCTGGCTTTTGCTTACAATGGAATAGTGTTCTTCAAATATAGTGTTTGTATGTAGCAGCAGCATCACCACATACATGCAAACCACTGGCTGCGTGTGCCTGTGTGTGTTCATGCGTATGTTCATACATAAACATTCTGTGACTCACAGGAGATCAGGGATATCAAATGCTGCAGATTAATAGCTTTTCTAGGTAATAAAAAGGGATTTTTCTAATCTGTAAAAGCTGGAGCAGATGGGTGTGCTAGCCAAGGGAATTTTGGATGAGCGACATTCACATTTGTAGTCTGTACAGATTAAGAAAAAAGTCACTCTACATGTGTAGAAGCACAATTTGCACTGCTAATAAAATGTAGTCATCTCTGAGCTAGGATGCAGTGGCTGATAAATGATACATAATAACCTTTCGGAATAGCTTAGGACAAGAAATGAAGAACACTCTCACCTATTAAGGCAGTAGAGGAGTTTTCAATATTTGGTATCCTGCTAGTCTTCAGCTGTAGAGTTGGGATTATTGGCACTTCTAAGAGGAAAGAGCCCAAAAATGTATGTGTTTTAGGGAGCATAATCTGAAATAATTAGCGCAACTCGCTTTGTCATGAACAGATTCTCCTCCTTTTCCCCCATTGTGTATTAGCATTTCTCTAAGCCCTTGTTCTAGACATCTTTGCCAAGTTCTTAGCTGCTGTCAGCTGTGGCTCATTGAAGTTACAGTGGTTTTCATCAGCAGTGAGGTTTATTCCCTGTGGTTTTTTTTTGTTCTCCTGGATATGCAATTTTGCCTTTCCAGGAAAGATTTCTTAGCAATTAGATTTTTTACATTTTTATAATTAAAAACAGACAAACTGTTCCCTAGAAACAATTCAATCATCAGGTTGAGCTTCGGTAAAGAAGAAATGAATTTGCAAGTTTTTTTACAACCATGACAAAGTCTCCACAATTGGGTTTTTAATGCTGTCATAGCTCAGGCTGTGTGTAGGTTTTCGATTCATATAATCATTAAGGTTGGAAAAGACCTCTAGGATCATCCAGTCCAACCATCAGGTTTTTTGTAATAGTTACGGCTTTTAGTATTTATTAGCAAACAGCCTTTTCTAGTGGAACATGATGAATGCACGTCCTAATTCTTCTCTGACCTGGCAACACAAGACTCTTTGGAAAAGATTTTTAATGCATGTGTTTGGAATTGTGAATCTAAAACTCACTTTCTTTAGACAGCCTCCAAAACCTTGTGAGTGACTATGTAGTATGAGTTGAGTGATACAAACCACGCATAGTATATGGAACAGACCAGACAGGAGTAACTGTCTTTCAAATAATGAAAAATTAGATTAAAGGTTTTGATTTTTTTTTTCTATCTAATCACATCTACCTGTGATTAAATCATTAACAGCTCTCCCAAGGCAGAGGAGTACAGCACTCCTCATTACAGTGTTCTGTGGCTTAGCTACCATGGCAGAGCTGCCACTCTCAGTAAATGCTGCTTGTACAGATCCACGTTCAGCACAAGCTGGGGCTCGTACCCAGGCTCAGTACGAGCCAGTCCCTGTAAGCTGATGAGTTCACAGCCTGCGTGTGTATTTATGCATAATTATCACGTCTAAGTGAAGCACTTCGTGAAGAACAAGTTGCTATTTTTGGCCAACTTTCCTCTTTTGCAGGGCCTCTCGCATCAAGCGATACTCCTGAAGAAGTCCTTTTAAACGTGGTTTCTTGATGTGCTTGCCATGGGATGCCACACTGCTGTAGTCAATTAAGAAAAAAAAAAAAAAGAAAGAAAAAAAGTAAAGAAAAAATCCCCAGACATCTTTTAAACTCACTGCCTGTTGGGATTGTACTGGTCAAACATGAACTGTGCTTGGAAATCTCATATGGGAAGATAAACACTTCCCTTTACATAGCTCTCAAATACAGTATATTCCAGCCAATTTGGCCTTATACATTCCAGCTGGCTGCAGACCTTCACTATTAATCAACCTTGCCATGATTTTTATTGCTGAGAGACCACTTTGCCAGCAGGGTTATTGTTTGGTTGCTGTGTCTGCACATCCCTTCGTTCTACAGTGTCTTTTGCAGCCACCTGCTGTGACCTCTACAGCATGCGAATTAGGGTCTTGTCAAGAAGCACTAATCCTAGCTGGCTACTGATCCTGCTAATACTTAATGGGATTTGCCCATCTTTAGCATTGAGACAGCTTAATTCATCATGTCACAAGAAGGAGGGCTATAAAAAGCCTCACGGAGACCTTGGTAGCTAAAGAACCAGATGTTACTAGCCGATATCCAGGCTTTTCTTTAGGGAAAGCGGAAAGCTGGGGTAGGACAGTGAACCAGAAAAGTACCCAATCTCCTCTTTAGATCCTTGAGCAGTTTATTGCAGCAAGGATTGGAAGGATCAGAAGACTAACAGTAAGATACAGTGTCTTTTGCTGGTTCTGATTGTGCTGGAGAGGAGAGGAGAGGAGAGGAGAGGAGAGGAGAGGAGAGGAGAGGAGAGGAGAGGAGAGGAGAGGAGAGGAGAGGAGAGGAGAGGAGAGGAGAGGAGAGGAGAGGAGAGGAGAGGAGAGGAGAGGAGAGGAGAGGAGAGGAGAGGAGAGGAGAGGAGAGGAGAGGAGAGGAGAGGAGAGGAGAGGAGAGGAGAGGAGAGGAGAGGAGAGGAGAGGAGAGGAGAGGAGAGGAGAGGAGAGGAGAGGAGAGGAGAGGAGAGGAGAGGAGAGACGAGCTACAGGAAAGATGGGGTGGGTTCTTTGTCAGGAGGTGTAGTGATAGGATAAAGGGTAATGGTTTCAAGCTGAAAAGGGGGAGATGTAGATAAGGTAATAGGAAGAAATATTTTACTGTGAGGGTGGCGAAGCACTGGAACAGGTTGCCCAGAGAAGTTTGTGGCTGCCCCATCCCTGGAGGTGTTCAAGGCCAGGCTGGATGTGGCTTTGAGCAACCTGATCCCATAGGAGGTGTCCTTGCCCATGGCAGGGGTCTTGGAATTGGATGATCTTTAAGGTCCCTTCCAACCCAAACCATTTTTTGGATCTCAGAACTTTTTATGAGTTTTAGGCCAATAACCAGCAGACTGCACAATAATCAGCATGTTTTCTTTATACTCTTCGATCTAATTTTATTGGACCTTTTACAGCTCAAGGCTGTAGCTTCACCGCCACTGGCAACTGAAATGACATCCTGTGCTGGCTCACGATGCTCCGTAGATAACTTGTACTTTGTGCATTGTGATATCCCAGCCACAGGCTAACTTGCTTATCCTTTGCAACACTTGTGACGAAAGAGTTTCTTCTTGAGGACAGCTGGTTTCTCTTAGTTTATTTGTCTTTTGGACACAAAAAGGACCAGGACTCTGGCAACGGAAGTAGTATCGTGGTTTGCGGAAAGATTTGATGTTTTGATGCTCTTTTCCGTTATTGTTCAGAGGGATCTGCTCTATTATAGATAATGGCCCAGAACTTAGGGGACGTGTCTGGGATAGGGGTAATTCAATTTCCATTTCTCTTCTGTCTCATTTAGGGTGAAATTTAAACCTGAGTTTTTCATATGTTATGTTAAGAGCAACCATAGCCCTTAGTCTCTTCCTCACTAGCGTCTTTGACTTGGGTTGTGGCTGAATATTCCATCTTCAGGAGATATCCTTATATATTCCTGGCCAGCCTGTGTACATAAGAATAAAATAAATATATTTTATGCATCTGTATGTACTTTCAGTCCCCTCACTATGGCAGGATATGAGCTGATTACAGCTGATGGCATTTACTTCATTAGCAGAGGTAACAAAGGTTCAGTGCTTTTGGCTCCGAAGGTCCTCAATTCAGTCTCTGCCAAAGACCCACGCTGGGACAGATGGTGCTAAAATAACACTGGGAAGAATGGGGTATATTATGCGGTTGAGTGGGAGAAGAGCTTGCACATATGCTTAAATGACCAATTTTCTCTTGTTTCATTTCCGTAGGGCTCCCTGCCTTGGTGGTTGCCATATCTGTGGGATTTACTAAAGCCAAGGGGTACGGCACCGTGAACTAGTGAGTAAAGGAGCTCTTCTGCCTTTTTCCTCCTGTCTCACCCTCAGTCCTTTTTGTCAAAATCCAGTCACTGACCAGCAGCAGCCAAGGTAGGAGCTAAACTCCAGGATGCTGTCCATGGCAGAGGGAAGCAGGGATGACGGGAGAGGAAGGAGCCATCTTGCCTCCTCACGTCATCAGCTATATGAAGTGGATTATATATTCCTTTATAAAGAAGTTCATAGGGAGTAGTTACATTTCAGTGTTGCATGTGTAGTATCACTTCGATCTAAGTACCTCATACTTTGAGATTTTTTGAATATATATTTTTAGGGGAGATGTGGAATATTTAAAGTTTAGGATGTTTAAAAATAGCTTTTATGTTTATCCAATTAATGATTTTTACTTGATTGGTCTTCAAAATAGCTTAAAATAGGTTTTCAAAATAGCTCAGCCCAGTTTTAGTAACCAGAATAAGCCCAGGTTTTTCAAACTATGGTTTTGAAAGCAATCTTATTTTGCGTGTTTTCCAGATTCCATAGGATTTGCATTTAGGAAACTTTTTTATATTTGTATGTAATGGGGAAGAAAGGGAAGGTAGAAAGGAAGGACCTAGAGCCATTAGAGTGAGTCCAGAGGAGGCCACAAAGATGATCTGAGGGCTGGAGTACCTCCTGTATAAGGACAGTCTGGGAGAGTGGAGTTGTTCAGCCTGGAGAGGAAAAGGCTCAGGGGAGACATTAGAGCAGCTTCCAGCACTTAAAGGTGGCTGCAGGAAGGCTGGGGAGGGACTCTTTTATCAAGAAGTGCAGGGATAGGATGAAGGGGAATGGTTTTAAGCTGAAAGAGGAGAGATTTAGATGAGATCATAGGAAGAAATTTTTTACTATGAGGGTGTTGAGGCCCTGGCCCAGTTATGCAGAGAAGTCATGGATGCCCCATCCCTGGAGGTGTTCAGGGCCAGGTTGAATAAGGCTTTGAGCAGTCTGATCCAGTGGGAGATGTCCTTGCCTGTGGCAAAGGGGTTGGTAACAGATGGACTTATGAGGTCACTACCATTCTGTGATTTTATAATTCTATGAAATAAGAGAATAAGACTGCACAAAAGTAAGAAATATATTAAGGCAAAGCTGGAATCACTCAGACCTGAGCATTAATATAACTTAAAAAGAAAAATAAAAAGAAAATGTTACTTTTTTCACTGTGTTGTGAAAAAGATAGCTTTGAAATGTTATGCATAGTGGCAGCCAAAGTATAATATTTTATGTAGCAATAAATCTGGCCCTTCTCTACTGCAACCCATCATTACCCAAAGCCTTCCTGGCAAGTGACTTGCATCCCACACGAACAATATTTAAGAAAAAAGCTGGAGATGAAGCCAGCAGCAGAAGAAGGTTTGATGGGTCCACTGAGAGATTGTCATGTGGATCCCTGCTCTTCCTCAATTCCACCATATTCTGCACACCCACGACCAAATGGCCCAGGGTTTGTATTTTGATTGCAGGGGAGTATTAAAAAGCACAGCAGCATTTTCTGTTTGCTTTGCAGTCAATATTACCGCAGTCTAAATTACAGAGGGCTCAGGAAGGTGGATTTGTCAAATGCAAAGCCATAGATACAATTCCTGCAGCCTGTGCTGGCATCAGGATGCTTTAACCATCCAGGCTTGCCTGCCTCAGCTCAGGTGACTTGACCTCAGTGTGTCCTAGTGGAGAGGGTTCCAGTGCATGTTGTACGATGCAGAACAGGACAGCACACAGCCTGGCCTTCAGAAGTGCTGCTGAGATCCTAGAAGCCCTTTAACTTTTCTCTGGATCTGCTGTTTCTGGCTCTTTACCCCATGCAAGTCCCTAAGAACAATTCACGATGAACAGGCATTACAGAAATGGGAAGTAAGTCCTAAATATTATTGTTTCCTTCCCTGTTTATAGACTGGTGGAAATTAGAATTGTTTATGTCGTGAAAGAGCTTTAAGATCATCAAGTCCAACCATAAACTTAACACTACTAAGTTCACCACTAAACCATGCCCCTAAGCACCACATCAACACATCTATTAAATCTCTTCAGGGATGATGACTCAACCACTTCCCTGGGCAGCCTCTTCCAGTTATTGACAACCCTTTCTGTGAAGTAATTTTTCCTAATATCCAGTCTAAACCTCCCCTGGCAAAACTTGAGGCTGTTTCCTCTCATCCCAAATTGGTGCAAAAAGCTCTGTAGCTCCTTCCCCATTCACCCCATCACAGAGTTTTGTGGTCAACAATGAGCATACTAAAGAGCCTGGGCAAGGAAGGGAGGAACATGCAGGAAAGCACAGCCTATTTCACTGCCCTGGATCACTGCTTGCCAACACCTCCCCACCTCAGAGCAAAGCCCTCCCAGACTGCAGCTAAAGGGATGTCAATGTGTGACAAAACCTGCTGGACTCTGCTTTGCTCTCAGATTGGCACAGTGGCAAGGTGGCCAGCAGGCTGTAGTGACTTTCCATGGTCCCCAGAGTATGCTTATCCACAACAGCTCTCCTTTCACTGCTAATCCTCTAACTCCTTTCAACCCCAAAGACACTGTTGCTCCTTGTGTCCAAGGGCTGGATACTGACTGCCTCCCTGCCCAGCAGGCTGGCTGACAGCCTGGGGGATGCCAGAGGATCCTGTGTTCCCAGCAGGAGCTGCAACCCAAGTGACATCGTTTCCTAGCTCTGTTTGTCAGGGTGCTTGTCACCAAAATAGTAGGGAACTTTAGTACTTGAGTAAGTTTGCTCCTCCTTTTACCTCCTATGCATGCTGCAGCCTGGTATGTGATAAATCTGGGGAGTCCCAGGAAAGTCAGGAGGAGAGCAACAGTTCCTCTTAACCACAGAGAGCCCATCAAACATTCCTGATGCTACCATCTTTTTGTATTTCCTGCTGTTGGCTTTATCCAGAGCTAGAGCTAAACAGAACTAACTTGCAGTTGTGCACATAGTCAGAAGGTCGAGGGAGAGGACTCTGCTCCTCTACTCCACTCTTGTGAGACCTCACATGGAGTATTGTGTCCAGTTCTGGAATCCTCAACATAAGAAGGATATGGAACTGTTGGAATGTGTCCAGAGGAACGACACAAAGATGATCAGAAGGCTGGAGTACCTCTTCTATGAGGACAGGCTGAGAGTTGGGGCTGTTCAGCCTGGAGAAGAGAAGGCTCCGAGGAGACCTTAGAGGGACCTTCCAGTCCCTGAAATGGGCCTACAAGAAAGTTGAGGAGGAGCTTTTCCCAAGGGCGTGTAGTGATAGGACAAGAGGGAATGGCTTCAAATTGGACGGGGGAAGATTTAGATTAGACATCAGAAAGAAATTCTTCATGCTGAGCGTGGTGAGGCACTGGCAAAGGTTGCCCAGAGAAGTCATAGATGCCTCATCCCTGGAAGTGTTCAGGGCCAGGTTGGATGGCACCTTGAGCAGCCTGGTCTGATGGGAGGAGAGGTGTTCCTGTCTATGGCGTGGGGTGTGGAACTGGATGATCTTTAAGGTCGCTTCCAACCCAAACCATCTTATGATTCTATGAGTCTATGATTCAAGCCAGCATCTCTGCCCCAAGTAGTGTGGATGTCCCCATGGGTGCTGGGTAAACAGTTCAAGCCCTGCATCTATACAGTGAGGAGCAAGTGTGTATATGCTGCTGCTCCAGGTGGATAGTCTGGTGGGTTCATGAGCCATGATGCTGAGCATAAAGTGGTGCGGGGCGTCACTGTAAGGAGAGTTACATTTGCACATTGCTGCATTTGAATACATGAAACTGAGCTAGGAAGGGTACTCTAACAGACTGTAGTGCATTCACACTTACCTCTGTTTTCCTGCTCTCTAAAAAAGCTCTCTAACATTTACACTTGAGGAGGCCCTTGGTTTTACTTCTCCTCTAGAGCAAAGTCAGAATTGCATACCAGTAATTTCAGAGCTGAACTCCAAAACTTGAGGTTGTTCAGACCTAGTTTTAACACTGCCTAGTGCTAAAGGTAAATAAACAGAATGTAGACTTAGACTGAAGCTTGTCCCAGGACACATATTGGTTTCTGGCAAGAGCAGAAACACGTGAGCTAGTTGCAGAGCTTGGAGCTAGAGCTCAGGAGCTATTTTAGCTTTGTCTCTAGTTGCTAGAGGGCATGCATAGGGCATTTCAGATGGGCAGTGGCAGACTTTCAAGGCACAATATTTCCATCTTACTTAAGGAAGGAAAGACATTAGCCACAACACATCCCTCCCTGTGAAGCAGGGGACAAGAGCTGATATCATAAAACACCAGGCACTTCACAGTGTCTTCCAAAGCTTCTTCCAACCCTGCAATTTCTGGATCTTAAGAGCAATGCATTAGTACCTGCTGCTTTTCTTGTGGAGATAGGCATTAAGACAAAGCAGAGCTCTGACACTTAGTTGAGCACAGGATTTCACACTCAACAGCATTTCTTTTCTCATCCCAGTTATAGTGGTGAAAAAGCCCCGTGACATCCATCTATGAGACATGGCCATGAGAGCATTTTGGGGACAGCTGTAACTGTTGAAGTCATTGCAGCGCTGATTTTGGTGTCACAGGCTCCCAGTACAAACCTGATGCAAAGGATAGTGTGTGAAATGCGTCCCTGTGTCAGGATGACTTGAACTGTAAATCTGCAGGTTACACCAAGGTGGCCAACTACAGTGGAGCAAGTTAAGGGAGGAACCACCGACAGGGTGGTGTAGCTGGACCCTAAGTAAGATTTCACCCAGCTTTGTCCTCAGTAGAGGAAGGATATGGATCTATTAGAGTGGGTCTAGAGAAGGGCTACGAAGATAAACCAAGGACAGGCTGAGACAGCTCTAGCTCTCAGCCTAGATAATGGAAAACTTTGGGGAAACCTTTGAGCAGCCTTCCAGTACTACAGGAAAGCTGGAGAGGGGCTCTTTCTCAGGGAGTGCAGAGATAGGATGAGGGCTAATGGTTTTAAGCTGAAAGAGGGGAGATTTAAATGAGATATTAGGAAGACATTTTTATTCTGATAGTTGGTGAGACACTGGCACAGGTTTTCCAGAGAAGTGGCTGCCCCATCCCCAGAGTTGTTCAAGGCCAGGTTGAGTGGGGTTTTGAACAATCTGATGCAGTTGGAGGCATCCCTGCCCATTGCAGGGATGTTGGAACTAGATCTTTAAGGTCCCTTCCAATCCAAATCATTCCATGATTCTGTAATTTGTTGCCTTTTTTTTTTTCTTTTTTTGTACATAGGATGAAGCTATTCTCTAAACGTAGAAACACAACTGAGCAGCAGTATGGAGGCCTGTCCTGTCAAGATACAGTAGCAGTTGAAGGGTTTGCCAATATTTTCAAGCTGTAATGGAGAAAGATCAGAGGCAGTGCTAAGTGTAGGAAGGCTGTAGATGATGTTTAATCTTTAGCTGGCCAGACTGGGCCACTGAGTGGTGCGATGAGAAGGGAGAGGGAGGGACTGTCATAGTTTAGCCCCAACCAGTAACTGAGTCCCATATGGCCACTTGCTTACACCTTGCCCCCTCGGTGGGACAGGAAGGAAAATAGGAAAGTAAAAGGCAAAACTTGTGGGTTGGGATAAAGACAGTTTAGTAGAACTGCAAAGGAAAAGAAAAATAATTACAATAATAATGAAAGCATATACAAAACAACTAAGGCACAGTGCAATTGCTCACCATGTGGAAACCAAAGCCCAGTCCATTCCTGAGCTGTAATCCTTGCCCTGGTCAACTCTCCTGGTTTTATACCAAGTACGGCATCACATGGAACACACTGCTCAGGGAAGCAGTGTAGTCATTGTCCCTGGAGGTGTTCAAGAAACATATAGATGTGGTGCTTCAGGACGTGGTTTAGTATGTGTGTTGGTATTGTGTTAATGATTGGACTTTATGATATTAGAGTCTTTTCCAACCTTAATAATTCTAACTTTCTGTATGACATTAAATACCCCCTTGGCCAGCCTGTGTCAGCTGTTCCAGCTGTGTCCCTCCAGCTTCCCATGGGTTCCCTTCTATCTTGTTGGCAAGCCAGTATGAGAAGCTGAGGAAAATTAACTCTATTCCAGCCAAACACAGGACAGGATCAGATTAGAAACTGAAGATGTAGTGCAGGATTTGGACTGTATCTTTGTTGTTTTCAGTGTGGCAATTACCAAGCAAGCATTCACTCAGAGGCCTTTATTGCTCAGGACACTTGTTATGGAGTGCTACGAGCTCTCTATCTACAGCGAGGGGAGGGGGACACAAGGTTTGGATTTTTTGTTTGTTTTTTTTTTTCTTTATCTGAACAGCATTTGAAAAGAGATTTTGCAGTTGTTTGGAGAGCTGTTGGTGTGGAGTACAGGCTGTACTTCCAGTCTCAAAGAAAGTGTTAGAGATAATGAAAGTCTAGGGGACTTGTCCCTGCTCACCTCCTTGTATTAGTCTGAATGCCTGAATAATAACTCTGCTTTTAGCTGATGCTCCTGGGACTCGCTCTGGACCTCTAAAGCTTGACAAACTGCCTCCTAAAGCTTGTACTGAGTAACTGAGGTTGTGCTACTGGTAGCTGGGAACTCATATCCTTCCCCACAAGGGAGCCTACAAAGAGGTTTCTGAAAGCAGTGCAAGACACAGCAAATTTCCAGGGGTCCTTGTGTGTCATCACGTCAGGGCTTCTGTCACCCACAGGCATCTCAGCAGCTTCTATATTAATCTCTAAATTAACACTGGTGGGGCAGCCCTGACTCCCAGCTGCAGTCTTAGTTACAAAAATATGTGGGTGGTTGCATAGAGGCTGCTTAATTTTACACACAAGCTAGATGAGACCTGTTACTGGCAGAGCTATGTGGTGTAGTCAAGAAAGTCTCTCAGTGTAAGTCAGCTCTTAGCCAGACCAAGACAAAAGCCATCCATCTCAGGTCTCTGCTGTGGCAGATTCACAAAAGGATCAGATGTTTTGCAAAGAGGTCTTTGCTGTTGAACACAAGAGCTGCTGTCAGTCAGGGAAACACTGCTGAAATAGTAGCGTGGAGCTGCTGAGCATTGTTAAGCTGTTCACTTACTCCCTTCTAGTAGTAAGAGATATGTGAAGAGATCCCTCGGCAAGTACTGGGGAACCTTTTAGAGAAATGCAAATATTTCTATACCTTGTAGGCACAAGGCTAAACGCATCTCCACTCAACAAATATATTGCTGGAGTTCACTGTCATTTCCCCTTCATGGATATCACTTCACCCTTTCCCTTCCTTTGCTGTCAGCTACCACCTCTGACAGCCTTGGAAATGCTTCAATTATGCGCTGTGGCAAGGAGATCGATCAGTCAGAAGGGATAAAGACCAGTGCTTGGTGATGTGTGAACTTGCCTTCAGAAAGCCTGATGCTTAGAAGGGGAGAGGGGCTGCCAGGGACCTGACATGAACGAGGGGCCTCGTTGTGCCAAGTCCTCATCACTAATTGGAGTGCAAGACTGTCAGCTCCTTTCTTCAGCTGAACTGTCAGTTGAAAGAGACCCTGGGAAAAATGGTCCCAAAACTAGGACGAAGCGTTGGAGAAAAAGATATGGGCAAGGATTTGGGGACCCTTCTGGTTACACCTGCCTTCTCCTTGTTTTTAGGGAGACCTCCAGTTATTTCAGCCCTCCAAAGCTTCATTCTTATTCCCTCCCTTCCCAGATGATTATTTCTTTTATGATTACAGCTGCTCAGACAGTTTGTGACAGAGCAACTTGCTGTCAGGAAGAAATGAGAATTTATTCAATTAACACACTACAAGTTTAATTTAGAAATAAATGAGATGCAGACCTCAGAGAAAAACAGAATGTCCTGCTTTCGATTTTCAATTTGAAATACTTATGTTCTGTGTTTTGGGATGAAAGAATAACATTTTTTGCAAGTCAGAATTCATACGAAAACATATGAGGCTGATCAACAAAGTTGAAACGTTTCCAGGAAGGATTTGTTTCCTGGGAGACTCTGAAAGGCAGGATTGCTTCTGATGCAGAATGAATCCATACTGCTGAGAGTAGAGGCACATCACAGAATTACTACAGGGTTAGTCGGGTCAAGAGCTTTGAGATAGTCCTCGCTCCATTGTGGTTGCCTGCTCTTATCCTGTGGTAAAGGCATGGCAGTTTACTGTTAGAACAGGATTACTTCATCACACTTTTTCTCAAAAGTACTGTGATGTCAAAGCATGCAAACTTTCCTTGGTGTTACTGACACAGTGTAAATTTATATCTTCTCTTCCCCTAAAGTATCTTGTTTATGCATCTGTGCTCTGAATTGCTGGATTCTCCACAACATGGAAATCTCGGCTCCAGTGCTGCTGCAAATCATAGAATCATAGAATCGTTTGGGTTGGAAGAGACCTTAAAGACAATCTAGTTCAAACCCTCTTGCCATGGAGAGGTACAACTTCCACTAGGTCAGGTTCCTCGAAGCCTCATCCAACTTGGCCTTGAACACCTCCAGGGATGGGACAGCTACAATTTCTCTAGACAACCTGTTCCAGTGCCTCACCATCCTCAAACTAAAGAATTTATTCCAAAAATCTAATCTAAATCTCCCCTCTTTCAGCTTAGAACCATTACCTCTCATCCTGTCTCTGCACTCCCTGATAAAGAGGCCCTCCCCATATTTCCTATTATGCCCCTTTAAAGGTTCGTGACTGTCTCGGCGTCACAGACTTGCTGAGATGGAAAGGGATCTCTGGAGGCCATCTGGTCCAACCACCTTGTAGCTCAGGCAGGGCCATCTGGAGTTTGCTGCCCATGCCCATGCCCAGATTGCTTTTGTGTGTCTCCAAGGATGGAGGCTCTACAACCCCTCTGCTCATCCTTTACCAGTGCTCAATCACTCTCACAGTGAAAAGGTGTTTTATTCCTGAGATAACCAAATCCTTGTTGGGTATCCAGACATCCTGGGGTGCTCAGGATGGGTGCAGGGTGGGATCTCCCTTGCCTCTCTTGGAGTGTTGTTTGTTTCTGAGTGGAAGTGTCGATCTGCTGGAGGGTAGGGAGGCTCTGCAAAGGGACCTGAACAGGCTGGACTGCTGGGCTGAGACCAATGGCATGAGGTTTAACAAGGCCAAATGCCGGGTCCTGCAGTTAGGGCACAACAACCCTAAGCAGAGGTACAAACTAGGAGAAGCCTGGCGGGAAAGCTGCCAAGAGGAGAAGGACCTGGGGGTGCTGGCTGATAACTGACTGAACATGAGCCAGAAGTGTGCCCAGGTGGCCAAGAAGGCCAGTGGCATCTTGGCTTGTATCAGGAACAGCGTGACCAGCAGGTCTAGGGAGGTTATTCTCCCCCTGTACTCGGCACTGGTGAGACCACACCTCGAGTACTGTGTTCAGTTCTGGGCCCCTCACCACAAGAAGGGTGTTGTGGCTCTGGAGCGAGTCCAGAGAAGGGCAACAAAGCTGGTGAAGGGGCTGGAGAACAAATCTTATGAGGAGCGGCTGAGAGAGCTGGGGTTGTTCAGCCTGGAGAAGAGGAGGCTGAGGGGAGACCTTATTACTCTCTACAACTACCTGAAGGGAGGTTGTGGATAGGAGGGTGCTGGCCTCTTCTCCCAAGTGACAGGGGACAGGATGAGAGGGAATGGCCTCGATCTTTGCCAGGGGAGATTTAGGCTTGAGATTAGGAAAAAATTCTTCACAGAGAGGGTTGTTAGGCATTGGAACGGTCTGCCCAGGGAGGTGGTTGAGTCACTGTCCCTGGAGGTGTTTAAGGTTAGGGTAGACGAGGTGCTTAGGAGCATGATTTAGGGATTGATGGGAATGGTTGGACTCGACGATCCGGTGGGTCTCTTCCAATCTGGTTATTCTGTGATTCTGTGATTCTGTGATTCTGTTTTATTTATACCGAATTTATCACTGTGGGGATGCCAGTGTGCAGCGATATCTGCATGTGAATGTATGGTGCTGTAAGAGCTCTGTGCGGACAACTGGAGCACATTCATGCTATTTATATGAGAGATGGGATTCATCTCCCCAGTGGTGACTCCAGATGAGTTAGATGCACTACTTACTTGAATGATGAAGATGTGGTCAAGGCAGTCATTGGAGTTCAGGATGTGATTCATCTGATTGAATGAAGATGCCTCATCCTGAACTCTTTTGTTTGCATCTCTGCTGACTAGAAATGTCATCAAGTGGGACTGGTTCCGTGGTAGGCACCAACAGGGCAGACATTGCCACTCAGTCAGAAGAGTGCTCTCAGTTTGTGTAGGCACCAGGCAGTTTAGGAGCCCAAATTCCACATATGGGCAGGGGAGAAAGGAGAAGACCATCTCAGCTTGTGTGTTGTGAGGGAGAAGGAACAAACTGGTTCCCAGAAGACACACCACATACCTCACATTCAGTTAATTCCTTAAGGGCATCCACTGAAGGAGTGCTATGAGTTTCCACCTCCCTGCTGTGACGTAAAACTTATCAATGGCAGCAAGCTCAAAGAGAGGATCCAGGAGAAGAAATATAATGCACTCCTAGACCTGAGACCTGGCAGACGTTATGGTTAGCAAATGAGCAAGGGACAATTTCTACTGGTTTTGTGCTTTTGCCTGACTGAATAGGACAAGAGCATTATCTTGTCAGCAAACTAATGCAACTGGGACCTCGTCTGCATCAGAACATGCACTCTTCTGTTGATAATGAAATGCAATTCCACAGGCAGATCCTCAGGCAAATGAGCCTTTAAGCTAGTTCAATAGACATGGAAGGCAAAACTTGTTTGATATAAAGTCTGAGATTTTTGCCATAGGGTTTCAACTCCCAAGATGATCTCTGGAGGCAATGACTAGCAGCAGTGGCTCTTGTGGCCAAGAAGGCCAATGGCATCTTGGCCTGTATCAGATACAGCGTGGCCAGCAGGATCAGTGAAGAGATTGTGCCCCTGTACTTGGTGTTGGAGAGACCACACCTTGAATACTGTGTTCAGTTTTGGGCCCCTCACTACAGGAAAGACATTGAGGCACTGGAATGTGTCCAGAGAAGGGCAATGGAGGTGGTGAAGAGGCTGGAGAACAGATCTTATAAGGAGCAGCTGAGGGAACTGGAGTTGTTTAGCCTGGAGAAAAGGAGGCTGAAGGGAGACCTTATCACTGTCTACAACAACCTGAAAGGAGGCTGTGGTGAGGTTGGTGTTGGTCTCTTCTCCCAAGTGACAGGCAGTAGGATGAGAGGAAATGGCCTCAAGTTGCACTAGAGGAGGTTCATATTGGACATCAGGAAAAATTTCTTCACCAAAGGGTTTATCAAGCACTGGAAGAGGCTGCCCGGGAAAGTGGTTGAGTCACCACCCCTGAAGGTATTTAAAAGATGGGTAGATGAGGTGCTCAGGGACATATTTTAGAAGTGGACAGGTACTGTTGGACTCGCTGATCTCAAAGATCTTTTCCAACCAAGTGATTCTATGTTCTGTGTTCTAAGAAGAAGTAACCATATGTTTGTAAGTGAAGTTGGCCACTAGGTAACTTTTTTCTCTCTTCTGTTTCTAGCTGCTGGCTGTCGTTAGAGGGAGGTCTTCTCTACGCCTTCGTGGGACCGGCAGCTGCTGTCGTTTTGGTATTTAAGCATAGCTGAAAGCTTTTTCTTTTTATCTTACAGTGTTTTCCATGTTCTTTCAACCCAAGAATGCCCTTCTGTATTTGCACTCATGTTTTGAATAGCTTTCTCCTTCAGGAATAAAGAGCAAAGTGTTAGAAGCCAGCACTCTGGGATGGATTTGATTCTGAAATATAGTATGTCTCAACCTTACACCTCTGCCCTCTCTGGGGTCCCCTAGATATCTGATTAATGTTTTATCTTGTTTTTACCTTGTCTGGATGGAAGCACTTATTATGGTGGAAAACTCTGACATTAACTCCTTCAGAAACTGCTGTTACTGGTTGCTTTCAGATAAGGCTGTGACACTTCCTGGTCTGTCCCAGATGGCCAGTGCATGTCAGCAGCTTCCTTGTCTGCAGGTAAAATGGAGACCTTCAAATCAATGCCAAAAAGGTCCTTTGTGACTCTAAAAATGTCATGTTTACTTCTAGTTCAAATATACAGCATGGTTAAGTGAACATTCCTAAACTCTATCCCACCACCTCATGCATGGTGGGACTCTGTTCTGCTGTCCCTTCACCCTTGGCTGCAACACAACACCAAAACAAGTCTTGGCCGGTTTTTACTTGAGTTGAAGGTATCACTAAAGAAATGACATACCTTTCTTGCTTTGGAAGCCTCAGAGGCCATGAGAAATCTTTATGGTCAAGGTTCAAAGAATTTGAGACTTGCTGATCCTCTAGGAAATCCCTCCTGCAGCAACTTCAGATGGGTTTAATGCCACATTTGAGCCTCTACCTGTGACTGTCTGCAGTTTCTCTCCAGCCCAGTGTTTTATCCAGTGAACGAGCCATATTTCTTTTAAGGCTCAAGTGACCTGGAGGGTCCCACAGGAATGGAGCTGTTGACACTCGCAATTTCTTTTTCCGATCAGGCTTTTGTTTCATGCAGTGCCTGGGGGGTTAACTGCCCCACAGCAGGAACAGGAGAATAACTACAGGGAAGCTCTTGCTACCTCTGTTCTCACTGCTGTCAGTGCACATCAAACCACCTTCGTGCTATCATTTCATCACAGTGACAAAGGAACAAGCCAGCAGTTGTACCTCTTATATACTACAACAGACCTTATATCATTTAGGGTCTTTCTTTAGCGTAGGGCTGTGACACATAGTTGAGCCTTCACGTAGCAGTCAGTGAAGAGTGGGGATGGACAGATGTTCATGCCAGCCAGTCATTAGATCCCCATAAGCAAGTGATAGTTGGATTTCCCTCAGTAATGTAGCTGATGGGGATCAGGGTCTTCTTGATATCCAGGATAATTGACAGGAGCATTAAGTGTCTTAGTGCTTTCATATGAACTCGCTCTTTGCCCCAACAATATAATAGCTGATAATTCTGTCTCAGCGGCACAATAGACAGCAGTGATTAGGAGAGAGGGAGCTTTGCTAGTGCCCACAGAAGGGGGAGTCAATCTGCTGCCTCAAGCCATCTTGCTTTTGTTGCTCCAACACAGTAATCCATCAGATTTCCTTAGCATTTTTAAAGTGTGGAAAAATACGTGAGCCTGCTTCCATTTGGCATCTCAGTTTTCACCACTATCAAAGCTAAAAATGGAGATGCCCTTACAGAGAGGTCAACCTGCAAATGGTTGTTCATACAGTTGATCTTTGGAAGTGGTGAAGCATCTCTGAGGGTGCCTGTTTCTGTTAAGTACCTAGAGAGAGAGCCTGCATTCCTTAATTTAGCCTACCAGACTCATTGCTGGCTGAGGTGAGGGGTGAATGCTGCCCAAGGTGCTATATATCCTGAGGAGTTTGCAAAAGGAGAGGAAGAAGCCACATTTTATAAACAGGAACCTGGGAAACAATAAGCTCAATGAGCTGTCCAAATTCACGCTATGACTTTGTAACACAGCAAGCAGTTGAACATGCAGTCCTGAAGTGTGCGTTGTCCATAAGACTGGACAGCTGTCTGGTCTGCATGTGCTTTGTCCTGGTTTCAGGTTGAGCATGCCAGTAATGGAGGAACATTCCACCTGGTTCAACATGGGGACAATCAGGCTCTTAAAGGGTCACACAGGAGATGTGGAGCTGTGCTGCTCTCAAGACAGATTTACTCCAAAGACAGTGCAGCTGCCAATGTGCACGGATGCACGTATCAAAGTGGTACTTGACTCTATGCCTGAGCTCTTTCTCACTCAAAACTCTGATGAGTATGATATATAGAAACCCAGAGAACATTGCACACAGCTGACTTGGCTCCTCTACCTTAGCCCTGGCCAGGCTAGACTTGTGCTTATTCCTTCCAAGGCATTCAAGCATCTCTGTACTGCAGTTCTCCTATCAACAAGATTTTTCTATTACCTGTAGCAACCTTCTTCCTCCATAATCTCCCTTATTATTCTCAACACTGGAAAAAAAGCCTTTGGCTTGGAGAATATCTTTACTCAAACTAATATTCTTAAAATGCTTGGCCTGCAGCTTCAGCAATATTTGCAGCTTGCAGTCAGTCCATTCACACTGAATAGCTGCAAAGATTTGACATTTCATCTTAAAAACTGTGAGTAACCTGAAATGCAAAGCTGCTGCAAGCAGTTTACTCACCTAGCTCAAGTGAAGTATCCTGGTGATAATTGTGTGCAGGTTGAAGGCAACTGGGTGCTGTAGGGTGAGGCTCATGGTGTGGTGAAGTCAGGGCAGAATCATTAGTCATCAGGTCCAGGTTATCACAAGGGCTGAATCTCAGACTTGTGTCTTTGCTTCTGCAAAGCATCCTGTAGATAAGAAAGTAAAGCTATGCTGTATGTTATAAAGAGTGGCTATGTTTAGAAGTCCATGCATATGATATCCCTGACTTTGCAAAGAAACAGAGCCACTGTCAGAGCAGGATGTTGATTATGATGATCAAAGTAGTGGATAAAATAGCTTTTATTTATTAAATAAGAAATAAAGCTGTGAACCTCATGAGGTTCAACAAGGCCAAATGAAAGGTCCTACACCTGGGTCAGGGCACTCCTCATTTTCAATACAGGCTGGAGGATGATGTGATTCAGAGCAGCCCTGCAGAGGACTTAGGTGTGCTGTTAGATGTCAAGCTCGACATGTGTGTTCACAGCCCTGAAGTCCAACCATGTCCTGGGCTGCTTCAAAAGAAGCGTGGCCAGCAGGACGGGGGAGGAGATTCTGCCCCTCTGCTCTGCTCTCATGAGACCCTGCCTGAAGTATTGTGTCCAGTTCTGGAATCCTCAACATAAGAAGGGAAAGGAACTGTTGGAACGGGTCCAGAGGAGAGCTGCAAAGATGATCAAAGGGCTGGAAAACCTCTGCTATGAGGACAGGCTGAGAGAGTTGGGTTTGTTCAGCCTGAAGAAGAGAAGGCTCTGAAGAGACCTTATAGCGGCCTTCCAGTACCTGAAGGGGGCCTACAAAAAAGCCAGGGAGGGACTTTTTACAAGGGCATGGAGTGATAAGATGAGAGGGAATGGCTTTAAATTGGACTGGGGGAAGATTTAACTTACACATTAGGAAGAAATTCTTCGTGATGAGGATAGTGAGACACTAGAACAGGTTGCCAAGGGAAGTTGTGGAGGCACCCTCCCTAGAAGTGTTCAAGGTCAGGTTGGATGGGGCTTTGAGCAGCCTGATCTAGTGGGAGGTGTCCCTGCCTATGGCAGGGGGGTTGGAACTGGATGATCTCTAAGGTCCCTTCCAACCTAAACCGTTCTATGATCCTATGAAAACTATTGTGAAGATCCAATTACAGAGCTGCACTTTGTCAGCTCCCCTTCTATAGATGAGTGAGGATACACACTGTTTCTTTGCCAGCCCCAGGAGCTATCCAGTCTGCCACACTTCAACCGCATCTTTCCTACTGCATTGTTGCATCTTAAGGAAAGTCTCTCTTGCATTCACAAGCCTCCAACACAATGAAGAAGGATTAGTGAACTGGAATTGCTCTCTCTCTCTCTAAGCACATAACTAGTGTTTGATTTCCTGCTGATCCTTGGCTGAATTACTGTGTCTGAGTTGCCAGTGTTGTTTCTCGAAAACAATACCATGGTGAGCTCTAGAAATGGGCTCACAGCTGTGGAAAGTAGTCCACTGACCCAGCAGCTGATGCAAAAAGAAAATAACTGCTATTTGTGAGATCTTCCATTTATTCCCAGCTGTGAGCTCCACATCAGTGATCTGGGTCATGTCCTGATGAAACGAGCAATCCAAATTCAGAAAGATTGTTCATTCTTGAGGATGATTTAGCCAATTAGATGGAGGCTTGTTATGAGCAAACATTTCCCTTTCTTTGGGCTATGTGTTGTAGTAGGTGTCTCTTAGGACCATCTCTCCAGTGTCTATTTAACTGACCAAGGCTCTCAGCTAACACATAACATTGCAAATCTCTGAATTTGGCCTTAAACATTCCCTCGAAAGCACTACACATCATTCTACCAACACCAGATGTTCTACTGACAGCCAAACAGGAGAATGTCACTTTTTTCCCCCATCAATGCTGTGCTTCCATGAAGAGGGTGGTCATCATGTGTCACTAATATGTTCACATTCAGGGGTTGATGAGGTTTGGATGAGGATTGTAAAACTGATGCAGCTGGCAGCAGTGGATTCTATCAGAAATGCACAGTGAGGGGTTTAGGATCACCTTGCAAGACCCCAGTTCTGTTTAGCCTGTATTTCACTGTGAATTTTTTATACCTGATTGATATAGACAACTATGCCCTAGCAAAGTAGGCTGAAGGACTATATTGAGTTGTCCTGCCCATTGATTTCTTTGGAAATCACTGGATGGCTAATCTACGTGCTGTGCCATTTGCAGCATCTCCCAAGACTTTCCACCATAGTAGCTTATGTTTCTGTAATACTTGCTCCAGTGCCACTCCACCTCTTATTTTGAGAGCAGCAGTGCTGGTTCACTGAGCAAGAATTATGACAACCTGTCTGCACCACCGAGCTCCGTCCTGTTAATGCCACCACTTTGATTGTATAGACTCCAGAAGGCACTTTTGAAACTATCCAGTGTCAACCCACTCTTCTCCCCTGTATTGGCCAACTTATTTTTGTACTAGCCTGAAGAATTATTGTTGTGCCTAGAGTTTCCTTGCTAGATATCAAGTATGCATCAGGCTTTGAACAGCCCTGCAGCAATCTGATTGCTTTACTATCTTGTCCTGGTTCATGGATACCTTTCTGATCTGCTGCCAGCTGCATTCTGCTCCCCTGAACTCACTGACGCATGACCACGGGAGGTGGGACAGTATTAAGAAGAGACAGAAAGGGCCTGCAGAAGTGTGACCATGCTACCTGGCTTTAGGAGAAATGGGAAGGACTTAAATTGTGAAATGTTGGGTTTTTCCCTTCTATTCTACCAGGTTTGACCTGACCTACTTGAGAACAAAACTGTGTGTTGTTTCTCTTTCAACAGGTGAACATGGTTATTGGCATTCTGGTTTTTAACAAACTTGTATCCAAAGATGGAATAACAGATAAGAAACTGAAGGAACGGGCAGGGTATGCCTTATCAATACATCTAAGTAAAGAATGAAAACAAAAAACCAAGCAAGGTTGTGATCAATAACCAGGCAAAAAATGCAAAGAGAGTTTGGAGCTGCAAACAAAAAGCAAAAGCAGATATAAAAAAAAAAAAAGAAAAAACCACAATTGGTTGATTTCCCTGCCTTGTTATTCAGTGCAATAGAGACAAAAGACCCAAGAAGGAGCCCTGGGTTTCAATGGAGGAAGGTTCTCCCTATTAAAATGGCTTCAGCCCAGGCTGATCTTCTTAAAGATTTCGAAGATCAAGGTGACTCATCTTACCAACCCATGGAGATAGCAGCTGGATCAGAGAGGGACTCATCATTGCTGAGTGTGGCACGTGGCATGGGCTGTGTGACAGAGGTTTTGTGTCTAATTACTGGCAGGTGGCTGAGAGACAGATAGAGGATGCTTTGAAAGAAAAGGTCTTTGGAGGTCTAGTAGTTTTTAGGTGAGTGCGTAAAGAGGAACACTTGTAATTAAAAATGTCTCCCCTGTGAGGACAGTCTGAGAGAGTTGGGGTTGTTCAGCCTGGAGAAAAGATGGCTCTGGGGAGGCATCCTTCCAGTACTTAAGAGGAAAGATGGAGAGGAGCTCTTTATCAGGGAATGTAGTGATAGTATGAGAGTTAATGGTTTTAAGCTGAAAGAGAGGAGATTTAGATAAGTTTTCAGGAAGAAATTTTTTACTCTGAGGGTGGTGAGGCACTGGCACAGGTTTTCCAGAGAAGTGGTGGATGCCCCATCCCTGGAGATGTTCAAGGACAGGTTGAATATAGCTTTGAGCATCCTGACCTAGTGGAAAGTTTCCCTACCAATGTTAGGGTGGTTGGAACTGGATAATCTCCTCCCACCCAAAACATTTGATGATTCTGTGGTCTTCCCCACAACCCCACTCCAACCTGTCCCTGAATACTGGGGTTTGTGTTACATAGTTTTCTTTGTAGTATAAACTGAAGAGTTGACTCCACAGTTCTTATCACTCTGGTCTCTATAAGGGGTGGCTGGGGTGGCAGCTACCATGCAGGGCTCTCTTTTGGCTTCCTTGGTTGACAATGGCTATTTTGTCATTGGCTCCAGGAAGATGAGTGCCCCCTTCATCTGTGTTTCTAGAAATGAATCTGTAGCCTGCTCAGACCTTATCCCTGAGCTCTGCCATGCTCGAAGGCAAGGACAGAAATGGCACACTGACGCTCTGTTGCAAATCAAATGCATAGGTCAGCCTGGCTGCTGATGTTAGTACATTATTTTCCACTGTCTTACTTGGCTTGCTGTTGCAGTCAGAGAAACCTGAATGAGAAACCTCTCATTACCTTCTTCTTGGAAAGACAGGGTTGTGTACTCTGATTTGTCCTTTGATGACGTTTGATGTATTACTTCAGATAATGATCGTGTTCTTGAAGGAAGCAGTTGTTTACAAAGAGACAAGGGGAGCAAGAGGTGTTCTGGTGCCACTCTACCATGGCTATAGTCAGAACCTAAAACCTCAGGGGGCTGGTGGAGAAGACACAGGACATACCTTATCTATGAAAGCAGAAGGAGCATGGTTACCTACCACCTTGTTTACCACATGCCCAGATTTCATGAAGAGGCTGAACTGCTTTATTTACCATGGTGACTCAAAAGCCTAGGGCCTTAAGGTTGGATCTCAAAGGGCAGAGGCAGAAAGTACAGACAAGGTTCAACATTCTAGTCACTGCACTATTAAGTAGTTCTGGTCGAAGCAGTTTTTAATTGAGTGATGCAGCAAACCTGAGGGCTCTTACCTGGCCAAGGGAGAAATACAGGAACCTGTGAAGGTTCATGTTTTATCAGCAGTGTTGACTTGCCCTTGGTGCAGCAAAGAGGGGAATCTCAATACCTGAGCAGAGCCATGGTCGTGATAATAAAAGGAGACGTAAGCACATTTGGATGACCAGAAGTATCAGTTGCTGCTGTGTTTAACAGGTATGTGAAGAAATGACCTTGGTGCGTTGCTTAAAGCAGCTGATAACAAGCAAGTGCTTTAAACTGGATGATGCCTTCTTTACAAAGAGAGAACTCCAGAAAATACCCAAAATGTGGGCAGAGTCTGTAGCAAGATAATGGCACTTGCAAGTCAGCACTGAAATAAATGGTTTATTGGATTAGCAGAGGAGTGAGTTACTGTCTATCAGTCTCTCCCTCTCTAATCTAAACTGCATACGGAATGACCTTATTTAATGCATAGCAGCTGGTTATTGATCACATTCATACCTGTACTTTGAAACCAAAACCTACAAAGCAAAAAAAAAGGTCATTTTTCTGATGTTCTTTGTTTTTTTCTTTCTTTTCTCTTCTTCCCCCCCTCTTTCATGTCCGTGTGTGTGTGTGCAGCACTTTAAAGCCTTCTCTGTGCTCAGTGATTTTGTTCTCCTTTTGAAGTGCACTCATGAGAGCGCAGAAGCACTTTTGAGAGCTCTGGTGCCCCTTCCCTTTAGCTGGCCGCTTCTGGCCTGGGCTTGGGAACCGTGTTGGAAGGTAGATCTGAAGATAATCAGAATGAGTAACAGCCTTGGAGATATTTGGATCTGAGGAGATGGTATAAAGAAATGTTGTGTTTCCTTTAGCAGAGGCAAGAAGTATGGTTCAGTGTTGCAAAAACAAAAACAATGAGGGGGGGGAAAAACACCAAACCAAAACAAAGAGAGGGGAAAAAAAGACTTGTTGAACCCTAAGAGGAGTCCAGCACACATATGGAAAATCAGCTGGCACAAATAAATGAGTGCTAACAGTTCCCATGAAATAGTACCAGAGACACAATAGGCTCTGTCTTATATTTAGCAGAGAAATTGCTATAATTATTGTTGTCACCTCTGTCAGAAAATGTTGTCTTTCTAATGGCAATGACTTTATAGATATATCACAAAACCAGGGTGTAGGGAGTTGGGTGCGATTACCTGGAGAGCTGGGGAAATGCACACAACTGCTCCAACTCCTGTCCAGGCATAAAAGAAAAACATGCAAGTATCATCCAGCAAGAATGGACTCCGGTCACAATCAGCTGCACTGACAGCATTTGAGCTCTATTGATAGGAGTGCTACTGAAACCAGAAAGTTTTAATATCAGACACCGTAGTCTTTAAAATGCATTTTAAATGTATTCAACCAGCATTTATTCCAGAAGCATTTGTGTGCTTTCACATCAGGGAAGAAGAATGAGACTATAGAGTATATTCACAAAGGCTAATTTTAGCCTGCTGAGTTTAATCTCCCTAGGCTTCCTCTGTAACTACTGGAGAGAGACGGGAGCCTTGTTGAGTCATTCCAACTTGCCCCTTAGAGGACCTTTTCTTCTTTTATCTCTCCACTGATTATAGAGAGGATTTGAGAAAGTTTGCCCCAATGCTTTGTGTGAAATACTCTCTCTGCGACTCTCCTGGTGGGATGTAACAGAGCTGGATTGTCAGTGCACAGAGAAGAAAGTAATTGGAAAGATAATAACTACATTAAAATAGGAACAGATTTGAATTGACCTTCATCTAGGAGTGTTTCATGTTGGAAGAAGCGTTCGTGCTCTTTGGGCCATGTGAGTTGTAAAGCATTGTTCAATAAAAGGTAGGAAAGTCCAGGCTCCAGTGAACACACCAGATGAGTCTGTGAGCTGTTTGTGGATATTTAGGAAGCAGAAAAAGCTACATGAAATGAATGCATTATTCAGTGTGATTATTTCATTAGCCACCCTTTCATACATACAGACACCAATATAAACTTGCTATGGAAATTCAGTATGTTAACAACTTCATGCCCCAAGGAGGACAAATTAGAGTATAGATGTATCCACATCTTTGCCTACTGCTTACAACTTTCTGCATAAATGCACCCAACAGCAGTTTACAGTTGTGTGTTATAGTGGTATTTTGGCCAATTCTTTGTGATTCAGTGTCATTCATGTTTTTTCTGGTACAGTTTTCCATCAAATTCCTCAAATCAATCTGCTTTCGTTTTGCTGCCTATCTCTGCCTCTCTCTGTCTCTCTGCTTATCTGTTCTTTGTGGCTTATAGATCTGGGGATAAGCTGTCCTTTTTTTTTTTTTTTTTTTTTTTTTTTGTTAAGGGTCATGCACTTAATGCCTCTCAAGACCCACTTTATCTTTGGTTCAGCCATTGTCCTCACTAGATTTACACCAATCTTCCTGGAAGATATGTATCTGTTGACATAGGAGCTAATTCTCTCTGTGTCTGAAGGCTGAAAAGTTTCTGTGGGATACCTTAGCCATTATTCTGGAAAGGAGTAATGGCTTATGTCACTGTAACTAATGAAAAGACCAGTCAATAGCCACTTTAAAGTGGGCCACTCGGACCGCTGATAATGCTGTGTTGGTGTTCATGAGGGGGACCTTTTTGCAGTGAGACTGAACACAAAGCCATAAAGGTTAAGAACTGATCTGTCATTTCCTCATCTCTCTCTCAGGCAGAGTAGGGCTGTAAAAGCCCAGATGCTTGGAAACTGCAAGAATGACAGACCTACTGTCCTTGGGCAGTGATGTTCTGCCTTCTCTGATGTCAGGCACTGCATGTAGGTCTGTAGGATGCTAAGCAGACTCCTGCCCACTTTCTAAGCCAGATCTGATGTGGTTATCACTTACCTGTGCGGATCAGGATGTACACACAAATCAGTAAATTCTATGAAGGGCTAATGCCAAGATAATGTGGCTTCCAGGCTCCTGATTAAGAGCTGTCTTGTCAGCTAGGTGTATTCACACATGTCAGCATCTAAAAATTATGAGGACATGCCCTTCAGAAGATCCCTGCAACCCTTTACACCAGCAGCCCACAATGGCTTGGCTCTGTCATTGGTCATTCAGTTCAAGAAAAGGGAGAGCAACTGATGTGAACAAGTCTCAGGGTTCATCCCAAAGATGTTTTCAGCTCCAAAACAAGATCTGAGAGAAGAAATGTCTCAGAAGTCATCAGCCAGTCCGTTTCATTTCAGGGCAGGTTGATGATCTTACAGATCACCCAAGCTCATGCTTAACTTCCAGGACATAAACAACTCCATTTGCATGTCCTTCATCACAAATTAAGCAACCAAAGAGTGGCCTGTCTCCTGGCATTGTCATCTACCATGTAGGTAGCCCCACCAGGATTAGCACACAAGGACCGTTTGAGAATATGTGAGACTCATCCCTTGCATTGCTTTAGGAAAGAAGGTAGGCAGACACAGATCCCACAGCCCTACTTCTTGCCTTCTACTGTACAACCCTGCTACCTTTTTTGTTTTGGAGCAAAAAGTGCAATTTCTCAAAAACAAACCAAAAGAAGAAGGTGGAGACTGGGAGATCAGTACTGGTTTCTTTCCGTGGGTGCCAGAAACACCCTGAATCTGGCAAAACCAACACAGTTCCACCCTCTCCAGTGGCACCAACACGTCTCTGAGTTGTACATTTTTTTCCCCCATTTCCCGCATCTGGAGTGGTACAGATGAGAGAGTTTTATTCCTGCGTGTCTTTTATTTCTCTTTTCAAACTGGGTATGGTTGGTTGGTTCCCTTTCTTCTTTCTTCCTTTCTTGTGTTCTTTCTTTCTTTTGGCTTCTCTTTCCCTTTCCTTGCTACGTTTGTGTTCATAAGCAAAGTGTTTTGTTTTGTTTCAGTCTTTTGGTTTTAATTGCAGTCAGATGGCAGTGCCCCTTTACGGCATGACGCTCAAATGTTCCAAGTGTGGAGTAGTTTCTTCTGCTGAAGTTTCGGCCACAGCCACCAGTAACGCCATGTTAGTTCCTCTAATTTCAACTTCTTTTCTTTCTTTCTTTCCACTTTCTTTTTGATTTTAATTTATTTTATTTCCCTCTTTCATTTCCCTGCACTCACCAGCCCTTGTTTGTTTTCTCTCCTCATGTCCCTGCCCAGCTCCCCACATCCTCAATTCTCCCTGACCTCATTCTGTGTGGGCCATGAGCAGTGTAGGGCTCCTGCAACGTTCCCGGAGCAAAAGCTGATGGGCTGGATCCTGAAAAGCACTTTCTGACATGTTAAGATTTAAGCATGTGAGCAGCCCATGGAAGACAAAGAGGCTCTTCATTTGTTGGAAGTTGGGTATATGTTTAATGCCACTGTTTCTTAGAGACTTACAGATATGGTTCCCATTAATTTTGGTGGTAGATGAAGGCCTCAAACTGCAGCTTTGTCAAACACTTAAGCATGTGCTTGAGTTTTTACTCCAGAGGCTGCAGAGCAGTCAGTGTGATTTAAGTGAGTTGCTGAATGACTTCTAAGTGGTTTTTTTTTCTCTTATGAGAGGCTAGAGTTAAGTTTACTACCTCTTAGGGCTGTAGTTCTGATTTGATAAGTATTGACTGCCTCTTTTGGCCCTCTAAAAGCACTTGGAGTTAGTTCTCAAAATCTTAAAGTGTTTCATAGCTCTGAGTTATAAAAGTCAAATGCTCTTAAGTCTCTTCTTAGATGCCGCTGGAGTTATTAAAAAAAAAAAAAAAAAACAGAATGATATGTTCTGCTGGAGAAATTGTTGCTATTTATATAGTTGGCTTTTTTCCAAAGGTTAAGATAGGAGGGAGAGTGATGAGGGAATGTTTGCCTTTCTTTCTTCCTTTTTAAAATGTTATTATCTACATCATTTCCAAGTGATGCCAAATTTTGGTTTGATGTCTGAAGCAATATAGGTAAAAGGTGTGAAAGAAACATTCTCAGATCTAGACATTTGCAATTTGAAAAGTCCTACCTTTAATTAATCTGAAAAAAAATAGGCAGCCAAATCTCAAAATGTAGAAATGTAAATTTTTTACTGTGAGGGTGGTGAAGCACTGGCACAGTTTTCTGAGAGAAGTCGTGGATTCACCATTCTTTGAGGTGTTCAAAACAAGGTTGGATGTGGCTCTGAGCAACCTGATCCAGTGGGAGGTGCCCCTGCCCATGTCAGGAGGGTTGGAACTGGATGATCTTTAAGGTCCCTTCCAACCCAAACCATTCTATGATTCTATAAAAGAAAAACATATCATAAGGTTTTCTCTTTTCTCAAGGCTGAGAAAGTTGAGGTTGTTTAGCTTGGAGAAAAGAAGACTGTGGAGAGAACTTATTGCAACCTTTTAGTACTTAAAGGGGGCTTATTAGAAAGATGGGGAAAACCTTTATAGCAAGGCCTGTAGCAAAAGGATCCAGGGGCAATGGCTTTAAATTAAAAGAGAAGAGGTTTAGACTAGATATTAGGAAGAAATTCTTTTTTTTTTTTTTCTGAGAATGGTGAAACACTGCAACAGTTTGCACTGAGAAGTGGTACCACATCCCTGGAAACACTCAAGATCAGGTTAGATGGGCAGCCTGATCTAGTTGAAGATGTCCCTGCTTACCCTTTCTAATACAAACAATTCTATGATTCTCTTTTTTTTTTTCTTTTCTGTAATCTGAGCTGTTTATATAAAATCTGAAAGTGTTTAGGGAAAAAATGTACATTTCTGAAAAACAATTGATTGTCATTAGAAAAAGAGAACATGCGATCTCCTCTACTAAGAGTTAGCAGTTTCCATGAGATGTGAAAACTAAAGTAAATCTCATTTATTTTTTGCTGCTGAAATCATTTACTTACCTTATACAACAATGCCCAGCTGAGATGGCGAGATGGCATCAGTCCAGACATGCATATCATAAGTCTGGAATTAGCAGTTCACTGCATTTCAGTTTTCTCAGACTACAGAGTAATGCTTAACCAGCAGAACCTTTACTATTCATGAATTAAACTGTTAGAAAGGAGAAGCTTTCATAAATAGTAAGTTGATTTAGAAAGTAAAACAATGTCAAATCTGTCTCCCATATTGTCTGGCATTGTTCTATCATAAATCATGCATTCTGATTCATCTTCAAACCAGAAAGGAAAAGGGATATGAAATCCAGATCACCTACTTATCCTGCTTTTCTAATTTAGCGATTTGATAGAAATTGGAGGGCTCTTGAAAGAGGATGTATCTTTTGTTTCCAAGCAGACAAAATACCTTAGATGATAAATTCCAGTTCTGGCTTTGTTTTTTGCCCTCAGGTGTCTGATGTTTTTATGCTTGCAAAGAGACCATTGTGTAATATACAAATTAATCTACTCAGTCCTCATCTGCCCTTGTTGTCAACTTCATTCTGTAGCTGAACTATTTCTGACATTCTTCCTCCAAGTCCAATGTAAATGAGGTTGTCACTAAGGCAAAGCCCTGGCTGTGTTTCATGCCACTGTCACCATTCTGCTGGCCCTCATCCCACACCTTGGGCCAGCTTTGCCATTCACTTTTGAAGTCCTGTAACATAAATCAGATGCTATGAGGAGTCCTGACTCCTCTCTGACCTGGAATTGGCCATAGCTGTTTGGTGGAGAGCACATCAAAGAATGTGCCTGCTTTGTTCCTGCTGGGGTTCCTCATACCCTCTCCAGCTCACCTACCATAGGTTTCTGGTATAGCAAGGCATGAAAGGATAGAGACCCTTTTGTCCATTTTTCTTGGCTTTTGGGAATCATAAACATTTTGAGCAGCTTTTCATAGTAATAACCATGTCTAAAAGGGAAGCAGGCATAGAAGTGGGTATGTAAATGAGGGAAAACATGATAAATCACTGATGGGAGAGCAGGTAGCAATCAAGATAGAAGAGAAAAAAATGCCCTGGAAATTATGTAGTTTCTTGACAAGGGAAAAGATAAAAGGAAAACTTCGGCTGTTTATGACCTGTTAAGGTTAAGCCATACTTGACAGCTGTGGGTTAAAAAGACCCTGCCCTGGAAGTTGTTCTGGACAAGATCTCAATCATATTTTGCCACCTGAAAACTTATGTTCCCATGTTTCCTTCCTTTTATTGCTGCCTCTATGATAGCCTCAGCCTGTAAATATTACCTTATATTTCATTTGTCTGCAACCTGTGATTTTTTTTTTTTTTTTTTTTTTGTATCTGAGATAGGGAAATATTATCTTAAGGGCTTTTAGTTTCTTTGTACTTGCAGTGAAAGAGGACATTCACTGCAGATACTCAGGGACAGCTGCTGGAAGGAAGGAAGGAAGAAGGGAAGGAAGGAGGGAAGGAAGGAATTCTTGTCCTTTCTCAGGAATTCCTGAAGATACACTCCCAGATTCTAACCATGGAAAAGAGACTAATCCAAGATGAAGACTCTGCACAATTTATTCTTCTTGCAGGCAACACACCTAAGAGTCGATGTCAGGGAGTCCTCATGACCCTTCCAATGCATCATCTTTGTTACGTCATCAGAACCTCATGTGTCAAATCTCCCATCCAAAGGATTTGCTCTTTTTCTTGGCTCAAAGTAATTTTGGGAAGTCTTGAGAATCATTTTTTTTCCCTATATTGTAGTTCCAGGAGTAACATGAATCAATATTTACATGCATGGCTGGTTTTATAAAGATGACTCTCCCTCAGGAGACCATTGTCCTCGTAGCTTGAGGAATTTGAAATTGTATTCTTACCTGGGGATAGTACTTGGCCCCTCCAGATAATTTCTTGTACTGTCAAAGAACAACTTCCCTTATTAAGGACAAATTGTTAAGCAATCTGCCCATATCTGCTTCACAGAATCACAGAATAACCAGGTTGGAAGAGAGGTATTTGATTTCTTGTTCTTCTAGTCATGTTCTTCAGATGGCAGCAGCTGAGAGAAGAATTATCTTTTGGAGCAAACAGAAACAATGTTGTGTGTTTCTGTGTTGCTAGTGGAAAGAGCATACACAGTGCCTCCTCTTTTCTAGCTACAGATTTCCTATCTTGATTCTACAGGCGTTGAGTTAAAGGGATTTTCCCTGAATCTGTCCCTAAAATAGGGACAACAGTCTAGCTTTTAGGATGAATGCAAATTAGAGGAGGGATAAAGTACAAGAGAATGAATAAAGTAATCCCTTTAGGGTGAGTGCTGGGGGGGAGGGTCCTGCAGGAGAACTGCTGTGATGCCAGAATAGCTGTTCATCAGTACAGCAAAGTTATATCCTCTGTACAGGTACAGAGTGTAAGGAGCCATCTGCTGCCCCATGTGTAGAATCCACCTACCTTATCCCTTTCTAGAGTTCCTCTCCAGAAGCTGCTTCTGATTTACCAAGTTATCTTTCTTTCTGCTGCTTCTTTAGCTTATGGTACTGGCTACCCTGTCAGTGTTGAGGAATGCGAAGAATTGATCACCCTACCTCCTTATAATAACCATTTACACATTTGTTGGCAAGTCCAGCATGCCTTTTGTTAAACTGTGGGCATCTTAATCTTTCTTAATTTAGAAATTGTTTCAAAAACCATTTTTTTTTCGTATTTTCATTGCTGTTCTGTAAGTGCCATCAGTCCATCCTGCTTCTTTTGCAAAGATGAAGACTCTCAAGGCTACCAGATAGCTGAAGAACAAAACAAGAAGTTTTTGACATTTTGACTGAAGTCCATCATCTGTTTATTGCCAGAGCTGGTGCTCCTATGTGTTTTCATAAATCTAAGCTTTTGCCATGCTAGACAAAGCTGTGGACAATGTTACCATGTGATTATGTTTGGTTGCACTGTGGTGTGGCTTTGCCATATTCTTTGCCATATCCTTTCCTCTTCACTGCAGCAGTAGGTGGTGTGTAACAACTTGTCATGTTATGGTCATCATATAATAGCATTGTGCTTCCACAATGCACTGTAATGATCATCTCTTGATGCTGCTGTCACTCATCATGAATGCTGTCAAGTATGGGACAAATAAGAAGATCTGCCAGTTAATTCCTCTGTCTTGAGCAATAAAAATCCTGGATTCATTGATCAGAGATAATCCGTAACTAAGAGTTGTTAAGTACTCACAATGTCATTATATAACAAATCACCCTGTGACAGTATAATGTGAAGTTTCTTAGGCTCCACAAGTTATTCTGGAATCTGTTAAGGACATAGAGTACTTTCTAAGAAGAGACAGATGGAAAGGTGGCAAAAGTATGAGATCTGCTATGAATTCAGCTCACAGCAAGTAGAATTAAGGGCAATGCCGCAGGAAAACCACTTATCTTTCCCTGAGTTTTCTTCTGAAATTTCAGCCTTGATATGATATATATATATATTTTTTAAATGGAACTTTTTTGGGATTTAATATTTCAAAAGCTAAGAAGAGCTCTGCAAGTGAAATTAGAGTAAATTATATTCCTATGACCCGTTGCCATCTGCTGCCTGAGAATAAAGATTAGGCTCTAAGTGTCAAGCAACATTTCCATAATGATTCTAAGGGATGAATATCCTTGAGAAGGCGTCTGCAAGATGAATCACAAAGATAGCAGAAGGGCCGTACTCTTAGTTGATGTAACTCAACACAACTCAGTTGGGAAAATCCTGATTTACTCCAGCCGAATATGCAATGTAATACTGTTTTCATCATCTGAACTGAAGGGCAGGTGATGTTTTTCATCTAAATGGAAAGCCAGAGATTTAAGTGATGATTTAAGGTTGCTTATGTTCAGAGATATAGTGAAGCCCATCAGGATGTCTGAGCTCAGAAGAAAGTTGAATAGTTTACCCATATTGAGACACACAGAATGAGGGGTTAGGGAGGACTCACAGAGCTCAGCATGAAAACAGCAGGAGCTCTGAAGAGAGATCACTGTAGTTACGGATCATTACATCTGTGGTCCGGAGAGCAAGTAGACTCAATCAGACACTTGTTAAAACAGTGTTTTTTGGAGCAAATTTTGTAGCCAAGGGACTGAAATCTGTTTGCTAAAGAGAAACAGAGTTTACCTCCTCAGAAACATCCCTTACAACCCCAAATCCATACCTAAATCTTGGATCCAGATCTGACTGGTCAATCTGATGATAAAGTTCTTTTCAAGAATGGCAAACATGTCCAAAATTAGACAGGCAGTTCAAACGTGTACTTACAGAATTCCATTCTCAGATGTGGTTGGCAGGTTTCTTGTAGGCACGTTAGTGGTGCAGCATACACCTAGGTGTGTATCAAGAGTAGGCTGGAAGACCAGATGGTTCCAGGGAACAGAGCTGTTTGGTACAGACCTTTTCTAGCAGCCACTATTGACTTTGCTGGTTTCCAGCAATCAGAATTGCAACTTGCTGCTGGAATCACTTCATCTACCAAGCCATAGCATGTTGTCCTTGCTGATCCTTGCATGGAAGATGCATATAGAGTGGCATGTTATGGAGCAAGTCTTATCTTTTATTTGGGAGTTTTTGCCTCTCAGATACTTCTTTGCTGCACTTATTGGTAAGCCAGTTTTATTAATGCACAACTGTTGGTGACAGTAAAGAGAGATTTCAGTATAACGAGGCAGATTTCAGAGGGCTGAGGGACGAGAGGAATAAAATCTTCTGTTTAGGATTTGTTTGCTTGAGGAATGTCTGGCTGCTGCTTGTTTTTGGTTTTTTGTTTGTTTTTAAATAATACTTTGATACTATAGTTCATATTGGACATGAAAGAATATTAAGTTTGTCATCCTATATAAAATTGCAAGGTATGAGATTATATCATGGCCCTTACCTCACACAATGCTTGTTTTAGCTGGAAAAAAAAATATATTCCATTTACTTGCTCCTTTAGTTAAATTACATTGCTTAATAATATGATTAAACAACCCATCTGAGTCTGGACAAGTTGTAGGAATATTTGCAATCAGAGTACCATTATGACATTATGTCACTTCAATACATGGTCATTATAGCAGAACTGATGTAACAATCCTTGAAAAACTCTTAACTAAAGCCAGGGCATTACATCCTTATGTCCAATCCTGTGTCCAAGCTCCAGCTTTGTTCAGGGAAAACTCTCACTGTGGTCTGTGAGAGCAGTACCTGGATAACAGGAAGTAAACATTGTTAAAAGCTTGATCCTATATCAGAAAATGGTAAGCAAGTCCCATGTAAGTACTGTAAAACGTGTGTGATGATGTCTGTCCTGTAGTTTATTGTGTCACCTGTATTTTTTAATTAGTTTATAGGTGGAGGTTTTCTGCACAGAAAAATCTCGAAGCTTAACTTGTTATTTGGCCTACTCTTATTTGTTAGATAAAAGCCCACAGAGAAATTCTCCTCTTACACTTGTTGCACCAGTGCTGCTAAATATAGAGGACAGCTTAAAATCTCGCTAGTAAGCTGTTAAAATGGCTTAGCACTCTTTTTGGCCAGAGTGCTGAATGACTAAACAGTCCATGGCAACAGAGCTGCTTTCCTGTTTCGAGAACCATCATTCATAGATAAAGTTCATGGGGCAGTACTTGCATTACAGAAAACTGTTCAGTCTGGTTTTCTCTCTTGTGAATTAATAAGTGGCTTAAATCTTAAGTTATTTTAACCCAGAATGTCCACCCAAGAATAAACTTACAATAACTGCTAAATATAGAAACTACTGTAGGGTTTCTTTTTTTTTTTCAAAGCATTCAGCTCAGGGGATGATATAAGAAAGCAGAAAACCTTCTGTTCACAGAAAAATTGTGTCAGGTATCAGTTCTTCTAATGTTAATTTATGTAGTGTTGTAGGGATCATCAGCTGCAGAGTGAGGGAGCCACAGCAAAACATCAGTCTCCACGTCAGCTCTGTGCTTGTCTGTTTTAGTCACTTGAAACTGTGACTCATCCTCAGTGTTGGTGTCTTCCATGTGCTGTGGAAGTCCAAGTGTCTGTAACCCAAGTACTGACAGCCATCGTGACAAACCAGTTTCTGCTGCAACTGTTCCCCTTCCCTTTGGCAACCTACAATGACTGTATTTTGTCTGCCCTCCTTGGGAAATGCCATTGTTGTGGACTAGTGACATAGAGTGGGAAGGGTGTGAAAGGAGGAGTGAGGTATCTACATCCTTCCTCCCCACCTCAAGTTTTATGCATGACTGCACCATTGAAAAGTAGTCCCTCCCATAGAAACGTGTGTCACCTGTTTTGGTAGTGTGAGTGTGCAAAGCATCTTCCTGTTTCCCTGTGATAAGAGCTCAGAAGACATCTAAAATGAATATACATTTGCTGACAAAGTCTTCTGAAGCCCCATGGGATCAGGAGGCTGAATTAGCATCTCGCATGGAAGCAGGTAAGGCTGAAGTGGAGCTGAATACTCTTTTCCTCTCCTTTGACAGGGCATCCCTTTGGAGCTCCTGTGTGGTCCTACCTCTCCTGGCTCTCACCTGGATGTCTGCAGTTTTGGCAATCACAGATCGACGGTCAGCACTCTTCCAGATTCTTTTTGCCGTCTTTGACTCATTGGAGGGCTTCGTCATCGTTATGGTCCATTGCATCCTCAGGCGGGAGGTGAGATTAATGAGTCGTTGTTTTGTATCACCAACACAGTTCCCACAGAAAATATTTGAAATATATCCGGTCAGCCTGGTAGATTCTCAAATCCTATGAACTTTTGCCTTTGTGTAGACAGTGACTACAAAAATGACCATGGCAATATTGGGAAGGATAGGAGAGATGGATAAGTGGTTGTCAAGCTGAGCATACTGCAGAGTGATATGTGGAGGACAGCTAGCAAACATATCAGATTTTGCTGGTTTAACATCAAAATTAATATTTCCAGAATGTTTACACCCCACCTCTAAAACCAGGATATTAATAAAAACAATTCATTTGTTTCATTTCAAGAGGGGCAACTTGCACTGAGGTTTTCAGAATGATTGTATGTTGGCATTAGCACCTAAATATTTGAGCTAGAAAGTAAAGCTAGCAATAATCAAGCAAGGAAATTGAGTAAATTCTCTCCAGCCTCCCTGTGGAGATTTGAAATGGTAAATTATATCAGGAAAAAGAGGACGAATCTTTTATGCTTCTTTTATTCCTTTCATCCTACTGAGTAGATAGACTATTAATAACAGAGACAGGAAGGGATTTTTTTTCAAAGTTCATTTTATCTTCTTTTAGGTCCTTTAAATTAAGTAAAACATTAATTTCTTATGTCAGGCCAATGAAATGAGTGGAATTACACCACTGGCTTGGCTGAGACTCCTTCAACTAATTACATTATGAATACAGGCCTGTGTTTTACTCCCATTGTAGACACTGGCATTTTTCCCTCTGGTTTCAGTGAGGTTTGGATCAGATAAATATTACAGCTGAAATAAGACAATAATCAGACACTGTAGACCCCAATACAATGATTTATGCAATAGCATCCATTATAAATGTCTTTCACACTGCAAAATTGAAGACATTTATATCCTTGACTATACAAATCAAGCAACTAAAACTGATAAACAGTGACCCTGGATACCTGTTAAAAATTTTGAGTTGCCCTGTTATTATGTGAGATATCATAGAATCATAGAATCAACAGGTTGGAAAAGACCTCTTGGATCATCGAGTCCAACCATTCCTATCTGCCACTAAACCATGTCCCTGAGCACCTTGTCTACCCGTCTTTTAAATACCACTAGGGAAAGTGACTCAGCCACCTCCCTGGGCAGCCTCTTCCAGTGCCCAATGACCCTTTCTGTGAAAAATTATTTCCTAATGTAAAGCCTGAGCCTCCCCTGCCACAGCTTGAGGCCATTCCCTCTCATCCTGTCCCCTGTCACCTGGGAGAAGAGGCCAGAACCCTTCTCTCTACAACCTCCTTTTAGGTAGTTATAGAGAGCAATATGGTCTCCCCTCAGCCTCCTCTTCTCAAGACCCCAGTTCCCTCAGCCGTTCCTCGTAAGACTTGTTCTCCAGCCCCTTCACCAACTTTGTTGCTCTTCTCTGGACTTACTCCAGAGCCTCAACATCCTTCTTGTAGTGAGGGACCCAGAAGTGAACGCAGTACTAGAGTTGCGGTCTCACCAGTGTTAAGGACAGAGGCAGAATAACCTCCCTGGACCTGCTGGCCATGCAGATTCTGATGTAAGCCAATGGCTTGGAAGGGATCTTAAAGTTTATCCAGTTCCAACTCCTCTGCCATAGGCAGAGCCAGTTTCCTCTGGGTCTGATTCCTCAAAACCTGATCTAGCCTAACCTTGAACACCTCCAGGGTTGGGGTATCTATGACTTCTCTGGGCAACTTGTGCTTGTGTCTCACCACCCTCACAGTAAAAAATGTCTTCCTAATATCTCATCTAAATCTCCCCTCTTTCAGTTTAAAAATGTTACTCTTGTCCTGTCCCTGCAATCTCTGATAAAGCTCCTCCCCAGCTTTTCCGTAGACCCCCTTTAATCACTGGAAGGCTGCTGTAACGTCTCTGGGGAGCCTTGTCTTCTCTAGGCTGAACAACTTGAACTGTCTCAGCCTGTCCTCATATGTTGGGTGCTCCAGCCCTCTGATCATCTTTGTTATCATCCTCTGGACTCACTCTAGCAGATCTATATCATTTCTGTGCCGAAGACTCCAGAACTGGACATAGGAAGCATATAAATATTGTATATAGCATATAAACTGTTAGAAATTAATACGTGAATGCTACTAAAATAGAATCTATGTTGTTTTAATCTACCAGGAAGGTTTTTTGTCTTATTTAGCAGAATTTAATTTAGTTTGATATTGTTTTCTCACTCTGATTTTTGCAAATCCATTTGTTTCCACAGGTCCAAGATGCTGTAAAGTGCCGAGTAGTAGATCGTCAGGAAGAGGGCAACGGAGACTCAGGGGGGTCATTTCAGAATGGGCACGCTCAGCTAATGGTAGGGAAAACTACCACCTAATCTATCTTGTTATGGGGACTTATGTGTGGTTTTAACTCATAACTGATAAACAAAGGGTTCTGTCTATAACAGATTTTACATCATCATTCTTTTTTTCTTTAAACCTTTTCATTTTAATATTAATGGTCTCCGACTTACATACCAAATTTCACAGACATCTTGGTGAGTTTCTTTCTCACAAAATATGAAGACAAAATCACTCATGGATCACAGGATCATAGAATGGTTGGGTTGGTAGGGACCTTCAAGATCATCCAGTTCCAACCCACTTGTGATGGAGAGGGACACCTTCTACTAGATCAGATCTTATCCATTCTGGTTTTGAACACCTCCAGGAATGAGGCATCCACAACTTCTCCAGGCATCCTGGTCCAGTGCCTCACCACCTTCACAGTGAAGAATTTCTTCCTACTATCTACTCTAAATCTCCCCTCTTTCAGCTTAAAACTGTTGCTCCTCATCCTGTCACTGCACTCAGTGATAAAGAGCCCTCCTCTTCTTCCAGATCTTTTCATCCCAGCACGCTGCTTTGTCCTAGCTAGGGCTACGAGGCAGTAGTTTAATACTGCTTTAATCACAGCGTGTTGGGTCATTAGGATAAATATGCTGTCTCAAAGGGATTTGGTTCTCTAAAAAACACTCTTGCTTACATCGTTTCACTGGGCATAGAGGTTAAGCGCTGTAAGTCTTGGTCCTGTTGTCAAAGTTATAAAATCATAGGGTAAGAGGATAAGGACAATCCCATTTGAGCAAGTTTGAAAAACATCTAGCTAATATTAGACCTATATCCAATGGTGATTTTTAGCAGTCACTCCTGTGCTTAGCTAATCAGCTAGTGCTTGGGTACAAGGTCTCATTTCAAACAGCACAATCTTTAAGTAAACTTCTAGAGATACATAATTTTACCATACCTCATAGGTGTTTGTAAAAAACAGATGACTCCTTCCTAATTTAAATACATAGTCTTTTCATTTTCAGTCATGTTCTTGCTATGCCTTGTTATGTGTAATTAGAAAGCCCCTTGCATTCCTAGTACTCTCTCTCCTTCAATAATAGACACCATAATCACATCCAGTCTCAATCTTCCTTTCCAGAAGTTAGCACACTGAGCTTTTTTATTCTCCCTCTGTCAGACATTTGCCTTGCAATTATTTATATAACCCTTTTCCACATACGCTTCAGACTCTTGCCATCCTTTAAAAATGTGGATGCTATATTTGTTGTTCTATTGTCACCATCTCAAGTGCTATATTCTGAAGTTTCTGGTTTTGTCTCCTTGTGTAACTCCCTGTTTTCATTCATTATCAACCACCTTGCAGAGTTTTGTGTCAGCTATGAGTTTTTTAGCACTGATATTACATTTACGTCTGCACTGTTGATGGATGTGTTGAGAAGTGGAGAGCTTACAATCAGTTTCTTCACATTCAGGCACAAAAAGCTCCAGTGAATGATGACTCTTCACTGATATTTTTAGAGGGGCACAATGTTATTTTAGAGTGACCGAGTTGTAAAGTAACTAAAAGAAAAAGAAAGCTTTGCTGGATTGTATTTTTGCCATTACCTTTCCGAGTAATCTCCAAATCCGCCCAACAAGTGTAAAGAAGCTTAGCTAAGTAGAGCCATTTTCCACAAAATCTTGTTGACTGGTATTAAATATAAACTTGTCTTTTATTTATTTATCAGTAGAACTAGTACAGGCTGTTTGAGTACATTTTTCTGGAACTTCTGTCACGAAAATTAGATTATATTTTCCTGTGTCATCCCATTTTCCCATTTAAATATTAGTTCAGTCTTATTTCTCTTCTATTACTTTCAGATGTGTTTGATAACCCAAATAATTAGCATCAAGAAGGTTGAGATAATTTCTTATCCAGCTCTTCCAAAACTCTTGGATCTCAGCCTGCAAATATTCAAGTGTTTATCCTAAGGGGATGAGGATTTTTTTCTTACTCTTCTTAATATTAAGCTAGAATGCCTTAAATCGCATTAATACAATTACAGTAAGTTTTTTCTTTATGAAATTATACTAGAAATCATCAGTGAAATCTTCTACCTTTTGCTAGTCTGCACCCTTTCTATTACTCAATGAAAACCAATGGCCCACTGTGACTCAGTATACTCCACTCTTTGAAATGTTATCTGCTAAAAGCTTTAGAAAAAGGATTAACTCATATTGGGAGAAGAAAGGAGTTTCACTTGGCTGTACAGACCACTTGAAAAAGTTTTTCAGCTTTTGTGCCTACAGCAACTATTGATTTTATACACTAAGAGTTTCAGAAGCAGAGATTTGTTCCCACTCCATGTGACTTAGTGATAGATCACAAGAAATCCCAGTGAGTATAGAGCATTCTCATATAGTGGCATCCCCAGATCTTTTTAATGAGTGGAGGGAAATCCACTTAGATTAAGTTGGGGTTACATACCCAAGGCAGATCAGGCCAGGAACTGTCCCCTGTTTTTAAGGAATGTATATAAATATATTCCAGGGAGATATTTCAATCTATCATGCCGGGCATTAGTTGAGCAGATGAATCCAGCTGAAAAGCAATGTTACACCTTTATCACTGCTTGAAGTTTGAAAACCACATGAGGAAAAAGGTGGTCTGTTTACCTTGTTTTAAAGCCCATGTGTAATACCTCTTCTCTGGCAATGGTTGTGTCTGCCTCACTAATTAAAGTGGAGGTTTGTGTTTTCCAAATGGCTTGCTTTCCTCCACCCCCCACCTTCTTTTGACCACATCCTCTGTGTTCTCTGTCTTTCAGACCGATTTTGAGAAGGACGTGGATATGGCTTGTAGATCAGGTGAGCACATCACAGGTGAGAATCAACAAGTGACCTGGTTTGGGGATTGAACTAGGCCGTTTTTTTTCCCCTTTCTGTTTTATTTGTGTGTGTTTTAGTGTCTTGCATGGTACTTGTGTGGGCTGCCCTTTGTTTCAACCCTGGCCAAAAGAAAGCAACACCCCTAATTCTCCCCTATGCTTTGCTTATCCTATTTCCACATAGCCTTCTTGGTCTTTTAACCAAGATAAGCCTTGACTCCAAGGTATTATTTCTTACCTACGTCCCATGTAACTTGGTGGCAGAGAAGAGTATCAAGGAAGAAGAGACTGGATCCATCTCTTCCTATTGTGATCCTTCTTTGCTTTAGCAATCCCTGCCCAAGGGAGTCACACCAACGTGTGCTCAGAAGAGTTGTCTTTGAGAAGGTCTGGGATCTGGAGAGCCTTCCCACCACTCCACATTGCTCCATGCACACTTCTAGTGCAGCTGTAAGCTGCCTGTACACGTGGAGGTGGGTCAGGTCTCTCCTCCTTTGCCTGCACCTTTCTACTGTGTGTTCAATCACACGTATTCATCTTCATCCTGAAGATATGCATGAGTTGATAGACCTTCTCCCTAATAACTCTCTTTGCTCTCATTCCACGTGACTGCGCCATCAAGATTCTCCTTCGCTACCTGTTTGTCTCTGCAGGTTTCATCCTCTCCTGGCATGCTTGACCATTTGGCTGGGGTTTCTTTTTCTTACCCATTGTAGATATTTAGCCTTTCATTTACCTTCCCAGACTTCTTCCCTCTCCAAAGCAAGAGTAATACCAGTTTGCTTGGCACTTGCATATAATTCATATCTTCCAAACCAGGATCTCCTCTAGCCAAGGACAGTACATACTGCGTGGTTACTTGCCATCAAGGCAAAATTTATCTCTTTATTACTCACTCTTTCTTACTTACTTACTTTCTTTCTGTCTTTGCATCTTCCCTTCTTTCCTACTTTCTCTCCCTTTTCTCTTTCTTTCTGTTTCTCTCTTTCTCTCTTTCTATACACATCTACCTGTCCCTTTCATTTATCTTTTTCTTTATCTAATCTATCATTTATTTATCTGCTTTTAATGTATTTATCTATAATTCATCTCTTACTCCATCTTGCACCCACTCATGGCCAGGCCCAAAGAGAGGTGGTAAATGGAGCTGAAGCCAGCTGGAGGCCAGCCACAAGTGATGTTCCCCAGGGCTCGGTGCTGAGTCCATTCCTGTTCAGTGTCTTTATCAATGACCTAGATGAGGGGCTTGAATGCACCTTTAGTATGTTGACAGACGACACTAAACTGGGAGGAAGTGTCGATCTGTTGGAGGGTAGGAAGGCTTTCCAGAGGGAACTGAACAGACTAGATTGGTGGGCTGAGACCAATGGGATAAGGTTTAACAAGGCCAGGTGCAGAGTCCTGCACTTGGGACACAACAACCCCATGCAGTGCTGCAGGCTTGGGAAGAATGGTTTGAAAGCTGCCTGGTAGAGAAAAACCTGAGTCTGTTGGTTGACAGCCGACTGAACATGAGCCAGCAGTGTGCTCAGGTGGCCAAAAAGGCCAACAGCATCTTGGCTTGTATCAGAAACAGTGTGGCCAGCAGGACCAGGGAAGTGATTCTCACTCTGTACTCTGCACTGGTGAGGCCAAACCTCAAATACGGTGTTCAGTTCTGGGCCCCTCACTGTAAGAAAGACATTGAGGTCCTTGAGCGTGTCCTGAGAAGAGCGATGAAACTGGTGAAGGAGCTGGAGAATAAGTCTTGTGAGGAGTGACTGAGGGAACTGGGATTGTTTAGCCTGGAGAAGAGGAGGTTATGGGGAGACCATATTGCTCTCTACAACTACCAAAAAAGAGGTTGCACAGAGGTGGGTGCTGGCCTCTTCTCCCAAGTGACAGGTGATAGGACAAGAGGGAATGGTGTCAAGCTGCATCAGGGGAAGTTTAAATTGGACATAAGGAAAATTTTCTTCACAGGAAGGGTTATTAAGCACTAGAACAGGCTGCCCAGGTTGGTGGTTGAATCCCCGTCTCAGGAGGTGTTTAAAAGGCGGGTACATGAGGTGCTTGGGGACATGATTTAGTAGCAGGCAGGTATGGTTGGAGTCGATGATCTCTAAGGTCTCTTCCAACCTAATGATTCTGTGATTCTATGATCCCTGTCTGTCTTACTGTACCTGCTATTTATGTATTTCTATGTCTGTCAGCATTTATCTCTGTCACTGTGTTTCTGTGTATTGTCTGTCACTGTCACTATCATTTATCTATCTAATATCTATCTATAAGTGATTTATCTTTCCCTGTCCTTCTCACTGCCTCACTCCCTCTCCCTAAGCTTATCACAGTCACAGTATATTTATCTCACTTATCCCTGTGATATCTTATTTCATGGTCTCTTTCTGTCCATTTTTCTCTTTTCAGGGTCTGTCCTTTTTTTTTTCTTTATGTTTCTCTGTCTCACACTCTCTAATCTAATTTCTAGCTGTCTCTCTCTGCTCATTTGTCTTCCTCCTTCCTTTTTGATACCAAAGATCTCAGTTCCAAAAAAATTCATGTGCAGAAAATATGCACGTGAATCCAGATCTGACTGGAACGGGTGCTCAGTAAACATGCATCCAGACCGGGTGTTGGCACACACAATCAACTGCACAGCCAGCAGCCCACCTTTTACTGGAAACCAAGTTAGACCTTGAACTCCTGCAATAAAGCAGCATTTCTGGGTCTGTTACCAAGTTTCTTACTCACAAATCAAACTTCCCAGAGGAAGGGAAGGAGCAGACTGGTTTCACATGACTTCAGGGCACAAGACCCTGGATCAGCAGCTTGCAAACAGCCTAAGCTTCCCTTCCTTTGCCAGCATACAGCTGTACAATTTGTTTGTTCTGTCTGCTTGAAAAGATATTCTTTCTTTGGTAAAATGCTGTTAGTCTGTGCCAAGCTAAATAGTTAACAATACTCCACATGTCAGAGACTTTTCTGAATCATCCTAGGCATTCTGCTTATTGCATAATGAAAGATTGAAATAATAAAAGTAAGAAAGCTCTCTATTGGTTTCTGGCCATCATTTCTTCTAGAAGCACCAGCTCTTGTGTTACGACAAATTGGAGATACGCCTGCTGCTCATAACCACCTCAGTCATGTTCACTAGTAGGATAAGGTCCGTGGCTCAGTGCTGAAAGCTCACTCTACTCCATGTTTGGACGTTGCCAAGTGCAAACCTCTCCAAACCGACTTGCCGCAGCTGGTGTGAGCATGGAGAAGAGCCTGGATTAATAAAGCTTATTGGCACTCACAAGTGAAGGGTTGAACCTGAGTAACATCTTCCCACAGTGTAGGCTATAAATATGCTGTAATGCTTTGATTTATCCTAGTGTGTCCTTTAGCAAGGTCAAGAAGACCGCAACCATCATAGTTACACCCAATTTGTTTAACTTCCGAAGTTTTTAAAAGTTCTTTTATTCTTCTTGATCTTCTTGTCATCCTGTCTTGTCTGCTCTGTATTCATTGAGGGAAGCTTTGCTCTTCCAGCACACATCATTCACAGTTTGAGTTGGTAGAAAGAATAGCGTGTCCTCAGTCCTGTCAGATGCCTATGTCAGGACCTGCCTCTGTCCCAAGTGAAGCAGCTGAAGACTAAAGTTACCCCAAAGATCCTTGTCTCTGGTCCATTGAGAAAAAAATAGGTAAAAGAACCATTTTTTTCCCCTTCTAAGATGGGAGAAAGGGGAGCATATATTTATTTATCCTTTCCTGTGCTGAAAAACTGGGTAAGTAGCCTTCAGTCCTGCACCACGTCAGCCCTGCCCCACAGTCTGTGATTTCTATTCCCTGGAGATGTCGAGGCTGATGTCATTATCTTCCTAAGAACTTTGTTGCAGCCTGAGGTAACTGAGTAATAGATTCTTACGCCCAGAAAAAGATCATATGTCTTATTGTGGACAGTGTTGTATGGGAGTGAGTGTCTGTGTCCTTTATGTACCTCCAAATTGGCATTCTTATTAAGGAATATCCATGGCACCCCTTTCTTTCCTCAAGGGAAATTGAGAAACACTAAATACTTAGCTCTCACAAAGGCTTGGTGTGATTCCTTGAATGTAAGCTTTTTGGAGGTCAGTTAGAAATTGACAACAAAATGTGGTGTTGAAGTGTTTGGATGAGTTTAAAACCAGAAAAAAATATTTACATTTCAAAACCTTTGATAATCATAGAAGCATAGGAAGGTTTGGATTGGAAGGGATCTTAAAGGTTATGAAAGTATCATTTTATTTTAAAAAAATCTGCTATTTTAAGGGCTAGTAATAAGTATTTTTTGTATACATGTACATATACTACATGTACTAAACATATATAGACACAGATTTGCTTTTCAAGATACTATAATGAAAGTGACAATATGTGATGGCCCAGTTTGGAGTTTTGGCCATGATTTTGTTGGGAAATTTTCATCATAAATATTTCTTTCAAGATAAGAAAGTTTTTTGCTCCCTAGTTTTAGCTTTGCCTTCAGCATCTTGGATATAAAAAAAAAGTCCCAGTGTAAAACACTGTTCTGCCACCACAGCCTCTTCCTAAGAGGTCCAAGGTTACATACTAGCATGGTGTGACTGTGGAAAGTGTATTGATGTATTAACAAAAACTTAGGTGAGATGCTAAGGATATTTGTCTGTCTCCCTAGTGCTGAATAAAGACATCACCACCTGCAGGACCTCAACCATCACAGGAACACTGAAGCGTCCATCACTACCAGATGAAGAGAAATTGAAACTCAGTCACCAGAAAGGGTCATCAAACTTTAACAGTCTTCCAGCTAATGTCTCCAAGATGCATCTTCAGGGCTCACCGCACTACCTGGGAGCCATCAACCTGAATGAGTTCAGCAATCACAGTCTCACTCTGAAGAAGGACAAGAACCAGCCGCCTAAGTCCATCTACATCTGCGATGGAGACATCTTCAAGAAGTTGGACTCAGAACTCTCCAGGGCACAAGAGCAAACGCTGGACACCAGTTATGTCATTCTGCCTACCAACACGTCTACCTTACGGGCCAAACCGCCCAAAGATGAAAGCAAATACAGCATCAATATTGACCAGATGCCCCAGACACGGCTCATCCACCTCAGTATGGCTACTGATCCAGGCTTTGTTGTCAAGAGTCCTCCACGGGAACCTGTAACTATGACATGCAGTGAGGTTCAAGGTTCTCCCATGGTACAGCAGCAGCAGCAGCTGGCTCCACAAAATATCTGCAACGAGTCACAGATTCCCAACAGCCTGTGTGACACGGGTGACTCAGGGAACTCGGGCGTGGTGTCCAAGAGTGAGACTGTCTCCACCCTTTCCATGAGCTCCTTGGAGGTGAGCACATACATTACTGCATTGTTCTAACCTAGAATGATGCCTTGCCCTCAGTGCTGGCCAAAGCAGGTGTGTCAAGAGAAGCACCTTAGGCCAAATGAAACCAACCATGCAGTTCCAATATTATATTATCATGAGGCATCACTGTTTAAAACACATGTTTAAAATCTCTCACAACCTACATGTATCCCATTAATGGATGAACTGTCTTTAGCCCTACAGGCAATGCCAACTCCAATACAAATGTTAGTTTTTCATAGACTGTTCATTTTAACGTAAGGCACATGGCTTGCATTACCTTTTCTCCTTCTCTCCTCTGCCTCTATTTCCCATTCAGATGACTTCAGTCATGATACAGATGAGAAAACCCTAGTGATTGCAGGTGTAAAATGTCCCATGCCAGGGTGGGGGTAAACTGTGACACCTACAATGCTCTTTGCATCTGAAGGATCTCAGAGGTTTTGCATAGATGCAGCCCTCTTCTTCTGACCTGTGATAACTCATTACACTTATTAGCAATTCTCCCTAGACCTTGGATTTATGCTGAGGTCTGTCCTAGGGCATCTGGCCTTTTTCTTGCCTATTACCAGAGAGCATGTCTTGGCCATTGCTGTCGAAATCCCAGTCTCATCTGACTGGTGCTCAAAAGCTCCAGTAGATCAGTTGGCTCATCTACAGCTTCCTCTGTGCTTCCTATTCTGTGAACGAGATGCAAGCTTTTAACTAGGACAAAGCTGTAATTAGCCAAACTCCCATGCTTAGCCCATGCTAAGCCATCCTCAAGGCTTGTTTTTGGTAGAGAACCCTCTAAATGGCTGGCACATTCCATCATGCAAAGCTAGAGAAACACGTTAAAGCTGTAGGAAGAAGGGAGAAGGAGAAAATCTCTCCCTGGTTTATGTACTGTATGGATGAGTTTGTGCCCACTCACCTAGCATCAACCCCTTGCTAACTTCCACCTATCTCTTTTTCTTTTGAACACCCAGAGGCGGAAATCCCGGTATGCAGAGCTAGATTTTGAGGTGAGTACATCCCTTCCTGAATGTTTAGGGGTTTTTTTTCTTCCTCAAGGGGTATTATAAGAAAGAGAAACACTGCTTTCTTTTCTTTCTGATGCCTTTGCAGGAGTGCTGCTTTGCCAAAGAGCCACTTCAGGGGTCTAAAAATAGTGGGTTGAAAGAGTTTTGCTGCTACCTAGTAAGACTTAGCCTTTGCAGCTAAACAAATGGGTGATTTATATTGGTTCTTGCTTAATTTGTGGAGCTGTAGCTTCTGTGAAAACATTTGTGAATCTGTGGTGGTTTGCTGAAGGCCTATAATGTCTCCACTGTGAGTAAAATGCTGATGGAGCAGTACAGATGACTGCACCACAATCGTGTTTGTGAAGAACATGCAAATTTAGTTGGTGGCCTAAAGTGGCAACCAGGAGGCCAAATAGCATCCTGAGGTGCATCAAACACTGTAGAATCATCTGGTCAAAAGAGGTGATTATCTGACTGTATTTAACATTGGTGTGGCCTCACCTTGAGTGCTGTGTGCAGTTCTGAGACTCACAATTTAAGAATGGTGTGAAAGTTCTTGAATGCATCCAGAGGAAGGCAACAAACCTGGTGAAAGGTCTGGAAGGTGTGCCCTAGAGGAGCGGCTGAGGACTTTGGGTTTATCTAGTTTGGAGAAAAGGAGGCTGAGGGATGACCTCATTGCTCTCCACAGCTTTCTGAGGAGGGGAGTTGGAGGGGGAGGTGCTGATCCCTTCTTCTTGTAAGATCCAGTGACAGAATGTGTAGGAATGGTTCAAAGGTGCACCAGGGGAGGTTTAGATTGGACATTAGAAAGCATTTCTTTCCCAACAGGGTGGTCAAACACTGTAACAGTGCTCCTGGAGAGATGGTTGATGCCCCAAACCTGTTGGTGTTTAAGAAGCGCATGGATAATGCCTTTAATAGAAGGTTTAACTTGATAAGCCTTGATCTGGTCAGGCTGTTATGCTAGCTGATGGTTGTAGGTCCTTTTCAACTGAAATATTCTATTCCGTTCCATTCCATTCCATAGTGCCTTGCCTCTTGTGCACAAGATGTGTTGGTTATCAAAAAGGCAAGTAATATGTCCCCACCATCAACCCATCGCCAGCCCCGGTCTTTCATATCTATTCATGAACCTCACAGATTTAGCCTGGGTCAAGTCTGTACTTTACAAGGTGTTTGTAGGAGAACGAGATTGTGGAATAGTTTCTGATGGAACTTCTGCTCAAATTCTATGTGTTTGGGTAAGCTCTAAACAAATGTGCAAAGGAGTCATGCTGAGAATAGAATCATAGAAACCCTAGGTTGGAAAAGATCATGAAGCCCTGTCGTACCTGTCCTGTACTAAACGTGATCCCTAAGCACTTCATCTGTCTCTTTTAAACACCTCCAGGGAAGGTGACTCTTACTATCTCCCTGGGCAGCTTGTTCCAGTGCTTGATAACCCTTTCATGTGAAGAAATTTTTCCTAATGTCCAATCTGAACCTCCCCTGACACAAACTGAGGCTATTCCCATAGAATGAGAGTAGGATTGGATATCAGTTAAAGAAGGACAGCAAAGTTTCTCAGGTTAAGCTGGTAGAATATTGCCAGTCAAACACAATTTTTGCAGTATAAAGTTGGAAATTGTGGGTTTAGGGTAACCATAAGGTCAAAAATTAGTCTTTTCCACTTTTCTTACTGTCTATCCTGAAAATAAAGGCAGGGCTACACTGGGTCCTTAGTGAAGTTTGGAGGTAGTTTAGGCACACAGGGAGACAGAAGCAGGTTTTAATAATGTATGCAACTTTTAGGGGGGGGAAACATATTGTTTCTCTACAGCCACTGACCTCTGGACCTTTTATTTCCTTCAGAAAATCATGCACACAAGAAAACGTCACCAAGACATGTTCCAAGACCTGAACAGAAAACTCCAACATGCAGAGAAGGAGAAGGAGTCTCCAACAACGGACAGCAAGGTTAGTCAGACACTTGCAGAACCATCGTTCCCTAGAGCTCTCTACTGCCAGCAGGAGCGCAGGAAGAAGCAGGAAAGCTTAGGAGCTCTTACTGAAGGCTTTACCTTGATTTTCTGTCCATGTATATGGCAACAAGCACACGTGCACCACACAGGACACGGAGAGTCACAGAGGTACTGCTAGCTTATCTACAGAGAGGTCAGCAGCCCAGAAGCAGAATGTCTGTCCTCATGTCTGTTCATGGTTAATGGAGTCTGTGTTGTCTTGTTTTTCTCTGTTCCCTCTGCCCATGTCTGTTCTTTGCATCTTTGTTCAAGTCATCTCTGAGTGCCCCACCCATCCACACATAGTTAGGAATTGGAAACCAGAACAGGCTTGAGGAAATCTAGATGGAAAGGGGAGAGGACAGGTTGTGGGGACAGCACAAATGTCCCACTTGCTGGGACTGAGTTGGAAGCCAAGACAATGGTGTCAGGCATATTTATTTAGGAAAGCCACAGTAATGGGATTTGAGTAGTGATGATGGCAGCTCTTCTTGTGGACTGTATGCTAATTAAGTGTAGCATAAGGGTATTTGTAGCAGCTGATCACCATATACATGGCTTCCCTCGACAGGAGCAACCTTCCAGGGCAAGAGAGTCCTTGAGGGAGGTAGACTGAGGGAAGGACCTTGAAACCTTTCAGAAGGGCAGAGATTTTTTACCAGAAACAGGTATCAGAAGCCTGTGTAGTAAGTGATATGGATAACACAAATAAGGAAGTGCAAGCTGACAGCATCTCCCCCATGTCTCAGCCCACTACCTGCAAGTCAAGAGCTGAAGTGTTGCAAGGGACTGCATTCAGTTCTGGCACCCTCGACACTGGAAAGACATAGAACTGTTCTAGTGATTCCATAGGAGGCCACAAAGATGATCCAAGGGCTGGAGCGCCTCCCATACAAGGGGAGGCTGAGAGAGTTGCGATAATATCTGCTCCAGCAGAAGGGAAAAACAAGTGGCACAGCCAGGCTGGGAATAAGAAATGATGTCTAGGTTGTGCCTGCGCTCATGTGAGGAACAAGGAGAGGTATTTATAACATTTTTTGGGCATTTGCAGGCAAAATCAGATCCAGGATGCAGTCACCACAAGCATGGCCCAGGAGGCTTATTTTATGGGACTCCCTTAGAGACAAGACCAGAGCTTAGAGAGTGATAGAACAAGAGATTTAGTATGGTTCTTTGTGGAAGTAGAGCACTATAGAGCTTTGGTCTGCATTCAGATCTCACATCATTGCCGTGCTGAGCTCCAGAAATGCGATCCCAGTGAGTTCTACTTTTATTGTGTGTGGCAAGCTGTCTAGTGTTACAGAATGAGACGAATAGTGAATCTAGCAGGCAGGTTCAGATCAAAGAAGCCTGCACTGGCCCAGAATCTCACTGTGTTTAACTGAATTTCACTCTCTTTCCTTTTTTTTTTCCCTATTATTTAGGCATAACAGCTGTAAAATCAGAAATGCCTAAATGTCATTTAAAAGCTGACCTATGGTATGCTTGCAGAAGGGTTTTATAGATTGAGATGTTTTGGGCACTTCAGAGATGCATCTATCCGATATTAAAGTTGTCAGTGTTAGCATTAAAGAGCTTTGAACTACTGGAAAGAAGCTGTAAAGGCAGCCTTTGCATATTGACTGAATCTTTTTCAAATTGTGATTTTTCCTCGTATGTAGCCCGAGTGGGTGAGCTTGTAGAGATAAGTATTGGCAAGTCCACAGTGGCTATTGGTTTTTAACATCCAAAGCAGTACAAAGAAAAATAAAACACTTTCTTCCCCCCTTTTTTCTGCTGTTTGCTGCTGGGGATGCCGCTGGAAGTCATGGCCTGCCTTCAGCTTGCCCTGAGAAGGCAAACTGCGGATATGAAGGATTAAATTAACACCAAAAGAATTTATTCTCTTTTATGTATGTTTAGGTTATAAATCGATGGAGTGTTTCTTCTGGTGGAAGTGATAAGACTAACGTTAGTGTAAGTCTGGCTTTCATTTTGCATTGAAGAGCATTATAGACTTCTCCCAAACCATTCCACAACGCATGAATCCAGACACATTCCTTCACCAGTAGGAAGCTCCTTGCCTTGTGGGCATGAACAAGGTCGTAAGGATCCTGGAATACCCTTGAACCCTCTCGCATCTAGCATCATAGAGCAGAAGGGATTTTATTGGCTCAAGTCCATCTGCCTGTATTGCTGTATCTTTGATTTTCCTTTTAAATAAGCAACCACTGTGTCAAGCTACCAAATGTCTCTCCAGCCCTGGCAGTTTCTCAGCCAGGGAGGCATGTCCTGCTATCATTAGCCCCTTCCAAGATATGATGCTTTTTCTAATCCTCTTACATTTCCTCTTTTCTCCTTCAACTCCAAGGTCAGACTTGGACTAAATGTCTGCTTAGGAGAGACCTCCTTTTGGGAATTTCTAGGAATGGTGCTGGCTTTCTTTAAGGATTGGTTTGGGGATTGGTTTTGAATGCTAGTACTCTCTGCTCTTCAGGACACTGGCCAAAACTGATTGCCCCATCACACTGAGTACATAGTTCCACTTAGATTAATTACTGCATTGTCAGAGGCATGGGAGGGAGAAACATATCTTCTCTCTTTAAAACAAGAGGTTGAAAACTCAACCATCACATGCATTGACTGTTGAGAATTTCTCCAGATTCAGTGATAATGCATGATTTCTAAGGGATCTTCAGCAAAGATCTGAAGGTTTGTACCAACACGTATATTCCTCTTAAGTATCCTGACACATTTAATCTTTGGGTAAGTGCTACCACAGAGTACATTTTAACGATAAAGAAGACTGCCTTTTGCCCACCATCCCAGAGTTGTTACTGGGAGAGCTGAAAAGGACAACTGCAAGCTTGAGTGGTTCATATTTCCTTCTTTACAAGGTCTGTTTCTCAAAGCCATTACTGATGTAAAGAAAAACCCAGTCCCTATCAAAAGCAACCTTGACAAATGCCTCTGGGCTTATCTCTCATCCTGCAGATATGTAGACAGGTTTAGGGATGAATTCTAGTTTCACCTCACGTGGAAGCCAAGCTCTTCCCTGGGACCTCTCTTTTCCCTTGCACTGGAGGGAATAGGACGGAAGCATGTGATGCACAGCACTGCTCAACATTGCTGCTAGCCAATGCACATCACCCTTCAAGTCAGAACTGCGAAAGGTCTGGAGACTAATTCACATCCTGCTTAGATTAGAGTGTCCCCATGCCATCAACTGACTGTCATCAACTTACTAATAAGCAACACTGCCAGAATGGTGTGTCAAGGTAGGCCATTAGGAGAATCATAGAATAACCAGGTTGGAAGAGACCCACCGGATCATCGAGTCCAACCATTCCTATCAAAACTAAACCATGCTCCTCAGCACCTTGTCCATCCCTGCCTTAAACACCTCCAGGGAAGGTGAATCAACCACCTCCCTGGGCAGCCTGTTCTAGTGCCCAATGACTCTTTCTGTGAAAATTTTTTTCCTAATGTCCAGCCTAAATCTCCCCTGGTGGAGCTTGAGGCCATTCCCTCTTGTCCTGTCCCCTGTCACTTGGGAGAAGAGGCCAGCTCCCTCCTCTCCACAACCTCCTTTCAGGTAGTTATAGAGAACAATGAGGTCTCCTCTCAGCCCCCTCTTCTCCAGGCTAAACAACCCCAGCTCTCTCAGCCGCTCCTCATAAGGCCTGTTCTCCAGCCCCTTCACCAGCTTCGTTGCTCTTCTCTGGACTCGCTCCAGAGCCTCAACATCCTTCTGGTGGTGAGGGGCCCAGAACTGAACACAGTATTTGAGATGCAGTCTCACCAGTGCTGAGTACAGAGGGAGAATAACCTCCCTGGACCTGCTGGTCATGTCGTTTCTGACACAAGCCAGGATGCCATTGGCCTCCTTGGCCACCTGGGCCACTTCTGGCTCATGTTCAGTCGGCTGTCAACCAACACCCCCAGGTCCCTCTCCTCCAGGCAGCTTTCTAGACAGACTTCTCCTAGTCTGTAGCACTGTATAGGGTTGTTGTGCCCCAAGTGCAAGACCCGGCATTTGGCCTTGTTAAACCTTATGCCATTGGACTCTACCCAGTGGTCCAGCCTGTTCAGATCCCTTTGCAGAGCCTCCTGACCCTCCAGCAGATCGACACTTCCACCCAGCTTAGTGTCGTCTGCAAACTTGCTAAGGCTGCACTCAATGCCTTCATCCAGGTCATCAATGAAGACATTGAACAGGGCTGGACTCAGCACTGAGTAAAGTACATTCCTAATGCTAAACTAACTTGAGCCTCAGAGCACAATAGTATGGAATTGTCTTTCCTTGGACTACAAGCTTGGATTTTTATCAGGGAGTGTAGTGATGGGACAAGGGATAATATTTTTTAAGCTGAAAGGGGGAGATTTAGTTGAGATATTAGGAAGAAATTTTTCCTGTGAGGATGGTGAGATGCTGGAACAGGTTGCCCAGAGAAGTCATGGATGCCCCATCCCTAGAGATGTTCAAGGCCAGCTTGGATGAGGCTTTGAGCAACCTGATCGAGTGGAAGGTGTCCCTGCCCATGTGACATGCATTTTCTTCTTTGTGTAACTCAACTCTAAAAATGCTCCCTTTGGAAGCATGCTTGGATATTTCCAATTAGAGGTACATTATACTCCTTTGCTCCTGTTTTTCTGGACTTTGAGATAGATTATCCCTCTCCACCTGAGGGGATTTTGAATCTAAAAGCAGTATTTCAGGGACAGCTGGATTTATTTTACTCATTCTCCTCCCAAACAGAATCATAGAATCATTAAGGCTGGAAAAATCCTCTAAGATCATCAAGTTCAACTGTAAACACCACAATGCCTACTGAAGTGCCATGTCTACATGGTTTTTGAACACCTCTAGGGATGATGACTCCATCCCTTCCCTGGGCAGCCTGTTCCAATGCTTCACCACTCTTTCAGTAAAGAAATTGTTCCTCATATCCAATCTAAAATGCCTTGCAGCCAGCCTGATATGTGGAGGTTTCACGCTGTTACTGTTCCATTTTATCCCAGGCCAAACTGGAAGCTGGTGTAGACCCTGAGCAGAAAACTGAATGAGCTGTGTTTGTTGAAGCATCAGAGTCATCTGAATATTTATTCCCTAGACAGCTTATTTCCAGCCAGGAAGCATGAAAGGAACCAAAGGGTTGCAGACAACCACTGCAGGATTTGCATCAAAAAACCCCCAACCACTCACACCAAACATCCTAAGTGACTAAAAATAAAAACTTGCTCAGTGTCCAGGGTCCAATCCTTCATTTTTAAGATTACGTTAAGTAGTGAGTGGCTTTCACTGCGCTCATAGATATTTCTTAGCAGCTTTATGGTACATTTTGCTGTCTAAACAGTTGCATATTGAAATACTAGGTTGGTATTGACGCAGACAGCAGAGTTCTTCCTTATCACTCCTATCACTTTGAATTGTTCTTACCCAATTACTACAAAGCAGATCCAATAACTTCAAACCTTACTGCAAGTTTGTTTCTCCACTTAAAAGTTTGCCCTCTGCCTGGCAGATGGTAGGCTTCAATAGGCAGGATTTTTTCTCTCCTTCCTCCTAAATACACATGCTGCCCAAGGTCTGAACTCTTACACCAGAACGCTCACCATATTAAAGCAGGACAGTGGCTATTTTCAGGATGCCTTGACCTACACAGGAGATATTTTCTTGCACAGATATTGTCAAGTTAAAACATCTCCCAACACTGCTCCTCCCTGTGTGTTAATTGCTAAAGAAATTCCAGTGCTTGGGTTGGACATTAGGAAGGTTCACAAGCTCTGCAACAACATGATACAAAAGTGGAGGCTTTTGTTTCTTCTATGCTTAATACAAGTTTTGAAAGCAATGGAAGTGACTCTCCTGCGTTCCCTCTCAGCAGTAGTCCTTTGATCCAGCTTCATTAGAGAAGTTTTAATCACATGCATGCTCATCTGTCCTTGCCAGCTTCTGGCTTTGTATTCGTTTTAAACACAGCTCTTTACTTGTGTCAAGGTCAGCAAAAGCCGTGCTGAACAGAGCTCTCCAAGTTTCTCCGATTTGCTCATTCTTGTTTATTAGCTGGTTGCTACATTCATGTAGCTTTGTCTTTTGCTTTGGCTGGAGCACTGTCCTGAAGCTCACATATAGGATCTAGACTCAGTCTGTAACTGAGCTCTCAAATCCAGTCCCATCTTTTTGTTGGTCCTAAAAAAGGTGCTTGCTCCAAAACCCAGTGGAAAAAGCTACAATGTTTTTTCTGACTTTCTATGACTTTTTCATATGTCCTAGACAGTGTTTCTGTCTTGTTTACTTACGAAGGGCAGGAAGATGTGCCAGAGGAGGTTTAGGTTGCATATTAGGAAAAGGTTCATCACCCTCTGGGTGATGAAGGACTGGAACAGCTCCCCAAGGAAGGAGTCATGGCACCAAGACTGAAAATATTCAAGAAGCATTTGGTCAATGCTCTCAGATACATGGTGTGAATTTTGAGATTGTCTTATGCCAGGACAGGAGCTGGGCTCAATGATCTTTGTGAGTCCCTTCCAACTCAGCACATTCTATGATTCTCTTCTCAGGTGGAGATTTTGCTTAGCATTCTTCTTTGGCTACCTGAAGGATAGACCCATTCCACCAGGACATGCTTTGGCATAGTGTGAAAAAAGGAGAATTGATCAATACTGACCCTCATTTCTAGTCAGGGCTGTGTGTCTCCCTCGCATGCTCTGCTGCATGACAGAATGAATTCCCTTGCTTCCTTGCTTGCTGACTACCTGTCCTTTCACTGCCTAATTCAGAAGCAGGCAGCCATGCTCCTAGATGGGAAAAGTTGACTCCTGTCCATGGGAACCTCTTCGCATCAGGTGACACTGGGGGTGGAGGAGCTCATACGGTGGTGGTTATGTCAAACTCAGGTGCATTCCTCACTGAGGAATAAGAAAACTGGGGCTGTCCTCCTCCTGCTGTTGGCTGTGTGTCTTTTTGCAAGGGAAGTTCCATTTATGGGTAGGGTGTGTCCTCTGTGCCACATACTTAATCCTCTCTGCACTTCCTAAAGGCTTTAATAACTGGGTAATGTTTAAAGACCAATTAGGGTAACTTTTATGGGGAGGAATGCTACATAAAGTATAATAATTACTGCAATAAATTCTGTTACGAAAATGACGTCAAACCTTAATTCATTCAGCCATAAACCATCTGCCAGCTACTGGGTGTCTAAATATGTCATCCATCAGAAGTTCACCTCCTTCTGTATATCATTTCATACCTCCTGTCCCAAGTATCAGGCATCAGTTACTCTTCATTACTCAGAGAAACATCTTATCCCCTATATCCTCTGCACCACAGTTAGTTCCTGCCGTCCCCTTTGAAGCTACCCAGCTATCAGATGCTCCAAAACCATACAGTGGCCACCAGCACACTGAATCTCCTGGTTGTTTGAACTGGTTAAAAAGGGGCTCTATAAAAAAATTGTGCTTTGGGTGGTCCTAGTCCCCTCCTGGAGTCCCTCTGTGCCCCAGTGAGGCATGGGAGCAATCTCTACTGATTTCAGCATTTTCAGGAATGCTCAATTCTCCATCTCTACCAAGTGAAGTGGACTCTTCAGTAGACCATAAACATTGTCCAAACCAGGATGCTATGTTAACCAGCTGGGATAGTGGCAAGGATAGCCTGGAAAAAGCCTGTTCTTCGTGCTGGTGGGACCACAGGCTTTCTCTACAATCTTCAGATAATGGACTGCTCATGAGTAAATGTAAAGAGTATATAACAGACTTCCTTAATTCAGCCCCTCTTCCTGTTCAGCTGTGCATGGCCTCACTAGACTTTAGTTCATAGCAGCCCCTACAGGTTACGCAATCTGAACTTCATAGACTACAGAAGCAGAAGAGATATTTTTTATAATCCAGCAAGTGCCAGGTATCTCAAGTTTCCTAACTGATTCCCAACAATGCAGTAAAACCAACAAATTATTTCTTAAAAAAAAAAAAGAAAGAAATTCTGAACAGTCAGCCACTTCCTTTAATTTTGCTTTTCTCATAAATGAAAAAGAAAAAATATCATCTTTGCAGTTCAGTGGCATAAAGTGAAGGAACTACATCTTGTTTCAAGCAAGGAAAGAAAAATCTATCATTCTGTAAAAAAACAAGACAAGGCTCTCCCATTTTCTAATCACTTTTCATTGATATTGATCCAAAGATGGATTAGCCAGCATGAGCCACATTTGTCTTTCAGATTGCTTGCTATATGCTATGAATGACTTCATTCTGGTCCTAGAGTGATTGGTGTCATGGGGAGAGACCATTTGGGTCATGAAATATCCTTCAAGTTGACACTAGAGGCAATGAAAACAGCATGGGAGTAGCTGGTTTGAGAGGAGTTATGCCGGAGTGCTTTATAGAAAGCACTGAATTCCTCTTTGGGTTATTCAAGGTAACTATAAAAACTAGATGTTATTAAAAAAAAAGAAAAAGAAACAACCCAAACCACTAAAAGTAAACAAGCACAAGCAGATGCAGCTTAGCAGCTTGCACAATTAATTTGGCTTGACTGAAATGTGAAATGAAATCTGTGTCTTAGAACAGCCAGTTGGTCTCCTATGCCTTTTTTATGTGATATGGTGGTGCTGCTCTTAAGCAAAATGAGTTGCACTAGGATCCAGGTACTTTGAGTGAAGGCAGCCTCGCCTCTTGAAGGCAGCACAGAGCCAACGGGCAGATGAGTATGGTGGTGCTGCGCTCCATCACCATCACCTTTCTGTAGATACCATGAGCTCAGCCCAGATGACTCCTTGCAGTCTGCTAGAACTACCTTCAGGAGAGAGCTCTATGGATTATCTCAATGCACTTTGCCTTTGTCTTTGTTAGGCATTTGGAGGGTTACATTGGTACAGCATCTTAAATGCCTTTTGTCCCAAATCTTTTCACACTGCTTTAAAGGCAGGCAGCCAAAATAAAGCCATGGGTGAATGAAGGAAACTCCATATGCCACCAGGCTGATGAAGATCTCCAGTTTGCCCTATACCACAGGTTTTACCTTAGCCTTGGGTCTAGGCACTCTCTTCCTCCCCATGCCTCTGACAGAGCAGTCTTCTCCGCCATCCTGGCACCAAGCAGGAGCCAATAAACATTTCTCTTCTCTCCCAATGGCCAGACGCTCATGGGCTGTTTCAGGCCAGTGTAATGGCCTTGTCTCTGTTACTGGCAGAGCAGCCTCTGCTGCTTTCAACTCCTGTATCAGGCCATTCCTGGCTGTTTCCAAGGTGCCAGGTCCTGGGCCAGCACTGGTGCCTTTTACAGCTGTATTACACAAACCACTCTCCAGGTTTGTTTGGTTTTTTTTTTTTTTCTCACACAGTTAGTTTTTCTTATTTTGCCTGCAATGATTGCTAAGACCCCACAGTGGGGCTGGAGGAAAATGCCAGCGTTGAAGCATGAGCCCAGTGGCTGTTTCTGTATGCTGTTCAAGTGGTAGAGACACAATAAAAACCTTTTCCATATGGAGGGAAAGAAAAAGGGAGCTGTTCCCAGAAGCCTGCTACCATTTCCCAGGGTGCTTCTTGCCAAGAGGATAAGAGTTCCTTTTGCCTCCCAGTATCCTTGCCAGAGTTCAGCCTGGCTGATTGTGATCAACCTTCTTGGAGATCCAACTGTGATCTTCAGCCATGCTCAGATCACAGATGTGCACACAGCTCTATGAGTTGCTTGTGCACCATGGTGGACAGAAAGTGCATCCCACCCCTCAGATAACACTTCCACTCACAGCATCTCTAGAGAAGTCTAATTCTTCTACAAGAAGTAGGGAAACAGAAGCAAGCCTCCTGTTTCCATTTGCTGATCTCCTGAGGCTCCTTTGCGTCTTCTAACTGTACGGTTATGTCTTTGGAGTCACTAAGTAATAACTAGATAACACATCACACTGATAAGCTAAATAAGAACAAACATAAATTGTTAGACCCAAGGCCAGTCTGGCCCGGCCTCCTTGTGTCCTCATGGTGGACACTAAAGCAGCTTGAAAAATTTAATAAGCAGGGCACGCATGTGGTAGTGCAACTTCAAAAAGATCCCCAAGACTCCAGTAATTTTTGCACAGAGGCCCCTAATGCAAAATGCTGTCACTTTGCTCCATAGTACTGAATAGATGTTGCTTTTGTGAATGTTTCCACATGGCTTTTATATCTTTTGAAGTATTAAGCATCAACAGGGAGCTGTGGAAAGGTGGTCTGAAGTTTGGCTGGGCACTGTGTGCAGGACCAGCTCCTGGGATTCACTCTGGGCCAGACGCTGCTTGGTGCTTTGTAATTCTTGTATTGGAAGAGATGATACCTAACATCAGTAGCCTGTTCCTACTGTGTACAAGGCTCTGAGACTTTCATTGGCTTCTTTCACATCCATCCATAATCTCTTTCCAGTGCTGAAAAGTCTTAGTCTGTAAAATCTTCTTCCTCCTTTATAAGTTTGTTCACGGCTGTAAACTGGCCACCCATATCACATTGCCTATATCATTTGGTTGGGAGGTCTATGAGGAAGCCCATGGAGTGCACACGATGGTCAAGATGCAGGTACAAAGTGGAGTTACGCATTGTCATAATGATGTTTTCTCTTTCACTCTGTCTTCTTTTCTTAATAATGCCCAATATTTATCCTTTCTTAATAATTCACAGTATTTAATGTCTGGGTTTTATCCCTATTGAGTAATTACTGTGGTCCCTAGATCTTGTTGCCTAGTGACAGGTCCAATTAGAGGCCGTTACTATAGATGGGAACTCATGATTGTTTGGGTTTTTTGGTCTAATTTCTGTTCCCTACATAGATTTGCAGCTGCTCCCACTCAGTGACTCAAAAGCAGCCCATGACAAGAACAGCTCTGAGATTTGCTGGTCATGTTCCATGCACATGATTAGATCTGGGTGCATCCTCACAGCATGAAGGACAGTCTGGGAAGGTCAGGAGTCTGGCAAATGGAGGGACTGTTATCACAGAAATTAGTTGGGAATAGAAGGACCAGATGCTAAAGGTGGCCATAAATAATGTCATCAAAGAAGGGATTTCGTTTGAGGGAAAAGATGGAATTATTTATGAACTTCACACATATGATCAATTGTGCTGCTATCTGCTAAACATGGGCTTCAGTAACTTTGAAAACTTGTGGCATTGCAGCAATTTACTAGGAGAAGCCTAGCTGTAAAGCTGCCAGGAGGACAAGGACCTGGGAGTGTTGGTTGACAGCCGACTGAACATGAGCCAGCAGTGTGCCCAGGTGGCCAAGAAGGCCAATGGCATCTTGGCCTACATCAGAAACGGCGTGACCAGCAGGTCCAGGGAGGTTATTCTCCCTCTGTACTCGGCACTGGTGAGACCGCACCTTGAGTACTGTGTTCAGTTCTGGGCCCCTCACCACAAGAAGGATGTTGAGGCTCTGGAGCGAGTCCAGAGAAGAGCAACAAAGCTGGTGAAGGGGCTGGAGAACAAATCTTATGAGGAGCGACTGAGAGAGCTGGGGTTGGTTAGCCTGTAGAAGAGGAGGCTGAGGGGAGACCTTATTACACTCTACAACTACCTGAAGGGAGGTTGTGGAGAGGAGGGTGCTGGCCTCTTCTCCCAAGTGACAGGGGACAGGACGAGAGGGAATGGCCTCAAGCTCCGCCAGGGGAGATTTAGGCTTGAGATTAGGAAAAAGTTCTTCACAGAGAGGGTGGTTAGGCATTGGAACGGTCTGCCAAGGGAGGTGGTTGAGTCACCGTCCCTAGAGGTGTTTAAGGTGAGGGTGGATGAGGTACTTAGGAACATGATTTAGGGATTGGTGGGAATGGTTGGACTCGACGATCCAGTGGGTCTCTTCCAACCTGGTTATTCTGTGATCCTGTGTGAATTCGGGGAGAAAACTAGTTTTTTGTTGAACAGAGCTGTTCTGACCAAGCTTTTAATCTTCATCTTTTGGGAAATTTTTAGTTTCATTCAATTTTTTGCTCTATGTGTTTTATTCTTCATATGTACATTCTTGCTGCATCTTTTTGTGGCAGACTAATGGCCTACAAAAACACCACAGGTAGAAATTTCACTTCAGGAAGCCTGCACCTTGTCTCATTAAGATACACATAGAAATAAAAAGGTTTCGGTTTTTAGATGCAGTGGTTCTTAAATAAGCTACAAAATAGGTAATGGAATAAATCAACAATTTTACTACATTTTCTGTGATATTGTATTAGTGTTAGCAAAGTAACAGCAACAACATAAGCTAAGCTCTGTGTCATAGTGTTTATGAAAAGAATGTAAAACATGCATTGTCCAAAACTTGATTTAAGAAAAAACCACAGTTCTCTTTCAACGTTTTTTAGAAACTTATGTTTCTTATTTTTGTCCCATGGAATTAAAATAAAGATAATATCAGAATGTTTTCATTTCACATCAAAAAGAGGAGGTTTACCTGGTCCCTATGTTTGCTGTTCTCTAGCCATTAAATGACCTCACCTAGAGCTTTCTCTCTGTGAACAGCTGCAGGGACAACTTCAAACATGCTTTATTTCTGTATTAAGAATTGTGACTTTGGAAAAGAGAATTTGTGGCTTTGGTGATGTGATGAAAGCTGTCCCTGTAGGGATAAGGCTGCGGTACCTTTCCTGTTGGTGTTGTGGCATGAAGGTGGAATAAATCACAGACTTAGAAAAGTCTCTTAGGGAGGGACAAACTCAACAGCCAAGGCAGGTGGATTAGCATGTAGCAGATGGGTATTTGTGTTACCTATGGAATGTCTGCAGCGTCCTGGTGTGCAGTCATGACAAAGCAGCCTTTGTGTGGCATCATCTCCATTCAATCAAGGCATGCTGGTGACAGCATCAAGCTGTGACACGTCCTAGACTGCATGTCACCTGCACATCTGTCTCCTTACCTTCTCCCCAGACTTCTCTCCTTGTTGTCCTTCATGCAGCTGCCTATCTTCCCACCATTTCCACCAGCCGCTACTTTTCCTTTGGCAGATGGCTCAAAAGGGTGCTGTGCTCCTGTCACGTGTAGTGAAGCCTTTTCTCGCCCAGTGCTGTAGTGTTTTGTGGGGATAATTAACTGTGAAAAGCATCACTCTTGGTGGGGGGGAGATGTTTAGTGGAACAACTCATTTAAAGTCTTTGCATGAATTCCCCTTCATATGCGCACTGAAGAATACATCTGTTTTACAGAGCCTCAGCTCTTCCCAAAGCCTTACCTTGGTGCATATTGGCAGAAACATTGAAAGGTGTTCTCTGGATTAATATCCACGTTGGAATGCTGGCAGGAGACTGGGCTAACGGCAGTCAATAAAGCCTCGAAGGCTTGGTGTGGAGTTGATGGAAGTGCTTTTAGTTTCAGAGCTGATGATCCAGCCCATCAAACAGCATGGGTTCACTAGCAAAATAGTTAGCATGTTTTGCTGCAATTAAGTAGCCTATAAATAGCTGTGCTGCATGAGGAATGTGTTCTGGAGTCCTCAGCACAGGGATCTGTTAGAGTGAGTCCAGAAGAAGCCATAGAGGTGATCAGAAGGCTGGAGCACCTCCTGTATGAGAACAGGCTGAGAGAACTGTCATTATCCAGCCTAGAGAAGACTCCCCAGAAACCTTAGAGCAACCTTCCAGTACTTAAAAAGGGCTACAGGAAAGCTGCAGAAGGGCTCTTTATCAGAGAGTGGAGGATAGGGTGAGTGATAATGCTTTTAAGCTGAAAGAGGGAAGATACAGATTAGATACTGGTATGACATTTTTTACTGTGAGGGTGGTGAGGCACAGGCACAGGTTGCCCAGAGACATTGTGGCTGCCCCATCCCTTGAGGTGTTCAGGGCCAGGCTGGATGAGGCTTTGAGCAACCTGATGCAGTGGTAGGCGTCCCTGCCCATGGCAGAGGGGTTCGAAGTGGGTGACCATTAAGGTCCTCTTCAACCCAAGCCATTCTAAGATTCGGTGTGCACCTATATATAACAGTCAATGAATGTTCAGAAAAACTTCAACATAATCTGGATTTCTGTGTGGGGATTTTCTGTGGAAGTAGAAAAATTTCTCTAGGTTCTCCAAAACCATGTTTAGTTTTTAGTGGAAACACAAATGTCAAAATCTTCAGCTGAAAGATAAAATATCTAGACATTAGGTGATAATCATAAAAATGAGGGGAAAAGAGTTTACATTATTTCTTGAAAACAGTTTACTCACCAAGTGCAATTTCCATTGAAACCTCATTATGTTTTGGATCACAGAATAAATTACGTTTTTATAAGATAAGAAGGTAAAAAAATCATTCCACAGGTACTAACCTCTCTTTTGTTCATTCTTTCTTTCTCTCCTTTTGTATATTTTCCTCTTCTTGCAGCAAGAAAAACAGCAGACACCAAACAAGAGACCCTGGGAAGGAATCAGGAAAGTCCAGTCCCCACCATCATGGGTTAAAAAGGACATGGAACCTGTGGCACAGTCTCCCCTAGAACTCAAAACTGTAGAGTGGGAGAAAACAGGGGCCACCATCCCCCTGGTGGGACAAGACATTATCGACCTTCAGACAGAGGTCTGAGCGGAAAGGGAAGAAAGGGACTTTTTTTTTCCGGAAAAACAAATGAAAAAAAAAACAAACAAATCAAAACCACGTTTTAAAGAAATGATTAAATTAAATCGGAACCGAGCAAGAGGAGTGTTTGGTTTCTTTTGAAACCTTTGATAAGACAGAGTAATTTTTTTATTGTTCTCAGCAGAGAGGGGGAATATTACTTTATAGAATATAGTAGCTGTAGGTTCAGGACAACATGAGCTTTTCCAGGTAGGACTGAAGAAGAAGTGAACCTGGAAGAGAGCGAGGAGGAGGCAGAGGGTGGGGAAGGGCTGCAGGGGACAAGCCCTGCCGAGATGCTTTCAGGCTACTGTCACAGGCCAAGAGCCATCCTGCTCTGCCACAGGGAGGTGTGGAAGGACGCCCAGCAGCCACTGAGAAGGGCCAAGAAGATCAGGGTTGTTTGCGGACGACAAGAGGGGATCCTGCGGGAGCCTTGCTGGTATGCACTCTGGCTGTACATCCCTGGGAGAAAGCCAGCCTTGAGGGTCTGTGGCATCCCTTGCCAATCCTTGCCTCCCCACCTCTCTCTCACCAGCTCATCCAAGAAGGAAGGAGACGGGATGCACCAGGCAGTGGCCAAGAAGAGATTCCCACTCCTGTGTGCCACACTGTGATCTGGCAAGTGGCATCCCTGCAGCGGGTCCCCACAGGGCCCAGAGGGGGAAGTAGTGGCATCATCCATGGCTTAGGTGGAGAGGTAAGGTGGGCCTTCCTCCTCTCATCCCTCCACAGTGGAGTTTCTGCATCCCCTAAGGAGTGGGACAGGCGTGGGAGGAAAGGACCACCTCCAAAACCTTCTTGCCCCATCTCCAGGTCGAAAGTATTAGAAAAACAGACCAACAAGAAGAATATAGGTCGTTTCATTGACTGTTAAATAGATAAAGTCAGCACGGGCCTTATGAAGGTCCTCTTGGCCTCATCCTTTCTTTTTTTTCTGTTACTTTTCCTTGCTTTCGGACTCAGATTTATTCTAAGCTGCCCCTCCCTAGAAGGCAGAGAGAGAAAGAGGGAAAGTCATACCCGCCAATATACCTGGAGATATTTGGTATACAGAGACGTTGCCTTAGGACATTGAAACAAACTGACAACACGAATAACGTCCACTTGGAAACAAACAAACAAACAAACAAAATAATCTATATTTTTCCTTCTTTTCTTTTCTTCAATAAAAAGAGAACATGAAACCCGAGACCTTTCTTTTCTTTGGCTCTTGTCATTTCGAATGCCTTTCTATGCTGTAGGACTGTGCAGGAATGGGGTGAGGATGCCACCTGCTGAAGGTGGAAGGCAAGTTGTTCCGTGGAAAACTTGGGATGGTGGGAAAACACAGCCCCTTTGCTGCTCTTTCGCAATGTTTTTCTTTGTTTTATTTAGTTTGGGCTTTGGTTATTTTCCCCTCACTGTCTCTTCTCCTCCCTCCCCACTGCCCAGCAGCAGCAAGAAGGTTTGTGGTCCTACAAGAAGGTGGAGTTGGTCAGGAGAGCAGGGCATTCTTCATCATAAAATACTGGGGTTTTTTTATTTCATCATGCAAAAAATTAATAATAATGATTTATTTTTCATTTTTCAAAATAAATAATTTCAGAATTGCAATTAATAAGGTATCTACATCTCACCACCCAAAATATCTGTGCAATATTTTCATCACTTACATTGCATGCAGACTTAATTTTTTTAATTCATTCCCAACATTCTCTGTCCAATATTTGGAATAAATCTCCCAGCGTTGCAGAAGGGTGGTGACAAACCTCTGGCTGTGAGTGGCTACTGGACAGCAGTAAAATATATGATCAGGGTCTGAGTTATTACTGTGTGATTAGGTCTCCTTTTTCAAAGGAAAAAAAACAATGCAATGCTTTTAGGAAGAAGCTAGCAATGAATAGAAGAGGCAAACCAATCACTGAGCCCAGTTGTGCTTCCCACACTGAGAGATGTTGCTTGACACATAAACATCCCTGCATCAGCTTCCCTTTGGGCCACCTGGGTAACTGATCTTCAAGGACAGTGACATTTACCTTGCCATTAACTGTATAATATGAAGAACGGGAAGAAAAACTTCAACAAAAATAATCAAAAAATTTTAAAAAGTAGGGAAACCAATTACTTATTAAAACTGTGATATTATTGCTCAATTTTAGATTATTCTATGAAACAGGAAAGCACAAAGGCCTCCCTCAGATGCCAGGTTGTATGATATTGTAATTATTATAATTACACATGATGAATTTTAGCATACAGAGATCTTTCTACTGTGTTTTAATTCCTTTCTCTCTTTTTTTTTTTTCCTTTCCCTCGCCCACCCAAGCCTGCCTTCTTCTCTCCAACCTTCCCCATTCACCTGTTCACTCCAGCCGACTTGCAGGACATTAACGGTGTAATGTAATTACAGAGATAAATGTTTGTTTAATAACTGTTGATATTCAAATTTCTCTGCTCAGCTCCTCTGGTTAATTCTGTTTTCCCATTGTTGCCCTGCCCCATGCCATCCCTTCCCCTCCCTCCTCTCTGTATTCATCAGGGGTTTTTTCTGTACAGTTTTCAGAGCACAAAATGAATGTGTCTTATTTCTAATAAAAGAGGTGTAAACTCTAGCAATGTCTGCTTTTTAAAAGTGCCCCTGCCCACGCCCCATGTGTGGTTTGCATCGTGCCCGGGTGCTGGGAAACACCTCTCCTGGATCTACAAACTACCATCAGTGTTTCATCAACCTCACTGTATAAAAAATTCTTCCTTATTTCCAGTCTAAATATACTCTCCTTTAGTTTAAAATGTTTTGCTTTTAGTTTTGTAGTTTCTTGATGCCCTCAAAAATACCTCCCCTTGTGATGCACTTTTCCAGAGCACGAGGAATTCCCTTTTCAGTACAGCACAGCCTGCTTTTCTGCAGGTATCTCTAACCCAAGGCTTGAAGTCTCTTAGAGTCACAGAATCATTTGGTTGGAAAAGACCTTTGAGATCATTGAGTCCAACTGTACCTATCTACTACTAAAACATATCTCTGAGTACCTCGTCTATCTATCTTTTAAATACCTCCAGAGATGCTTATTCAACTACCTCCCTGGGCAGCCTGTTCCAGTGCTTGATAACTCAGTGAAGAAATTTTTCATGGTGCCCAATCTGAACCTCCTCTGGTACAACTTGAGGCCATTCTCTCTTGTGCTACCACTTGTTTTCCTTGGGAAGAGAGACCAACACCCATCTCTCTACAACCTCTTTTCAGGAAGGTGTAGATAGTGATAAGGTGTCCCCTCGGCCTCTTTTTCTCTAGGTTAAATAACCCCGCTTCTCTCAGCCAATCCTCATTCTCAATATATGACATGAGGATGCCATTATTTAACATAGATCAAGCAATATTATTGTAAAAGGCAACAATGCTGGGATGTAGTTTCCAGTGGGACCAGGGTGATGCTGATGCTACCTTGCCTTCATGCCTGCAAAGCCAATCTCAACCTCACCTGGACTTCCCTTTGACCTCCTACATTACCAGATAGGCTGGGAGCAAGAGCAGAGCTCAGTGTGCAGGATGCTTAGAGGTCTGGCAAGTTGGATCCAGGGCTGCTGCTTTCCAGAGCCTTAATCCAAAGTCATCATGTTCCAGTAGGTCTCCACATGTAATGACTTCTTTTAGCCTGGCTGAAATGAATTTTATGTCCAGAAACATCTGAAATGATTGCAGAGGTGTGGGTTGCCCGGAGGATTTTATCTCAGATCCTTCTACCCCGAGCCATGAGCCAATGCTTCTTCAATCAGCAGCACCTGCTGGTGAGTCCCAGGGCTTCTCTGACCTTTCTACAGGAATGTTTCTTGTGCTACATCTTCTATACCATGATCCTGCAGCTTCAGCTGTCAGAAGGGAAATACTGACCACCAGGCACCACATGAAATGATGGGCTGGGATAGCAGGAGAGCCCAGACTTTGGATTGCAAGCCTAGGGATGAATCAGGAAGTCTTTCTGCTTCTCACCGATGGGAGCTGTAAGGAGGGAACACTTGACCCTGCTGTGTTCATGGAACTGTAATTAAGAGCACTGTGAGAGATGGCAGATGCAGTAGATCAATGTATGTATGGGTAGATTCGTTTTGCACTGTGCTTATAATATGATGTGGCTGCAAGGGAAGGTCACAGGATAGTTCAGCTTTGATAGGGCCTCCTGAGGTGCCCCTGAACCATCCTGCAACTGGACATCTTGCTTTGCAGCCTCCCCTTGCTACGTCCATGGGGCAAACAGAGAACTCCTGTACACAAGCTAAGATCTTGCAAGGAGGAAGGATGGGTAGGTAAATGGTACATTGCACATAGAAGAAATTATACCTCTGCATTGCTATGCTGGGAAAACATGGTTGTGCTGGAACATTGAGAAGAATTAAGAAAATGTGAACAATCTTTTTTGGGTTGCCCATGTAAGAAAAGGCTCATATGGAGCAAGACACCATTCCTGAAAAATGTGAGACCAGAGCAGGAGGTTGCTCTCTGCAATGTGACTATTTTGTGGCTGAAGGGAGCGCTTGGGCTCACTGCGCTACCATTTGTCCAAGATGATGTAGGATGAATCTAGGCCTCAGCTGTATACCTGCTGCTGAGCCTCTACTGTGATAAGATCTAAACAGACAAGACAAGAAAGATGACTGTTGGGTATATTTCTTCCTATTTTCCCTGACATGCTTCTTCCATGTAGAGGTCAGTGCCTCCCCAGGGAATTGTCTGCCTTGCAGCTTTCAACTAAATAGAGAACACCTTCAAAGTAGCTTTCAACAGACTTCTGAGTAAGGATCCCAGAGGGAATTCCTGTAGAGGACCTCTACAGGTGCTTGTTTACTCTGACTTATTCATGATTTTCCAAAACACCTTTTAAGTATCTGAGGCTCAAAGCTCCCTTATGCTGCCAAACCCCTTGGGTAGTCCAATTTCCTATCAAGGCCTAGAGATGACAGCATGGAAAACAAACACAGGTTCTAAGCGGGGTCATACAGGACTTCATGTTGAATGGTAAAATTCATTCCTCCTGGCCTTGAAAACCTGTGAATCCTTTTAGGACTTGATGCTGAATAGCACCAACAGAGAAACTTGCTGATGATTGTATGCACATTATGTTTCAGTAATGAACATCACTCATTATGCTGGCTCATTAGCAAGTTGAGTAGCTGTTATGGCAGCATTGCCAAAAAAAGAGGCCCAGGGGAATGATGTAAGCCAGGTTTCAGTCACTTCACTGATCATCTCAAGAGAAGTCAACCTTGCAACCTGAACTGCCTTCCTTCACCCTAACAACTTTCTCTAGAGCCGCACCAGAGGGAGGTGGGCCTTGCTCATGTCCTCTCGTGTCTCAGAGACATCGTAGCTTGGGCACTTTAGTGAGGAGCAATGTAGCTTCTTAAGACAACACTCAGATACCCCGACAGCCAGAAGAGCTGTGGTGCCTTGAGAGAGGAAGTCCAAAGATCACAGATCTGGATCAGGTTCCCACCACCCAGATGCTTCACAGCTGTTTGCTTCTTTGAAAAGCAACATCTCTTGGCTCCTGCGGAGCTGGCAACAGCCACTTGAACTTCTAAATCAGGAAAAAAGGAGAGATGTTGTATTTTATTTACTGTTGTGCATTTTGCTGCTGCTGCAAAGAAAACAAAGAGGCTGGTAAAGGGTCTGGAGTGCTCTGAGAAGCATCTGAGAACTGGCATTGTTTAACCTGGAGAAAAGGAGGCTGAGGGGAGACCTTGTCATCCTCTACAAGTCCCTGAAAGGAGGTTGTGGTGAGGTGGATGTTGGTGTCTTCTCCCAAGCAGCAAGTCATAGAACAAGAAGAAATGGCCTCAAGCTGTGCCAGGGGAGGATAGACTGGATACTAGGAAATATTACTTCAAAGGTTTGTCCAGTGCTGGCAAAGGCTGTCAAGGGAAGTGATGGAATCCCCATCCCTAGAGGTGTATAAAAGCCATGTAGATGTGGTACTTAGGGACATGGTTTAGTGATGAACTCGGCTGTGTTTGGTTTATAGTTGGACTCAAATATTTTAAAGATCTTTTCAAACTTAATCAATTCTGTAATTCTGTGACTTTAGGGGGGAACAGTGGACAAGCAGATCTCTCATCCTGTGGGGAAGAATCCTATGTAAGTTTTTGACAGCTTTGTTTGCTTTCTCCCCTTGCAGATTTCATTTAAGAAATAACAAAGTGCAAGAGTGCTGCTCACAGCTGCTGCATCCTTCTCTGTGTTAGATGACTCCACCTCTTCAGAGACACACCAGGGCTGAGTATTCACCACCATCACTTCCCATTGATCTTAAAGTCCTTCAGGTAAAACACCAAATTTGAGAAAAAGGAGAGTCAGTACTGCCAAATTTTCTGCCATGTAAAGGCCTGCAGCTCCATTAGCAGCAGCGTTGGGCAAGAATTAAACACTTGTTTCATTCGAAGAGTTTAAAATTCAGAAGTTTAGGGCATCATGCAGAAAACATACCACCTCCAAGAGACATTTATCTGATGCGGCTAGGAGTCCTTTAGCATTTTCACACAACCAAGTAGAGCTCAATGTGTATTAACCTGCACTGAGGGTTGCTAACATGCCCTACACCTTTCTCATGGGGCAAAATATCAGATGTGATGTAAAACAGCACTCTCACCCTAAATCCCTGTCACATACACATACATACACACGCAGACTCATAGATATATTCACACACATCCCTATCATGCATCAACTACTCCGTAAACACACAGGTAAGCAACTATAAATGTATAAAAACATAAAAATGCATTGTGATGAGTTAAGTATAGCACATTTCTGATGACAAACTGATTTGAAAAAGGCATTCAGACAGCAGCTAAGATTTATGTGAGAAGTGTGTTCAGTGGACACAAGAAAGAGAATGAGAATTAAGCCAGCTGCAACAATTAATTAACTGCAGTAGCATTTGTCTGATCTGTACATCTGTAATAGCTTTTCCTTGTGGTTTAGTTTGGCTGGGTTTTTGTTGCTGTTGTTTTCTTACTTTTCTATTTATGACAAGGAAACTGATTTTTTTCAACCAAGCAGAATGGTAATAAAGTCTAGCTTCAGCAAAGAAAAAGCGATGCAGAAGCGCATTTCTCACCTGATCCTATGGAAACTATGGGCTCATTTTTGCCTCCCAAGAGTGACCAGCTGTGAGTGAACTACTTAATTCCAAGCTCAGCAAGATGCTATCCTCTTGCAAACACCAAGGCAGGCATGAAAACCACAGAAGCCGAGTCATGGAGGTGAAAAACCATCTTGGGTTACTGTTTGGGTGTAGCAGGAGATAACGTGAATTTTACTAAGGAGATATTGAACAAAGACGTCTGAGGTAGAGACTCAGTTTCTACTGTTGTCACAGGCTTCCCTGTATCACAATTGCATAAATAACTTAATGTTCCCATGTTTCTGCTTCCTGAAGTTTTTTGGTACCAGTGGTGGTAGCCAGCATGGTCACATTTCCCTACACAAACAGCAGGTTTTGCAAGCCATGCAAGGCAACCTGCTGCTCTGGCTGGCACAAAGCTGTGCTCTGCGCAGTGCACAGCAGGATGAAGCCAATGTTATTTTCCTCTAATGGAAAATGTCAGCTTCAAAGCCAAGGAGATTCAAAATTAAAATACACTTTGTGGCAATACTTTGACAAGTGACCTCTCCAGATGTGGAGCAATGATTGAAGAAAGTTATGAAAATGCTGGGAGTGATTTGAAAGCGGGAGAGAAAGCAGGAGGAAAATTCTGCAAGAAGGAAGAGAAGTGCAGGGGAGTTTCTGTTGAGGGAATATAATTATGTGAAAAGGCAAATTGTCATCTCCTGGTCTGTGTGGGCTGAGGTTTTTCAGGGAATGGGCAATCAAAGGGTTGCTTAACGTATCAAGAGTTTCTCATCTCTGATCAATTGTTGTCTGAAATAATTGGCAGCTTCTTCACATTAGCTCATGTTTGGACCTTTTATTAATATTGTAACTCAAGCTTTGAGGTCTTGGCCAACTTAGGGTTCCATCACTTACTGGTGTTTTGCAATTACATTGCAGGCCTTATGAGGAGCGGCTGAGAGAGCTGGGGCTGTTTAGCCTGGAGAAGAGGAGGCTGAGAGGAGACCTTATTACTCTCTACAGCTACCTGAAGGGAGGTTGTGGAGAGGAGGGAGCTGGCCTCTTCTCCCAAGTGATAGGGGACAGGACAAGAGGGAATGGCCTCAAGCTCCGCCAGGGGAGATTTAGGCTTGAGATTAGGAAGAAATTCTTCACAGAGAGGGTGGTTAGGCATTGGAACAGTCTGCCCAGGGAGGTGGTTGAGTCACCGTCCCTGGAGGTGTTTAAGGTTAGGGTAGATGAGGTGCTTAGGAGCATGATTTAGGGAATGGTGGGAATGGTTGGACTCGACGATCCAGTGGGTCTCTTCCAACCTGGTCATTCTGTGATTCTGTGATTCTGTGATACATGGGAAATAAGAGGCTATATCCTCTTCAAAAGGCTGCAAAAGTGTTTGAAACACAGGAGCACAGAGGAAAGACACAGAATCACAGGATCATTTAGGTTGGGAAAAGACCTTTAAGATCATTGAGTCCAATTGTAAAGCTAATACTACTCAATCCCTCGCTAAACTGTGTCCCTAAGTGCCACATCTACGCATCTCTTCAGTACCTCCAGGAATGGTGACTCAATCACTGTCCTGGGCAGTCTATTCCACTGCTCAACAACCATTTTGGTGAAGTAATATTTCCTAACATCCAGTTTAAACCTCCCCTGGCACAACTTCATTCTTGTGTGTGGTGGATTAGGAAGGTGCTGGGGGTAAAAGAATATGATGGGAGTAGGGCATGAGTGTGTAATCCTGTTCCTCAATTAAGCCTTATTTAACATATCTGTTAGAAACATTGGCACAAACTAAACGGCATTTGCCAATGAAGTTTTGGACACCAAACTTTGAGGGACATTGTCAATACAGAGAAAGATTGAGACGTCATTTGAGGAGAACTAGATGCCTAGTGAGAGCAGGGAGAGGAACAGAAGAGCGTTTTATAGCACAAAGCACATGGTTAAGCTAAGGACAGAGTTCCCGCTGCAGCCTGAGAGGCTCAGCAGATGGAAGCGACAAGGTAATGAGGCTTGGATGCATTCAGGAAAATCATCAATTAGAGAAAAATAAAATCCCAGGCTTGAGAGTTACCATGTGTCACATCTCGAGGGAGACAAAGTAGGACCCAGAACTGTTTTTAAACATTTAGTTTATTACCTATAATGTTACAATTCTAAGTCAAGAATATAAGCTTAAGTCTAGACCAATATTAACATCCTATGAGGCTTTGTGAGGGATTATACTACCTGCCCGGATTTCGGTGTTAAAGTCTTTTTAGATGTTTTCATGAAGTTGCTGCAGGCAAAGTTTTGCAGATTCTCTGGTGCTTGGAGGGACTGGATCTATGATGTTGTGTTGATGTCAGTGGGGGTCTCAGACCAGCTGAGAGAGACCTCCGATTGAGGCTTGCTCCCCTCATTCTTTTATAGTCCATTCAGGAATAATAATATCTGGTGTATCAGTCAGCCCATCTCTTTATCTTCTTCACCTTTCCTTAGTGGTGCAGATGATTAGGGACATAGTGGATTCCTTCCTGTCAGTGCAATCTCCACTAATGCGCAGGAATCCAGAAAACTCTAGGGTCGTAGATCAGGATGTTTCCATCATAAAAAACTTGTAGTCTACATCATCCAAGTACAACGTATTGTAGATTTCTATTTACAAATCTCTTTTTGTTTTGAGGATCACCTCTAATTCTTTGTTATCTGGCTATGGTGGAACTCTGCATACCCGTATTGATATGCAGAAGGACGTTAGCAGGGGTGAGTTTGGTCATCCTGATAGGCAAATGAGTGGCAGAGATATAATGGTGAGCTCATTCTCCTCCACTCATCCTCTCTACATAGGTGGGCTTTGATGTGACTGCTGATATGGAGTGGCCACCAGACCTCCGTCTGACCCCTTTCCACTCCACAACACAGCAAAGCAGCTCCCTTCTTCTCCCCTCTTCTGCCTTCCATCACTCTTTTCTCAGTCACACTTGCTCTCTGATGGGGTCTTATATAAGTCCAGCAGAGCAGATCCTACTTACTTCTCATGTAACACTGATTAGCAAAGCCAGTGCACGTCTTCCTTTTTTTTCATATGTTTTCCTGCTGCACCTAACACTCTCTCTCTCATTCTTCCTTCTAAGCTCTGATGAGAAAACAAGCAAAACTCCAGGTGTAAAATGACAGTAACAGTTGAGGTGGATTTTTTTCCCTGTGCTGTTTCAGAGGACTGCTGGAGGTGTCTTGTCCAACCTACCTGCCTTTCCTGGGGAGCCCATAGTGTCCACTGAGGGACTCAGTCCTTCATGCTGTCCCACCATGTCTCTTACTGCAGGGATGTTGTTATTTCACAGCAGAGCAGATCACATGGCAGAGGTCTGTATCCTCTGCTTGTTTGCCAGCCATTTGTGCACAAACATGGGAAATGGATAATTTTCTGACTTGTTTCCATTTTCCCAGGGGTGTTTCTTTTACTCTTACCCTAGATACTTAATACCTTTATCTACAGTTTCCTCACCATCCCCTAAAATATCTAGTTTAACCATGTCCTTTTCACATTGACAATATCATTGATAAAGATGCTCTTCCCTGACTTTGTCAAATGGGTCTCATTCAGTATCCATGGTCCTTATTTCTGAAAGAGGGACTTTTGCTCTTAAACCAAGTGATGCCAAGGATCAGGCCCTTTATTTTTAAGGAATCAGCCTATCTGGGCAAACACAAAGTAGCTGTAGATGGCAGTGGCCCCAAGAAGCTATCAGAGCAACTAGTTTTCTAGCTCACTAAAGGGTACAGATAATGCTAATGTCCCAGGGCTTGATCACATCTCTATTCTGGCTCAAAGTCATATGATTTGGGTTATCCATTAAAAAATACAGATATAGTGGTTAATGCACTTCAGCTCCCAGCTATGCTTGGTTTTGCAATAGGAGTTTGGCTGCCCTAGAAGATGTGTCTTGTTCCAGGAGTTTTATTTTTATACACACAGATCAAAGATTAACTTAGGCTAAAGAATAAGCAACTCCCCTTGCACTCATGTACATTCATATTTAGTCAATATGGGCAGTAGTATAGAGCAGGGAGAATGTCTCCAGGCTGGCTTATGGGCCACAAGAGCATCTCCCTGCTCTCCTAGCTCTCTTCTGAGGAAGGTGATTTAAAAAGAAAAATTGGTTTAATAAAGAGCATCTCACTGTATGATATACCAGCCCTAGGATAGCGGTACATTTATCTGCAGACATTATGGGTTTAATTTGGTCCATGCAAAACCTAGAGAAAACCAATTAAAAATCGTATTAAATAACTCCTCATCAGAAAAATGGTGTTCAGTCGAGTAGCTGGAGCCAGGGAGATGAATAGAGCTCCTGGGGCTCTATTAGATGTGGGACTGGCAGGAGCTCTATGCTAGTTCCCATTGTGGTTTTCCACTGTGCTCTACGTATACATACAATGGAGAGGACACCACGTATTTGTGACATGAGAATGGGTGAAGCCATTAAAGAGGACTGAATTGAAGTTGCTGTAGAGAAACAAGGAACAAAACTGCCCATACAATGTTGAACTTGATTAAGGCACTACCTTCACAACATTAGTACAAGCTTTAAAAAAGACTTTTTTCCTTATCAGAGCAGGTGGGATTTTTTTCTTCCTCCATATGAATACCAAACAAATGAATCAGTTTCTCTTTTCATTAATTTTTCATGTACAAAGTCCCCGGTATAATTACTCACCCTGAAATAAACCACCTCAGCCTCGATCAACAGAGTTGTAAATATTGATGTGAATGAAAAACAGGCAGAAATGCTTCCTCTGAGCACTTGAAAACAAGTGAGTTGTAAATACAAATGCAACCAATTGTCATTTTCCAGAGCAATGGAAAGCATCTTGTTGGATCTAGGGAGTAGAGCCCAGGCGGTGGGACAGGTTTCTGGGCTAACACACAGGTCCTTAGAGCACAATTTTTTTTGAGATTACAGACCCTTTACAGAGGTTCTGTAATCTCAGCACCAAAGTTTTTGGCAAATTACTTGTAAAGGGGCTCAGTGCAGGCACTGACACTTATGTAGATGACTCCAAACTCTTTTGCTAGTCCACAGAGGTCTAGTCAAACTTAGCAATGGAATTTGGCACATCCTAACATAGACACTCAAAATATGTAACTGAATCACTTACCACATGCACTTTTTTCTCTTTATGTACTTTAAAAGGGGCGATCAGGTTGCAGGGAGACAAACTGCAGCTCCTTAAATGTAGATAAAATTAGCCCAACTCTGTCTTCTAATTTCTCCATGATCAACACTATTTGTGCTTTTCAGTAACTATCACAGAATCATAGAATAGTTTGAGTTGCAGGAGACCTTAAAGATCATCTAGTTCTAACCCCCCTGCCATGGGCAGAGACATATCCCAATAGATCAGGCTGCCCAAGGCCCCATCCAACCTGGTCCTGAACACCTCCAGGGATGGGGCATCCACAACTTCCCTGGGCAACCTGTTCCAGTGCCTCACAACTCTCACGGTGAAGAAATTCTTCCTTATGTTTAGCCTAAATCTGTCCCTCTACATTTTATACCCATTGCCCCTCATCCTATTACTACAAGCCTTTGTGAATCGTCCCTCCCCAGCTTTCTTGTAGGCCCCTTTCAGGTACTGGAGGGTTGCTACTATATATTAATGAAATTGGTTCAGAAGAGTGTAAATGACTGAAGAAGGCACAGAGTGGTGGAGAAAGAGGGTTTTTGCCTTGGAATGTCCAACTCTTCTAGAAAAAATGGCCTGTTACTCAAGACTTTTCCCTCAAGGAGTCAATATTTGCTCTATTATTAAGAAACAGATTTACAGGATAATTCATGATGGTACTGATTAGAGCCAATGCTCCTGATGTAGAGTAATGTTATCTGGATAGATTCTTCAAAGCAGAGAAAGGAAAGAAACAAATCTGTTGTAGCAGTTTGCATGGTTTGGTTTTCTGTTGTAACTCTGACTGGCTCTATGTCTTGCAGTTTTAATCAGTAGGGACTTGAAAATGATGTATCCAGAAAGAGACAATGGAGAAGAGTCTAACTACATAGTAAACTTTACCCATTCCCCTGGTTTTCTGAATGAAAATTGTAAACAAAGAAATATTCATCTCAGTTTTTTCATGACTCAGGATGATGCATCAGTCACTTGGCTAAAGTTGATCAATCTCTCTGTGCTCATTTATCAAATACATGGCTTCCAGGGATGCTTTCCAATGAAATAAGGGCACTTCAGCTGGCTCGGATGCTTAAAGAGGGATCTACCTGGACCACACTTTCCTGCTTAGAACCAATGCCAGCAAGAAATTAACTGAAGTGGTCATGACATTTTGGGAGCAAAAACATATGATATATGCTTGATTTATTTCCTCTTTGCTAAACCCAGGCTCTGGATCCTTGGATGTTTAGTTCATGTTACTATAGCAAGTGTATTGTCCCATATCTTTCCAATAAATTATGTGGAAACCTAATTGGTAATCTTGCATTTCAGGTCACAAACACCGTGCTCCATCTACACACAAGAGCTACATTTTACACTGGATTCTGACATAGATAGTCCCTTAAATCAGAAGAAATTTCTTCTGCCATCTCTTGTCCATATACTGATCCTTAGTTCAAGGCATAAACAATAATATTGGAAGTTAAGGTTATATCAGGCAAATGGAAAAAGTTGTTTATTCATCCCACATGTCCAAGCTCAATGCATCAGGATATAATTCCTTTCTAAGCTGCATTTTCAAATCATGTTGAGCCCTATGTAGTATTATTGTGAGTCTTCTGGATGAAGAGAGACCTAGGTACACTCCAGTTACCAATATAAATGGCGGTTAAACATCAGGTCATATTATTCCATATCAATTGTCATTTTAAAACAGCAAAATTCTCCTATCACTTCCCTGTAGTTTAGCCTTCCCTTGTCTGTTCCCTTTTCCCAGCTTTCCTTCGTCCTCCAAAAGAAATCACACTAGCACACCAAGATTCAGAAAAGGAATTTTCTGAATTCCTGTGTAGGTGTTCTTAATAAAAATAAAAGTCAACAAAACAGGGTGGGTGGGTTTTGGGTTTTTTTTCATTTTTTTAAATTCCTTTTGTCCTACAAGGGCACCATTTCTTTCAAGATGCATTAGGATTTACCATCTCATCCTCTAGCAGTTTATTGCTGAATTACATGTGGGAGATAACTATTTTACAAAGAGTTTATTACTTTAGAACTCTGCAGATGATGTGTCAAGGAAGAGCATTAAAAGAAACTCCCCTAAATGCTAAGAAAAATTTAATGTGTGTACAAATAAAAAAAACCAGTTACATTAAAAATCTTCTATAAATTGAGGAAGACGGTATATAATAAAGCAAATTCTAATGGCCTTCATAGGCTGGAGAAACTGAATTTTCATAGAATCACAGAATCATCTAATGGTTTGGATTGGAAGGGACATTAAAGATTATCCAGTTCCACACCCCTGCCATGGGCAGGGACACCTCTTACTTGATCAGATTGCTCAAAACCTTACCCAACCTGGCTTGGAACACCTCCAGGGATAGGGCTTCCAAAACTTCTAAGGTAGGAGCTCAAGAGTTTTTCCTTTTAATTACATCTTCATCCTTGATAAACTAAGACACAAGTTGGTCTTAGGTAAAGGATCCATAGGATGTTGCAAAGAGTCTGCTTCTACATTTATACAGAGGCAAGGTTTTGAAGATGCTTAGGGACTTCTGGGTTATTTTGTTTGGGCTTTTTTTGGTTAGTAGCAAGGTGACTGGGCAAGTTCTTTATAACAGAGTATATTTTTGGTTAAATGCATGCCTTTCTAACTAAATTTAAAAAAAAAAAAAAAAAAAACAACTTCAAGAAAAAGTGGATCTCCAAGGTCATTATTTAAATGGTTTAAATTGAGTTGAATTAGGTCATTCCTTTCAGACAGTAAGTAAATTAATTTATGCATTACGCAGTATGAATTTGCCATTGAAATATTTTGCAAATATCTATCTAATTTCTCTGGAAGAAATATACTTTCACTCCTCCTTTCTAAAAGAAATGATTTAGTTTTTGGTTTTTTTATTGGCCTCTAGCTGAAAAGGTTTCTCTGAAATACTTCAAGACTCTGAAAGCAAAGCTAAACATTCAATTACAAGTGAAGAAAACATGAAAGTAAAACCCAAACTGAACCAACTTAACTATCAGCTTCGCACCAATCCAGCTGAAGCACGCTCATTCCCTTCTTTGATTCAGACACTGAACTCTGATTCTGTATAATTCTGAGTTTTTGCTTCCTAGAAAAGCTTCTTCTGGGGGACAGTGGATGCTTAGTAAACACCAGTATCAAGACACATTTCTTCATGCTCTATATTTAGGAAACTTGATTCTGTAACTTGAAAGGAGCACCCTGTGTCTCCCTAAGTGCCATGCCATCCTGCAGCACAGAAGTCTTATATGAGTAGCTTAGGCTTATGTTGATGAAAAGCTTGGGCTGTGTGTTTCTAATACTCTGAAAAAAAATGAAATCCTGGTTGTTGGCTGAGTATCTAGAAGGTACTTTGTCATAGGAACAGCTGACTGAATCATAGCAAGCTGGAGTATTTCAGCTTTTAATGACTATCATTTGTTTTCATCTCTGTTTCAGTAAACCTGACAAAACTGAGAGTTTTGTTTCTAAAAAGGACTACCCACAGTGATAAAGTAGCAGCAAAGACCCGGAGTCCTGGAAACTTGCTGTGGTACAGTGATTCATATTAGATTTCAAACCTACTACTCAGAGAAAATATCCTTTCTTGCACTACGAAAGGTACTTGGGAGATCATAGTATCTATACCTGATAGTAGGATCACAGTTTAACCCAGGATGGAAAGGATCCAGGAGGTCTCCGGACCAACCTCTTGCCCAAAGCAGAGTCAGCTATGAGATCATGCCATGCTATCTTGGAATCATAGTATGGTTCATTTTGGAAGGCACCTTTAGGAACATCTAGTTCCAACCCCTCTGCTGTGTTCTTTATTCAGTCAAGTCCTGAAATCTTCCAAGAACGCAGACTGCACAGCCCTCTTTGGGTAAGTAGTTCCTCGTTATGGAAATGTTTATCCTGATATCCACTTCAAATCTCCTTTCTTTCTACTTGTGGGTAACGCCTTGTCCTCCCTCCATGCCTCCCTGTGAAGAGTCTGGTTATCTCCTTAAAACCTCTCTGTAGGTACAGAAGTCTACATTCACGTGCCAGACAAAGCTGTCTCTTCTCTAGGGGTGACCAATTGTGGTCCTGCAGCTTGTCAACATGGGGCAAGTGCCCCATCTCCAACAACCTCAGCACTCCTCTACTGAATTCACCAGGTTGTCTCTTCCGTGTTGCACTTTCCTTTTTAAAGATCAGATTTTCCAAACCATGAATTATAACTGGAAATGAATAATGTTTCTTTTTTTAAAAGTGATCATTATCTAAGCCCGGTAGGCGGCTAAGTCCTACAGTGCTGCTCACTCACTCTGCCCACGGTAGGATGAGGAAAAGAATCTGAGGGACAAAAGTTAGTGAATGTATGGATGGAGATAAAGACAGTTTCATAGGGAAATAAAAAAAAAAAACAACAAAACACCTGTATGAACAAGCAAAGCAAAAGGAGGAATGCACAACCACCTCTGGAGGTGTTAAAAAAACCTGTAGACATAGCACTTTGTGACGCAGTTTAGTAGGCACGGTGGTGTAGGGCTGACAGTTTGACTGGATGATCTTAGTGGCCATTTCCAATCTTAACAATTCTATGATTCAATGATTGTTAGCCCACTCTTCCAGACCACCCAGGTTTTTCCTGCAGTACAGCTCTCCCTTCCAAAGTGTTCGCTTCCCTGCTCAGCTAGGTATCATCGAACTTTTCTGTAGACCTTACACCACGACCAGCTCTGAAGGTCTAATCAATGTTTTGGCTGAATCTGAATAGATTCCAGTGAGATGGGCCTGACATTTCTTCTTGTATTAAGCAACTCAGATGGGGCAAATTGATTGTTAAAATAATTCATAACTGATATAGGTCATACAAATTGGACCAAACCCATTAAAACATCTGCCCAGCTGAGTTCACTAGAAGCAACATGTGTTGCTACTTGTTTATACGGAGAGGTAATTAAGATGCATCTCAGGTATTGGCTTGACTTTTCTATTCTTATCCTTCTTCCATTATTTACAACTACAGAGCATTTGCAGATAATTCTGCTACATTAGGATTCACATCCCATTGCAAAGGCAGGTTTTCACCCCATCCTTTTTAAATCAGGCCTGCACTGGGTCTATGTGAAATGTATTATATATCGTGCTCATTAACACAGCATATGAACACATGGCTGAGAAGATAAGACACTTCAAGAATAGGAGTAGAAATGCTGAGATGGCAGGCTGCCTTCTGTAGAAAGAAATGTCAGGAAAACTCCAGCACAATGAGATTCTTCAATCATCTTCCCCAGTAACCCATTCCACTTGCTAACTATCCCTCGGAGTCTCTCTCCCTCTCTCTTGTGTGTGGCATATTGAAAAGCGACAGCAAATTATAAATTCAAATCGAGGTTACTGAGCCATTCAGTATACTCCAGGAAGGCTTGAAAATTTTCTTTTATTCATCTTGCATTAAGTACAGGTTTTGCAAACATTACTAATAGGAGCAATACTCTGAATGTACCAGTCACAAATCAGTGAATTATTTCATCTACTTTAACACACAATATTTCCATCATCCATAAGTTTTCAGGTTCAGAAGAGAGAATACTGAATTCTTTCATCCAAAAATAAATGCTGGCATTTCTTCCATGCGTTCAGAAATATGTCCTTAAAAAGTTGCACTTTTCATTTCAGCAAGTGATAAGATCATTATCTTGTGCCAGGACATTTCAGGCACAAAACCAGATGTTGCGGCTTTTAGAGCTTGAGTTAGTGTTGCATTCACACCATTTGAAGAGATTGATTTTTCTGTCTATAATTTCCTGGAACATGTTGTGTTGCATCTTTATAACTAATATTTGCTGCTGAATGCTTGTTATCACTGGGAGCTAAGGAACTGGAGCCGAGTTTAATGTGCCACTTACCATTTTCAAAGTGCCATTATTGCACTGTCTATCAACGCTTTCATACAAGGCCGTGGGCATCGGAAAGGCAGTGGTGCTTTGCAGTAGACAGCATGAGTTGTGTGTTTCCATCACATACCAGGCTGGACAGCTTCCAAACCACCTTTCTCCGATGATATTGGTAGATGAGAATATTCTCTTAGTAGATGAAAATAGACTCTGAGATACGCAATATCAAATGCGTGAATGCTCCTCTTACATTTCATTGATAATTTTACTTCTTAAATTAGTGGCAATTTCCTGGGTTTATGAATGAGCAAAGAGCCTGAAGGGTGTTTGAAGTTTCAGTGGAGGGAACTTAAAAGTAGGATAATAGTTTTCTAATTTTTTCCTGTATGTAACAAATATTTAGCATTTGAAACAGACTCTCTTTTCTGTATTTTCTTAGCTTTACAAAAACAAAAAACTTCACTGAAACAGTTCAAAGCACTGAGTGACTTGAAACATTTCTTTGGATTTGACAATTTTTCTTGGTTTCATTCCAAACAGCAGCAAAATGACTCCTTTTTAAGAAAGTGCCAGTGAAGCCACAAACAATTTTGCATGCTGTGGTCTAACAGACACATGCGTATGATGCCTCCCCAGCTTCTTCCCTGCTGGGACAGTCCATGCTCACTGGCTGTTCTGAACTACAGTCTTAAAATGCATCTCAGTGCCAAAGAAACACCTCTCTCATCCTTCAGGCACCTTCAAACAGTATTTGCTCCCTCCAGGAGTTAACTGTTACTTAGGGGAAGATGAACATGCTTTCCAGGTCACCCATGGAAGCCCATGCCCCCTCTCTGGAAATGTTCCAGGCCAGGTTGGATGGGGCCTTGAGCAGCCTGGTCCAGAGGGAAGTGTCCCTGACCATGGCAGTGGGTTGGAGCTGGATGATCTTTAAGGTCCTTTTCAACTCAAACCACTCTGATTCTGTAATTCTGTGAAAGTTGCACAAAACAATGGATGTCTGAACTTGAGATATCTTGCATTCTGCAATGTCTGCTTGTGCACTGGAAAAGGGAAAAAGTGCATGAAGTCAGTCCCTTTCTCAGAGCACAGATATTTGATCCCTAGGTTCCTGCCCTACTCTGCAAGAAACATCTATTTCTCAGGAAGATTAGTGGTCATTAACCACCTACAAACCCAAGGCATCAAACAACACCTTCCGTAGCCTCTGTGACAGTCCTGCCCCTGATCTTAGCAGGGAGTGGAGATACAAAGCTGAACACAGCTTTTGGAAGTGAAAAAGACAGGGAATTAATTTGAGTCAGAAAAAGAGTGGGTTTGCTTGCAATATGACATAGTATGTGCAGACCCAGATGAAAATTTGGTTGGAGTTGATGACTTGAAATGTCTTTTCCAACCTTAATGATTCTATGAAAACTAATAACGCAGTCTTTACTGATGTCAAGGAGTCAGGCTTTCACCACTGGAGTCTGTCCTTGGCTCTGGTATACTCCTCTGGAATGGTCTGGGGTGAAAAGGTCTATCCGATGTCAAATCTATCTGCCATAAATACTCCACCTTAAATTTCCCCTTTCTTTTGCAACTGGAAATGAAAATCTGTCTCTCTTGCTGTCCAAACATGCACTGCAGGGGTAACAATGTGTTTGAGTGCCCCTGAATGCCTTCACATCTGCCAGTAAAGGATGACTGGTCTTTACATATCACAGCCAGATATAGACCATTCCCCAAAATGAGAGTGATTATGGAACGAATAGCCTGTTCAGACATTAACACATGAAAAGTTGGCTTCTTTATAAATAGTATCTCCTGTTCCTTTGTTGACAAAGTACATACTGAAATGAATGTTTTCCTGAGGATTTACTAATTGAGTATGGAATATGTGGAGTTGCCTCATCCATCAGTGAGAATGGTACCTGTACTTAAGTTGTTTCAGTAAAGGCTAAATTCATCTTTCCTAGTATGATTTAAGGTATCTCAGCAACTGCTTTTCAGGAGTATTAAGGAATTCCTGGAAGTGTTCAAGGTCAGGTTGGATGGGGCCTTGAGCAGCCTGAGCTAGTGGGAGGTGTCGCTGCCCATGGCAGGGGGTTTGGAATTAGATGATCTTTAAAATCCCTTCCAACTCAAACCATTCTATGATTCTATGAACATTCATATGGAAGAAGTCTCTTTGGATGGCCAAGTGTGCTTTGTAGGAGCAAATGGCATCACTATGTTGCAATAAATAAGAAAAGAAAGGGAGAAAGGCTAGGCTGGTCTTCCAGAATGACCCACTGAATGTTGTTTACCTTGGCCAAAATCCCTCCTTTGGATCAGGGAAGACTTCAGGCTGCTTCTCCCATCTCTCTGGTGACTCCATCACTCCTCAGGTGCATTATAGAATCATAGAATCAATGAATGCTTTGAGTTGGAAGATACCTTTACAGGTCATCTAGTCCAATCCCCCTGCAGGAGCAAGGACATCTTTAACCAGATCAGGATATTTAGAGCCCTGTTCAACCTGACCTTGAACGTTTCCAGGAATGGAGCACCCACTACCTCCCTGGGCAACTTGTTCTAGTGTTCTAGCACCCTCATTGTACAAAAATTCTTCCTTATTATGTGGAGAAAATGAGGTAGTTTCTTTTCCTCACTGAATAACAATTGAAATGCATGCATTCCCCTGGAAAGGATAGGGAGATTTATAGATACGCTATTAACGTGTTTCATAATGTGAGAAAACACAGATTTCGGTTGTAACTGAAAGTTACTCTTAGATAATCCTATGTTCTTTCTCATCTGCATGCTCTTACCTCTCACAACCACCACCTCTGAGCTAAAATTAGTACTCCTATCCATACCTGAGAGTAAGCAAAAGGAATTGTGATATGTATGGCAAAAAAAAAGGCAAACAGTGTCTGCATAGTAGGAATGTCATGGTCTCGTGTTATCATGAAAACACTATGTCTAGCAAAATATTATTTTGTTGTGCCTGAATAAGGGAAGAGTTCTGTCTGCAAAATCACCTTTAGTACAAAGACCTTTGGGAAGAAATTTTACATGAAAATACAAGCTGCTTCACTGACAAACAATGAACAGACTTTAGTACACACAGTTATAACTAAAATTTCAACAGAGCTGTTCCAGTACTCAGAACACTTGCATTGAGTATATTCCTCAGCTCTGACTCTTACAGTCAAGATGATACAACACAGTGAGATAGCTGGGAGAGAAATTAAAGGAAATATGTGGGGGCATGGTGGAAAGGGAAGTAATCTCCAAAGGGATATAAAAATGTAAATAATAAATGCCATCTAAAATGGCTTCTTGGGGTGAGTCATTTGCACAAATAAAGGCTGGGTCACACAAGAAGCAGTTGAAATAATCCTCTGGGAGCTGGTGAATTAAAAGCAATGGTCTTTGATGTGACAATACTTGGCTCTAATCCTCAGTTTTTATGGATTTGTTTTCCCATGCCCCTCCATTATTTTTCTAGCTGCTCAAACAAGGTGAGAAGAGAAAACTTTCAGATGCTTTTTCACCTGCAGCACTGTAGCATTTGAATGAGAATCTGTTAAAAGCAGGGGGTAACTCATGGCCACAATTGGCCTCTAAATCAATGGCCTTCATAGAGCTAAAAGAAGACACACCATTTCAGAGCAGTAGCATATTGTATGGAAAAAAGCCAACACTGAAATAATCTCTGCAGCAGCCATGAATTTAAAGAAAACAACTTTTTGAGAATCTCAAAACTTGGGTCAATTTGAGAAGTTCTGGTTCAGAAAGCAGGTTGCTTGATAAAACACCTCTGTGGACTTAGTCTTTCCTAACCTGTAAAATAAGGTAAAGCAGGGTGGCTTTCTCCTTTGGTTGAGCTACTTCATTCAAATTATGGTGAGAACAGTGTTTTCAGGAGTCCTCAAACCATACACTACCTCATTAAGTGTACCTTGCCACCAGTAAGAGAGGTCAACATTTAGAGAAGGACTTCTGATCAGAAACAGATGAGGATAGTGAGGCACTGGCACAGGTTGCCTGGAGAAGCTGTGGCTGCTCTGTCCCTGGAGGTATTCAAGGCCAGGTTGGATGGGGTTCTGAGCAACCTGATCCAGCTGAAGGTGTCCCTGCCCATAACAAGGGGGTTGGAACTGGATGATCTTTAAGGTCCCTTCCAACCTAAACACTCTATGATTCTATGATTAACCTCCTCCACACACATATACTGTACCGATTTTGGACATTCGTGTAGGAGAACTAGTTGTTGCAGTCCCCCAAAATGCTGACCTCTGCTGACGTCATTAAATAATTTATTTGAAGAAAGTCTTTAGAATCGTGGCAATATGTGTGATCCTGAATCCTGTACTCCTGGATCTACTCAGTTCTGCATTAATTTGGGCTGCTGCAATGGGCTTAATATGCTCAGCAATTCCTGCTTTTTAAAGAGCTCTAGGTTCTGTGCCTATATTCAGTGCTTTCAGTGGGAAAGTCTTGATTTATGAAGTAATGTTGCAATATGTGGGACAGGGTTTCTGCTCACCCTCCTTGAATTTCCTCTCTCTGCCCTTGCAGGTAGGACAACAAAGGAGAAGAGACCTACAGCTCTGTTAGACGTGACTGCAGCTATGTGCTCCAGCAGCATCATCTGGAGCTTAAGTACAACAGCTTCTCCCATAAACAAAAGAACAATATTCCAGCAAGTTAATTTCACTCAACTTTTGACCCACAGCTGTAGAAGAACAAAGATCTTTAATATGAGGCAGTGGAGGGATTATGTTATTGCTATACTGAAGATCTGCAAGGGAACAGTTAATCCTTCCCTCTACATGGGAACGTTGTGATTTAAACACACCAAGAGGCTGGATTCAGCTTGTTTTCTCAGCATGAGAAGTGATACAATTCTTGTGCTATTCTTTGGCCTCTTGTCTGATAACGTGCCCCACTGTTGTGCCTTATTTCTCATTTTAACCAGACATAACAAATAGCTTTATGCTGATGTTTTTCTTGGTATTTGATTGCCTGGTAAACAAGTGTTTCTCCACAGCCACATTTCCCCACAAGTGTTTCTATCTGGCTTTTCAGAAGGCAGCAAACTGCAGCCAAAGAATTTGTCCACTACATCCAGGGTTCTCCTAGGGTAGCTTTGTCTTTGGTGATGAGTCTTAGACAGGCTTTTGGGTCAGGGGAATGCTGGGACCTTCAGAAATGTCATTTCAGTTTCCAGGCTTGCTGTAATCAAAAGTTTTCAGTGGGGAAAAGGGACACTTCTATGGTGCGTTATCTCCTTATTTTACCACTAGTAATGAGAAATACTAAATTATTTTTTCATGAAAACAGCTTGAATTTGAAAGCTGGCCTAAGCCTGCTGCAAGTCATGACCAGGAACTGGACGATCTTTAGCATCTCTTTCAATGCAAACCATTAAATAATTCTATGATTTGATGATTTTAGACTTGCTCAGGCCTTGTGAACCCACAGTAACTTATTTGGATAAGATCATGCAGAGAGTTAATATTTGAAACCTGGGTCTCCAGCAGAAGAACTAATGCATTAACTGAAAGCTTTCAACCTGCATGTATAGTCTTTCTAGGCATTCCATAGTAGAAAGAAGTTGGGTACCTTTGAAAACCAGTCCCTTTGTATTACAACATCTAACTCACTACTGCGCCAGATTTGTGTGATTGCAGTTTGCCCAGTCTCTGGCCAGAGGTAGGTTTTCATAACTGAACTGATCAAACAAGTCTGGGCTACGACTCTTCCTTGTCTGATGAGGATTTATGAATCGCAACTGAACAGCTGCCTGCTGATAACAAAGCAGCACATTCAGTGTTCATTCCCAAGTTATTATACTATTGTTTCAAAGGAGCTGCCAGAGGGTTATTCAGGCTAGATCCAATTAAGATTGGGGTCAGCCTGCTTACCCAGAGCATGATAAATGTCCTGCTGTGCTTATGGCACCATCTCCTAAAAGACTGTCAGGATACATTCCTGAGTGGACTTTGTTTGCATCTGATGCTCGTTTGCTTGTCACTAGGCTTCGCCATCTCAAATACCTTCCTTTTGGAGCCTGCCTTCCTGAGAAGAAACTGGGATGGTTTGGGGAGTGGGTGATTTAGTAGACTTGCATTGTCAAACTCAATTGTCTCTACCAGTCACTCACTTGATGGTCCTTCAGATCAGAAGGTGGCAAGGGTTTCTGCTGAATACCAGCCTCTTAGGGCTCCATCTAAGTTTTTTCCTTCTGTTTAAGGGTAGCAACATCTCCAGCTCTCCAAAGCACTGTGCAATGATAGCCTTTTGCATTGCTGTTTGTGATCAAACAGCAGTCAGGGAATGGGAAAGAGGATTGTATTATTCTCAGGGTGTTGAAGGCAGATAGTGCAGCCCCATTTTGAGTACCAGGTGCAGTTTCGGGCGTCACGGTATAAAAAGGATATAAAGCTACTGGAGAGGGTATAGAGGAAGCCATAAAGTTGATGAAGGGTTTAGAGAGAAAATCATATGAGGAGCAGCTAAAGTCACTTCATCTGTTCAGCCTGGGAAAGAGAAGACTGAGGCAAGACCTCATCATGGTCTACAGCTTCCTCACAACGGGAGGAGAATGAGTAGGAACTGGTCTCTTCTCTCTGGTGACCAATGACAGGACCCGAGGGAATGTCAGGAAGGTGTGCCAGGGGAGTTTTAGACTGAGTATTAGGAAATGTTTCTTCACCCAGAGGGTGTTGGAACACTGGAACAGCTCCCTAGAGAAGCAATGATGGCACCAAGCCTGACAATATTCCAGAAGCATTTGGTTAACGTGTGAATTTTAGGGTTGTCCTATTCAGGGACAACAGTTGGACTTGATAATCCCTGTGGTTCCCTTTCAGCTTAGGACATTCTATGATTCTAAGTTTTCCTTGCCTGTGACCTGCAAACATTGTCTAATCCAAAAACCCCATGTGAATACATTAAAAAAAAAAGAAAATGTGAACGTTATTACTGAGCAGGTTTATTACCCTGGCCTCAGCACGTGGCTTTGATCAGTCTGGCTGGAGTATGTGTCCCTCAACAGCAAAGAAATTCTCTAAGTCAGACTCAGTGAAGAAACATCTTGGGAAATACGATTCTATAACCTTCTACCTTCAATGCATCTTTGTCTGACCTAGGGTAGTCATTGCTTCCCTGCTAAAGGTAACTATAAGAATAAGACCTTTTTGGTTCCTTGGGAACCAAAAAGGTCTTATTCTTATAGTTACCTTTAGAATATTACCTGGGAGATGCATTGTCCTCTTATTCCCCAGTTCATGGACCAAATGAAATTTGATCACAAAGATGCCAGCCATCCTACATGTGCATAGTGGCGTCTAGCCTGAATCAGTATGTGATAGTCCAACTGTTAAGACTCTTCCAGCAGTTCACTGGCAGCATTCCTCACATGCAAATACATATGTTTGTCTTAAATTACAGTTTGGAACAGATATCATCGGAGTCCCATTTTTAGCCAATTACCCAGAATTTGCTTTGCCCAATTTGCATGGAGAATAACTTATTATTGCTCTCAGTCTGAGGGGAATTGTTTGTCTTTCACAGCCACACAAGCTGCAGATGGAGCCTAATCTTTTTGAAAATATGTAAAACAACAAAGCATGGAGGAAATAGTCTATCTGTGGATGTCAAGTAGAGAGAGAGCAGAGAGCAACTCACTACTGAAAATGGTGGCATTGATTATTGCTTACTAACTATGAAAAAGCCTGAGCCATGAGTCATCAAATCTGCTGCAATACTTCATTGCAAAGCAATCCTTTCAATGCTTTACATCTTGTCTCCAAATTCTAAGGGATCTCAAAATTATTGAGTTCTTAGTTGGATTTAAGAACTCCATACACTTCTGTTGATTTTCTATACCAAAATGCTGAACACTTTTAAATACTTTTTCCTCCTCAAAACCTTTTAAGCACCTACCTTCATCTTAGTTAGACATATTAGATTTTGATTTCTTTCTCACACCAAAGATTCCCAGTAAGTAGCGTCATCATGGCCATCCTGAAGAGGACTGATAGTTTTTAAAAATGGCTAATGATTTGGTGGATCTTTCTTGTGTCAGTGCACAGCCTGATAAACTTTCAAAAGAGCTTTCAAAAAATGTGAGCAAATTCCTCTAAAAATAATCTTTAAAACTATGGAGACCACATCCTGAATCATAAAGATGTCTAACTCCAATTTACTTCAGTAGAAACAAAAATATCTTGGTGGGTCTGATCCATTTGATTTAGAAATCTTTGGGCTGTTCTTCATCACTAGATGTGCTTATACATAGCAGCCAAGGAAAAATTTGCCAGTTCACTTAATCCTAAATATTGCATGCAGGTTCCCAAATACAGCAGTTCAACAAGGATGAAGATGTATTAGGAGAGGTTCCTTTAGAGGAAACAGTCATAGAATCATTAAGTTTGGAAAAGACCTCTAAGATCAAGTCCAACTGGCAGCCCAACATCAACATGCTTACTAAGCTACGTCCCAAAGTGTCACATCTACCTTTTTTTTTTTAACACCTTCAGGGATGGTGACTTCACCACTTCCCTGGACAGCCTCTTCCAAAGCTTCATGGATGAAAGAGAAATATTTCCTAATATCCAATCTAAACTTCCCCTGGTACAGCTCAAGGCCATTTCTTCTCATTTTCTCAGTTGTTACTTGGAAGAAGACATGAACATCCACCTTGTTACAATCTCCTTTCAGGTAGTTATAGAGGGTGATAAGGGCTCCCCTCAGCCTCCTCTTCTCCAGACTTAGTAACCCCAGTTCCCTCAGCATATCCTCATAATCCCTGTGCTCCAGGCCCTTCAGCAGCCTCATTGCTGACAGGTTTAAATCTCTGCTAGCTGTCAGTAGATAATGCTGGGACATTATGATTCCCAATGACAATGGGAAAGATGAGAAACTGTGTCAAAGGCTTTTCTGAAGTCTAAAAAGGCTTTACTGATGTCCAACACAAAAGCTGTGGACAGAGGATATGAAACTGGTTTGTTGGTTTTGGGGTTTTGTTTTGTTTTTTTTTTTTCTGCTGACTCCAATAAATGTGCCACTTAATTTGATGGTTATAGTTATGAGAAACCTATGTTTAAACAGCACAAACCCCCTCTTTCCCCACCAGTCCCATTGAAGAAAGTCCTTGTCATAGCTTCCTCTCTTGGAAGGAAGCCTGGCTTCAAAAAATCAACACAAATCTGCTCCTGGGCTGTTGGAAGGGAACACAGGTTATGGGATGCCAGCAGGAATCAGTGTTTGTACCTAGATGTGTTCTGATGAACAAAATCATTTAGCTGCATTGCTGCAATTCACAATACAGTTCTTTTCCTAATGATTTAAATATTTATTACAGCTGTGTGCAAAAGAGCCCTCAGGATCCTTTAACATGGTGTGGGAATTAAGTGAGGTTAATTACAGAATCACAGAATAACCAGGTTGGAAGAGACCCACTGGATTGTCGAGTCCAACCATTTCCACCAATCCCTAAATCATGCCCGTAAGTACCACATCCACCCTCACTTTAAACACCTCCAGGGACGGTGACTCAACCACCTCCCTGGGCAGACTGTTCCAATGCCTAACCACCCTCTCCGTGAAGAATTTTTTCCTAATCTCAAGCCTAAATCTCCCCTGGTGGAGCTTGAGGCCATTCCGTCTCGTCCTGTCCCCTGTCACTTGGGAGAAGAGGCCAGCACCCTCCCCTCCACAACCTCCCTTCAGGTAGTTGGAGAGAGTAATAAGGTCTCCCCTCAGCCTCCTCTTCTCCAGGCTAAACAAACCCAGCTCTCTCAGTCTCACCTCATAAGATTTGTTCTCCAGCCCCTTCACCAGCTTCGTTGCTCTTCTCTGGACTCACTCCAGAGCCACAACATCCTTCTTGTGGTGAGGGGCCCAGAACTGAACACAGTACTCGAGGTGCGGTCTCACCAGTGCCGAGTACAGAGGGAGAATAACCTCCCTGGACCTGCTGGTCACGTCGTTCCTGATGCAGGCCAAGATGCTATTGGCCTTCTTGGCCACCTGGGCAAACTGCTGGCTCATGTTCAGTCGGCTGTCAACCAGCACCCCCAGGTCCTTCTCCTCCTGGCAGCTTTCCAGCCAGTCTTCTCCTAGTATTAAAACTCCTAGTAAATTAAAACTCACTATTGAGAAATGAAATAATTCTAGAAGCTTCAAACTATAAACCAAGCAACAACTAGCAAGTTGCAGAAAGAAAAATCACTTTTTTTTTAATAGGAGAGGTGGTTTACCAGTGCCCACAAGGGCAATACTTCATGGCGTTTCTTCACATGGGAGAGGAGTAAAGGCTAGGGTCACATAGATACTTCCCAGAAAGGAGAACACTCCTATATGATCATCACGATCTCTCTCTCACGATATGAGACCATTTTGCTGAGTGGGTGCCTGGAGTCAGAAGGTATAGCAGATAATTCATAATGGACTAGCTAAGTCCTGAAGAAGTTGGTAGTCTGACAAAAGCATCTTTTCCACTGGGAATCATAATGCCCCAGCATTATCTACTGACAGCTAGCAGATGCTTAAACCTGTCAGCATCTCAGATGGACATCCTTAACAATAAGAAGTTAACTCTGGCTTCACTTGCAGAAGTCATTTTACAGAGGTAAAGTAGGTAGATATTCGCCTGCTTTAATCATCTTCTATTAACATCTAGATAGAGAAGAAGGGTTGATTTAGATTTGATATAAGGAAGATTTTTTTTTTTTTACAGAGAAGGTAGTGAAACATTGGAACAGGTTGCTCAGGGAAGTAGTGGAGGCCTCATTCCTGGAAACATTATGGTTGGACTCAATCCGGTGGGTCTTTTCCAACCTCATGATTCTGTGATCCAAGATCAGGTTGGATGGGACTCTGAGCAACCTGATCTGGGTAAAGATGTCTCTGCTCTTGCAGGGGAGTTGGATTGGATGACTTGTAAAAGTCTCTTCCAATGCAAACCATTCTATGATTCTGTCTTTAAAGGATACAGTCTTTCAGACCTGGGGTTCTGCTTTTAGAGTGTAAATACTTTCCTTAACAGAAGCTGCTCAGTTATAATGAAATGAGCAAAGAAAATGATGCGTAACTGTAATCTGACATTGATGACTTATATAACTGTTTAATAATCCATCTATAATACACTCTGTGAGAATACAAATGACACAAACAACTCCTTAACAAGTCATTGAAAATGGGAAGCAAAATGTATTATCTGGGAGGAAAGAGTGGTGATTTAGGATTATTTGAGGGTAGTAGTGTATCTTCCAGGTCTTTGGAATGCATCCTTATAAATATAGTAATTTCTAAGAGCTGTCAGCTGCGGTTCAGTTTAATTTAAAAAAACAGAATTACAGTGTTGCAATACACACTTTTGTTTTTTAAAAATAACAAGAACCAGTATTTATATGCTCGTTTTCAAAATGTTCTACAGCTTGCCACTCTTTAGTGATGTGAAGCAACCTGTAATCTAAAAGCTTCGTAGATGGGCCATAATTGTTGGTTGACAAGACAAAGCAATGTGATTATAATTAGAGGGAAGTGATGCCTTGTGATTTCTAAGGTTTTTATTGAAAAGGGTTTATACTTTGAATCACTTCTGTTTATGGGAATATGTCTAGATTTTATAAAAAGATACATACTTTTATCCTCCCTTTCACTTCTTTATGTCCTTCAATTACTTATGAAGTCTTTCTAATTTTTTTTACTTGTAGATGGGGAAGATAATTTTTTATAATGTCTTATAGTTTAGGCATAAAACAACCTGTGTCTGAGGTTCTCTCCCATTTTTCTGACATGTTTGATCCCTCATGAATTGTGAGGTATTGCTGTGGTGTCACCACATGGGCTGTGCATCATTCACACCTGTTTCTAAGTAGAATTGCATTAGCAAGCCTGAATTGTGCTAATTTTGGGATGGCTTGACATTTTTTTTCATTAGTTTTTTGTCTAATCAATTTTTTAAAATATGTAAATATTTAGCAACTTTGATATCTTATGCTGACAGCTTAAGTTTTTGTTGTGTGAAGAATTTTCTTTTGTTCAATTTGATCCTGCCACCTGCTCCTTCCATTTCAAAACTCCCAATAATTCTTGGATTGTTTTAGTTCATCACAGAATCATAGAATCATAGAAAGTTTGGGGTTGGAAGGGAACTTAAGATCATCCAGCTCCAAACCCCCCTGCCATGGGCAGGGACAACTTCCATTGGATCAAGTTGCTCAAAGCCTCATCCAATCTGGCCTTGAACACCTCCAGGGATGGGTCAGCCATGACTTCTCTGGGCAACTTATGCCAGTCCCTGACCACCCTCACAGGAAAGAATTTCTTACTAGCAATTCATCGAGATCTCCCTTCTTTCACCTTAAAATCATTCCCCCTCATCCTGTCCCTGCACTTCCTTATAAAGAGCCCCTCCGCAGCTTTCCTGTAGGCCTTGTTTAAGTACTGGAAGGCTGCTATAAGGCTTCTCTGGCACCTTCTCTTTGCCAGGCTAACAACCCCAATCCTCTGAACCTGTCCTTATAACAAAGGTGGTCCAGCCCTTCGATGATCTTCGTGGCCTCCTCTGGATTCACTCTAATGTCTTTTCTGTGCCTAGGGCTCCAGAACTGAATGCAGGGCTCCAGATTAGGTCTCTTACGAGCAAAGTAGAGGGTCAGAATTACTTCTCTCGACTTGCTGGTCACAATTCTTTTGATGTAGCTCAGGATATTGTTGGCTTTCTAGGCTGCAAGCCCGCATTGTAGCCCAGCCTATGATTGTGTTTGGGTTTGGTTAGGTTTGGTTTTTTTCATAAAAGGATGATGATGAATAAACAGTTTTTCCCTTTCTGAGACCATTTAATACTTTATAGACCTCTGTCAGTTCTCAAAGGTCTAATTTTCTGGGATGATGAAACTTAATTTATTTATTCATTCTTTGCAAGGAGATTGTTCCACTTCTGTGATAATCCTTGTCACCTTTTTCTATAACTTTTCCAATTTTATTCTGTTCTGTTAGAGACAGGGGAATTGGAAAGGCACACAGTAATTAGTGAGTGCATAGTAGATATGTACCATGGCTTAACTATGAAAACAGATGATTGGAATTGCCCAGATACAGGCCATTGCAACGCCAGCTTATGTTCTATTCCATGTGCTTATCAGTGGAGTCCCCCCTGTCCTATAACTGGACTGTAAATGTTCTGAAGACAAAGACATCAATGAGAGAGCTGATTCTTCCCCTCTATTCTGCTCTGGTGAGACCATACTCAGAATAATGCATCCATCTCTGGAGCCTTCAGCAAAGGAAAGACATGAAGCAGGTCCAGAGGAGGACCACAAAAGTCATCAGTTCCTCGAACATCTCCCTTCCAAAGGGAGGCTGAGAGATTTGGGGTTGTTCAGCTTGGAGGAGAGAAGACTCCAAGGAGGAGTTACTGTGGCCTTTCAATACTTACAGGGGGCTTATAAGAAAGATGAGGCAAAATATTTTAGCAGGGTCTGTAGCAATAGGGCAAGGGGGTAACGCTTTTAAACTAAAAGAGAAGTTTAGATGAGACATTCGGAAGAATTTTTTATTTTTTTCTCTTGTTTTTTTTTGCTGAGGGTGGTGACACACTGGCACAGGTTGCCCAGAGAGGTGGTAGGTGCACCGTCCCTGGAAACATTCAAGGTCAGGCTGGATGGGGCTCTGAGCAATCTGATCTAATTGAAAATGTCCCTGCTTACTGCTGCGGGGCTGGAATGGATGACCTCTAAAGGTCCCTTCCAATCTAAACTATTCTATGATTCTGTGATTATATGATTTAGTTCCCTCTTCATTGCCTGACACTGTTGAGTCTGGCATTGGATTAAACCTCATACCAGGAGTCAGTACTGTGTAAACACTGCTCATGCAAACCCCTTTGCCTTGTTTTCTCAATCAATTCTAAATCAACTCAAAGATTCACCTCCTGCATGGCAGTGTCAGATTTAGCAGTGATCTCCCCTCTCCACCCAGTGGAAGGCCTCGACTGTATTTCTGATTGGAGTATGTTTGAAATCAGCTTCAAGCAATCAGTTCTGGTTCTGCCTTTCTCTACCAGATTAAACAACCTTTTCTTATCATGTATTTTCTCTCCATGGAAGCTTTCGTGTACTCTAATGAATGTTCTTTTTACTAAGCTGAACAGGTTGAGTTCTTTAGGTTTTTTTTTTAAGCTTTCCCCATAATATAGCATTTTCTCCTCCTGTCAAATAGTTTTTGCATTTCTTTCTGAACACATTCTGGGTTTATTCAGCATTTTGTTTAAAGATATTGACAGCAGAACTGAACTCAGCAATGATGTATCAAGATGTGACTGTTAATTCTGGGTTGATGTATTCTTGGATCACATTTTAGGACACATCTCATTTGGATCAATACATGATAGCATGGAGGTAATGATGGCTTTATGCTAGCTTTGGGAAGACAGTATCTGACCCAGCATGAAGCTAAGGTGTCAGAGAGAGATGACCCCTTCTGTACTCCAAAATACAACCCTAATATAAGCAGCATTATGAACTGCAAAACTAATGGCCATTGGATCAGTGCTTTATACCCTATGGAAGTGTCAGTTTTCATCTAATACAGCAGAATTTCAAGCATGGTGCATCACACACTTCATTTATTTTTCACACAAGGTACATTAGGAGATGAAATCATCCCTCAGGCCCTACACTTAGCTGGAATCTCCCATACAGAGGTAGGGCTACAAACTGGTTAGGAGTTGCTATTATTTCTGGCACTGGGTGTGCATTTTATCTCTATTCAAAATACCCCTTTGATGTCAGGTTAAGGACATTTTACTGCTTGTTCTGCCAAGCACTTCTGGGTTGGGATCCAGTGCCTTTTCCCCCTCACAAGCCACTGGGATCACCTAGGTGCTCTGGGAATCTCACTGAAATGGAGAGATGCCAACATTTCTGCATAGGTCTATAAGGAAATCAGTTCTTCATCAGCAAATGAAGGCTACTACCTCTCGCTAGCTAATTAGAACAATCTTGTAATGCAGATTTAGAACCCTTGGTGCCAAATAACCAGGAAATCAGCAAACATGTGTGCCCTTCCAAATAATCCTTTCTCTGGAAAGGGCAGTTATTGAGCTGATATTTAACTATAATTGTCTGACTCTGTTTAGTTCCTGACTCAATATGTTTACGATGTTGATCTTTGTTCTTGGGCAATTTCAGCTAAGCATAGTTCACTTGTCCATACAAGATCCCCTGCTTAGCATAGATTTCTGCTGGTAGCACTTGAATGCCCTCAGCTTTGTGGGTGTGCATTTGAGAGGTCCAGTATTGCCCTATTTTTGGCTGTTCAGCTCATCTTGATGTCTCTAGTTGCAGAGCTGAAAAATTCAGAGTTCCCAACAAGTGGTTTCAGGACACTAATGTTCAATACTGTGAGCTTAACAGTGGTGCACTGTCACTAGGTTAATTTTTATGTATCCTAGCTTAATCAGATGTAGCTGTAATTATTAAATGCATTATTTAACTTTACTAGGAGGCTTTGGGAAATGCAGTGCAAAGAGGTTTGTTGCCTATGCCTGTGTTTTACTTGAGGCAAGAGAGATTGGAAGAAGCAACACAGAAGAAATGTGGCTGATATGCCAAGAAATAAAAATAGTATACATGTAATCAGGAAATCTGCTTTCCAAAGACTTCAGTGACCATCCTTCAGTGACCATCATCTCCATGGATGGGGAAATGACTGACTAAATTTGGTTTCTTTGCCCCTGCAAAGGAGGAGAAACTGCTTTCAGTGAGATTCACCTTTTTAGAAGACTGGGGATACTGATTGGGAAAGGAGAGACAGGATTTCATGTCCTATGTCACTTATGTCCCTTTTAGCAATGTCCCATTCTATATTGTGCCTCCAACCAAACACTTTGGAGTAAAAAAAAAAACTCTTGAGTCTCAAGGTTCTCTTTTCCCTCTTCCTCTCTAATCATGCACTCGTACATTGAATAGTTTGATGTAAAGCTAATGATCACCATGCACAGAACTTTTGCTTGTGCTCTAAGTGTCTAAGAGGGAAGTGGCTTTGTACTCATGCTTTAGGCAAAAGCCTTTTGAAACAGTCACTCGTGTGAACAGCTGGATTCAAAACCTGTGTGGCAGAGGCTAAGTACTCTCTCTTATTTTGTGATCAAAAGGCTCAAAGGCAAGCTGCAAATATCACCCATTATCATTTATTATTCCAAATTATGTTAAAGGGGAAATAGATCTCTTTGGCTTCTGTTCTACTCCTTTAAATTCAGTCTGTCAGAATGGAGAACAGGAAGAAGCATAGTTTCCTTGAAGTTATATTTGAGCAATATTAGAACATGTTTTGGGAGAATAAAACTGCAGGGAGAATAAGCCAACATTTTAGCCCTCGTGAGTGGAGTTCAAGCAGCTGCCAGTATTTTTGAGTGGCAGAAAAATTAGTAATAAAAAAAGAACACATAAAAATGAATCTGCTCTTTTCTGCTGAACAGATACTTTAAAAAAACCATAACAACTGTTTTCAGAAGTTTCCAAATACCCACCTCAGACTTAGCCACAGCAAAATTAATTTCTATTGTCTTCAGTGATATCTGGCTAGTGTAAAAGACCTGGGAATATGAGGGGACAGAGAGCAGCAGCTGAGAAGTACTGTGGGTGGATTGAGGTGACCAGGCTATGCAAGTGCCCATGTGTCAGTCAATGTCTTGACTAACAGGTAATTGGTGACTCTGACAGGATATTACTGGCATTTCAGAAAAAAATATAACTTTGGGAGGTTATTTCAATTCTATTTCAGAGAATCATGAGTTAGGGGAGGCAGGAAATAGTCAGAAGTTATGTCTATCATTTTCTGACCACTTCAGGAGTGCAAGGGGCAATAGACATATGATTCACCTGCCTTGATGACAACACGAGCTTTTGTTTCTTACTGTTGATCCAGCTGTATAAACTTAAGCTTCTTTACAGATCTCCTACGGTGACCATTAGATAGCACCTCTTAATGAGAAATTAAGAATGGCCTGATATTTGCCATTGAAAATTGAGCAGAAATAGGTAATCTTCAATTTACAAACGCAAGAAGTCATCTTGGCATCTGATGGACTTCAGGGCAGTTTGCTATAGCTTGTGCAATTATTTTCTTTCCTTACAGTAAAGAGGCAAAAGCAGTTCCATGAAGGACTTCATCAACATATTTATGGCCTATTTATTGCAGTTGCTGATTTTTAGAATTTCATTAATTGAAATGAAATGCATCAAAGAAACTAATATTCAGGTCAAGGCAGAATTACATAAATGCAGGTGTCAGCAAGTAGCTTTCTATACATGCATTGGTATCTGTGCTCATAATAGAATGAAGAGCTAGTCAATAAAGTCAGCAGCTTGATTTGACTTTCAGAGACATCCAATTATGTCATAAATGCCATTAAATATCTAAGTTTAGGCAACTGGGTGTATCTATGATGCCTAGTGCAGGGTGAACTGTTGTCTAGGATCCTCAGACTATGTTAATTAGGTCTCTATTGACTGTATTCACCTACAGGAAAGTTGGGGAGAGGATCTTTATCAGTGAGTTTAGAGATAGGAGGAGAGGTAGTAGTTCTAAGCTGTAAGAGGGGAGATTTAGATTAGATATCAGGGAGAATTTTTTTTACTGTGAGAGTGGTGAGGTGCTGGAATAGGTTGTCTAGAGAAGTCCTGGGTGCCCCATCCCTGGAGGTGTTAAAGGCCAAGGTGGGTGACACTTCGAGCAACCTTATCCAGTGGAAGGTGTCCCTGCCCATGGCGGGGGGATTGCCATTCGGCAATCTTTAAGGTCCCTTCTAACCAAATCGTTCCATGGTTCTGTGATTGTGTTACTGGAACCTGGACACATTATACACATATTGATAACAACATATAGAATCTCAAATAACCATGGCTAGTCCTAGAGTTGAATCCCACTGAACATGTCTTCAAAATGCCATCAGTGTTTCGTCTCTTATAACTTTAAAAAGTTCATAGAAAAATATTCAAGCAACGCTTTTGTTGCCATCTCTCAGCATTTCTTGGATACTAAGGAATAGACACTTTCCCAGGGACAAACACTTCCTATCTGGTCTTCTTAATACCCAAGTAATGTCTTAGAATAAACAAAACAATAGAATCTTCATATTTTCTGATTGTATTTTTTTGTGAGTTGGCTGAAAGTGAACAGGCTTTTACCACATGCTTAAAGTGTTAACCTGAGAACCAGGATTTCTGGATTTAGCTTCCATCTACAGCACAGATGCCCTGGGTGGATTTTGACAGGTCCTTCAACTTCCTTGTCCCTTAAATATTAATAGATAAAACAGAAGCTATTTTTCCTAGGGCAGTTGAGCTGAACGCACTAATGACTGTGAGATGTTACAGTAATGGAGGCATTTGACAAATGTGAAGAATGATGATGCTGCTACTAGTATGATGGATCAAAACTTCACTTCAGGTTCATTAACTTCATCTTTTCACTTGTCAGTGTATAAACACACTATTTTTGGAAGCTTAGATTCCAAAGAACTCTTTGTTAGTATTAAGTCTGCCTGATATTAAATGATAAGATGGTGTAGGGGAGTGAGGTTTTTTTCCTTCTCTCTGTAAAATCTGACATTGTGAAAATTATGTCTTTTGGCACCACTGTATAAAACAAACACAGAAGTTTCCCTCAGCAGCAGGAAAGAGGAAAGTCTATTAAGGGTTGCAGCAGGATTTGATAAGTATAAATGTGAACTACTTTTGCAAAACATCCCTGATAGCATTGGACTTAGCTGGAGATGAAGAGAAACTGATAAATGTGGCCAATCCAATCTGATTCTGCTGAGCCATTTGTGATACGTCTGCACTGAGCACCCAGTTAAGCTGCTTATTTTCTCTGGTGGTGTAGTCTCTGTAGGTCTCTGTGCCTATGTAATTGTCCCTGAGGTAGTATAAGATCTTCCATCACCATAAATACTCACTGTGGCTTTGCTAAGAGCTGGGTACAGGAGTAGACTGGCCTCAATTATTCTGTGCTGAACCTCCAGTAAAAGGTAGGCAGCTGGTTTTGCACACAAGGTCTGTGCCTATTACTGAAGTTGTCCCATACCTACTTATCTTAGCATGGGTAGCTGTGATTTCAATATGATTTGTTGAAGCATGATAATGTCATTTCATTTTCCAAGGGCTCAGAGAATTTGAGACATCTGGAGGATGAAGGACCTTGTAGGCAAGTTTTTGGTGTAGATTACAGCAAGTACACTAAGTGCAACTAGCAGTCATTATTGACAGAGGTGATGGATCGAGTTGTTTCAGGTGAGGCACTCTGATAACCTCAGCAACTCTCACTTCTTCCTTGGCTGTACTGAAAGAAGTGTTCTGGTCTGTGCTTTAGGAGATATGTAGCACTGTGTAACATTTGTGGGATGTTTATGGATATCTACGCCTTGGAAATCCAGCCTAGGAAAATTCACACCAGTGTTGGGTTTTGTATACTGTTGTTTACCATCCAGCCTTTCCTCTGAAGATAAGTAAGGTAGAAAGTCAGCCTGGAGGCTGAATTAACAATATTTTGTCCTGGTATTTACTTCTCCATCTGCATTACTCATTAATGTCTTGTTTTATATTTAGTCTCCCATTCCTCTACACTTGATAGCATTTTATTCTGACCTGCTTTTGTATTCAGCGTAACAAAAAAGTCTACTCACCCATTCACTTTCAGAGAGGTTACAAATAGGAACAAAGATCCTATGGTGTTTTCCTAGCAGCAGGGAAAGATACTTGCTCCTGAGCTTCATCCCAGTGAAGAAGAATAGAAAGGTACAGTACACAAGCCTGCTTCTCTTGCAGAAAGGAAAATTCAATGCTGGATATTTGTGCCCTTGGTGAGATATTTCATTATCTTGTATGACATCTGCTGGCTGTTGGTCAGGGTTAAGGGAGTTTTAGACACAGCAGCCTGGCTTAGCACTGCCATGAATGGAGATGTTTCATTGCAGGACAGCAGTGATGCTGGACTGATTTAGTTAGATATGCCAGCTCCCTTTTCTCTGTCACTTTTGTTAATGTCTGTTCTGGAAGAGGTAAAAATGCTGTTAACATTTGCCAAAGATATGCCATGTTACCCTGCCAACAAACATGAGTCACAAACCTAATGAATATCATAGAATCATAAAATTATTTGGGTTGGAAGGGACCTTAAAGATCATCTAGTTCCAACCTCCTGCCACGGGCAGGGACACCTTTCACTAGATCAGGTTGCTTAAGGCCCCATCCAACCTGACTTTGAACACTTCCAGGGATGGGGCATCCACAGCTTCCCTGGGCAACCCGTACCAGTGCCTCACCACTTTCATCGTGAAGAATTTCTTCCTAATGTCTAGTCTAAATTTTCCCCCTCCATAGACCTGCTGGCCATTCTTCTATACAGCCCTGGGCATGGTTGGCTTTCTGGGCTATGAGCACAAGTTGCTGGCTTGTGCTGAGCTTCTCATCGATAAGCACCTGCAAGTCCTTCTCCACAAGACCACTCTCTATGATATCATCCCCCATCCTGGATTACCCCGACCCAGGTGTGGGACCTTGCATTTGGCCTTGTTGAACCTCACAAGCTTCACCTCTCTTGTGGCATTAATTCTGCAGTGATTTGAGAAAGATCTGGATCATTGTAATTTAGTGTCACCAGCATTTTTCACTCGGCTTGTGTGGATTTTAGTGAGAAATGATGTCTGAGCTGATTTTTCTCACCAGCAGCCTTGAAGGGCAAATTTCCCACTGGACTAATTACTGTAAATTGTGGTGCTGTCATTGTCTTACCATAAATCATCCTAATAACGAGGTAGGTGAGTACAGATTCCAAATCTTGGGCTAAGGCATGTTTGATGAGGATAAACCCATCAAAGGATTGTGAAACACTGTGAAACTTGTTTCAAATCTGCCATGGAAGGAGAACATAATTAAAACCACTCCACTGGAGAGAATATCATTTAATCTTCACGTAACCAACTACAGGAAATACAACAACAGAAAACACAACAAAAGCAGATATCTAAATCACAGAGAAAACAATGTCATTTTTTGTTGTGTGAATTGCTGGAATTCCTTGTAATAATTTTACACTTGATACTGTATATAAGGTCAATTATTGAGACTCAGGAGTGAAAAATGCTAGGCCGTATTTCAGTAAACACAACATTTCTGTTGTTCATGCGAACCTCTTGGACTTTTGGTTTCCAATATACTTTCCAGTCTCAAAAGCACAGCATGGTTTCAGAAAAACAACAGGGGACTAAAAGCATGATACTTTATTGAGGAACACGGGATTTATTAGACTCAATTAGACTGTGGTCCATTTCTTCCTGTTTGTTGCCTCAAGCAATGAGTGAATTCCAGTATTTCAGAGGCAAGTGAAATTACAGAGAAAGAGGAAACATGGGATATTTTCTTAATGAAATTAGAAAAGTTTTCTTATTGAGGTAGAACTCAGGTCTTGCTCCGGGTCAAGCTGAGTCCTACAGTGAAATTTGGGTCAAGTTTTGTCTAACTTTAGGATGAAAATTTAAACCATCTTCAGGATGTAATGAAGGGACAACTCTCTCTGGCTTTTAAGGATGTGACATTAGTAACATTTATTAAACACATGACAGTAGTGTCTTGAGGCATTAATCTTGGTCAAAGCCTTCTTAGTATCAATACTGGATACAATAAAACACAGCTTCTCTTCTAGGTTCCCTTGTCCCATCATGTTTTCAGCAGAGATGAGGAAAAGAGGCAACAAAAAGAAATGTTATTTTCATCAAATTTTAATAAAAGTGATAATTTTAAACAATTGACTCTCTTAAACTCAGTTTCAGTTTTGTGATGCAGACTGTGCAAGCTATAAAACCCACAACAGGGGAGGGACAGTTGCAAGAACTATCCCCAGCATAATCACTGGGTAAGCTCAGTTTTTGATTGCTAATTGTGCTCGGTTGGATAGTAGATAAATATTTGATCAGATAACTCCCACTAGGCCTTACAGATGGTAAGCAAGAATTCTTGTGGCCAGATCTTTTGGGGAGTAGGAATATTCTGTTTGAGTTGTTCATTCCCACAGACCCAGAACTTGACTACGAACTGATAGTGATCAAGCCCGGATTTAGGATGGTTGAAGGAAAGATTTGTTTCTTAACAGATGGTTAACTCATCGCAGTTGTATTTGGCATGGACGTTTGATGAACTGTTCTCCTGAGTGACAATATTTTCAGAGAATTGTAGAATTGCTAGGTGGAAATGACCTTTGAGATCATCAAGTCCACTACTAAATCATATCCCTAAGCACTTCATCCACCCATCTTTTAAATACCTCCAGGGATGGTGACTTAACCACATCCTTGGGCAACCTCTGCTAGTGCCCAATAACCCTCTGTGTGAAGGAATTTTTCCTTAATGTCTAACCTGAACTTCCCTTGGTGTAACTTGAGGCCATTGCCTCTCATCCTATCAACTGTAACTTGGGAGAAGAGACCAACAACCACCTCTCTACAACCTCCTTTCAGATAATTGTAGATAGTGAAAAGGTCTTCTCTCAGCCTCCTTTTCTCCAGGCTAAACAATGCCAGTTGCCTCAGTTGCTCCTCATAAGTCTTGTTCTCCAACCCCTTCAACAGCTCCATTGCTCTTCTCTGGACACACTCCAGGACCTCAATATGAGGTTTCTGATTTATAACAGAAAACATCAGCTTCTGTTTATCACATGGTTCTGATCCTGTCTGAAAATCCTGGTCCAGTTTAGAGTAGTACAAATATCTCTAAGTGTCAAAAACAGCAGTGAGGACTGGGAAATATGTAAGAGATGCTACTGTAGGTCCAAATGATTTGTCAGAGATCTCAGTGATAAATCTTTCCTGATAAAATATGCATTGCTTTAAAAAGTCAATGGTAACTCTGGAGGCCTCTTTCTAAGTTCTTGTTGATCCATGGGAGAGCTTTCTAGGATGTCAGAACTACAATATTACCATGTGTGTGTGAAGCTGCATGCAATTAGGATAGGTTTTCTCCTCAGTTTTGATCTGACTGTGTGCAATCATGGTGGAATAATAAACAAGACATTTGTAAGGTTTTGTATGTAAGCAAAACACTTCATTGCAGATGTGGAAAGCATAAAAAGCATCAAAAGGAAGCCACAGTAGTTCTGAATCTCAGACTTCTGTAGCATTTCAACACATAAAGAATTTGGACCACGTACTTTATATGATCTAAATTTTCTTAATCAATTCAGTTTCACCAATATGATCTTTAATTCTTTCTAATATTTTGGAAGAAAAAATAGAAAAAGAAAAAGCAGAAATCCCACACACCCCCTACTGAATACTCCTATGCACAGATACTAAGAGAGGAAGTCTGAATCTCTCTGACCATATACTTCTGGATTGAGAGTAGGCCTGAAGAAAACTTGGGGGTGCTGGTGGATGAGGAGCTCCACATGAGATTAACATGAACCATTCTATGATGTTGTTTCTGCATCTGGGCTCATAGACGAGAGTCATATCCTAAAAGTATGTATGCTCTCTTTCCCTTTTTAGATATTTACCTGAAGACAAGAGATTCTCCAGCTCTCCTCCATATTTCAGCATGATACGTTCGTGTTGAATTTCTGATTTTGCTACCAGCCCTGGTGCCATGAATAAAATCATAGAATCATAGAATCATTTGGCTGGAAAAGACCTTTGAGATAATTGAGTCCAACCATAGTGTCCACTGCTCAAACAGATATCTGAAAAGGGAAACAAATCTGGTAAGTCATCTGCAGCAGCTGAATTGCAGCCATATTAAGGCTAATTAGGACTCATAATTCAGGAGAAAGCTGTACAAGGCAAGAGTTAAGGATCCTCATAGAAACTCACCCTCAGACAAGATCTGCCTTTGGCAATGTGAGTCTCCTGTTGCACATCAGGGAAAGTGCTTTTGATTTCTGCCTATCCTGCCTTTAAGGCAACTGGTGTTTGAGACAGCTGGAGGAATTACCTGATTTCTGGGGACTAGTGGTCACTCACAGGTGCTGCCTAGAGTATGTGGGGACACTTAGAATCATAGAATCATAGAATGGTTTGAGTTGGAAGGGACTTTAAATGCAATCTCATTTCAATCTCTCTGTCATGGGCTGGGAAACCTTCCACTAGGTCAGGTTGCTCAAAGCCTTATCCAACCTGGTGATGAACAGCCCAAGGCATGGGGCAAGACCTGGTACTGCCATAAATGATATAAACTTCTTTTCAGGTTATTTGCTTGGAAGGGTATGCTGGTTTACCTGCTCTGGCTTCTTGCCTATTGAGACAGGAGACCAAATTTTTCAATACTAATGTCTGCTTCAGGTCTAATTGTCAGACTAATACTAAAGCTTAACTTTTAAATAAGAAAGTTCTTGATTTAAGAGTTACAAGTATGGAGAATCCATCACAACATTAGTTAAGCAGATTAAATAGTTAATAGCACAGTGTTACAAATGTATTCCTTAATTTCTTCTGTAAATTAGAGATCTGCAAATAATTGATATTTTGGTTCACTGGGCAAATTAAAAATAAAAAGAAGAAAGTAATTGATAATGAAAGAAAACATTTTGGCAAGAATGAACTCTTCAATTTGTAAACTAAAACACTGCTATGAAGGTCTGAAAAATTGTGAAGTCTAATTATAGTAGCACTGGAACTGTAGTAATGAGGGCCTAGAGAGCATGACTGATAAGCAGAAGAAAATGGTCTAAAAGGCATGATGTGCACAAGCCTTTGAAGACTAACAAAAGCCTGCATGAGACATCCATGAGACTGTGCAGAGGACAGGACACAAAGAAAGGTGTTTAAAAATGGTATTTATAGGTGAAGAATATCCAGTGAACATGCGGCTCTGCTAGTGATTGAAATTTTCATGCATGCTTTGTGCATGAAGAGGGTAATTAGATGGCTGAAATGTACACATCAGGAGACTGCAAGAGTAGGAGAAAGTGTGATGCTAAAAGGAAACTAATCCTCCAGATGTGGACTGCTAGGCAGCCAGACCCTGCTGTGTGATGGCTGGTTATCAGCACATGGTATTTGGCCTGCTGTCCATTGTACTGCACTGAAAGAAAAAAGTGCAGAACATATCCAACCTCGAGGCTAGATATGAATTTAGAAGAGATCCAAGCTTAGGTTGGGAGACATGATTAGAGACAAACTCAAACAGGCAACCATTACTTGTGGCTGAAATAAAATGCTGAATAGAATAGCTAGTTAAATTTATTTCTGCCTCTTCTTGTTTTGTTTTTTTGGGTTTCTTTTTCATTTTGTTTTCAAGTAAAAAAAAAAAAAGAAAAGTAAAAGAAAACCAAGGATGTTTACTTTTTGCAACGATTATTCTGTGAGTCTATAATTTTTAAGGGTAGGTTTTCCAGAGGGACTAATGAAGGCTTAGTTCTTCATCCTTCCCTCTTTGACAATATTCAATCTACATATGTTGGGGCTCATATAACAGAGAATACAAGCACTTGCATCCTGGCTTGTATCAGAAATAATGTGGTCAGCAGGACCTGGAAAGTCATCCTTCCCCTGTACTCAGCATTGGTGAGGCTCTACATCAAATACTGAGTTCAGTTTTGGGTTTCGTACTCAAAGAAGGATAGTGAGGCACTAGAGAGTGTCCAGAGAAGGATAACAAAGCTGGTAAAGAGGCTGAAGCTCATCTTACAAGGAGCAGCTGAGGGAACTGGGATTGTTTAATCTAAAGAAATGGAGGCTAAACGGAGACCTTATTGCCCTCTACAATGACCTGAAAGGAGGTCATAGCAAGGTAGGCATTGGTCTTTTCTCTCAAGTAACAAGCAATAGGATGAGAGGAAGTGGAATCAAGTGACAGTCAGGGAAAGTTTAGATTGGATATTAGGAAAAAATTCTTCACTGAAAGGAAGAAAGGCACTGGCAGAGGCTGCTCAGGGAATTGGTTGAGTCACCATCCCTGGAGCTGTTTAAAAGGTGGAGAGACGAAGTGCTGAGAGATGTGTTTTAGTAGTGGAGAAGTATGGTTGGACTCAAACTCAAAGGCCTTTTCCAGCCAAGCATATGCATTTTGTCGGCATTTGTTCTGTATATTTAGGGAATATCAAACCGAAAAGAAGCAGTCTATTTTCTTAGGAAATTACATCTTTCTAGCAATAGCTCCCAAAGTTTAAAAAATATCATCCTTCTGAAGAATTTTAACTGATTTTTTTTTGTAATTTCAGCCAAGGGGAAAAAAAGTGTTAGTTCTTCTCTTCTGTGTCTTTCTGGGATCTGTTTCTGAAGCCGTTATTCCTGTCCTTCCCTCATGTGAAGGAGTGTCAAGAATACTTGCAGGTTGGAGATGGTTACACTACTTCTCTCGTTCTTTTATTCCTTCCTTTTAAAAATACACCCCTTTAGACTCATATATCTCTTTGGAAGGAGGTAGCAAACAGGTCAAGAAAAACAATAAATGCAATGTATGGGAAAATCTCCAACAAACACACACAATAACTTTTGAACAGAGTCAAACAATGTCGTGACCAGGAACTTTGTTATACTTGGAAGCGACAACTGTAAAACTAAACTCTGAAACTGAAACATTTCATTCTCTTTCAGCCATTTCTCTGCTTTTGTTGTGGGTGTATAATGGACATCTTTTGTCCCAACAGGCTATGATTGAATGAAATACCTGTAAAACAAATAGAGTGAAATGTTGTATCTTGAGCGAAAGGGCTAAAGATGCCCATGAAAGACAATTAATATCCTGGGTGGATAGAAAAAGATGTAAGCAACAAACATTGATCAAAACTTGGTTATGTTTTCCAGATGTGCCAGACTGTGAAGTTTTGTGCTGCAACGAAACTTTAGACTTACATTATAACTGGTGGATAGAGAACCTAACAGTCATCAGCAATCCTCTCGGCACCATCCTGGCTTATAGACAGAGTAATATATGAATGGATTGTGAAAATGATTTAAATTGCATTCTGTGTAGTGGATGTGGGACTTATAAGAGGACATTTACTGGACTTCAGTAAAGCCTTTGATACAGTTTCTCACAGTATTCTGCTATGGAAACTGTCAGACTCCGGCCTGGACAGTCACACACTCTACTGGGTGGAAAACTGGATCGATGGAGGGCCCAGGGAGTGGTGGGAAATGGAGTTAAATCCAGCTGGAGGCCAGTTCCAAGTGGGGTTCCCCAGGGCTCAGTGATGGGTCCAGCCCTGTTCAATGTCTTCATCAATCAGGCCTGAGTCTGACAGATGAAGGCATTGAGTGCACCCTTAGCAAGTTTGCAGACGACACTAAGCTGGGTGGAAGTGTTGATCTGCTGGAGGGTCAAGAGGCTCTGCAAAGGGACCTGAACAGGCTGGACTGCTGGGCAGAGTCCAACGGCATGAGGTTTAACAAGGCCAAATGCCGGGTCCTGCACTTGGGGCACAACCCTAAGCAGAGGTACAGACTAGGAGAAGTCTGTCTAGAAAGCTGCCAGGAGGAGAAGGACCTGGGGGTGTTGGTTGACAGCCGACTGAACATGAGCCAGCAGTTTGCCCAGGTGGCCAAGAAGGCCAATGGCATCTTGGCTTGTATCAGAAATGGCGTGACCAGCAGGCCCAGGGAGGTTATTCTCCCTCTGTACTTGACACTAGTGAGACTGCACCTCAAATACTGTTCATTTCTGAGCCCCTCACCACGAGAAGGATGTTGAGGCTCTGGAGCGAGTCCAGAGAAGAGCAACAAAACTGGGGAAGGGGCTGGAGAACAGGCCTTATGAGGAACAGCTGAGAGAGCTGGGGTTGTTCAGCCTGGAGAAGAGGAGGCTGAGAGGAGACCTCATTGCTCTCTATAACGACCTGAAAGGAGGTTGTAGAGAGGAGGGTGCTGGCCTCTTCTCCCAAGTGACAGGGGACAGGACGAGAGGGAATGGCCACAAGCTCCACCAGGGGAAATTTAGGCTGGACATTAGGAAAAAATTTTTCACAGAAAGAGTCATTGGGCACTGGAACAGGCTGCCCAGGGAGGTGGTTGATTCACCTTCCCTGGAGGTGTTTAAGGTGCAGGTAAATGCGGTGCTAAAGGGCATGGTTTAGTGTTTGATAGGAATGGTTGGACTGGATGATCTGGTGGGTCTTGTCCAACCTGGTTTTTCTGTGATTCTGTGATTTTTTTTTTAATCTGATTTTGGGCATACCTGGTTATGAACTAGGGAGGATGAGAGAACTAATTAGACAGAACAATTAGTAATGATGAAATCTGAGATCAAAACATTGCGGGAAGACATTTGATGGGATGAGAAATGGATAAAACTATATACTGGCAGGTCAATCCCTTGCTTGTTTTGCAAGATTAGCTGGTCTTCTAAGAGGTCCTCATACCCAAATACAACATGTTCCTTCCAGGAAAGTGGGTATAAAAAAAAGTGGATGAACAAAGGAATGGGGCACATGGAAATAATGGTTTTCCCTTTCAACACAGAGCAAGTAAGAGATCCTTAAGAGACTGGGCAGAGGAGGACAGGTAAGACAGGTTGCACATGGGGTTAAGGACAGGCAAAGGCTAAATCCCAGAAGCTGCATTGCAGCCAAAGGTTAGCAACACTTTTGCCTAGGGTAGAGCTACAGAGAACTATTTGCCTAGCTGTTGAGAGAGGAGCAGCTATCTGTAAACCTCTATCTACTCCTGGGAAGTGCAGTTCACCAGTAGCATCTCTTCCTTGTGCCCTTCAATAGGTCTGAAAACAAGAGGCTAAGTGCCTCCAGTTTCTTGGAAGTCATGTGGCAGTTGAGTGTTCCAGATGACCCTTATTTCTGAACCTCCTTTTCCCATGATGTGAGCAAATCTGGTCTGATCTCAACTCCTCTTCTTGAGAAGAAGAAATATTGAGTATTATTAGTTCTACTAAGAAGCGTCTAGCTGGCTCAAAGGGACCACTTTTCTGGCTATTCCTGATTATAGTTCAGGAACTGGAATGCTTTCTCTAGGCATTCTGTGGTTTGATGTATGACCCTAGGGCAACTTCTCCAGCAGTTAACTGAAAGAAAAATTGGCAAAGAGCTACTGTGAACTTCCCAGATTTTTCTTTTTTCTTTTTTTTTTTTTTCTCTTCACACTGGCACCTCCAGGAAAAATGGTTTTGACAAGTCCTCTACTGAGAGACTGAACTTTTAGCTTTGTGTTACTGGAAAGGCCAGCAAGAGGAGGTGGCATTTTTAACTACATTGCAAATAGAAGGAAGATTTTATGAAATAACTGCATTTAAACATGAAAATACTTGCTGCATTGCAGAGTGATATTACAGATGCTCCAGGGAAGACCAAAAGCTCGATCAACTCTAGTATGTTGTCCCCTGCAGTAAGCAGCAGCAGATGTTTTGAGAAGAGTAAAAAAGCTGATGCCTCACCACTATACTTTCCCAGCCTCCGGCAATCTGCCCTCTATGTGTTTTCCAAACCAGATATGATGTCTTTCTGTTTGAAAGCCTTTGATGAAGATTTTATTTCATGGCATTGTGCATTTGCTGAAGGAATAACTGAACCTATGTGATGCAGGCTGTCAGATGAAAGCAGTCATTCCGAAGCCATAACTCTTGAGCAAAACATTTTCTATAAAACTTGTGAGGACTAGACAGTCTGTAAATAGAATAAATATAGAAGAAACACACTTTTTTTGACACATAAGGAAAACTGATGGAAGTTTTTCACCAGTATGTTACTAGCTGAGTAGCACTGGCCATAGAATCATGGAATCAAAGAATCACAAAGGTTAGAAAAGATCTCTAAGGTCATCAAGTCCAATCGTCACTCTAAGACCATTGTGTCTACTAAACCATGTCTCAAAGTGCCACATCTATGTGTTTTTTGAACCCTTCCAAGGAAAAAGACCCCACCAATTCTCTGGGCAGCCTGCTCTAGTACTTCATCACTCTAAATATTTCTTAACAACTAATTTAAACCTCCTCTGGCACAATTTACTCCATTTCCTCTTGTCCTATCACTTGTTACTTGAGAGATGAGATCAACACCCACCTTGCTACAACCTCCCTTCAGGTAATTGTAGAGAGGTTTCCCTAAGGGGTGATATAAAGGTAGGTCCACATATCAAGGTGATTCCAGTGGCTTTGTTGACTCTCAAAGTCTATTAAAATGGTAAACATTTCTTTGGGAGGATAAAAGATCTCTGACAATCCCTATTACCATCCAAAATTTGAAGAGTATACAAGAGCCACAAGTTACTCATTTTTCCAAGATGAGACCCAAAGCTATTTGAAACTTGCTGTTTGACTGATTAAACAAAAGTGATATCGAACTTCTGGTTTTGAGCAAATCTCTTCCACTTGTTTCAGCTCTCTCAGCATATAAGCTCTTTAATTGACTGAACAGTGGCATATTATGTTCTCTTTTCCAAGTTATTTATATTCTTCTAAGGAAAAAGAATTTAAATAAAATTAAAAAAGAAAAACTGAGAAGAGGAGAGATAGAACCTGAGCAACCCAATGACCCGCTGAAATATGCCAGATGCTTTGGATTTTTCACACTCCTGATGTTTGCTTTGACATGGATTGACCCAATGTTTTTAATTCACAACAAGAACATTTTGTTTATTATGAACATGCAGTGAATTATAATAGGAAGTCAACTGACAGAGACTGAAAAATTGCACAGCACTGTGTATGATTTAGATTCATGACTCAAAAACTTGTAGAGCTGGGTACAATACAAACACTCTCCAAGTGATTCCTTGTTCAATAATGATGCCTACTGATTTCCAGGTCTCCATTTCTTCATGGCTTTCAGCTGAGGTCCAATAATATGAGTTTGTTGCTCCATGTAATCTTAAACTCTGTGGGATGCTGAGCTAAATGTCTGGGAAATCAGGTACTGTGGTAATGTTTCCTGACTGCTGCCAGTTACCTACACAACATAATGTTTGGTAATGAGGTCCTGGGAAAACAGGTAGATGCTCTGGCTGTGTGTATCTCTGTGCATATCTCTGTCTGTGTAGGTCAGTAACGCAAATACATCTGTAATTCATATCAATAAGGCAAAGGGACAGGTCTACAGAAAACTTCATCAGTATATGCAACAGTATTGAAAGGCTGTATATGTAACGTGTATGTATCCATACACATTATTTGGGGCTTCACAAAGATATTTTTAGAACCTCCAAGATGACAGAAAACTAGAATGATTTATTGGTGTTCTCATACATGGGTACAAACATCACAATTTTGGATGTAAATTCAGTCATAGCCTGAGAAAATCATGGTAGAAGTGACGCAGAATGTTGTTTAGAAGTTTTATGTTTTGGTTGGTGTGTATTTCTGCCCTTATCTTCCACATCCTGAAATCAGAACAGCAAGGAAAAAATCTTCCCCTTTCTCGAATGGCCCTCTCCACAGCTAACAGTGTCAAGGCCACCACTAAATCAAGTCCCTAAGCATCACATCTACTAATGTTTTAAATACCTCCAGAGCTGGTGACTCCATCACTTCCCTGGAAAGCCTGTTCCAATGCTTGACGATTCTTGCACTGATTTTTTTTTTTTTTCCCTAATTACCAGTCTAAACATTCCCTGGCACAACTTGAGGCCATTTCCTCTTATCTTACCTCTTGTTACTTGGGAGAAGAGACTGACACATTTAAATTAATCTTTTTTGAAGGTCATAGAATCATGGAATATTTTGGGTTGGAAGAGACCTTAAAGATCATCTAGTTACAACCTCCCTGCGATGGGCAGGGACACCTCCCACTGGATGAGGTTGCCCAAGGCCCCATCCAACCTAGCTTCAAACATCACCAAGGATGGAACATCCACAACTTCTCTGAGAAACCTGTCCAAGGCCTCATGATGAACACATCCAGAGGAATAAAAAAAAAAAGGGTGAATTGGAGCAATTCTGCATGCATCTTCTTTGGCCCACTCTTGGAATACACAGGACCTGAAAAACAAAATGTGTATTGAGGACTGAGCCAGAACACAAGGGAGAATGATACCTGAATAAGTCAATGAATGCTGGCCTCTCTGAGCTGAGATGTACATACTGAGATGTCCCAAGAGGCTAATTAAATTGAAAGCAAAGTATGGGAATAACCCAGTGTAAAAGCCTATATTTTAGGAAAGAAAAGGCCAGTCAGTCAGTAAAATTTATACAGAGATTGAGCAGTTTTGCTCTTGCCTCCTCTCACCCCACAGAGTGAAATAGCTGGAGACTAGAACAGCAAAATCACAGCAAAAATGCTTGCTTTAAGGCAACCTGCAAGTGCTGATGCCTTATTGGAGACATGGCTAGGAAAAAAACAGAGTTCAATATGCTCATTTGGTATGTGGTTTTACTCAGGGAATGCACAAAAGCATCAAAAGACGTTGCTTATCTCATCCAGGCCACTAAATGGGCAATACTAGAGGAGTTCAAATCATTTTGAGAAAAGCTCAGCAGTCTACCAGAAAGTATTGATTACTGTAACTGTGTCTCCTGACAGGCTCATTCAGTGCCAAGTCAATCATGAATGCGTTTATGGAGCTGTTTGCTCCACTTACGCTGCCCAAAATAGTCCTGCAGGGTTTCTCTGAAGGAAATGAAAGAGTAGACCTGTTGTAATACCTAATGCATCTTTCTGACAGAGAAGAAATAAAATGTAGCTCTGGATTTACCATGTGAATTCTACTGAAACCAAGGACTGACTGTGAAACTGCCTAGAAGAACCCAGCTCAGGACAGCAACTTAACCCAATCCATCCATAGAGTGTGGAGAGAATCTACCTTCCTTATGAAGAGAACATTTAGTGACCATCCAGTACCTGAAAGGAGCCTCCAAGAAAGCGAGAGGGACTGTTCATAAATGCTTGTGGTGACAGGACAAAGGGGAACAGGAATAAACTGGAGAGGGGCAGATTTGGACTTGATATAAGGAAGAATTTCTTCACCATGAGAGTGGTGAGACACTGAAACAGGTTGCCCAGGGAAGTTGTGGATGCTGCATCCCTAGAGGTGTTCAAGACCAGGGTGGATGGGAACTTGGGCAGCCTGATCCTGTGGGACGTCCCTGCCCATGGCAGGGGAGTTGGAACTGGATGATCTTTAAGGACCCTTCCAACCCTAATGATTCTATGATTCTATGATCCACAACTCTTTTTTCTACAACTCTTTTTTCTTATTTGGATGAGAGATTGGTAGCTCTTAAGACTAAACTCGATACTTGTGGGAATATCTGAGAGCTTCGGATGCCACTAAGACTGGTGGTTCCCTCTGCCATGAGGTGTCACGTCTTTGTGCCCTGCAGCCAAAACATATCATAGTGGTAAAACAGCTGAACTAATCTCACACAAGGAAAAGATTTAAGGAACCCATAAGGAAATCAGATGCCAAATTCTCCTTGATTTATATTGTGATTGTTGTTTTCTTTGAGATGAAGGCACTATTTTATGATGAGGATTGGTCCATTCTAGCAATGTGCAATCTCAATAGCAATGTACTGTCTCTTTGCAAAAAAGCATCCAACCTGAACCAAAACAAACTGAAATGAAACAAATAAAAAGTTATATATGGAGTTATATTATGGTTGCAGTTATTTGCTTTCTTTCCTGTGACTGAAGTCTTTTATTTCTTCTCCTGTCATTCATCATCGCTCTTCACTTTTGTTTTTGTTTTAATATTTCAGAGCAGGAATAGGTAAATGGCCCTGCTGTGATTGAATAATTGAGTGACATTTGTTATTCTTACTCAGTTAAGATGAAGGTACAAAAAATCCTCATAGGTATTTCAGTTGGCCATAAAATTGCAATCAAATTTTTGAAGGCTGATAGCACTTCAGTGTGAACAGTGGAGATTTGTAGCTCTTACAGTTTGATCCAAATATGTGAAAGTGATAGTAATAGAATCATAGAATCATAGAATTGTTTGGCTGGAAAAGACCCTTGAGATCATTGAGTCCAACTGTACCTCTCCACTACTCAATTACATCTCTGAGCAACTCATCTACTCATCTTTTAAATACTTCCAAGAATGGTGACTCAACCACTCCCCTGGGCAGCTTGTTCCACCCTTTTTGTGAAGAAATTTTGCCTGACATCTAATCTGGACCTTTCTTTGCACAACTTGAGGACATTTCTTCTCATCCTATGACTTGTTACTTGGGAGAACAGACCAACATCCTCCTCGCTATAATCTCTTTTCAAGTAGTTGTACAGAGTGTTTCACCTCAGACTTCTTTTCTCTAGACTGAATAACCCCAGTTCCCTCAGCTGCTCCTCATAACACTTGTGCTCCAGAACTTTCACCACCTCCATTCCCCTTCTCCAGACACACTCCATTCCCCTAATGTTCTTCTTTTAGTGAGGGGCCCAAAACTCAACACAGGCTTTGAGATGCGGCCTCACCAATGCCAAGTACAGGGGAAGGACGACTTCCTTGGTCCTCCTGGCCACACTGTTTCTGATATTGCTCAGGATACCATTGGCTGCCTTGGCCACTTGGCCACACTACCAGCTTGTGTTCAGCCAGCTGTCAACCAGCACCACCAAGTCAATACTATTTATATTTCCTAATGATGACAAGCATCTCTGGATAGAGGTCTCAGCAACTCCCCCAAATATACTTGCATATTGGCCAAGTTTTGTGGCTGCCTCTCTGCAAAGTGATGAACTTAGCCTGAATGATTTACTTACCTTGAGAAGATGTGGTAGCAATGAAATTCAAAGGTTAATTCCCAATTAAAATTTGAGTAATAATTCTTTTGCTTACCTTACTATCCAAGAACGGCCTCTTGAGATACTTTCCTATCTGCGTAAGAAAGCGGCCCTTCAGACAGATATTTCCAAATTCCCTTCCTTCTTACAGGAGATATATTAATGTTTGAAAGCAGATATGCACAATGAATAAGTTTTGACATATCTTCTCTGAGAAATTATGTCTTTGACTGCCATGACTGTGTCCCTCAGGTAGGCTTAACATCACATGCCAAGAGAGTCACTATATCCCTTCTTTTTTATAGCAACAGGACTAACTTTAAGCAGTAAGACTACTCCTTCCCTTCAACTAACATCTCCTTACTCTCTCCCCATCAGAGTATCTGTCTTCCTCGCATAACAGTTGAGTTAATGTAAAAATCACAGTCTCTGTTTTAAACTGGTTGTGAGTGATGTGATCATCTACTTAAATACTCCTGTCAACTTTGGCAATTCCTTGGCTGTTTGTTTTTGCTTTCCCTTCCGATCAAACAGATAGAGACATTTGCATTTTCATGAAGAACAGCTTTCTACGGTCTACAACTGTTTACTGGGTGTAATAATTATATTTGATGATCTTAAGGGTCTTTTCCAACCCAAATGGTTATATAACTAACTATGTCCTAACCTGATTTCTGCACCTCTTTTTCTTTCACTTAGGGCATTACAAGAAAGCTGGGGAGGGCTCTTTATCAGGGATTAATTACCTCATCTGGAGTACTGCATTCAGTTTTGGAGTCCTCAGCACAGGAAGGAGATGGATCTGTTAAAGTGAGTCCAGAGGAGGCCACAGAGATGATCAGAGGGCTGGAGCACCTCCTACACAAGGACAGGCTGAGAGTGTTTGGCTTGTTCAGCCTCGAGAAGTGAAGTCTCTGGGAAGAATATAGAGCAGCTTTCCAGTACTTAAAGCAAACCTATTGGAAAGCTGGGGAGGGGGTCTTTATCAGGGAGTGCAGGAATAGGAAGAAGGGTAATGCTTTTAAGGTGGAAGAGGGAAGATTTAGATTAGAAGGAGCAGAAGGATTAGATTAGGAAAAACTTCTTTAGTCTGAGGGTGGTGAGGCACTGGAACAGGTTTCCCAGGGAAATCATGGGTGCCCCATCCCTGGAGGTGTTTAAGGCCAAGCTGGATGAGGCTGTGAGTGGTCTGATCCAGTGGAAGGTGTCCCTGCCCACAGCAGGGAGGATGGAACTGGATGATCTTTAAGGTCCTTCCCAACCATTCTAGATTCTATGATTCTAAGATTTACCAGCCTAAAGGATTCAATAATTAGTCATATTCTACTTATATTTCTGCAGCTCTCTTCCTCTCATTTCTCTTCTTCCCAGCCGAAGCATTCTGGTCTTCCTGTTCTTGAAGACTCAAAAAAGGATAGTGAGGTTTGTAGTGTATCTACCAAGTTTGAGACATTTACTTTATAGTTTCTGGCCTTACAAAATGGTCTCCAAGGTGCAGCTAAATCCTTTAAATTCACATGACTGCTTGAAGAAACAGAGAGAAGTGAGAGATGCTGGAAATATTTCAACTGAGAAAGGAAACAATTAACTTGCTATATTGCAAAGCAATTATAAGAAGTGGGATTTACAATACTGGCTTTAAACATGGCAACAGTGTGACAACTTATATACATGACTTGAATTGCAAGTGTAATCAAAGAGAGTCTCACCCCACTGATTTTGCCTGTTCTACAACTGAGCCTTTGCTCTGCCAACCAAGCAGCAAGAGCTCATCATGCTTTCCTTTAGTAAATTTTAAACTAAGCCACTCAGATTTTTTATTTTCCCTATCAAAGATTTGCAAACACACAAGACATGACTATGAAGCCTCAGCCTGTCTATATTGCCTTAGGATTCCATTTCTGAATTAGAAGTATATCCCTCATGGTGAATAGTAATATGCTTCCCTCAGCCAGCTGCCATTCAGATGTTCCTGGTGTGTACAGCATGTGCAAAGCCGCACGGTCTGACACAGGGTCAACATCCTTCCCTGAATGATATGACAGACTATTTTTCTTTTATAAGTTAGTGATTATATGAGATTAAAAATATGTAGGAGAAGCCAATGAATGCAAAATGTTAAAGATCTGGCAGGTCTGCTGGTGTCTAGATCTTGCTTATAGATAAAGGAGTAATACTTTTAAACTAAGGGAAGGTAGAGCTAAACTGGATAAAAGGAACAAATTGTTTTACAATGAAGGTGGTGAACCAGTGGAACATGTTGCCCAAGGAGGTGGTGGAGGCCCTGGAAATATTCAAAGTCAGGTTGGATGAGGCTCTGAGCAACCTGAACTAGTTAAAGATGTCCCTGGAGGGGGTTTGGATTTAATGACCTGTAAAGGTCCCTTGAAACCCAAAGCATTCTATGTCTCTATGTTTCTATGATTCTATTATTCAATATCTGCCTCTAGATTACATACTAGAGGCAACAGGCATAAAAAAATTCCAGTGGAAGGTGTCCTTACCCATGGCAAGGGGCTTGAACTGGATGATCTTTGAGGTCCCTTTCAACCCAAACTGTTCTATGATTCTTTAATTTGTCTCTTCTTACCCATACTGAAATCTCTCTTTCTGGTATCAACAGCATTTCTTCATCAATTTTAATATATTTTCTGATCATTTTTTTACTTCTTGAAATTAAGCAAGACTCAAATGAAACTAGAAGGGGCAGCAGTGCGATGGTGCATGTATGCACTGAAAGTACTTTAATATACTGAGATGTCAGTGTTACCTACAACACATCCATTGCCAGCAAACCCAACCCAGACTGTGTGCTTATTCATGAGCTTTACGAGTCCACAACTGGCTACTGGTTAGGTCATAGTTTCTGCTTTTCTTTTGTAGAATGACATAGAATCATAACAATATGAAAAGACCTCTAAGATCACCAAGTCACCAACAAGCCTATAAAGCGCCATCTCTATACATTTTTTTGACTCCTCAAAGGATCATGACTCAATCACTTCCAGGGCAGTCTCTTCCAGTGCTTCATCACTCTTTCAGTAAAGAAATTTTTCCTGATATCCAATCTTAAACTCCCCAAGTGCGACTTAAGACCATTTCCTCCTGTCATATCATTTGTTACATGGGAAGAGAGACCAGCACCCACCTCCCTATAACCTTCTTTCAGGATGCTGTAGAGAGTTGTAGGTCTTCCCTTAGGCTCCGCTTCTCCAGACTAAACAATCCCAGTTCCCTCAGCCAGTCCTCTTAACACTTGTGCTCCAGAATCTTGCCCAGCTCTATTGCCCTTCTCTGGACACACTCCAGCCACTCAATGTACTTTTTGTAGTGAGGGGCCCAAAACTGAACACAGTATTCAAGATGCGGCCTCACCAGCACCAAGTATGGGGGGGGACGCTCCCTTCCCTGTTCCTGCTGGTGACACTATTTCTGATACAAGCCTGGATGCTCTTGAACTCTTTGGTCACCTAGGCACACTGCAGGCTCATGAACAGCTGCTGTCAACCAGCAACTCCAGCTCTTTTTCTGTTGGGCATCATTCCAGACACTCTTCTCTAACTGTTTAGTGTTCCATGTGGTTGTTGTGACCCAAGTGCAGGAACTGGTATGTGGCTTTGTTAAACCTCATGTAATTGCCTTTAGCCTATTGATCTGTCCAGATACCTCTACAAAGCCTTCCTGCCTTCAAGCAGGTCAATTCTCTTGCCCATTCTGGGGTCATCTGCAAACTTACTGAGGGAGCAGTCATCATAGATTGACTTCTTTTCAAAAAAAATCAGGAAAAATCAGTAGCATATTGCGAATAAGGGTGTAGAACCTGGAGATGGATAAAACAACTTAGTGTCTCAACACTGAAGTCTGTAAAATGTGGTCTCTGGTACACTTGCAGAGACGATCCTTCACATAACATTATAGATAATCTTTTTAGGAATAGAAAAATGCACAAGCAAACAGGAAATAGTTCTGCAGAGACATCAATGAAGCCACCACAAATGTCTATTGGCAGAAACATAGTAAATTCACTGAAGTGAAGACTTTCACTAATATTTGAAGATATTTATGGGGATATTTATTGCTTGCTCAAGTTTCAGACCCAAAGCAAATGAAATCAAAGATTATGGCATATGTTTGCCTCTGATCAGTCAGTGCAGAGGTGGCCCCTCCTTCAAATTGAGAGTCCTGATGCAGATCCCACTGAAATCAATGGAGATCTTTCCATCCAATTAACTACACTTTTTGGCAGACTCCAAGGTCTTTGTTACAGACAGGTCAGCACTTGGCAATAGTGTTAATACACCTGGGCTTACAGCCAAGGATTCCTGTTTTTGCTGATGTTGTATTGAAACGTTCTCCCTGCTGTAGTAGACGTATTCCTTGCCTCAGCGATTTTTTTAAGCCCCAGCACATGGACCCACTGCCTATAATATTGCACAGGTGCTCCTCTATGTCATCATCTAAATTTAAATGTACACCTGTGTGCCGTGATCTTCAATGGCCACACAAATAGCATGGCATTTCTTTTGCCTTTTAATGTGGTAGAAATTGTGCCAATAATAGGTCTGGGAGGCTCATCCATGACAGTACCATCTTCTACAATGCCTGTGCAAGTTCAGATGGAGATGACTGCCCACACAGCTATTGGAAGATGTTGGCATTCTCTGTTATTGAGATTCATTCTTGGATGGAGCTGTACAAACCGCTTCTGCTTGTTCATATTTTTCTGTTCAGAAAACTGAGGCTGGAGTCCTAGGTGACTAGACTTTGTTTCAAAATCTGTTTAGGCCTCAGGCACATTTGGTACCTTCATCTTGCTTGTTTCTCTTGACCAGGTGGTGTCTTCCAGGTGGTACATCACATCAGAAATACAAAGCTTAAAGCTCATTAGCCTTCTCGGATGGGATGAGAAAGTAGGCTCTGAGGGGGGCATATATTGGATGTTGCACAAGCTTTTCAGCACCTAAAGGGGGCTTCAAGAAAGACAGCGACAAATGTTTTAACAAGGTCTATTGTGATAGGACAAGAGATAATGATTTTAAACAAAAATAGAGGAGATTACGAAAAAGGAAGATTTTTTTTCTACGGTGAGGATGATGGAACATTGGCACAGGTTGCCTAGAGAGGTGGTTAGATGCCCCATCCCTGGAAACATTCAAGGTCAGTTTGAACGTTACTCTGAACAACCTGATCTGTTTGGAGATGTACCTACTCCTTGCAGGAGGGTTGGACTATATGACCTTCAGAGGTCCCTTCCTCCCATGTTCTATTATGAGGGTTTTGACGTTGATTCAAACATGTATTTGCTATTCTTAAAAGGTAAATTTTGTCTCTGGGAAAATTCTCAATGCTCTTGGGACCTTGGTACATTGCTGATATTCCTTGAATTCAGTGGATTTTCACCCTTCTCTGCAAGTAGCCAGAACACCACTAAAGAAATAATAGAGATAAAATAATCATCTAACACAAGAGTCTTTGTTTGGGGTTGGCAGAAATAACTTGGCTGAGATTGGTGGTTTGCTGGCATGTCCTCCTATCTACCTGAGCAGTCATTTCCTTTGACTGACCTTGAACTCTGGCAATTGAAGCACTCCTATATATTAAGTAGCAAGACTCCATGTAGCTATTTCTTCTTAAGTATGAGTTCAGCTGAATGTCCTTAAAAGAAAACTGCCAACAAAAGCACAAAAAAGTTTAATTGAATTAAGTCTAAATAATATGATCTTGAAGTTTTAACACACAGTTATCTATTGACATTGTCTTGCAGTTAGAATAAAAGAACAAAGTCCTTGTTCTGCTCTTCTGCCGAGCTGGCAAATTTATAATATATAGCAAAAAGTAATCTGAAAGGCAAAGTCTTCATATAATATTTTAACCAATATTAGAAAGTGAACTTCATAGGTAGAGCTACCAGAGTGTGGAAACATTAGTATTACAGGGAGTTTTGTGTCCAGCAAGGTAGCGCACAGGGCACATGTTCTTTATTTCACGTGTGACAGAGGCAAATGCTGTAATAATGTTCAATGGGTACATTTTGTTTATCTTAGCTCAAGTTTGACATATATGTAGGATTATCCTCATTTGCATAGGAGGGATAAATAGTTGGAAGGTGATCAGAGTTTGTTTGAAGGCTATGGGAAGAAGAATATAAGAATCATGGAAGCATAGAATCATAGAATCATGGAATCATAGAATGTCCTGAGTCTGAAGAGACCCATGTGTCTGAGCGCATCATCCAAAAGCTTCTTGAATATTGTCAGGCTTGGCACCAGGAATGCTTCCCTGGGGAGCTATTCCAGTGCTCCACCACCCTCTGAGCAAAAGAACTGAAGATTTACACTGCAAAGTACTGTCTTGGATATTGTAGAAACTCCAGATGTCTTCCTCATTCAGGTGGGATATTGCATGATGTATGTATGGTATAGCTTGCCTGAACCGTTCTGAGTACTATGTACAACAACCTTTATACTCTTCAGCTGCAGATATCTTGTCCTTCTAGTCTTTTCCATGAGAGATGTGTGTCCTTCTTTTTGCAGCTTATGAATCATGAATATTCAGAGAAGTTGATGAAGGGTAACTGATTACCACCTCTTTGGCTACAACTAGGTTAATAAAGACAATGAATGGAAGCCAGATTCAAAATAAAGAAAAGGAAATGATTCATAAAGGAAGCTGTTGATGTGGTTTAACACCAGCCAGCAACTCAGCCCCACATAGCCACTCACTCAAACTCTCTCAGTGGGATGGAGAAGAGAATCAGAAGTGTAAAAGTGTGAAAACTCTTGACTTGAAATAAAGACAATTAATAGTTAAAGTAAAAGCGTGCACACACAAGTAAAGCCAAAGAAGTTTATTCACTGCTTCCCATCAGCAATCAGGTGTTTAGCCATTTCCAGGAAAGCAGGTCTCCATCACTCAACACAGCTACTTGGGAAGACAAATGCCATCACTTTGAATATCCCCCCTTCCTCTTTGTCCCAATTTTTTTTGCTGAGCATGACACATGGCATGGATAATCCCACTGGACATTTAAGGTCAACTGACCCAGCTGTGTCCCATCCAATCTTCTCGTGTTACCCTCAGCCTACTTGCTGACAGGGCAGTGTGAGAAGCACAAAAGGCCTTGATGCTGTATAAGTCCTGCATAGCAGTAATTAAAACATCAATGAGATATAAACACTGTTTCACCACGAATAAAAAATTTAGCACAATGCAAGCTACTAATGAAGAAAATTAACTCCATCCCTCCCCAAAGAAGTACAGCTGTAGGTCTTAAAATCTTCTCCAAGGGGTGTCTGGCCATCAAGATTGAAGTATGGGTAAAGGTCATGCTTTGAGGCTACAGAAACAGTCAGAAAAGATTCCTGTTGCAGATTAATAAATAGACAAGCCATAATAGGCTCTGGCATGGAAAAGGTTGGATGGTGGAAGAAAATTGATTATGTTCATCTCTGTCTGCTGTGTTCCTACTGTTTGACTGATGTTGGAGACGTGTCACCATTCTTGGTCTGAGAGAGTTCCATTGTTCTCATGACTTCCGTGCAGGCTGATAGGGACATGCACCTATGTGAATACTCTTGTCCTGATGAGGTACTTGAAACATCCTTTTTTTATTTATGGTTATTTTCAGTAACAGTTGCTGGGAGCTGCTATTTGTTATACACATATTCCCTCATGCTGTTGCTTCAGAGATGAGGAAGCTGGAAATCAAATAATAAAAGTTAACATGAGGGGATTACTACAATCCTTATAAGAAATTATCATGCAAAAGGATGGTTCTCTGAAAATACTTCAGATTAGTTTGTCTGGATGATGAAAAGAATATTAAAAGAATATAGACTTACAATGATGTTAGAGGGAGGTGAAACATTTTTTTTAAGATTCTTCATGGAGCTGTAGCATCCCCAAATTCTTATTTCTCCTTTTTTCTCTGCTTTCATTTTCATTTAAGATCTCAGATTCCACTAATAATGGAAAAATTGCTCAAGTTTTATTAGGCAATGGGGATCTCAACTATTCTGAATAAGGTCTGCGTACTCCACATCTATAATATCAGCCCCTAGCTTTTGCATGTTTTTTGCCCAGGGTGGTTTTCTACAATCAGCTTTCTTACTAACCTGTTTTGTACAAGGCTGGAGTTGTAATGACTAGCAGCCTCTGATAACACTTGGCCATGAGGTTAAAACCATCTGCAACAGCTCATGGGTGTGATTTTAAATTGCAACAGGTAATTCCTGGTTTCAGATGTAACCTTGACACTGGTTCTTACCTCCTACTTCTGTTCAAACTTGATGGAGGATGATAGTGGTCTCCTTCCCCTATTGCCGGTATTCCAAAGGTGGGACACTCAAAAGGAAAATCATTTGGCCAGAGTGAGTCCCCTCATACTGATCTTCTAGTGGTATAAGATCATAAGGAGAAGTAAAGAAAAATCTGTTCCTGCTCAGGATGAATCTCAAGTAGATTTGTTTTACCTCCACTAACACAGCTTGAGGCTGTTTCCTCTCATCCTATCACTTGCTCCTTGGGAGAAGAAACCAGCACCCACCTTGCTGCAACCTTCTTTCAAGTAGTTGTAGAAAGATAAGGTCTCTGCTCTGCCTACAAGCTAAAGAACCCAAGTACCCTCAGACTCATCTCACAAGACTTGTTCTCTAGACCCTTCACAAGCTTTGTTGCCCTTCTCTGGACAGGCTCCAGTGCCTCAATGTCTTTCTTGCTACTAAACATAGTTTCCTTCCGTGTAATGTTAATTTAATTTCTCTTCATTTCCAGTCTTTCTGACTGAGCTGACTTTCTCGACCCAACACTCCTAAAACTTCCAGCTCAAGAGAGGAAGATTAACATGTGCCTTTCCACATCTCTGTGTGCACATCTTTCCCATCACCAGAAATCACAGATAATTACTTTAATGGGCAAACAATGTCCACCTTTAATCAATTTCCACCAAATTAATTTCTACAAGTGTTGTGTTATTACCAGGGAGGGAGATGAACAAAGGGAACGAAGACAGACAGATAATCCCAGGACACCAGCGCTTTGCTCTGAGAGGCAAACATAATTAATTGTAGTGGTTTAATTTCTGCACCTTCTGCTTGCTCCCATGTCAAAGCCCAGGTGCCTTAACTGGCATGTTAATTAGTTCTGTGTTAGCGAACAGAGACACTACAATTGTTAAAGGCATAAAACTGCAAACCTAAAATGCCCTGGACCAGTTGACAGTTACCTGCCATATTTAAGCAGATCTATCAGTAATACAGAGATCTGATGAGAATAAATGTCACAGGGTCCAGGAGTCACTTGTTCCTTTGGGTTCATGTCATGACTTATTAGTTCACGACCTGATGTTATCTCAGAACAACACAAGGGGAACTTTCCACACTGATATGTCAATGATTTATCATATGGCTGTTTCCTAAATCCATGCAGACTAGGTGGGAGTGGAGGGAGCATGACAAATATGTATACATAAGAATATTTGCTTGATTTTTAATTAGACTCCATGGTCTTTCCTGATTGATGGATTCACCTAATTTCCCATTGAATCCTCTTTGATTATGTAGCAGATCAGAAAAAGGGAGAAGGCTTTTCTGTAATTCTTTTTATCCCCACCATAACCTCAAAAGCTGGAGAACCGTCACTTTGCTGGCAGCTGGAGAACTTGGACAGCAAGCTTTTCAGGGTTTTTTGACACTGCCGATTCTCTGGCAAGGCAATGAACTGAATCTACACCCTGCTTGCTGTTGACACTCTCCACAAAATCCATTGATCCTGTCTCACATCAGAGGAGCCATTCACAACAGCATCCTTTCCTAAACACAGGCAAATGAAACAAGAAATCGTTTGGGATGGTGATGATCAGCTGTATTTTACTTTAATTCAAGAGGACTGTACGCTGGCAAGAAACCAAGAGTACCTACTACCATATTAAATGCATTTTGTAAAGGATGGGTTTGATTAGCAAAGGAAGGACATGGATCTGCTAGAGAGAGTCCAGAGGAGGGCCACGAAGATGATCAGAGGGTGGGAAAACCTCCCTTCTGAGGACAGGCTGAGAGAGGTTGGTTTGTTTAGTCTAGAGAAGAGAAGACTTTGGGGAGACCTTACAGAAGCCTTCCAGTACTGAAAAGAGGCCTACAGGAAAGGTGGGAAGGGTCTCTTTATCAAGGAGTGCAGAGATAGGACAAGGGATAATGGTTTTAGGCTGAAAGAGGAGAGATTTAGATTAGATACTAGGAAAAAATTCTTTCCTGTAAGGATGGTGAGGCATTAACAAAGATTTCCTAGAGAAGTTGTGGATGCCTCATCCCTGGAGATGCTGAAGGCAGGTTGGATGAGGCTTAGAGCAACCTTATCCAGTGGAAAGTGTCCCTAACTATTACCAGGAGGTTGGAACTGGATGGGCTTGAAGGTTGCTTCCAGCCTGAACCATTCTACAATTCTATGAATCTACAAATTAGAAAAGCTAAACTGGCATACATGGTACGAAAAGGGAATCCTTACTGCTTCCCAAGTTTATGGGTACAGTAAAATAAACTAAGAATCTTGTTCACAGTTTTTAATATTTCTTCTTTTCATGTGACTCACTGATCGTTCTTCAAATAAAAATGTAATTGAAAAGGAGCAACTTCTTTCTATTTTTATGTTGATGACAGAGTAAAAACCATAGAATTTTTAAGGCACCCTATACTCAGACCCTACAGGCGTTTTCATGGTGAACTCTCCCATCAGTATGGAAATGAAAACTTCAAATTCATTTTGTTTTCACAATGGGAAAAGCCTGTCTCGTAGCATTGAAGTTTTATGAAGTATGCAGAAATTTACTAGCTGAAAGCAAAACTGGAATGATATTATATATGTTCTAAGGATAAAACTTCCCCTCGGAAATAAGCAATTCAATGCTTTGAAAATCCAAGCAAGGGCAGGAGGTATCATATGGAAATCTAACATTGTAGTGAAATATTGAGAAAATGCTAGTGCCATCTATTGGCATAAAAATATAAAGGTGAAAAAGAAGCTGGGATCATCTGTGTGTATCCAGACAGCGACAGAGGAGGCTGTTTGTTTTAATCACATCAAGTTAAGATATTTGTAAATATGCAGTTTTCTGTTTAGCCTTTTTAATGATGTTGTATTTTGGGTAAATATGTTGACTTTAAAATTAATCACTGTTGTAATCAAGCTGCAGTGAAAGATGGGGATTTGAACGTAATGGGAATTAAGAGTCATTGCAGAGTGGATAAATGCTGGCATACTGTCTAATGCTCTTAAGCAGGTTTGCAATGTCATCACAGACTGTGTTTGGGCTAGTAAGCAGGTTTAAATTTTCCATGGAATAAAAAGTAAAGGAATCTCTAGTTCCTAGATCTTTCCTGGCTTTCCTGATCAGCTGCATCTGGAAAACATTTTCATACTGGTATCAGGACTGAAGCAAAGAGGGGTTTTCATTCACAGAGAGTCAGTAGGAGGCATCTGGTGTTGAAATTCAAAGGGAACATTTTGTTTTACTATCAGAGAGCGTAGGTTAGCATGAAATGACCCTCAAATTTTCAAATTCAAATCAGTCTCTCTCCATGTTTCTGCTCCTTGTAAACAAAGCAAATTAGACTCCAAGTACTTGGCTTGTCATTTGGCACCCCAGGGCCTTCCCAAGCCTGCATGAAGCATCTTATTTAGGGCATGGGACTGTTGATCTCTCTGCTTTTGGAACACTATCATGAAGAACTATGCACATAACTTACCTCAAAATATTTGACATGCTGAGAAGGATTAACTAGTTCAGCCTGGAGAAGAGAAGGCTCCAAGGAGCTCTTTCAGTACTAAAGAGGGCCTATAGGAAAGCTGTGGAAGGGCTCTTTGTCAGGGAATGCAGGGATAAGATGAGGGGTAATATTTTTAAGCAAAATAAAGGAAATGTAGATATTAGAAAGAAATTTTTCATGCGAGGGTGGTGAGGCACTAGCACAGGTTGCTCAGAGAAGTTGTGGATGCCCCATTCCTGGAGATGTTCAAGGCCAGGTTGAATGAGGCTTTGAGCAACCTGATCCAGTGTGTCTCTGGAGAGCAGAAGAATGGAGACAGCATTCAACTCAAGTTCTCTTTCTTCATTACACTACAAAAAGCAACATGGATTAGCACACAGCCAGATCTCTTGAAGAAAAAAAATACTAAAGATCTCTTTGAAGGAGCCCTAACACCTGCGACATCCATGGTGTGATGATCCTACAACCATTTATTTCAGAAATTAATGTTTCTGCCAATAATTCCTTTCTGCAGAAAATTACAGCATTTGAGATCAAAATCCTTTGGCGAAAGAATGTCATCTCAATTATTTTGTCCATTACTTATGAAAAGTTAATTACACACTTGAAAGAACTTTAGGGCTTAGTGTGGAGCACTGAGGTCATCCCTGAGTTTTTATAAGGAGCTACAACCTCTCAATGGAGACAGCACTTATTTTTTAAGAGTGGCTTAGACAAAAATTCTGAGCACTGCTTAACACCTTTTCCCTACATAACGTTTTCCAGTGAATAGATGCTTTCATTGTTAGAAATATGAAACTGTTCTCTAGGCCACACATATCCAAATTCAGTATCCAAATTCAATATCCAGCTGCTTAACACTAGATGCAAACTCCTAATCTTGCACACAATTTCAGAATTTTTCCCTAGTGGACAATCAGAGCTCCCTGTTATATATGTAGTGTCATATAAAGTGGATCTTCTAGGTCATGTGGCATTAACCCCTCAGAAATTTAGGGTTAGATTGCACTTTACTGAGGTACTCCACAGGTGTAAAATGCAAATAAAGTAATGCCAAGTTACACAAGTGGAGGAAATTCGGTGTTCTGGTTTGTTACCAGCCAGCTGTCTGCATACAGTCATCTCTTTTGGTGGGCTCTTCCTTCCCTTTCATTTGCATTATCCATGCCATGTAAGGGCTAGTTCCACAACTTTTCTTCTTTCGTGTCGAATTTTACACTGTACCCTTAGTTCATGCACATTTCCATTACACAGAATCATAGAATCACAGAATGATTTGAATTGGAAGTGGCATTCAAGATCTCCTTGCTCCACCCCCTGCCATGGGAAGGGACACATTCCACTGGATCAGTTGCTTAAAGCCTCATCCAAAATCTTGTCTTGGACACGTCCAGGAATGGGGTTTCCATGACTTCTCTGGGCAACCTGTGCCAGTGCCTCACCACCCTTACAGGAAAAATTTCTTCCTAATGTGTCATCTAAATCTCCCCTCTTTCATCTTAAATCCATTCCTTTTCATTCTGTCCCTGCAGTCCCTGATAAAGAGCCTCTCCTCAGCTTTCCTGTAGGCCCCCTTTAAGTACTGTAAGGTTGCCTGAAAGGTCTTTTCAGAGACTTCTCTCCTTTAGGTTAAACAAGCCCAAATCTTTCAGCCTGTCCTTATATGAGAGGTCATCTTCGAGGCCTCCTCTGGACTTACTCTAACAGATTCATGTCCTTCCTGTGCTGAGGACTTCAGAACTGAACATGTTACTCCATTTGAGGCCTCACAAGAGAAAAGCAGAAGGTCAGAATCACGCGTCTCCTGGCCTCTTCATTTGGTTGACTGTACTCAGCTGGGATCGGTAATAAACACAATTGGGTGGCTGCATCTATATACCTCACCCATCAACATCAGTGCTAGCAAACTCCAAAAGCCTTATCATCATGTAGCAATACTGCAGTCCTCAGATCGGCACCAATCCCACTGCAGGATTAAGCTAGTGGCTTTCAATATTTCCTCACTCATGTCAACAGTAGAGCAGAAGTGTTTCAGCCAGCACAGTAATGTAGCCATACCATAGTCATATGCTTTCTTGCTGGGTGCCCTCTTCTGTTTGTGTGTGTGCATATTTGTTTTCTGGTTTTTTTTTTTTTTGTTTGGTTTTGCTCTTTTATTATTATTTTTTTTATTTTACTTCACATCTGATGGCTACTGTGTCCCTGAGTGAGCACGCTGTGACCTTGCAAGACTTCCTCCTATATCCTGCACTCATACAGATCATCATTTTCTTACTGACTTTTCCTTTCACGTGCTGCCTTTACAGTTCTCTCCCTGTCTTCTCTTTTCCCTTTCTGGAGAGGGATGCTGCACATAAGACACTGATGCACATCTCATTGAAGTCTGAAAAATGAATTCTTCCCTTATGTCCTTTTGTTTATTCTCATGGAGAAAATTAGTTTTTAAATGAAAGAATGTAAACCAAGTTTCTCCCTCTGTCTCTCCCTTAAATATTAATGTATCCCAAAGGAAAATCTTTGAAGAAGATCTTTTTTTAAAAGGACATTTATTCAGTTGTATGCTTCTTTTGGTCAAAGCTTATCACTAGGAGGGGAGCAGGAATACAGTAAACGAGTTCTACAGGGACTTTAGATAGCCATAAGGAAGAAATGTGCAGTGCATGATACTGAATGAAGGCATAGCCATTTTCTCACTTTAGCAATGCACATGACAGCTTACTGTGGCACACATTAGTCAGTGGTGGAGAATCACAGGTAATGATGGATCCTCTCCATATGAATATCTTGTGTGTTTTTTAAATTGTAATGCAGCTTGATGATAATCTTCCTGTACCCGATTCTTAATAAATAAGAATAAAAGCCTGATACTGACTTCAACTAATGAAAAAAAGTCCTCTCCTTCAGTACCTGAGAAACTAGAGCACTACTGGGGCTATTTTAGGAGTTATTCTGTAAGAATATATATAAGTACAGAAGCATAGATGCAGATATAAAGCTGAACACTGACCTATGAGATATATCTGATGCATAAGTACCTGTGAAATTAGCCAGGATTTTCATCAAGAAGTCAGAAAATGTGGTCATTACCCAGCCTGCATGGTATTTCAACCCTGGTTGTCAGCTCTAAATACAACAAACCTCCTCTATATGCATTTCATTCATTGGACGAATGCCACTTCTAATTTTCTCAGCAGCTGCCGCAATATTGGTAAAGGAAAAGTTTGTGAGATTAGCAAGTGTCTGCCTCACTTTGCTGATTTAAATAGGATTTGATCAATCACTTCAGAGGGCTGGTGCATCTCCCATATGCGGACAGGCTGAGAGAGGGTCAGGTTCGCTCAGCCTGGAGAAGAGCGATCTCCATAGACACCTTGGAGCAGCCTTCCAGTACTTAAAGGGGCTACAAAAAAAGCTGGGGAAGGTGTCTTTTATCAAGGAATGCATGGATAGGATGAAGGGCGAAGATTTTCAGCCAAAAGAGGGGAAATTTTGGTTAAACACTAGGATTTTTTTTTTTCCTGTGAAAATTGTGAGGCACTGGCACAGGTTGCCCAGAGAAGTCATAGGTGCCCCATCCCTGGAGGTGTTCAAGGCCAGGCTGGATGAGGCTTTGAGCAACCTGATCTAGTGGGAATTGTCCCTGCCCATGGCAGAAGGGTTGGAATAAGGAGGTCTTTAAGTTCCTTTCTAACCCAAACCATTCCATGATTCTATGCTTCTATGATTTACAAAGGTTCTCAAATCAGCTGCAGTCACTTGCCTGCTCTGGGCACTTAGTGGACCAGGCTGAGTAGAGATGGCTTTGCCCTGTCTCATATCTCTCTCCTGCCTCAGCAGAATCAAAGAACAGTATATTTTTAATTATCAAATTTCTTCCCAGCATTACATTCCCAAGATAACTGCCTGGCCAAGAATCATGGTGAGACTCTACATGCACACAAGGATAATTGGTAGGAATATAATTCTCCACAGAAGTAGTAATGCAAAGGGCATATTCTATCAAATCAGTACAACAGTACTGCAGTGACTTGGAGTATATTCAGAAGAAAGAGGTTCTTAAATAAAAACTTGCAATCAAAGGGCGATGCCTGCCACAACTCTGTGATAGAATTATTAGGGACCAGCCTCTGGAAATTCTTTATCTGTATGGTAAATATGTGCTGTCAACTTCAGTGCAGGTGACTTGTAATTTTCTGTTCTTCCCTACAAAATGTAGAAGTGCCAAAAGTCATAGAAGTTTTTTCATTTATATTTTTCCTCCTTTCACATCAGTAAAACATTGATTCTTAAAAATAAATTCTACCAGTTCCATTTCAGAGGAGAAGGCTGCAGGGAGAGTTTATAGCAGCCTTCTACTACTTTAAGGGGGCCTACAGGGAAGCTGGAGATAGACTTTTCACCAAGGCCTGTTGTGACTGGACAAGGAGTAATGGTTTTAAACTACTAAAGAGCAGATTTAGACTAGAAGTAAGGAAGAATATTTTTTACAATGAGGGTGGTGAAACACTAGACCAGAATAGCTAGATAGGTAGTGGAAACCCCATCCCTGGAAAGATTCAAAGTCAGGTTGGATGAGGGGTCTCAGAAACTTCATGGAGTAAAGATGCCCCTGCTTCTGCAGAGGGGCTGAATTAGATGACCTGTAAAGGCTTCTCCCAACCCAAAGCATTCTATGATTCTGTGACTGAAATCTCTTTGGTAAAATCAATGAACATTTGCAAAGAGAGAAAAGGAAGGGGAGTGGAAAAAAGCCTGAAAGATAAACCTGGCAAGAACACCTGTGTATTGTTTCGATATTGACATTACTTTAAAACTTATGTGGAAAGAGGTGAAAGCTCTTTGTCAGGATATTTGGAAGGGGAAAACAAGTTTCATGAAACTCATACTGATTACTGGTATGGTCTTAAAAGTTTGAATAATTCTAAGCTCCCATTTCCCAGTTCCAAAATGCTTGCAATAATAACTCACTTTTCAGGAGCGGTGTGGGGTTTGCTGTCTTTTGCAGTGCGCTTTGCCAGAGGGCTCAATGGAAGGATAAAGACTGATATCCACCAAAGTGCTGTGATATTTTCACATTGTTTAAGCACACTCTCTTAGGTACTTCAGGTTCAATAACTGCTTAAAGAAAACCTTAAAATTAATCTTACACAGATATTTGAGTCTGTGTATCAGCACTTTCCACCCATCTTCTTGTCTCCTACAGTCTCAGGATCACCACTCAGTTGTCAATATCTCTTTGTGCATTGATTCCCTGCAAATCCAGGGGGAAATATTGACACTTCCCCAATGAGAAGAAGTACTCAGGAGAGGATATAAGCACCAACCATGCGCACACACAAGGCCACTTTATCTTTTACCTTCTGCAAGCCAACATTCTACATTCAGCTAAAGAAGGCCAAAGGTTTTCCACTTTGAGAAGCACTTTAATTTGTCATATCAATCCTCTTAATATTTTTAATCTGCATTAGAAGAATGATGGTAATAAATAACACTCTAGAGATGTAAATAAATAGCCTCAAAGGGAAAGGATGTATAACATAAAGAAGTTTATAGGCCAGCACTTGAGTAGAAAATGTATATCAGAGTCTATGAAGAAAATAAAATGTGTCAGCCAAAAGGAAGCCTGGCAAAACAGAGAAGAATTTTTAAAATAAATCACGTTCAGAATGTAGAGTCCAAAATCTCCTCCTCCGTGGAAAACACCAACCAAAATGACTGATCTTTAATGATTTAATCTACATAGACCACCACAACAAAAAAAAATAGTTGAGACTATCTCTTGGAATCATCCACCCACCTACTGATCGCTAATGGTCCTGAGACCATCACATTAATTACTCTGTTAACTTCCATGGCTGCATTTCTGGAACTCCAAATTATGAAGTACCACCATTTTTCTGCAGTTTTTTTATGAGTCACAGAGATGAGATCCACAGTGTTAGCTGCACTTTTCTTCCCCCACTGTCCTCCACTGTCTGTCCCCACTTGCAGGTCCAATTTTGGAATTGAGCATGCTTAAACACATTTTGAATGAGTGGGTTTGGCATAGCCTCAGAGTCAGCAACTAAGTTTCTTCTGCTTTCATTTCACAGAATCACAGAATCACAGAATCACCGGGTTGGAAGAGACCCGCTGGATCATCGAGTCCAACCATTCACACCAATCCCTAAATCATGCTCCTAAGCACCTCATCTACCTTAACCTTAAACACCCCCAGGGACGGTGACTCAACCACCTCCCTTGGCAGACTGTTCCAATGCCTAACCACCCTCTCTGTGAAGAACTTTTTCCTAATCTCAAGCCTAAATCTCCCCTGGCAGAGCTTGAGGCCATTCCCTCTCGTCCTGTCCCCTGTCACTTGGGAGAAGAGGCCAGCTCCCTCCTCTCTACAACCTCCCCTCAGGTAGTTGTAGAGAGTAATAAGGTCTTCCCTCAGCCTCCTCTTCTCCAGGCTGAACAACCCCGGCTCTCTCAGCCACTCCTCATAAGATTTGTTCTCCAGCCCCTTCACCAGCTTTGTTGCTCTTCTCTGGACTCGCTCCAGAGCCACAACATCCCTCTTGTGGTGAGGGGCCAAGAACTGAACACAGTATTCAAGGTGCGGTCTCACCAGTGCCGAGTACAGGGGGAGAATAACCTCCCTGGACCTGCTGGTCACGCCGTTCCTGATACAAGCCAAGATGCCATTGGCCTTTTTGGCCACCTGGGCACACTGCTGGCTCATGTTCAGTCGGTTGTCAACCAACACCCCCAGGTCCTTCTCCTCCTGGCAGCTTTCCAGCCAGGTTTCACCTAGTTTGTACCTCTGCTTAGGGTTGTTGTGCCCCAAGTGCAGGACCCGGCATTTGGCCTTGTTAAACCTCATGCCGTTGGTCTCTGCCCAGCAGTCCAGCCTGTTCAGGTCCCTTTGCAGAGCCTCCCGACCCTCCAGCAGATCGACACTTCCACTCAGCTTGGTGTCATCTGCAAACTTGCTTTTCCATCTATGTGAACCAGTATTGTTCTTGACTCCAGCCAATGCACAGATTTTATGAACTACTGAGGTGTTTTACACTGATGGATCCAAATTGGGCTCTAAATAAATACTGCAACAAATATATATCTTTCTAAAGGGTACATATAGTAAGCGACCTTTTATAATGTGATAGACAGAGATGAATACTTGTAATGGTGAGTTCTGGAGAGCAAGGTCGCAACACAGGCCTTGTGAGGAGCGGCTGAGAGAGCTGGGGTTGTTTGGCCTGGAGAAGAGGAGGCTGAGAGGAGACCTCATTGCTCTCTATAACTACCTGAAAAGAGGTTGTAGAGAGGAGGGTAATGGCCTCTTTTCCCAAGTGACAGGAGACAGGATGAGAGGGAATGGCCACAAGCTCCTCCAGGGGAGATTTAGGCTGGACATTAGGAAAACATTTTTCACTGAAAGGGTCATTGGGCACTGGAATGGGCTGCCCATGGAGGTGGTTGATTCACCTTCCCTGGAGGTGTTTAAGGCATGGGTAGACGAGGTGCTGAGGGACATGGTTTAGTGTTTGATAGGAATGGTTGGACTCGATGATCCGGTAGGTCTCTTCCAACCTGGTTATTCTATGATTCTATGAACACATGCAGAGTTATTCTGTACTGAGAATGAAAGAGAAAGAAGGTCTATTTTCCAAGTACCATCAAGAGAAGGGCAAGAATCAGATGGCTGTGGATCAGAATGGTGTGAGTACCCAAAAACCAAGTGGAGATCAGAGGTAAATCAGGAAACTCTTGTGTTGGGGATTGGAGAAGACAAAAGCCAGGCAGTGAGGGCAAATAAGCAGCCCCTCTGTGATATTCAGATTGAAGAAGACATCATACATGTGACAATGCTTGTGCTGAGAAGAGAGCGAGAGAAAGCATTCTTATGAATATGGATCATGGCATGAAGGTCAGCCCACAAAGCAAATCATAGAATCATAGAATTAACGAACACTTTGGGTTGGAAGGGACCTTTACAGTTCCTCTAGTCCAACCGCTCTGCAGAAGCAGGGACATCTTTAACCAGAACAGGTTTCTTAGAGCCTCATCCAACCTGACCTTGAATGCATCCAGGGATGGAGTCTCCACTACCTTCCTGGGCATCCTGTTCAGAGTTTCACCACCCTCATTGTAAAAATTTTAAAAAGGGAATGATCCCCTCGGACTACATGAGCAGAATTTCCTGAAGGCTTGTAGTGCCTTTTCTGCACCTATTCCCCCAGAGTAGATTCAATATCTGTTGTGGTAAGAAAGTAGGCAGAAAATGTCTAGACAAAAGTTGGAAAATACCCTGGAGCAAAACCACTGTAACGTATGCAGATGAATATTTTGGGAAGTGCCTTTAGCATTACTTCAGACCACCGAACTCTGAGAAGCACTTTTGTTGTGGCTCAGCTCTTTCTTGCCTCTGTTCTTTGTTGTCCCGGTCTTTCATGCCTCCATCTCAGTCTGCTCTCTATCTCCTTGTCAGCCACATCTGCACATCTCACTTACCATGGTTTCCATGCCTGGTGAACACCTAAACAGGAATTATTGCTGAAGGCAGCTGGGATGCAGATTGCCGGTGTTTACACACTGATGCTTAAGTGACCTTTTGAAATCTGCAGGCATGAATTTTCTATCTCATTTCCCATGGGAAAATATTTACATACTGCTGAATGGGCTGAGCTTGCTGTTATCATGTTGCTACTGTGATTTACAAAACATAACCAGGAAATAAAACAATAATAATGACAAACCGAAGGATTTGTCTGAATTGGAGTCTGAGAGATGAGCTGTGGGAGCCTGGGGCAATAACAGCAGACTACAGCATGAGAGCCTGCATGTGGCGTTCACCTCCTACTCACAGGTACCCACCTGCTACCTGCTCCATATCAGTTTGTGGTAATTTATTCATACACCTTTAGAAAATAAGATTAAATCTCCTAAAAGCTTCTGAACATCCAGTTTTAAACAAGGCAGCTGATAACTCTCTGGGGAAAGGGGATCACTGGTAAAATAACAGTCCTTAATTTTTAGATGAGAGAGATTTTTAATGCATTTTTAGTACAGAATTGGAAGTGGGAGAGAGGAATGGAGGGTGACCTTTACACTATTTTTCCAGCACCATAGAATTTTACATCCTCACAGAACCAATATCACCTGAACAAGATAGACTATTTCCTGTCATTTTCTTCACCCCGGTTTCTGTTGAATGTCGAAAGGGGGAAAGAGAACATCTAATGGAGGAAGAGAGATGACAAACACAGCACATTCATAGAATCACAGATTCACTAGGTTGAAGAAGACCTTTGAGATCACCAAGCCCAACCATACCTGTCCATTACTAAATCATATCCTGGATCTAACTGTCTTTTAAATACCTTGAATACTGTGTTCACTTCTGGGCCCCTCACCACAAGAAGGATGCTGAGGCTCTGGAGCAAGTCCAGAGAAGAGTAAAAAAGCTGGTGAAGGGGCTGGAGAGCAGGCCTTATGAGGAGCAGCTGAGAGAGCTTGGGGTTGTTTAGCCTGGAGAAGAGGAGGCTGAGGGGAGACCTTATTACTGTCTACAACTACCTGAGGGGAGGTTGTAGAGAGGAGGGTGCTGGCCTCTTCTCCCAAGTGACAGGGGGCAGGACGAGAGAGAATGGCCACAAGCTCCGCCAGGGGAGATTTAGGCTGGGCATTAGGAAAACATTTTTCACAGAAAGGATCATTGGGCACTGGAGCAGGCTACCCAGGGAGGTGGTTGATTCACCTTCCCTAGAGGTGTTTAAAGCACAGGTGGACGAGGTGCTTGATAGGAATTGTTGGACTTGATGATCCGGTGGATCTCTTCCAACCTGGTTATTCTATGATTCTATGACCGCCAGGAATGGTGACTCAACAACCTCCCTGGGCAATCTGTGCCAGTGCCAGAGAACCCTTTCTGTGAAGAAATTGTTCTTAATGTCCAATATGGACCTTCCCTGGAGCAGCATGAGGCCATTTCCTCTTGCCGTATTGCCTATGCTCAATTGCCTATTGCCCTTTACTTGGGTAAAGGGATCAACACTGACACGATCATGACCTCCTTTCAGGTAGTTGTAGACAGTGATGAAGTCTTCCCTCAACTTTCTCTTCTCCAGGTTAAAGAACCTCAGTATCATAGAATCATAGAAAAACCTCCCTGGACCTGCTGATCATGCCATTTTGGATACAAGCCAAGATGCCATTGGCCTTCTTGACCACCTGGGCACACTGCTGGCTCATGTTCAGTCGACTGTCAACCAACACCCCCAGGTCCTTCTCCTCCAGGCAGCTTTCTAGACAGACTTCTCCTAGTCTGTAGCACTGCAGAGGGTTGTTTTGGCCCAAGTGCAGGACCCAGCTTTTGGCCTTGTTAAACCTCATGCCATTGGACTCTGCCAAGCAGTCCAGCCTTTTCAGATCCTTTTGCAGAGCCTCCCTACCCTCCAGCAGATCCACACTTCCACCCAGTTTAGTGTCGTTTGCAAACTTGCTAAGGGAGCACTCAATGCCTTCATCCAGGTCATTGATACAGACATTGAACAGGGCTGAACCCATCACTGAGCCCTGAGGAACAACACTTGGAACAGGCCTCCAGCTGGATTTAACTCCATTTCCCACCACTCTCTGGGCCCGGCCATCCAGCCTGTTTTCCACTCAGGAGACTGTGTGCCCGTCCAGGCCAGAGGCTGACAGTTTCCGTAGCAGAATGCTGTGAGAAACTGTGTCAAAGGCCCTACTGAAGACCACATCCACAGCCTTTCCCTCATCCCACAGCTGAATCACTTTGTCATAGAAGGCGATCGGGTTAGTTCGGCAAGACCTGCCTTTTGTAAACCCATGTTGACTGGGTCTGATCAACAGGTTCTCTTCCATGTGCTTCATGATAGCACTCAAGATCACCTGTTCCATGACTTTCCCTGGCACTGAGGTCAGACTGACAGGCCTGCAGTTCCCTGGATCCTCCCTGTGACCCTTCTTGTAGATGGGCACAACATCAGCCAGCCTCCAGTCCAGTGGAACTTCCCCAGTCATCCAGGACTGTTGTAAGATGATGGAAAGGGGTTTGGCCAACACATCTGCCAGCTCCTTCAATACCCTGAGGTGAATCCCATCTGGCCCCATAGACTTGTGGGTGTCTAGTCGGGTTAACAAGGCTCTGACCACCTCCTCTTGGACAATGGGAGCCTCATGTTGCTCCTCTAGCTGCGGGGTTTGTACAGAAAGGGAACAACTTTCTTTACAGTTAAAGACTGAGGCAAGGAAAGCATTAAGTACCTCAGCCTTTTCCTCATTCCCTGTCACTGTTGTTCCATCTGCATCCAATAAGGACTGTATGGTCTCCCTAGTCCTCCTTTTATTATTTATATATTTATAGAAAGATTTTTTGTTATCTTTCACTGACTTTGCCAATCTGATTTCTAGTTGAGCCTTTGCCCTTCTGATTTTTTCTCTACACAATCTCACTTCCCTCCTGTAGTCCACCCAAGAGGCCTGTCCCCTCTTCCAGAGCCCATAAACATTTCTCTTCTTCTTGATATCACTCAAGATCAACCTGTTCAACCAAGTTGGTTTTTTCCCCTGCCAGCTTTTTTTTCTGGAACATGGGGATGGCTTTCTCTTGGGTGGCTAGGATCTCCTGTTTGAAGAGCTCCCAGCCCTCAAAGGGCTCCCTTGTCTTTAAGCACTATCTCCCATGAGACTTTGCCAACCAGCCTTCTGAAGAGTTCAAAGTCTGTCCTCTGGAAATTTAATGTGACTGTCCTGCTAACCACCCTCTTCACTTCACCTAGAAGAGAAAAACCTATCATCTCATAATCACTTAGTCCTAGGTGTCCTCCTACCACCACATCCCCCACAAGGCCTTGTTGGTTCATTCACCAGCTGTGCTAGGAACTTGTCTTCCACGCACTCCGGGAACCTCCTAGACTGCTTCCTTTCTGCTCCATTGTACTTCCAGCAGATATCAGGGAGATTGAAGTCTCCTACAAGAATGAGAGGCATTGATCTAGAGATTAACCCCAGCTGTTTATAGAAGAGCTCATCAGCTGCTTCTCCTTGTCTGGGTGACCTGTAACAGACTCCCAACACAAAATCTACCTTCTTATGGGATCCTCTGATTTCAACCCACAGGCATTCAATCTCGTCATCGCCACAATCCTTCTCAACAGTGTACAAGTCCTCCCTTACAAAGAGAGCTACCCCACCTCCTCTCCTTCCCTTCCTATCCCTCCTGAAGAGTTTGTACCCCACCATATCTGTACTCCAGTTATATGAGTCATCCCACCACATTTGTATGATGGCAATGTCATCATAGGCTCCTTGCCCTATGACACCTTCCAGCTCTTCCTTCTTATTACCCATGCTGTGTGCATTGGTGTAAATGCACTTCAGCTGAGCTGCCAAGCCTTCAGCCCTCTTAGAGGGATCATAGTCCATTCCCAATTGCCTAGTAACTGGAGTAACTAGCACCAGAGTGCCCATATCTCCATTATCACCCCCAGGTGTGTTCACCCCCACTTTCTGTGTGGTGATGTACTGTTGGTCCTCTCCAGCACACCCTCTCTGAATCACTAGTGACCCATGTCCAGGCTCGCTCCTGTCTAGCCTGGTCTCAATCCCCTACCCCTTCACATCTAGTTTAAATCTCAATTTATGAGCTTAGCTAGGTTTTTAACAAGGGTTTTAGCCCCTCTAGAAGACCCCCATGTCCCATCCCTAGTAACAAGGTCTGGGGGTGCGTAAGCCACCCCATGATCAAAGGAGACAAAGCCCCTTTCCTCACACCAGGCTCGGAGACAGGCATTAATTGAATTCTTCTTCCTGACTTCCAGGTCCTCTCTATTTAGCCTTGGGATGGAGCAGAATACTATTTGTGTCCCAGAGCCCTCCATCATTTTCCCAATGGCCCTGAAGTCTTTCTTGATGGCTTTACTGAGTACCTTCAGCTGCTCCTCATAAGACTTTTTCTTCAACCCCTTCATCATCTTTGTTACTCTTCTCTGGACACACTCCAGGACCTTGATGTCTCTTTTGTAGTGAGGGGCCCAAAACTGAACACAGTACTCAAGGTTTGGTCTCACAAGCAGTGAGTACAGGGATAGAATCACTTCCCTGATCTGTGATAGAGGCCAAGATGCTATTGGCCTTTTGGCCACATGGGTCACTGCTGCCTCATGTTCAGCTGCTGTCATCCAAAATTCATTTACCCTCTCTGTGCTGCTCTTGACAAGGTCTCTCAGATTGAAGTGTGTTTGCTTGATTGTACCAAGTGGTGAAAGTGAAAATGTGGGCAGAATTTTTCTGGATATACCAAGAAAGGATGCAGCATGCATTGTTTGCTAGAATTTGAGACTAAGGTGTGAAACAGAGGGCTTCAAGGTAGAGATATCTTAACATGAAGTGGCTACAAAACTCACTAGTAGATGCTGACCCACTTTGCCAGTACTGTTTTGTTGTTTCTTTGCACTCGTGTGACAGTGACTTTGTGGTCATGTTTTCAGGCAGGAGTATCTTTATCTTCTGCATTGTAAATACAGAGCATTGTGAAATCCTAGAGCTGCAAGATGATGCTATGTTATAGGTATCAGCTACTCATTTTTAAACTAATAATGACTGTACTTTTGGCATTCATCGTTTAGTAGAACCATGAAACCTCAGTGATCTGGAGACTTTGCTATCACGGCATCATTCAGAAGATTGAAGCCTGTGTCACAGCATGAAACAGCTGTTGCAGATAGTGTGTATTACTTGCTGCTGTTGTTTAGTTTATTTGCTTTTTCTATTCCATGCAAAATGCATATTTTATCACAAAATAGAGCAAAAAGAAAGCAAAAGAGACCTTTATTTTATAGGCACTGAACACAAAGTCTTGTGAAAACAAGCTCATAATCTACAAAGTCATTCAAATGATTCTCTTTGCAAAAAGTGGGGTCCCGCTTCAGCAAGTAACATCTGCAGTAGATGATCATAAATCACACAGATTTCTCCATATGTCAGAGCATAAATTACTGTCATACAGGACTGAGCCTCCTGCTTCATCCAGCTGCTGTTCTGCCCTGCATATGAAACACGAGATGGGCCTTGGCTCTCAGAGGCTGGTTTATGGTCCCCATGCTAGAGGTAGTCTGGACTATTGTGCCCAGTTCTGGAATCCCCAACTTAAGAAGGATATGGAACTGTTGTAATGGTTCATAGGAGGGCTATGAAAATGATTCGAAGACTGGAGCACACCCCATATGAGGACAGGCTGAGAGAGTTTGGGTTGTTCATCCTGGAGAAGAGAAGGCTCCGGAGAGACCTTACAGCAGTCTTCCTGTCCCTGAAGGGGTCCTACTAAAAAGTTGGAGAGGGACTTTTTTTACAAGGGCATGTAGTAGTAGGATGAGGGGGAATAGGTTTAAATTGGAGAGGGAAGATTTAGATTAGACATTAAGAAGAAATTCTTCATTATGAAGATGGTGAGGCACTGGAACAGGTTGCCCAGGGAAGTTGTGGACACCACCTTCCTTGAAGTGTTCAAGGCCAGGCTGGATGGGGCTTTGAGTATCCTGGTCGAGTGGGAGGTGTCCCTGCCCACGTCAGGGTGTTGGAATCTTTAAGGTCCCTTCCAACCCAAACCATCCTATTATTCTATGATCCTATGGGCTAGACCCTGTGTCTCGTAGCTTTCCATGTCTCTGGTTTGGGGGATACTGTTGAACCTGCTGAAAAGTACATAGATATCTTTCAGTTCCTGAGAACACTGAGTTCCTTCTGCTTGCACAGTTCATGTGAGTTTTTTTAGCCAAGAGCAGGGATGCATCATCTGTACCTCTAATACTAGGCTGAAGAGCAAGACTTTAAAGGCAGAAATATATTCATTTTAACAGGGTGCCCATCATGCACAGAGGTTACATTTGCACAAAAATCACTCCTTGTAGCCAACAGAGAGCACTTGAGGGGAAATGATCGATTTAGGGGCATGATTCTACTTATTCTGAAACAGATGGCTACTCTTAAATTGACCAGAGTGAGTTGCTCTGTCCGTTGACTGCATTGCCCATACTGAGAAGTTAATCAGCTGTCTTGGATGAAGAAATTTGTATTGGTGACACCTGATATTAAGTGTTTACATGGGGATTCCACCCTGACAGGTCTCAGAACTTGCACAGCTTGAGCTGCCATCTACTCAAGGGAGTATGTAACCCAAAAAGGTAAAGGCAAACTTGAAGGTGTGAGGGGGTATCCAAGACAGAGGGTGACTAAATTCAGAGCAGAGCTGTAAATTCATGCAGCTGCTTTACTCCCTGTTGAAGCTACAGTGGAGGAGACTGCATGAGCTTAAGCTGTTCCAGGCCTGAGTTTGTATCAGTTATTCTGCCTAAATCATAAAGAGTCCTTAGTCGCTCCAACAACTGAAAGCAGAAACAGTAACATCTATGAACAGCCCTTGGAGATTGTCCACATTTGAAACCATATATAAGATGAGGACCTATCTCATTTTTCATACCCAATGACAACAGAAGCACACACAGAGCAAACAAAAGAGAAAATGACAAATTCCATTCTTTATTTGTCAGTGCTCACAAGCATTTCAGATTAAACCAAGACAGCGGGTTTGGGGCTTGGCTCCTTCCTATTCAGAAGGAATGCTTAAACCCTTGTTCATTTTCCATTGAAGGCAATGCAATGTAGGCACCTACTCAAAGTTAAAAGTAAGATTAAATGAATATGTGGCACTTTGCACCTCTCCAGAGGAAATAAGTGGGGCAATCACCTTTCCTGTTAGCAAATGCAGCCATGCATCTTGCATGAGCTGAACATCTCTGTCTCTTTCTTTCCTCCTTTGCAAGCTATTGTGGAAGTATCTAAATAGGGCACAGAAGAATCTAAATAGGGCACAGGAAAAGTTGAGGCTGGGAAAGGTTTGATGTAAATGTCCCATGTCACTTCCTTGCACTAACTGAGATGCTATAGCCAAGCCACCTGGAAGCTGAAGTGCATCCACAGCTTTCTGACCCAAAAAGGTCAGGGTGGGGAAGGCAGTTCTGCCTGCAGGCTGATACTTCTCGCCTTGCTCCAGGGTCCAGAAAGTGTATAACAATTCAAAGGCCCCTCTTTGCTTTGAAGCCTTACCTGTGAAGGACTAAATTGAGAATCTTTTGCTTTCTGAAGCTGAAACAGTTCTGTTACCCTGAGCTATAACTGAACCCGATAACAGACTGAAAGGGCATTTCTAAATAAGGGCTGTTTTGAAGACCTGTGGAAAGAGGGGGTTTTGTTTCTTTTTGTGGAGAATGGTCCCATGGTGAGTAAAATGAGGAACAAGTAATTAAGTCTCAAAAAATCATCCATTTTTTGGAACATATTTTCTAAAGAATAATGACTTCCAGTAGGAAAAAGTCTTCAAAATCAGACTTAATACCCATTTCAAATTTACTGGCAATAGCACAGGCAGATTGTGGCAAGCAAAGTATTAAACAGCATTTTAATCTGGTCAATCTCAATCTTTTTTAAAGAGACTTTCTTGAAAGATTTGTAGGATGAAGGAGAAAAACAGTAGCAGAGCACCTACAGAAATGTGAACCTACATTGATATACATGACATTACATGAAATATAACTTCTGGTTTTCTTGTAGCGATAATTTGCTTGTGTTGCCTAAAAAACCAGTCAGTCTGTGGGCTGCTAGAAGTTTTTTTCCCCCCAAGCCCTGGCCAGTTCTCTGGGCTCAGAGAACACCCCAAGATGAAGCGAACAACCTGGTGCTTCATAATGCTGGTCTCACATTTCTATAACCACCTCAAAAAAAATCATCAGTTTTCTTGGGGAAATAATTTAATTTCTGTGGGGAACCTTCATTTTATGGTGGATCTCTGTGATGCTGAGCTCTCTATAGCAGGAAACACTTCTTCATGGGCTTTGTTGTTCAGATTTGTTATCTGAGCTCAAGGATTTACCTATAGCTTAGACTAACCTCATGAACTAATGAAAGCAGCAGTTCTCATAGAGCTACCTTTAACAATTTGCATGAATTCTTGTTTCTGCTGATGGCTGGTCATAAGCAGGTCTGCTTCATGACTCACTTCCTCTCTCTTTTCAATAGAATAATTCAGCCCAAACTTTCCTGATCAGAGACTGACATAAACTTGCACAAGTCCAGCCTAAGCTCTCAGTATAATTATTTTAAGGCAGTTAAGTATTCCTTGTCATTCACCCTGTTGCTAGCTTCTTTATCCTCTCCTGGTGCATGATGTTGGAAAGAAAAATTGATTTTAGCTCCTTTCTTCATCTCTCAAATAGAACCAGTATTTGACAAGGAGCTAATTAGCCTTTCCAAGGTGAACACAACAACGTCAGTAGAGGCGAAGAGACATGATGGGCTATTCTGAATGACAGCTTGAAGTGACATGACTGCTGAATAGGGAAAGGCTGCAGAACTTTCTTGTTGTCCACAAATTGTTCTCCCATCTCATGATTCAGTATATCAGCACTGAGTTCACAAAATTGCTGTCAATTAAACAACACTTTGGCAAGGCGTTAAATTGCAAATACTGCTGATGGCTGCTCAAATCAGACTTTATAGCAGATAGAAACACAGCTATCTGGGACTGGCAATCGTTAAGTATCTCAGGAAAAAATCATGCCCTCTCAAGGCTGAATTTCGAAGAGGGCAGCATCAATAAAGCAATCAAAACAAGAGTTATGGGGGATTGTGGGATCCTAACTTGAAGGAAACCAATTCACCTTTTCAATCCCTGTACAAGGGATCTCAATGCACTGAGATTTTGGAGAGATATATTTGTTTACCAGTAAATTTCCTCATCTCTTATGAACATTAAGAAAACTGGGGAATAAAACTCAGGAATAACTGATTAGGTAAAAGCTCAGACTCATGGTATGAGTTTTTCTTCTACCAAGACCAGCACTTTATTACATCAAAATGAAGTTTTACTAATGGATAATGCATGAAAAACCACAAAGCCTGAATGGACAAACCTAGGGCTGATTCTCCACATACTCAGTTCATTCAGCTTCATAGAATCATGGAAGAGAATCATAGAATCATTAAGACACAGCTCCCTATCCACCACACTGTATATCAAGCATGAAATGAGATCTTTGTTGTACAGTCTTGACATTCCTCCTATCTCCTGATATCCATCCATTTCATGACTCCCATTTGGTTCACAATTCCTCTTGAGTGATCCAGTTGTGCTCTCAGTATCCTTTGCAAACTCATCCCTCCTAGCAGAAACATCCCTTTTAGCTGAAACTTCCAGGGATGGTGGCTTCACCACTACCCTGGGCAGCCTGTTCCAATGCTTCACCCTTCTTCCTATCAAGAAGGAAGGATTCCTATGCAATCTAAACCTCCCCTGGCACAACTTGATACCCTTTCTTCTCGTCCTATCACTTGCTACTTGGAAGAAGAGGACAGCACCCACTTTGCTACAATCTCCTTTCAGGTAGTTGTAGAGTGATAATGTCTCCTTTCAGCCTTCTGATCTCCAGGCAAAACAACCTCAGTTCCCTCAGCTGCTCCTCCTAAGAATTTTTGGCACAGAAGCTCCTGGGATCTTCAAGTAATGTCTTTATCATTCATATGCCATATCATAAACAAATGAGCAAAGCAGCCGGCAAACGTTAGCATCTAATGGAAATTTGTCTTATGAGACTTTTGATGCCTATACACACCCAGTCTGGCTCTTGGTCCTCATAGTAGTTGTTCCTGTGGCATCAAAGCACAAGTTCTAATAGTTTTGAATCAAAGTTTGACCCCCAAAGTGTCACTGTCTCACAGGAAATCTGTTTGATCCATTTCAATCCCCCTCAGAAAGTTTTATGCCTTGTCCACACTTTTGCCACTTCATCTGCCAGATTGTATTTGCATATTTGTTTGCAAATTACCAGCTCATTCTTTATAACATCTGAGCAAATATGCCTGAGCTTTTTCTGTCTTTGGGGGGAGAAAGGTAGGAGTGTTCAGCAACTGGCAGAGATGCTATGTCTGCAGATTTTGTCCATTCATTCATTTTCATTCAGGCCAAAGAAAGAGAAGGAAGAAAGGTTTCTGAAGCCCTCATCTTTGCCAACAGCTGCACCTCATCTTTATCCTTGAAATGGTTGTTTTGTAATGTATTGCAGTTCTTTACTATTTCACTGATACAAGGGAGTTTACCTCTCAGCTCTCAAAAAGTAGGGGGACACTGTCTTTATGCACACTGATCCTTGGTATCCTCAAAGCAATAAACACAAATCAAGCCCAACATGGACATACATTCAGGCTGCCTGGTCTTCAGGAGGTAAGAGTCTTCATCTCATCACCAGTCTTGCAGGTGACCCATCCCTTAGGATCCAGCAGGCCTAGCAGAGAGCTGTTTAATCTTATTTCTACAGTATGTGCCAAGGAAACACAAACACAGAGTACATCTGGCTGGCTGCCAGTCCACTTCAGATACAGGACACATATGGAACTGAGGGTGACCATACTGAAAGCTGCAGCATAGCTGCTCTCCCTAATTGCACCATCTGTGCAAATGCCTTGCAAGCCTGATGACTCTCGTTCCTTGCTTGCCGTGTCGGGTCAGTTTTTGTCTTCCTCTTGGACAATTTGAGGTTCTGTTCTGGTCCAGACACACCTGTAAGACTAACAAGGCTGGAAGTAAATGATTTGAATGATTGTACAACCTGGAGTTAAACAACCAGGATACAGAGTACTGTGTAGCTGAACTGGTTGCTCCCTGAATTTCTGCCACATACTCACGGAGGAAGAACTTAGGGATGTGATTTCAGGCCTTCATCCTGTTCCTTATCCAGAGAGTAAAAAGATGAAAGGAAAGATCCAGTGTCTTTGCTCAATTTATTTCGTCTTGATGCTCTCCACAGGCTTAACAGGTTGTGTGTGTGTTTGGTTGGCTCAAGGAATTTTCATTTTCCTCTCACAACCCTATGTATTAATTCCATAAACAGTAAAATATGACATCAAACCAGAGGCCTTGCTCGGTGGTAGAGAACTTTTTATTTTTTTTTTTTTTCTGGAGCTCTGCTTCAGTATCTTTCCTCTTTTCTCTGTCAAAATGTTCAGGACAACAGCCCTATAGCTTGTGTGGGCCTGGAGCTTCACAGAGCTTCTGAGAGGCCATCCTCAATAGCCCTGAGACTCTTCAAAGCTGACATCCTCTCTAAAAGGGTCTCTGATCCCTAATCCCTACAGTAGGCATAAGAGGACAGTATTTGACCCACTCCATTAAACAAGGCAGCGGTACTAGATCCAGATATACATAAATCAAGACTTATCATTCCTTGTTTATATTGGATAACAATAATTACCAATATATGTCCTTGCATTCATCTTCAACTTCCCATTACTTACCCTGCAGAATTCATTCCCCAGTTTTCTATGTCCTCTTATTTGCTATGAGAGGACAGAATAATTCCTTGTTTAAATGGATAAAACTGGTTAGAGAAGAGCTGCAACTTTACTCCAGCTGGAGGCCAGTGACAAGTGGAGTTCCCCAGGGCTCAGTGCTGGGTCCAGCCCTGTTCAGTGTCTTTATCAACAACCTGGATGAAGGTATCGAGTGCAGCCTTAGCAAGTTTGCAGATGACAGAATAACAGAATCACAGAATCACAGAATCACAGAATCACAGAATCACCAGGTTCGAAGAGACCCACTGGATCGTCGAGTCCAATCATTCCCACCAATACCTAAATCATGCTCCTAAGCACCTCATCTACCCTAACCTTAAACCTCCAGGGACAGTGACTCAACCACCTCCCTTGGCAGACCGTTCCAATGCCTAACCACACTAAGCTGGGTGGAGGTGTGGATCTGCTGGAGGGTAGGGAGGCTCTGCAAAGGGATCTGAACAGGATCTGAACAGGCTGGACTACTGGACAGAGTCCAAAAGCATGAGGTTTAAAAAGGCCAAATGTCCAGTCCTGCACTTGGGGCACAACAACCCTAAGCAGAGGTACAGACTAGGAGAAGCCTGTCTGGAAAGCTGCCAGGAGGAGAAGGACATGGGAACGTTGGTCAACAGCCGACTGAACATGAGCCAGCAGTGTGCCCAGGTGGCCAAGAAAGCCAACGACATCTTGGCCTGCATCAGAAACAACATGACCAGCAGGTCAAGGGAGGTTATTCTCCCTCTGTACTCGGCACTGGTGAGACCGCACCTCGAGTACTGTGTTCAGTTCTGGGCCCCTCACCACAAGAAGGATGTTGTGGCTCTGGAGCGAGTCCAGAGAAGAGCAACGAAGCTGGTGAAGGGGCTGGAGAACAAATTTTATGAGGAGCGACTGAGAGAGCTGGGGTTGTTCAGCCTGGAGAAGAGGAGGCTGAGAGGAGACCTCATTGCTCTCCACAACTACCTGAAAGGAGGTTGTGAAGAGGAGGGAGCTGGCCTCTTCTCCCAAGTGACAGGGGACAGGACAAGAGGGAATGGCCACAAGCTCCTCCAGGGGAGGTTCAGGCTCGACATGAGGAAAAAAATCTTCACTGAAAGGGTTATTAGGCAATGGAACGGTCTGCCCAGGGAGGTGGTTGAGTCACCGTCCCTGGAGGTGTTTAAAGTGCGGGTGGATGAGGTACCGAGGGGAATGGTTTAGAGATTGGTGGGAATGGTTGGACTCGATGATCCGGTGAGTCTCTTCCAACCTGGTGATTCTATGATTCTATGATTCACTATGCTATAATTAAAGTTATCTGGAACCACACAGTGTCTGTATCAAGACCTCGGAGTACACGGGAGCTACAGTCACTCGTACACATAAAAAAAACCAAGGTAATATCGTGCCCAAGATGCTCCCAAATTTACTGTATACATGGTTCTGCCCCTTAAGGTTTGAAGCACACCTGGACTTCCTCCAGGTTTCAGATATGACTATCAATCCTTAGTCCAACATGATCTATTTTCTTCTTAAATGAGACACTCCACATAATGGATACATGCTGTTCCATTTCTAACTGCACTTGCCATCATTAAATATTTGTTCTTTATTTGTTGTAAAAACTTATTCATGGTCTTTCTACCTCCTTTGAATGTCTCTTTTTCTTTCATCTTTTCACTACCAGGAAGAGGTTTCCCTTTCTTCTATTCTACTTCTTAACATTTTCCACCACTCTCTTTCCTCACATAGAATGTGCTCCAGCCCTCTGATCACCTTCATGGTCTCCTCTGGGCTTGGTATAACAAATCCATGTTCTTCCTGTACTGAGGACTCCAGAACTGAACACATGGCTCCAGATGAGGTCTCATGAGTGTGGAGTAAAAGGGTAAAATCACCACCATTCACCTGCTGGTAACACTTCTGATGCAGCTTGGGATACAGTTGGCTTTCTGGGCTGCTAGCACACATTGGTGGCTTGTATTGAGCTGCTTATCCACCAACCCAACTAACTCCTTTTCTGAAAACCTAAGAGATTGCAAGATTTACAGGATCTCCCCATCTTTACATTATAAATCTTGGAAACACCTTTTCCTGATAGTAAAACCTTTCAGTCACAAGGCTAAACACAGGATTATTGGTCACACCCCATAAGTATAGCAGGGAATATTGTAATTGCTATTGAATGATCCAAAAGCCTTTGCCACAAAAACCTTTCAAATCAAGTCCATGAAAGAAGAGATGACAGATGCTTGTAGATGACTAGAGAGCACAATAAAAAAAGCAACCATATTGGTCAGTTGTGAACCATAAAACATTCTTCCAAGCACATCGTCCACTCATACTACTGGAAATTCCCCTTCCCCATGGGGAACACTGAATCACAAGAATGAACAATTCATATATTTCATCAGACTCTGAGACTGAATTTAGATGTATAATTCTCTGTGTTCCAAGCCACTTTTTATTCAAGGTCCCATTAAAGGTAAGTAATTTGGGGAGAAACATATTTTAAAAAGTGCTTTAGTATCCTTCACTATTAGACTGCCTAAGGCACACTGTGATAGGAGTAATCGTGGTGTTAATTTTAAGATGTAAACTAGGGAATATTTACTAGCTGTTACAAGCTGTCAATATTGAGGTGACACCTGTTTTGTTCCAACATGATACTCTGACTTTGCTTAGTTACACCTTTACATCACAACTAATCCTTGAAAATTTCAGTTAGCCTCCTTTGTTGATGTTGTGTTTGTCAAAATTAAACTGAAGTGTTCATATTGTCCATATAGAGCCCTTTGCCAGATTTCTTGTTCATAGCAAATTATCGGTCTGCCTTAGAATCATAGAATCATAGAGTCATCAGGTTGGAAGAGACTCACTGGATCATCGAGTCCAACCATTCCTATCAAACACTAAACCATGCCCCTCAGCATCTCGTCCACCCGTGCCTTAAAAACCTCCAGGGAAGGTTACGCCTTGGTACAAACCTGGAGGAATTAAGATTTTCAGACATCTGCAGAAGAAGGGCCAAGGTCCTGTGCCTGGGTCGGGGCAATCCCAAACACAAATACAAGCTTGGCACAGAATGGATTGAGAGTAGCCCTGAAAAAAAGGACTTGGGGGTGCTGGTGGAGAAAGTGGTCAAAATGACCCAGCAATATGTGCTTGCAGCCTGGAAAGCCAGCTGTATCCTGGGCTGCATCAAAAGAAACATGACCTGCAGGGCGAAGGAGGTGAATCTACCCCTGTACTCTTGCCTCATGAGTCCTCACCTGAAGTCCTGTGTTCAGTTCTATGGGAAAGCTGAAAAGATGTCTTTAACAGGGATTGTAGGGATAGTATGAAGGGGAACAGTTTTAAACCAAAAAAGGTGTCATTAAGATTAGAAATTAGGAAGAAACAGTTTACTGTGAGGATAGTGAGGCACTGACACAGCTTGCCCAGAGAAGTTGTGGATATCCCATCCCTGGAATGTTCAAGGCCAGATTGGATGAAGCTTTGAGCAACCTGATCTAGTGGCAGTGGAGCTGGAATGAGATGATATTTAAAGTCCACACCAATCTAAACTATTCTATGATTCTATGATAGGAAGGCAGCTCCCAGCAACTGGTCCTGTTAAAAAACAAAGTCATAAACATTTAGATGGAAGATGGAAAGCTGATGGACCCCAGTGTCCCTTTTGTAAGGTGATTCAGTCATCATTAAATCCTAATAGATTTTTGTTAAAATTCAGTGCAAATATCTTGCAAAACCCTAATGACTTACATGGATATCATAAGGAAAACAGATCACAGTCTGAGAAATATCTTTTTTTCTTTAATGTTAAAAATATATTTCATCTTTCCTGGCCCAATAAATCACTTTCACTTCAGGCCACTCCCTTTGATCATGCTTACCTCCAGAACTCCTGGTTCTGAGGAGTTAGGAGGAAAGAGATGCAGAATCAGCTCAAACTTATCCAAACTTAGCTACTAGAGAGGGTACAGAGGAGGCCACAATGTTGGTGAAAGAGAAAATTGGTTGGTTTAGAGGGGAAGCCATATGAGGAGCAGCTGAGGTCACTTGATCTGTTCAGTTTGGAGAAGAGGAGACTGAGGGGAGACCTAATCACAATTTACTGCTTCCTCAAAAGGGAAAAAGGAGGAGCAAGCATTGATCTCTTCTTTCTGGTGATGAATTGTAAGACCCAAGAGAATGGCTGGAAAATGTACCAGGGGAAGTTTAGGCTGGATGTCAGGATAAGTGTTTTCACCTGGAGGGTGGTGAAGCACTGCAACACCTCCCCAGAGAAGCAGTCACGGCACCAAGCCTGTCAATATTCAAGAAGCATTTGGTCATCACCCTCAGATACATGATGTGAATACTGGGGCCGTCCTATACAGGGACAGGAGTTGGATTTGCCGATCCTTGTGTGTTCCTTCCAATGCAGGATATTCTATGATTCTGTGATTCATTTTCTGTCTGCAGACTTTAAGTTTGATCCCTGCATTCAGGTAAGAGCTAGTTGCATCTCTCTGTAGGGTATTTTGTTGGCGCCACTCCACCTATTAGGCTGTCTCCTCCATATCCCAGAAGGGCAATATCTGCAAAAACACTGAAATCCAATTGGATTGAAGAGAAGCTTGAAAAATTTAGGTCACCTCAAGTCAGTAGGCGCAAGACAACAGATGCTAAGAAAGATTAGTGGAGAGAAGAGTAATTGAAGGTTTTCAAGACATGCTTTAACTAAACCATCTTTCTTGTTTCCAGTGGACAAGTGATAACTGAAAAAAGTGCCATGGTTTTCAAACATTTAACCATTCTTGGAATCTCTTCTCTTCACTAGGGCTACCAGCATAAACTTTGTAACTCCGTTTTCAAGTGCCACTTTTACCCACATGATGAATTTGGTCAAATGAACTAAGGTTTTCTGCTGTTTAAACCAAGACTGCCGGTGCCTCCATCTCTCCATGCAATATTGTACATGTGGCAGTAGAGAGGGGAGGACTCTGACCACACAACAGTTACTATAACTAGTCTGAAGGACTATGCAGTTGAGGCATTGTCAAAAGCATAGTAGCACAGACTTCAATACGTAAGTTTGCTGATGACACAAAACTAGGAGGGATCTCTTGACACTCGAGGGCAAAGAGGCCTTGCAGAGGGATCTAGACTAATTGGAGAGCTCAGTAATCATGAACTGCACAAGGCCAAGTGCTGGATTTTGCACCTGGGACATGGAAACCATGGATATACATATAGACTGGGGGGCAAGAGCCTGGTGAGCAGCCCTGCAGAAAGGCATGTGGTGGTTTTGGTCAACGATAAGTTGAATGTGAGCCAGCAGTGAGTCCTGGCAGCAAGAAGGGCCAACCATGTCCTAGTTTAAACCAAGACTGCCAGCTCCTCCATCTCTCCATGCATTATTGCTAGTGTGGAGGTAGAAGGAGGAGGAATCTGACCACAAATGTCACTAAAGTTTAGAAAACAATGCAATTTAGGCACTGTCAGGAGCATAGCAGCACTGACCTCAACACTCATTGACTACTCAACAGTGAATTCACATTTTAAAGCCATTCAAGAAAATTTTATCAGCTGTCTCTTTCCCTAGCATCTGTCTCAACAGCCTGTTTAGTTCAGCTGAAGCCCATATTATGCTTCTGTTAAAGATGCTTCTCCTTCTGCATGCGTTCTCTATCTCTGGTGGAAGAGATGGCAGCTATATTGCTGCAGTCCTTGAAAAAAATTCCTTGGAGCAAAGTAACCACTAAATCAACAGGTTTTTAGCACACCTGCAGATGGAACAAGTCCAGCTATTGGCAACTGCAATTATTTAATGAAGCAAGGAGTTTCTATTGATTTTGTGACTCCAGATGGGAATTAGAAGGCCTGTTATAATTAGCCCTAAACTCTCCTATTTATTATGGTTGAAAAAAGCCGAGCTAGTTAGAATCTTTGTAGTTGAAAATGATGGTTTCGGCTGCCACCTTGCAATCTGTGTGTTGATAATTCAGGTTCAAACCTACATCAGGGTAAAAGAGTGGGGTGGAAGGACAATTTTTATCTCTGCCAAATGCTGTTATGAAAGAAATACATGCTTCCTGAGAGAGAAATATTAACTGGTTATAGTATAGCAACTGGCACATGCATGGCTCGGTTCTGTAAAACTGGTACAAGTGGTGATTCCAAGCGATCATAGCTAGATGTCAGGAGGACATTAAAGACACTCAAGATGGATATAGGCCTTATCATGGCCTCTGCTACACAGTTTCTACTGGAAGACCAAAATGCTTCATAACACTGGGATTTATGCCAGGAAGTGGCCCCAACCCACACCCTGAATAGCTTGTGCAAGCAATCTGACTACACAATGAACTTGTTCTAAAATCTCTGCCATGGGTTGTGGCTTGTTTTCCCAACAGTACCTCTGTCAGCAAGGGCAAGGCTTTATTTTGAGGTGCCTTTCTCAGTGAAAGGCATTTGCATCTTTGGTCTGGGATTTAAAGAGAACGGTCTTTCAGGAGGAAATAAATACACAAACTCTAAATAGGTTGTGTAGACTCCGTCACTAGTGGAGATGAAGATGATCTTTCAGATGAATATGCCCAGTTGGACAAGAAGGCAAACAGCACCCTGGCTTGTATTAGAAATAGTGTGGCCGGGACTAAGGAAGATATTGTGCCCCTGTACTCAGCAATGGTGAGGCTGCACTTTGAATTCTGTGTTCAGTTTAGGGCAAATTAAGAAAGGCATTAAGGAGCACATGCAAAGAAGGGCAGCTAATCTGGAGAAGGATCTGAAGAACAAGTGTTATGAGGAGACGTGCTAGGAACTGGGATTTTTTAGCCTGGAGAGGGGGAAATGGCCTCAAGTTGCACTAGGATAGGTTTAGATTGGAAAAAAAATTCCTTATTAAATGAGTGATGAAGCATTGGAAAAGGCTGCCCAGGGAAGTGATGGTGTCACTATCCCTTGAGGTTTTCATAAAATGTGTAGACATGGCACTTTGTGACCAGTGGCATCTTTTGGCTTGTATCAGAAACGGCGTGACCAGCAGGTCCAGGGAGATTATTCTCCCTCTGTACTTGGCACTGGTGAGACCGCACCTTGAATACTGTGTTCAGTTCTGGGCCCCTCACCACAAGAAGGATGTTGAGGCTCTGGAGCAAGTCCAGAGAAGAGCAGCAAAGCGGGTAAAGAGGCTGGAGAACAGGCCTTATAAGGAGCGGCTGAGAGAGCTGGGTTGTTTAGCCTGGAGAAGAGGAGGCTGAGAGGAGACCTCATTGCTCTCTGTAACTACCTGAAAGGAGGTTGTAGAGAGGAGGGAACTGGCTTCTTCTCTCAAGTCACAGGGGACAGGACAAGAGGGAATGGCCTCAAGCTCTGCCAGGTGAGATTTAGGCTGGACATTGGGAAAAATTTTTTCACAGAAAGGGTCATTGGGACTGGAACAGGCTGCCCAGGGAGGTGGTTGATTCACCTTCCCTGGAGGTGTTTAAGGGATGAGTGGACAAGGTGCTAAGGGGCATGGTTTAGTGTTTGACAGGAATGGTTGGACTCGATGATTGGGTGGGTCTCTTCCAACCTGGTGATTCTATGATTCTATGATTTAGTAGGCATGGTGGTGTTGGGCTGACAGTTGGATTTGTTGATCATGGAAGTCTTTTCTAACCTTTACGATTTTATGATCCTATGAATAGATGTGGAAACTCTCCTTGACAACCCTGGATTACCTTTGGCTATGTCTGCTTTTTGCCCTAGGTATGGCAGACTAGAGTCCCAAACTAGGACTGTAGAGATCTAGAAGGGTGATTCTCTACATTTGTTCAGTATGTAGACAGGAGACATTTCGTTTAGCAAATTTTGGATAGTGATGGTAAAAATGCCATTGCAGCAGCTGAGATTTAAAACAGGAGATGACAGTGTGCAGGTCAGGCCAAGTTATTAATTTGTAGCCAAGTTCTGAGGAGGTGTGAACTGGATCTGAATCCCAATGGACAGTGAAACAGAAAAAAACATGATAAAGCCTACAGTGGGAGTTGTGCAGTGATAAACTAAGGCTTCAAGACATATAAATAATTGAATATCTAACAAAAGGCTCTAGCCTGACACTGAATTATGTAGGATCCTTATAGAAATGTATAGAGATCCCCATCACAAAAGTACTAGCTGGATAAGATGTCTGGAAGACTCTCATCCAGACCCCAACTTGAAGCTGGGTTATTGCTAATGTGAGATCAGGTCAGATATGATTTTGTTTAGTCAAATCCTTAGACCTCAAAGAAATAAGACCTCTGAGTGGTCTGTTGGTGTTGTTGTTGCCTTCTTCCTTTAGGGAAAAAATGATTTTTGCCCCTAATATTCCATTTGAATCTTTCTATTGGAGAAATAGAGGTTTCTCATCCCCTCTGGAGAGGAAGCGTTGACTGTTTTTAAACCAGCTTTATTCTGAATATGATGATTAAAGAAAGAACAGTTGAAAAACTATGATTGTGGTTAATATTTCTCATTATATTAAGGTTAAATTTTATCAATCTGTTGTCAGAGAGCTGTAACAGCAAAGCCAACGAAGTGGAGAGAAAGTGTAAATTAATTTATGTGCTAGAAATGTTAATTAAAAAGGGAGAAAGGGAAGCAAAAAGACATCCTCCCCAGCGTGGCACTGTGAATCCCTCCAAATTCCTATTGGTGCAAGTGTCATGTGAACAGAAGAGTGAGGTGGGAGGGAGTCACGCCACCTCAGCATAAGAAAGGAGCAAGCCTGCTGCCAGAATCATCTTCTGTAAGGGGAGGTGGAAGGTGTCGACCTGAGAAATCTACAGGGCAGGCTTATAAGTCATGCAAGATTATTACACAGCTTCAGGGAATACATGATATACTGGAGGTATCAAATAATCAATAAATGGTTGAATTATTGATAAATATGTATGTCTAAAGATGTTTTACTGCTTTAGATTGCTTGAAGTCTTCCCTTAGTCTAAAATGATTTCATTAAATATTTCCTGATGATAAAGTTTACTCTGAGAAATGTGAGTGCACTAGCCATGGTGTCCTTGGTGGTGACAAATCCTTTCTCACAGCTCAGCTGACTTGGATCTGTTAGAGAGAGACCAGAGGAGGGCCATGAATGCAGTGGAGCCTGGAGCACCTCCTATATGAGAATAGGCAAATGGAGTTGGGGTCGTTCAGCCTCGAGAGGAAAAGGATCTGGGGAACCTTAAAGCAGCATTCCAGTACTCAAAAAGGGCCTACAGGAAAGCTGTGGAGAAGCTCTTTATCAGGGAGTGGTGATGTTTTTAAGCTGAAAGAGGGGAGATTTAGATTAAATATTAGGAAGAATATTTTTCTTTTTTTTTTTTTTTTTTTTTTATTGTGAGTGTGGTGAGACATTGGCACAGGTGACCCAGCGAAGTGATGGCTGCCCCATGTGTGTCCATGCCCATGGTAAGTTTGTTGGAACTGAATGATCTGTAAAGTCCCTTCCAACCCAAACCATTCTACAATACAATGATTCTTGGAGCACCTAGTGGGATGCACCTTCCCACAACTCTCCCCCATGGAGTAGCCAGAAACCAGTGCAGCAAATGGCTAAATGGCTTTGGAAAACAGCAAGATACTGATGGCAGTGTGAGATCCTGATCCAAGCATGCAACGCAAGCTCCTATTGCCTGGAGTCACCAAACTCTCCTGCCACTGTGATGTCAGCCCTCAGTTAGCCCAAGGAAGAACCTTCCACACAAAACAAATCACTGTTTTCAGAGGCCTGAGTCTGACTTGATTTCATCCCATGGTACCCACAGTTGCAGACACTGTGAAAATATACTTGGGCAAGAAAATAGAAAATTATATAGTGCATCATATAGCTAGACCTAAAGAAGAAAAAAGCAATTATGCAGATACTGATCTAGTGGGATGTCCCTGTGCATGGCAGGGGGCTTGGAACTAGATGGTCTTTAAGGTTCCTTCCAATTCTAACTGTTCTATGATTCTATTATTCTATGATTCTATATTTTCTTCTCTTTCTTGAAAAAAAAATATTAAAAAATACAGTAAAATTTGTACAAATGGATGAGGGAACAAATGCAGAGTGTAATTGGCAGTCTTTGCTTTATATGTGGGTCATGAAGCCAGCTTGTACAGAGCATCTTGGAGGATGTGCCTTTAGCTGGGGTAAAAATACACAGTTCATTTTTGCAGGGAAAACAAGATTTTCCTAGGGACTATCTTTCCACACCAGCCTGTGATCACTGCCAGGCCTTAGGCAGCAGTTTTATCCCACAATAATTTGTCTTCTGTAACACTCTGCCTTCAGCATCCTATTTCTTTTTGTGATTCTCCTTTTCCAGTCTCTTCTTCATCTCTCACTGTAGCAAAACATCTGTCTTGCCTTGTGTTTCAGTGCTTAACACACATGACAGTAAGCATGTAGCCCACGAGAAGTCCATCTATTAAATCTGTGACACACTGCGAAAAGGTTGGAGGAGCCAAAATCATGGATTACTGGATACAGCACCTCACAGAATCATAGAATTATTAAGGTTGGAAAAGACCTCTGATACCATCAAGTCCAGCATCAGTCCAACACAACAGACTAAACCATGTTTCAAGGTGACATGTCTACATGTTTTTTTAAAACCTTCAGGGATGGTGACTCCACCACTTCCCCAAGCAGACTCTTCCAATTCTTTACCTCTCATTGTATAATGAGTTTTTAGCTAAGATCTAACCAAAACCTCCTCTGGTGCAACATGAGGCTATTTCCTCTTTTCCTCTCACTACTCACTTGGGACAAGAGACAAACACCCACCTCACCCACCTGAATGAGCATACTAGGATGCCCAAAGTCATTTCAGACCAGTAAATTACCAATCACAACATTAGCAGTTTCAATTACTTTAGGGTTTATTTTTGCTTTGGTTATTTCCCAGTGAAGATTCACAAAAAACAAGCTGCCAGTAGGTGAGTGCCTTTTCCTTTTGCTTAGCCCTTACTCAACCTTTGGTGTGCACCCTGCCAAGAAACACACTCCCCACAAATGCCAAGAAGTCTCCAGCTGAAATCTCTTTAGAGGACTCTGTCATTTCTGTCTTCTCTTGGAGATAATTTTAGAAGAACGTTGTGTTTTTATGGGTAGATCAGCTGAAGTAGTGACTTACTCCATACACCAGCAAAAGAGCAGGCTCAGGACCTCCCATCTCAGCAGATATCTGTCTGAGCTGCTTCTGATTTTGTAAGTGAAGGATATACTCTTCCCAGAAAATTCATCCTGTGGTTTCACTTCCCTGAGAATAGAAAGCTTTTCTTGTCTCACACCTTCCATGCTGAAGTTTAACTACATGGCCCCCCATTTAGGGTTGGAACTAGATGGCCTTTAAGGTCCCCTCCAACCCAAACCATTCTATGTATCTGTGATTTTAGGAATCTATATTACGCATCATGAATGCAGAAAAAATACATTTTTCTTCCTTTATAAAAAAAAAACCATAAAAATTTGAATCTTTTTCTTTCATCCTCTTTAGTCTCAATCTGAAGCCAAAAGCAAAATGTTCGACCATGATTTCTCTTTGTACTACCAAATGAGATATAAATACCTATTTTTTTAAGAACTTGGTTGAGTTTGTTGTCTAACCTTCAAAGTGTGGTGGGGAATAGCTCAGAGATATGATGTGTGATTGGTCTGAAGTTAAAGATAAGCTTTTCAGTGACAGAAAATCAGAAGTTTGATTTCTTTAGGGAAGTGAAACAGAGCTGAGCCAATGACCACATTACAGATTCTAATTATTTATCAAATACTTGCTCATGAGTTCAGGAAAAAAAAAAAGGGCGTATCAAGTTCCAGTGGCTGGAAATTTAGGTCAGTAAAATAAGAACTGAAGTCAAGGTGCACATCTTTAATAGTTAAGTTAAATCAGCCTTCAGAACAGATGACTAGGGGATGTGATAGCTTCTCCCATAATTTAGCTTCTTTAGAGAAAGATTATCCAATAATCTTTATTAAAAAAAAAAAAGAAAAAAAGGGAAAAAACCCCCTTTTTTGTGTAGTTTAAGCAGAAATATCTGGGCTAGCTTCTGGATGTTGCTGAGGCAAAATTTAATCCTCTGAACTATGTAGGTCAGGCAAGATTCTCAGAAGGGCTTTTTCAGGTTTGAAAACAAATATGCGTTGATTTGTTCTCTCACGATGTGCTTGAAGGAATTTCGCCCACCCTTCCCTTAAACACCTCCAGGGAAGGTGAATCAACCACCTCCCTGGGCAGCCTGTTCTAAGTGCCCAATGACCCTTTCTGTGAAAATTTTTTTCCTAGTGTTCAGCCTAAACCTTCCCTGGCGGAGCTTGAGGCCATTCCCTCTTGTCCTGCCACATTTTCCACTCACAGCTCTCCTGAAGGGCATACGCTGTGCTCACTTCTCAAAGGACGACCAGCACTCATACACTGGATCAGTCCACCCCAGTCTGGGGTGTTGCAAATAGTGAGTAATTTGGAAATGCTAGCACATACATGAAAGTCTGTGCTCCTCCTGTACTAAACAGGCTGGGAGCACCCTTTGTGTTGTGGAAGGGAAACAAGCCACACAGGAACAGCTTGAGCAGGCATCAGAAAGGAGGCTAGACTGCTGAATCCAGAGGCAGCATGTAAGCATCATGACTGGAAACTGCAATTGCAAGACAGCAGCCAGAATATTCCAGCACGTAATAGAGACAAATATTCTGGATTCCAATATCAGCAGCAAGTTTAAGGGCAAGGCAAGAAAGGCCTCTAAGTTTCTGTTAAGTGAAGCAGCTATCACACTCCAAGGAGAAACAAGCAGCATGGCCTATTTCCCTCCTCTCCTCCTTACCCTTCCTCTGACCCAGTTTTACTGAGTTCAAATTCTCTGGTGACAAGGGACCATTTAAGGAAAGTGGCATATTTTAAGCCCAATGTTATTACCCAGTAACTCCTTTATCTCCAACTTGGTGCCTTGCTGGCCGTACAGCACATGGACTCAGCTGCTGATCAAGCTGCCTCAGCTGCAAGTGGATTCATCACAAGGATTTTGGATGAGTGGTCTTACTAGATCCAACAGTCTCCTGCTAGCAGTATTGAGTGGATAAATCACTAAATTATGGATGTGCGCCTGCAGTTTGTCATTATAGCACTGATCCAGGGTAGTCTTTATGTGCACATCCAATGGAAATGAGAACTCAAGGAGAAATGTTCTGGGATATGTCAACCACCAGATCCCAGAGCAAGGATGAGGGATATGCAGCATGGATGATGTACACCTGGAGCAGAATGTTGTTCTCAAAATTTTACCTGCTAGATCTTGTCATGAGTTCTAGTCCTCAAAAACCAGTAAGTTCTGGCCAGTTTTACATAGAAGACCATGTGAAATAAACTGAGCATCCTCCAAGAACAGTGGTGCTACTATGCAATACATATAAAAACTCATTATAGAATCATTGAATCATGGAATCATAGAATGGTATGGGTTAGAAGAGACCTTAAAGATCACCCAATTCCATGTGCAGGGACACCTTCCACTAGACCAAACTGCTCTAAGCTCCATCCAACCTGGCCCTGAACATTTCTAGGGAGGGGCCATCCACAACTTCCCTGGGCAACCTGTACCTGTGTCTCACCACTCTCATCATGAAGAATTTCTTCTTAATGTCTAATCTAAATCTCCTTCCTGCCACTTTAAAGTCATTCCCCTTCATACACCTCCCCACCCCCAGCTTGCTTGTAGGCCCCCTTCAGGTACTTGGAGGTTGCTATAAGTTCTCTCCAGAGCCTTGCCTTCTCCAGGCTGAACAACCCCAGCTCTCTCAGCCCGTTCCCACAGCAGAGGTGCTCCAGCCCTCTGATCATCTTTGTAAACCTCCTCTGGACCCATTCAAACAGTTCTATATCCTTCTTATGCCAGAGATCCCAGATCTGGACATAGGACTAGAGGTGGGGTCTCACAAGAGTGGAGCAGAGAGTCAGTATTGCCTCCCACAACCTGCTGGCCACAATTATTGTCCTCTGGTGTTGAAGTTTAATTGCCATTGATGGAAGTTGACAAAAAGAATGTTAGAGGTGCTTGTGCTGTAGTTAGAGCTTTAGGGATGTTTAATGGTTTTCCAAAATGGTTGTATTTCATAACCAAAATAATAAGAACAAGCAGAAAAAATCATCCCTGTGCTTTTGGAAAGAAACAATAGCTAGGATGAAAGAAAAAAAAAAAAAGACTAGCTGTCTCTTCAATTAACCAGCCCCTGTTGTCTTCATAAATCACTTTATTCTCTGGTATATTAATCTCAGAAATCCAGAAAAGTATTTGCTCATCTAATTCCTATTTAAGGAGATAAATCCCCTTTGAAATCCTTTGTCTAGTAAATATATTACTTCTGTGGATCTGAGCCTTCTGGCCCTGATCTAAGATGGGAGAAAATAAGAAGCACAAGTGTTGCTTGCTGTTGGATAGAATAGGATAGGATCACGTCTTGTACACATTGAAGAATAAGCTAAAAAGAAAATACTGAACTATCCAATATCTTTGTAGGTGATTTTGGACAAGTTATGTTGAAAAGTCATCATGGGGCTGCATTGCACGTAGGTGAGTCACAGAAGCATAGAATAGTTCGGGTTGGAAGGGACACTAAGGATCATCCTATTCCAACTTCCTTGCCATGGGCTGGGAGACCTTCCATCAGATCAGATTCCTCAAAACCTAAACCAACCTGGCCTTGAATATCTCCAGGGATAGGGCTTCCACAACTTCTCTGGGCAACCTGTGAAGGAGAAAATCCATGAGGTCTTGCATTTTCACACATAGCTTACTCCTTCCACCCACATTAACCAATCAGTGACATGATTAAACACTGCCTGCTCTGACGGAGGTGCAAGCAGATGTAAAAGTAAGATTAGATCTTTCAAGAAGCCCTTATTTTTTTTCTCTCCCTGGCCTTCAACACCTCCATGGATGGGGCAGCCATGACTCTGGGCAACATGTGCCAGTGCCTCATCACCCTCACACTAAAAAATTTCTTCCAAATACCTAATCTTAATCTCCCCTCTTTCAGCTTAAAGCCATTACCCCTCATCCTATCCCTGCACTTCCTAATCAAGAGCCCCTCCCCAACTTTCTTGTAGCCCCTTTCAGTACTGCAGGGCTGCTATAAGGTCTCCACAGAGCCTTCTGTTCTCCATGCTGAACAATCCCAACACTCTCAGCCTGTACTCATATGGGAGGTGCTCTGATCATCTTTGTGGCCTCCTCTGGACTTCCGCTATCAGATCCATGTCCTTCCTGAGTTGAAGGCTCCAGGACTGAACACAGAGGTCCAGCTGAAGTCTCCTGAGAGCTGTCTCTCTACCATATTAATCCTTTTTGTACCTACACATCACTCAATACAGCACAGCTTGTCATAAGCAGTCAAATACTAATAGCATTCTAACAGAAAATTAGTTACATTGATAATGTGTATCAGACCAAACAAAATCTGCGATTTGGGGATGAGGAGGAATGAATGCAATTTTCAATGTTGATGTCATCCCACAAGGGGGTGTGGGGGGGTGTCTTCATCAGTAAGGAACATTTCCCCACACCTTAACAAATGTAGTATACAGACAAAAGGTTTTACACAGACCTTCAAAACCCTGTTAATTTGCCCAATTTGGTTGGAGGAAATTTGAATCTATCTAATTGTCATTGTGTTTTGAAACTCTCCATGGAAAATACTTTCCTAGCACACGAGAATCTCATTAAACCAGCCCATTCTAACCTTATTTCATTTTGGATGGCATGATGCTGAGATCACTAATTTGCAAAACTAATGAGTACAGTCTGACCCAGAGCTGCTTTTTACAGTGTCTATTTACCCAGTAACTCTAGGAAGCTGGAGCTCTTTATATTTCCTTTTTTTCAGTATTTGATTTAGATATGGTGAGCTCAAACCCCAATTAAAAACCTGCAAAGCAAAAGGATTCCAGAATTCTGCAAAAATGTAAATAAGTTTTTGAAACCTTTGTGAAAAAGGGTATCAAGAAATCCTTTTATTACCCTACCCTTGCATTTTCTGAAAAACATACTATGGAGTTTAATCCAAGTCCTAGCATTGTAAATTTTCATTCAGGAGTGGGAAGAAAGAGGAAGAAAGTAAAAAAAGAACATGTATCACAGCACAATGGAAGCAAAACTAAAGGAAACAAGCAAACTGCAGGGATAATTTGTGATTTTCTATTCTGTCTGAGTCATCACAAAACATATGGGAGACAGTGCTTAAGGGCAAAGGAGCCCATGAGGGCTGGGAGCTCTTCAAAAAGGAGATCCTAGCGGCTCAGAAGAAAGCCATCCTCATGTTCCAGAAAAAAAGCCAGCAGGGGAAAAAACCAGCTTGTTTGAACAGGGAGATCTTGAGTGATATCAAGAAGAAGAGGAATGTTTATGGACTCTGGGAGAGGGGACAGGCCTCTTGGTTGGACTACAGGAGGGAAGTGAGATTATGTAGAGAAAAAATTAGAAGAGCTAAGGCTCAACTAGAAATCAGATTGGCTAAGTCGGTGAAAGATAACAAAAAATCTTTCTATAAATATATAAATAATAAAAGCAGGACTAGGGAGACCATACAGTCCCTGTTGGACGCAGAAGGAACAACAGTGACAGGAGATGAGGAAAAGGCTGAGGTGCTTATGCCTTCTTTTCCTCAGTCTTTAACTGTAAAGAAAGTTGTTCCCTTTCTGTACAAATCCCAGAGCTAGAGGAGGAAAATGAGGCTCCCATGATCCAAGAGGAGGTGGTCAGAGCCTTGCTAGTCTGACTAGACACCCACAAGTCTATGGGGCCAGATGGGATTCACCTGAGGGTATTGAAGGAACTCACGAATGTGCCGGCCAAACCCCTTTCCATCATCTTCCAACAGTCCTGGAAGACTGGCAGGCTGGCTGATGTTGTGCCCATCTATAAGAAGGGTCGCAGGGAGCATCCAGGGAACTACAGGCCTTTCAGTCTGACCTAACTGTGAGGGAAAGTCATGAAGCAGGTGATCTTGAGTGATATCACGAAGCACATGCAAGAGAACCGGGTGATCAGGCCCAGTTAACACGGGTTCACAAAAGGCAGGTCTTGCCAAACTAATCCAATCGCCTTCTATGACAAAGTGACTCAGCTGCTGGATGAGGGAAAGGCTGTGGATGTATCTTCCTGGACTTCAGTAAAGCCTTTGACACAGTTTCTCACAGCATTCTGCTTCGGAAACTGTCAGCCTCTGGCCTGGACGGGCGCACACTCTCCAGGGTGGAAAACTGGTTGGATGGCCGGGCCCAGAGAGTGGTGGTAAATGGAGTTAAATCCAGCTGGAGGCCAGTGACAAGTGGGGTTCCCCATGGCTCAGTGCTGGGTCCAGCCCTGTTCAATGTCTGTATCAATGATCTGGATGAAGGCATCGAGTGCACCCTTAGCAAGTTTGCAGATAGCACTAAACTGGGTGGAAGTGTGGATCTGCTGGAGAGTCGGGAGGGTCTGCAAAGAGACCTGAACAGGCTGGACTGCTGGCCTGAGTCCAGTGGCATGAGGTTTACCAAGGCCAAATGCCGGGTCCTGCACTTGAGGCACAACAACCCTCTGCAGTGCTACAGACTAGGAGAAGTCTGACTGGAAAGCTGCCTGGAGGAGAAGGACCTGGGGGTGTTGGTTGACAGCCGACTGAATATGAGCCAGCAGTGTGCCCAGGTGGCCAAGAAGGCCAATGGCATCCTGGCTTGTATCAGAAAAGGTGTGACCAGCAGGTCCAGGGAGGTTATTCTCCCTCTGTACTCGGCACTGGTGAGACCGCACCTCGAATACTGTGTTCAGTTCTGGGCCCCTCACCACAAGAAGGATGTTGTGACTCTGGAGTGAGTCCAGAGAAGAGCAACAAAGCTGGTGAAGGGGCTGGAGAACAAATCTTATGAGGAGCGGCTGAGAGAGCTGGGGGTATTTAGCCTGGAGAAGAGGAGGCTGAGGGGAGACCTTATTACTCTCTACAACTACCTGGAGGGAGGTTGTGGAGAGGAAGCTGGTCTCTTCTCCCAAGTGATGGGGGACAGGACGAGAGGGAATGGCCACAAGCTCTGCCAGGGGAGATTTAGTCTGGACATTAGGAAAAAATTTTCACAGAAATGGTCATGGGCATTGGAACAGGCTACCCTGGGAGGTGGTTGATTCACCTTCTCTGGAGGTGTTTAAAGCACGGCTGAACGCAGTGCTAAGGGGCATGGTTTAGTGTTTGATAGGAATGGTTGGACTCGATGATCCAGTGGGTCTCGTCTCTTCCAACCTGGTTATTCTGTGATGATTCTATGATGATTTTATGGTATCTCCTAATCTAAACTAGAGCTTTCTTATAATCATAGAATAACCAGATTGGAAGAGACCCACCAGGCCCACAAGTGCAGGAAGATGGGAGAGACAGCAAGAAGACAGTGCTGCCTTTCCAGAATTACCAACCCTTGCAATTATTGTTTTAATTTTGAGGATAGGGCTGTGAAATTCACACCACAGAGTAGCTGTCTTTCATCATGCTATTCCTTCCTAGTGTTCTGTGCAGATGATTATCTCTTGAGATATTGGGATAGAGTTTAACTGCCTTGTAGGAATCTCAGAAACCAGAGAGAAATGAAACCTCATCGGTTCCACTCCTAATTACATACTCTATTTTGCCCCTTTAATTTATTCCGTCTAAGCATGAAAATATACATATGAGTGTATACGGACATTGAGGCACTGAGAAGGACAATGTCCAGAGAAGGACAATGAAACTGGTGTAAGGTCTGAAGCACAAGTCTTATGAGGAGCAGCTGAGGGAGCTGAGGCTGTTTAACCTGGAGAAGAGGAGGCTGAGGGTAAACCTTAACACAATCTACAGCTCCCTGAAAGGAGGTTGTGGTGATGTGGGTGTTTGTCCCTTCTCCAAAGTAAAAAGTAATAGGATGAGAGGCCTCAAGTCGTGCCAGTGGAGGTTCAGACTAGATATCAGGACGAATTTCTTCATGGAAAGGGTTCTCAGGCACTGGAATGGGCTGTCCAGGGAGATGGCTGAGTCACGACCCCTGGAGATATTTAAGAGATGGGTAGATGAAGTGCTCAGGGATATCATTTAATATTGGACAAGTATGGTTGGACTCAGTGACTATTTCAAAGGTATTTTCCAACAAAATAATTTTATGATTCTATGATTTATGTTCTTTTTGGATTTTTCAATGTCTCACAAATTAAGAAGTTATTTGCACAGTACTGTCAGCGCTCATTTGATTCTTTTCTCTCCTGTTGCCATGAAGACAGGCAGATGTCTCTAAAAGAGCAGTCTATCTTACAACACTCAGTAAGATGTTTTTGTGTTGTTGCTCCACCAGCACACTGTAAGTGGAGCTACTTGAAGAAAATTTGATTTGAGGAATTGCCATCCGAAATTATTCTTTCATCAGTATTGAAGTGTTTTGCAGCACCACTTTATTTTCAATGATTTTTAGTGACTTTTTAAAGAAACAATTTCAGATGGAACTGTTGCTCCTTTGGGGTATTCAGATGTTCCCATTATTTTTTAGAGGTACATTATATTATATTAATCACATAAAACACTTATCATAGAACTGTAGTGTTTCTTTCAGGCCATTATTATGTTTCTGAATTAACTTTTCAAAGTCTGGTCCAGTTAGAGGAGAAAACATATATATATATATAAATTTTGGAGAGAACAAGAACTTCACCTTTCAACCAGCAGCAAATGGGAAAATAAAGAGAAATAGGAATTCAGAATGCAATTCATTTTGTGCAACTTTAATCTAACATCTCAACTAGTCTTCTGAGTCAGTGGGGAGAAATAAGCTTTTCTAGGCAGTTCACATTGTATTATTTTCTGTATGTAATTTAAGATAAGGCAAACCATTCACAAGGAAACTTCTGTGTAAGTTAAATGAGTCTTAAATCTGCTGACAAACAGACTCCTGGCTAATAGATCCAGAGGTGCACCGGCTGGGACCTCAAATGGTGCAAGTACACATCAGATGTGTTATTTTCTTTAGCAAGCAGGGGCATAAGCATTGCTTTCTATAAGTGAATTCACTTGCACAAGTAGCAGGAGAGAAATTTCTCTGCGTTTGCAGTGATCGAGCTGAAATTCTTGGACGCAGGATTTCTCAGAGGCTTTACACAGAGGGGGCTAATATCAACCCAGATTCATTTTCAAAATGCTCAAGTAACATTCCTTTCATCCTCACCTTGGTTCTTCAAGAGGAGGGAGTAGAGAGAGGTGGTGGAGGGCAGCTCTGCATATTCAGCATGCCAAACTGGCAGCATCAAGATCTTCACAGACCTCAACATTCAGGTTGGATTTGGCAAGCCCTAATCACCACTAAATCTGATTTTGTCCTGCACTCTACACAGCAGCTCAGGAAAACAATTTCAGGCAACAGGCTGTCAAGCCAGAAAGCATCATAAAACATAAGAACACGGGGCTGCAAGTAAGCTCATGGATCAACACATGTAAAATGGCTCTCTCAACAGCAATATGTGGGAGGAAAATGATGAATTAATGGCAATATTAGAGAGAAGTATATTGAGGGCTACAAATTTGTCCTAAACAGAAATATATTCAAGAAAGCTAAATAAAACCTCTCTGGCACTAATTAAACTTTGACCTGATTTTCAGGGATGAATTTTAATTGCAATATACTGCATAGCTTTGATTTAATTTCCTTCTGTTGAATGCAATTGCATTTAACCAAATCACATTACATCGATTACTGTTTGTTTTGAGTGAATACTATTTATTTTCTCTGCAGCAAATTATTTTAATGAAATTCCTAGAATTGCAGTTAACTGTGTTTCAGTTAGTCTGAATAGATTGAATTAGGGCAAGTTGAATGAGGAACCGCTGAAAACAGACCTGAATTAAGTTGCATTGAATTTAATGGGATAGTGAATAGTATTTCCACTGAAGCAAGAAGAGCAAAAGAAAGTCTAAAGGGAAGTCATCAGAGAAGGCAGCAATCTGGAAGCAGCTGGACAATAGGGGAAATGTCTTAAGCTGAAAGAGGAGAGATTTAGACTCGATATTAAGAAGAATTTTTTTTTGCTGTGAAGACGGTGATGCCATGACCCAGGCTGCAAGAAGGAAGTTGTGGATGCCCCATCCCTGGTAGTGTTCAAGGCCAGATTGGATGAGGTTTTGAGCAAACTGATCCAGTGGAAGGTGTCCTTTCCCATGGCAAGGGGGTTGGAGCAGGATGATATTTGAGGTCCCTTTCAACCCAAACCATTCTATGATGATTCTATGATAAATAAGGGAATGAAGGCAACAGCACCATGGAAGTGCTGGAATATAGTGATACATATCACACATTACTATGCTAAACCCCTATAAATACTTCCCTGGTTATCTTCAGTAGACTGAACCCACCTCCATCCACTGTCTTCAGTGGACCTTTCAGGATGCAGTCATACAGGACTGCTGAATTTCCCATGGTTGATGGAGGCTTTAACAACATCCATACAAAAGCATTATCCTTAATTGTACTCCAGGCAACTGGATAAAAAGTGAGGTGGACTTCTCCCAGGTGTCTCCCCATCCAAATTTGCTTTTGCAAGGCTTGGACCTCAGTTAGAAATTCATTGGAAGCAATGAGAATGAATCAAACTTTTTATCTGTGACATGGCAAGGAGGGAACTGTGAAGGAAAGGATGGAAACACAAAGATTCCTTTTTACACAGGAGGAAAATATGATAAAGAAAAGTGAGCAGTCCTTGAACAAATGAAAAAGGGTGAAAAAGTAAAGTATGGAACTTAAACTAAAGTGTGGCAAAACCACAATGGAAAGTAAAGGCAAGAAAGGCAGGAGAGATGGAGAGGCGCAACTTTAACTTTCAGCCTCCAAGACACTGTTTATTGATTTCTTCACCTGTTTCCCTGCCTTAGAAACAAGGAAAATGGTGTATGGGGGACATCTGTATCTTCAATGACCTCTGTCTGTTTGTATTCTGGGGCTGGGTCTTCCTGTGCTCAGAGTGGAAAGAGCTTTGAATCCTCTGGAGACACCCTTGACCCAGCAGTGATGAAATCTCCAGCTGTAATTCAGAGAGCAGCTAGACAGGTGATCTATCTCCTGCTGATGGGGCTGCTCTTGTATGCCAACTAATTAACTGTTTTGTTAATTATTTAGTTAATCTATTAATTACTTTGGCTTAGCTAGTCTTCCAGAACCACATATTTCAACCACGATTTCCATCTTCCTTTCACATGCGTGACCTCTTGCAGAGATAGTATTTTCTACCCACTTGATGCAAGACTGATCACTGTTTGTACCATACATGCCACCACGAAAACGTGGTGACATGACTTGTGGGTGAACTTGATGGTCCTGGAGCTCTTTTCCAACCTAGTGATTCTCTGACTCGTAGAACTGGAGCTCTGCTATGATGGGATGTAAACTCTTCAGACAGGACAGGAAAGCTAGGAGAGGTGGTGGGGTAGCTCTCTATGTTAAAGTGTACTTTGATACCATCGAGCTCAATTATGGTGATGACAGGATAGAGTGTCTGTGGGTAAAAATCAGAGGAGCCCACAGGAAGGCAGATGTTGTGATGGGAGTCTGTTACAGACCGTCTAGACAAGAAGAAGCTGATGAGCTCTTCTACAAACAACTGGAAGAAGTCTCAAGATCGCTACCTCTTGTCCTTGAGGGAGACTTTAATCTACCAGATGTCTGCTGGAAGTAAATTGCAGCAGAAAGGAAGCAGTCTAGGAGGTTCCTGGGGTGAGTGAAAGACAACTTCCTCACACAATCGGTGAATGAGACAAAAAGGGAAGGTGCTCCCCTAGACCTGCTGTTTGTGAACAGAGAAAGCCTTGTGGTGGATGCAATGGTTGGATGAGGACAAGAAAATTGCCTTTTATTGAAGAAGGGATCTGTTGAGAGGGAGCCTTCAGCTACCTACTGTGCAAATTACGACCATGGATGTTGGTTTTGGAGCTGCTTCTTGCTTCCATCATCTGAACAGTACCTGCTTTCCCCAACAGACCATGCCTCATAGTGAAGAAGAGGCGTGGTTACACTGCCTTGACATCCAAAATTGGCAGACCATATTCCTCTGCCATCTGCCAGCACCAGGTGAGAACCAGGCACCCCTGCCAGGATTTGCAGACACATTTCACCAGCAGAGAGTTTGCAAGTGAGCAGCTAAATTGAAATTCATGTCATAACATTTCAAAAGCTTCAGGAGGATTTTTATTACTATTTCCTCTATTAAAAGTTTTTCTTTGCTACTTTGTTCCTGTTCATCAAATTAATTGCTTTGAAAGGAGGGGGAAATACAAAGTAGTCTGCATTTCTTACAGGTCAGTTTGAGCTGTGTGATTCCTAAATAGGAATATTTAGTGTTTGCTCATAGATTTACTCAGTTAAAACTTTTTTTTTTTTTTAAATGTAAATGGCATCTCCTTCTTCTCTACCCTTTTCATCCACTAGGAGATCACTTCTGCTTAAAACCTGCCAGTTCTGACATGCAGTACATCACAGGCAAATAGAAAAAAAGTTCACCCAGCCTCTCTTGTCAGCAAAGGTTGATCCCTGCTCCTTGCCCAAGCATCACTCGTTTGCTTCTCTGAGTTTAATTCTCCCATTTTGTTCATTGTGCCAATTTTGGAGTACTATAAATGTCAGCATAATATAACAGTAACAGTTAATATCATAATTAACTGCAAGGCTTAAGGGAATAGGAATCATAGAGGAGCAATTCATTAGCAATGCTTCTTTATTTCTTGCTGGTAAACAGGGTTTCTCTCAGTACAGCTCAGTTTAATGGGAAGAGAGTGGCCCTCTTAAAGATACTCTTTTAACCCTGAAAAATGAAGAAATATAGTATGAGAGCACTCTCTGCTCCCATTTTCCTTTGGCCTCTCAGAAATACAGTCTTTGAGTAGCTCGTGGTGATTTCTTCTCCAAAACCCCTAGGAGAGAAACAGCCTTCCTTGTCCTCAAAGTTAACGTTAGACATAGCACCAGCCTGGAGCCAAAACATCACTTCAAATCCATTTACATTCAAAGAGGTGGTCAAGGCTGCTCAGAAATACTTGTTTATCTGCAACATTCCTCAAATACATATTAGTACAAAAAAAAAAAAAACCTTCAAATGTACCCAAAAGCTATTCTTTATGCAGAAAGCTCAGTAGGAGAACAACAGCAACACCAGCTTTGGAGTCAAATCCCAGTGGAATGAGCAGGTAGACAAACAGACGGTAGGAACTAATTTTGTTTAAATAATTAGGAATATTAATATGTAAATTGATAGAATAAGAGCATCGAAGGACATGGACAGATGAGTGGATGGCTGCATGGATGGACAGGAATGATAGATGTGACTAAAATAAGAAAGATGTTACTTCATTTCTGGCCCATGAGACACTGCCTCATGTTTTTTGGGTTTTTTTGGATTTTTTTTCCAATATGCCAGAGACTCTGCTTCATGTCATTTAAATTCTGTCTGCAATGCCATCTTGGAAATACATAGCAAAGGTTTCTGGCTGACATTTTAAGAAATGAAGGAAGGAAATACTTAAAATATTAGGGGTTTTCTAATTAAGAAAATAGTTTGTTTGCATAATTGCAGGAGCATAAGGAATAAATGAGGTTCCTATGTGTAGAACGAGGTCTGCTTTTTGGGCCCTCTAGTGGAAATGCAGTGAGTAGGAGGAAAGGTTTCTGGCAGAGTGTTTGTTTGGATCTGCCTGAATAGCTTTTTCAGCACACATTGCAGCTCTTTCCCACTTCTCACCTCCACAGCTACGCCTGAATACTTCACAAAAGGTTCTTGGCTTTTTGTGCCATTGCATTGCACGTTCATATTCCCTTCTGCATGTGTGTATCACCTTGAATGCATGTGCCTCGTGGACCTGCTTGCACGCAAATGTGTGGATGTATTGGCAGGTGTGCCCCTCCAAGTGAGTCCATGGGATTAAGCAAAGCTCCTAGTGAATTTTCCTATAAGCCCTTGCTCACAGCTGCTCATGAAAACAGCATGTGTAAAATAATTTTGATATTCATACATCTTAGAAGTCATACTAGGGCCCCAATAATAATTAAAATATAAATATCTTCTATAGAGGCTGCAAAATATTGGTGGACAGAGGGGCAATATGTAAAAGATGAGTTGGTGATGTACAGAAATTCAAAGAATCAGTTGCATCATGAGGAGAAAACATGGGAAGAATAAAAAACAAATGATTCTGCTTCTAACTTAATAGTGCTGACGGATGAAATACCACTGGCCTAGCACATCCCACCTTGTTATGCCTCTGCTGTAAGGCAAATGGAGCTTAAACAGCCTCCCTCCTCCAGAGAGCAAATAAAAGAGATTTAATTCAAACACAAGCTGCTGAGGACAAACAAGGGGAAGAGATACAGTGGAAACGAGGAAAGGAAAACAAAAAGAGATAGGCAGGTAGTGTAAAATGAACAAATAACACCCTGGCAGTGGGATACTTGTGCGGGGCATAATTATCAGGAGAACAGGGAAGGAGGAGTCTCTGAACAGGAAAGGCAGCCAAGAATCAGTTTTACTGGCAGATGCTATTGTTCCCAGGCCATCACACTTGGATTTCACCATTTTAAGAAAATCAGAAGCATCACCTGAGCCTGACAGAGCCTTCTACTTCCACTTTAATCTCTGGCTAGTTCTCTTTTGCTTAACGTTGGGCAGAGGCTAATTACCTGAAGGCAGAAGACATGGGATATTTGGTGGCTTTGTATGTAGGGAATGTAGGCAGGAATTTCTTCTGGTTGCCATCAGTTCTTGATCAACCCTGAAGTTAGTGGAAAATTCATAGGATCATAGAGTGGTTTGGATTGGAAGGGTCCTTAAAGTACGTTGAGTTCCAACCATTGCCATTGGCAGTGGCACCTCCCACTGCATCAGGTTGCTCAAAGCCTCATCCAGCCTGACCTTGAGCACCTCCAGGGATGGGGCTTCCACAACTTCTCTGGGCAACCTGTGCTAGTGCCTCACCACCCTCACAGTAAAAGATTTCTTCTTATATCTAGACTACATCTCCCCTTTTTCAGCTTAAAACTGTTACCCCTTAGTCCTAGCCCTGCATTCCCTGATAAATAGCCCCTCATCAGCTTTCCTGCAGGCCTCCTTTAAGTACTAGAAAGGTGCAAAAAGGTCTCCCCACAATCTTTTAGGCTAAACAAATCCAACTCTCTCAGCCTGTCCTCCTATGGGAGGCGCTCCAGTGCTCTGATTGTCTCTATTGCCTCTCCTGGAGTCAGTCTAACATATTTATGTCCTTCCTCTGCTGAGGACTCCAGTACTGAACATAGTATTCTAGGTGAGGTAATTATTAAATAATTTTAATTATTGGGTTGAGGTCCAACCCACCTCATGACGTCTCCTCTCTTTATTGTTCACTAGCAGGAAATGAATAGTCCAACACAATAAATGTATCAGAAAATTCAGTTTGCATTTTTTTCTCTTATACACCATAACAAACCTAATTGTTAAGAATTTTCCCTTCCCTGTTACTACGTTATCGCTCCATTTCTTTAAGAAGCACAATTCACTGTGCATGCAACCTCTAGATTTTTGTCTTTGAGCAGTTTCACGAGACAGCTCTACAGATAAGCAAGGAGAAGTGGGTGAAAACAAATTTATTCAAGCCTGAGAGAGAAAGAGCAAGAGCAGGGAAATGATAGAGCTGCAGCACTAATCTAAAGACCAGCAACTCAGCAAGCGCTGGCTTTCTATGTGTGACGGGGTGGCAGGTGATGCTGGCCCTTGCCCCTCTTTTAAGGAGATAACACTCTCTTCCAAGGTTTGACTCTGTATTCAGAAGTAACAACAGGCATGGAAGGGATTGCAGCATATTTCCACAAAACACAGGAAAAATACAGAATTAGAGGGAAGTCACTCATGCAGCCTGAATGGAACTGCTAGAGTACCATTTTGGAGGTCAGGACTAAATCTTTGCTCTCATTCTTGGTGAAAAATGTGGGTAACTAAGAAAGATAAATTATTTAGTTACTGTCATAAAGACCAGAGAGACTGGAACAAGACCTTTCCTCCCCAAGATCTTTTTTCTGACTATTCCTTTGCTTGTTGTATAGCTGGTAAATAAGAGGTCTCTGCAGGGTGTCCACAACAGGCCTCTGGAAGCAAGGTGACTCATACTAGACATTGTACATTGAAACAGGAGTTCCCTTTCTTTTCAGGCCTTTAGCTGGACTCCAGCCCTCAGGGGAGTGCTGAAGTGAATTTGTACTGAATTCGAACTCACAGGGGCATCGGTAGGGGTATAATTTCCTGAACCAGCATGAGTAAAGGACCCCAGGTCTCTTACAGGGAAACAGGAGGAGGAGGAGGGAGTCCTGAGACACTCAGAGAAGTCCTGTAGAATCTCCAGTTGCTATAATGGAAGCAGGAGATGAAATATGGGAGATTCCATACTCCGATGATGATGGTGTAGAATGACAAGAGGTCACTTTGCAAATTATGGTTTTGAGGGATGCAATGTGGAAAAAAAAAATGATTTGCATATCTGGCAGAGAAGGTACTGGGAAAGGTGTGGGTGTCCTAATATAATCTCCTGAGGGCTTTTGCTTCTACTTTCCCTTTCTGTGGCCCTTCAGACACACCAGAGACTGGGTGGTACTATGCAGACAATTCAGGCTACTAACACAACAACCATCTTCTTGAATACTATGTCCAACTCTGGAGCCTTCAGAATAGAAAAGAAATTGACCTGTTGAAGTAGGTCTAGTGTGTGGTGAAACACCATCCCAGGTTGCCCAGAGAGGTGCTAAATGCCCCATCTCTGGAAACCTTTAAGGTCAAGTCGGACGGGGCTCTGAGCAACCTGGTCTTATTGAAGATGTCCCATCTCACTGCAGGGGGGTTGGACTAATTGACCTTCATGGTCCCTTCCAATCCAAACCATTCTATGATTCTTCTCTTTCTTCTTCTATGTAACACAGTCCATGGCAAGTTGATTGGACACAGGGAATCCAAGGTGCCACCCCAACATAAGAAATTAACAGGATTTTTGTTAGCACATTTTGTCTAAATGGGAGGCTGAGCTGTGGGCATTTGAGACAAGGAATGGTGTCTGAAGAAGTAATGCTGATAATGACACATTGACATAGCATCATTCCCGCAGATGCTGTGCCTTTCAGAGATCAAAGAGTCCCATTTCATTCCTGGAAATATCTGACACACACCATGGTCTGTCTACAACGCAGCATGTAGATGGGGGTTATGGGGAGGAGGATGGTACCTGCTTTCCTATTGTCCAAGGGAAAAAGTTCTTTGTAGTTCAGGCTTCTTGGCTGTCCTGCCTGCAGAGCTTCGAATTACTGCAAACTCAATGAAATCCTTCTTTTTAATTGTAAATTGACAGCAGTCTCAGCAAAAAATGAGCACAACTGAGATATCCTCCCTCTGTGCAAATGCCAGGCATTTGAAAACCAAGGCACCTTGTGTCACTAGCACCCGCCAGGTCTGTTTTCCTTCCAGACAGATCTGTGTCCAGGCAGGCTGTAAATAGTAGCTAATTGACACTGTTAACTCAAACACTGATCTGTCTCAGCAAGCCAGTGTGGATTCTGTCAACAGCCTAATAGGGGCAAAATATGTTTTGATACCAGCTTAGAGCAACACTGCAGATCCCTTAGGTGTTGTTTCTTGTGCTCTGTTCTATTTTGTCTTTTTATTTTCTGTTATCAGACTCTGCCTCTGTTTCTCTTTGTTCTTTTGGTGTTACATGCTCATCCTTTGGTTTTGATTCGAAGCATTTGCCTATGGAGCTTCTGCTTCACCACAGCTTGCCTTTAAATATGATGCTGATGTTTTGTGCTTCCGTGCCAAGGCTCCTGGAATAAAAGCTTAATTCCAATTTCAGTGCTCAGAACCTTAACCCCTGGTTTACAGATGAAGGTTTTCCCAGTGTGAAGACAGCATTTAGTTCATAGTCTGTGTTCCCAGCAAAGGCATTGGAGAAAATGGCTCTTTGCAGGGTAGACAGATAAAACAGGGAAAAATCAGGTCAAGGAGTATTTTCCAAGAGGTAATTTAGAAAACATTACAAGCTCTGCGCTTCCTTCCTTTTCTATCTGGTAGTCCTGCCCAGGTCAAGACTGGGTGCAACACTCTGGTGTTGGAGATATTCAGCTGCTATCTACACGTTGCCCTGGACAAACTGCCTGGATGGCCCTGTCATAACAGGGCAGCTGGACAAGATAAGCTCCAGAGGTCTCTGCCAACCCTATCCATTCTCTAAGTCTGTGACTGCTGCCGATGCCACAACTTTATCTCTTCAGCAGCACCATGATGAAAAGGCTGCTGCTCCTTTACTTCTCTTACCCATCTTCAAATAATTCTTGGGCTGGCTAAACGGAATAGCAGATAAAGGGATGGGGTTAAAATGGTGTTACACATCTCTCAACAAGATTGTTCATTCTCAACCTAGAAGGAAGAGTTTAGTTTGAGAAAGGAGAACATGCAGGTTGAGTCCTAGAGAAACTGGATTCTTTCTGTCACTTTTTGTTCATATGCCACCTCAGAAAGGGCATAAAAGAGCTTATAAAGGGAAGCCATGTACTTCTTTCTTCCTCTCTTCCTGTATCTCTGATAGGACAAATTGGACTTTAGCAAAACTAAAATTACTTGCTGTGATAGATAGTGAATTGTAATAGAAATGCTGATGCTGATCTGAATGGAGAATGGTTGGAAAGATCAGGTGTAGAGGTAACAGAAAGAGCAATGACCAGGAGAGGGGCTATAAGGATGGTAAGTGTTGGTGACAACTAGGTTACTAAGTCTTTTAGGTCCCAGCATTAAATCTGCAGCTTCTTTGGAAGTGAGTACATCTTCATGATCTGCATCCTGATGCCTCTCGTATTCTGTGAGGGACAAAGAAGGCATATTTAAGCCTGTTCAATGTCTTCATCAATGACACGGATGAAGGCATTGAGTGCACCCTTAGCAAGTTTGCAGACGACACTAAGCTGGGTGGAAGTGTCAATCTGCTGGGGGGTAGGGAGGCTCTGCAAAGAGATCTAAACAAGCTGCACTGCTGGGCAGAGACCAATGGCATGAGGTTTAATGCCATTGGTGAGACCACACCTGGAATACTGTGTTCAGTTCTGGGCCCCTCACCTCGCCACGAGAAGGATGTTGAGTCTCTGAAGCGAGTCCAGAAAAGAGCGACAAAGCTGGTGAAGGGGCTGGAGAACAAATCTTATGAGGAGCGACTAAGAGGGTTGTTTAGCCTGGAGAAGAGGAGGCTGAGGGGAGACCTTATTGCTCTCTACAACTATCTGAGGGGAGGTTGTAGAGAGGAGGGTGCTGGCCTTTTCTCCCAAGTGACAGGGGACAGGACAAGAGGGAATGGTCTCAAGCTCCACCAGGGGAGGTTCAGGCTCGACATAAGGAAAGAATTCTTCACTGAAAGGGTCATTAGGCAATGGAACAGTCTGCCCAGGGAGGTGGTTCACTCGCCTTCCCTGGAGGTGTTTAAGGTGCAGGTGGATGAGATACTGAGGGGCATGGTTTAGAGAATGGTGGGAATGGTTGGACTCGATGATCCGGTGGGTCTCTTCCAACCTGGTGATTCTATGATTCTATGAACATCTTTGTGTCTTGCATGCTGGAAAGCTTTTAAGGTCAAGATGCTTATGTATATGTGTGTATAAGAACGTAAATGAGTGAAAATGATCTCTTGAGGTTTTGTTTTTTTATCTTCATGTCTCCTCTTTCAAGAAATTTCACTTTTTTTTTTTAATACTTGCAGTCAATTGACCCCTACTTAGGAGCATCATTCATCACCTCTAATCCCCATATAGTCACTGGAGCGGTAAGAGAGGAGGACAGAAGGGTGTCACTTTAAGAGTCCATAGATATTTCCAAAACATTTAGGCATTGCTGAAGGCTTAAGAAAACTCATAAGAACATGGAGTAAATATCCAGTTTGTGAACTGGCTAACAACTGAGTACAATATCAGTTTCTCCAGTACGGCTTGGTTGATCTATGTCACTGATTCATTTATGAAACCACTTGCTTTCCTGTTTATCTTGAGGCAATATCTGCTCTTTATTGAGTACAAGAATGTCCTGCCAATATACAGTTTATTCTCACAGTGCTTTATTGAAAAAAGTGCCAGTATACCCATTTACAGGGGGAAAATTGAAACACAGAGAGTTGCTTGGTTGCACAGGCTGTCTTTCAGAGAGCTAAAAAGTGGAACCAGGTCCACAAATCCCAGGGCATTCGAGATGTATTCAAGTTTATTTTAAATTCATTAACTCAAGTATCAGAGTATTAACTGAGCCAGGGTGGAATGAAGCATGAGCTAATTTATCCTTCTTGTGGGATTGTGCAGATACTGTTAGCTTTGTGCTGCATGGCTGGTTTAAGCTGCCTCTGATATCTTTGTGCACTGTGACAGTTCTCAAGCTTTTATCTATTGCTCCATCCAGTGCTAGTCTGTCTCTTCTTCAAGGCGGTGTTGTAACCTTGGAGACCTATGCAGCAAGAAATCAATTCTGTTTAGGATCTTTCCTGGCACTTCTTAAAAGTAGCTATCCCTGTTTCTGCTGAATATCCCTCACAATTCTGAGGAATCAGAGTTTTATGTTTAAAAAATAGTAAAAAGTTAGAATAATAGTAAACCACAATGAAATATACTACAATATGCAGGGTAAGAACAGGATTCATGCACAGAGGGAAGGGGATATCTAAATGGTTTTTACCCAGCTGGTAATTCTGACAATGCAACTTTCCTAAAAATTTTGAATAATAATGTGACAAAGTGAATGAGTTTTAAATTATTTGAGCATTCAGAGAAAGAAAAATGATGATGGAATTGTCATCCACACAGAAAACGGGGAAAACCAGGTAAGTAATCATGACCCTGTAATTGGTGCTGGTGAGGTTGCACCTTGAACACCGTGCTCAGTTTTGGACTCCTTCCTTACGTGAAAGAGTAGGTAGGTGCTGGAGCGTATCCAGAGGATACAACAAAGATGTTGAAGGGGCTGGAGCACAAGTCTTATAAGAAACGTCTGAGGGAACTAGGGTTGTTTAGCCTGGAGAAAAGGAGGCTGAGGGGAGCTCTTACTGCTATCCACAGCTCCCCTAAAGGAGGCTGTAGCAAGGTGAGTGTTGGTCTTTCAAATAACAAGTATAAGGAAAAGAAAAAATGAGCCCAAGCTGCTCTAGGGGAGGTTTAGATTGGATATTAGGAAATAATTCTTTACTGAAAGTGTGGCAAAGCATTGGAAGAGGCTGCCCAGGGAAGTGGTGGAGACTTGATCCCAGGAGGTGTTCAAAAAATGTGTAGGTGTGGTGCTTCAGGACATGGTTTAGTAGGCCTGGTGGTGTTGGTCTGATGGCTGGACTTGATGGTCTTAGCTATCTTTTCCAACCTTAATGATTCTATAATTACCTCAAGCAATTCTGCAATTTAAATTTCATGGAGATGCCTGTTCTACCAGTTCAGTCAATACTAACAATATCACATTAATGTAAAACAATTATTAGGTGTTAGAAAATAATTAAAAGAAATAATTAAAAATAAAAAGATTTGGATAATGGCCAATGAATTTCTGGTCATGTGGATTCTAATTAACATCCACCAGTTTATCTTTAACATCAGATTTTGTCAAGTATATGAGATTTGTACCAGTTTAACAGATAAAGATGAGGAACACTGCAGAGCTAATGATACCTTGGAGGAGACCTTAATTCATAACTGTATAGTAATCTGAAATCTAGTAGTGAAAGTCATCATATAAGTATGGAAATACTAGTACATGTTCAAAAAACATAGACAGGCACATAAATTTAAAGAGAGCAGTAGAAAAGCAAAGTGAACCTATTCTGGATTCCTGCCCTGTATCAGAAACAATGTGAAACAGGACCAGGGAAGTCATCATTCCCCTGTACTCAACATTGGTGAGGCCATACCTCAAATCCTGTGTTCAGTTTTTTACCCCTCACTAAAAGGAGGACATAGGGGCGTTAGAGTGTGTTCAGAGAAGGCAATGAAGCTGGTGAAGGGACTGGAGAACAATTCTTATGAGGAGCGGCTGAGGAAACCAGGGTTGTTTAGCCTAGAGGAAAGGAGGCTGAGGGCAGACCTCATTACTCTCTACAACTATCAGAAAGGAGGTTGTAGTGAAGTGGGTGTTGATCTCTTCTCCCAGTTAATAAGTAATAGGACAAGAGGAAATGATCTCAATGGTCTTGCACTGGGGATGGGGGGGAGGGTTCAAATTAGATATCAGGAAGAACTGAAAGGGTTCTCAGGCACTGGAATGGGCTGTCCAGGGAGATGGCTGAGTCAGTATCCCTGGAAGTATTTAAGAGTCGAGTAGATGAAGTGCTGAGGGTGCTCAGATATATTGTTTAGTAGTGGAGAGGTATGGTTGGACTTGATGATCTCAAAGGTGTATTCCCATCAAACAATTCTATGTTTCTATGATCTTATGAATTCCCACTTAATGAAACTGAGTTGAGTTTAAACTCTGTCAGAATCAGTGGAAATTGCTCCAGAGGGCTGTGGACTCCATCTATTTGCAAACCCATAGAAGAACTAAACCTAGAAGAAATCTTTGCCGTGAAAGCAGGGCAATATTAGATCCTTTGTCCACCCTAGAGTCTAAGATTTCTAGGTTAGAAACAATAATTAATACAATCCCATTTAATCCTCTGAGAATTGTCTCTCTGTCTTCCTCTCTATATACATACATAATCTATAGAATCATAGAATAAATCATAGAATGGTTTGGGTTGGAAGGGATCTTAAAGTTCATCCAGTTCCAACCCCCCTGCCATGGGTAGGGACACCTCTCACTGGACCATGTCACGCAAAGCCCCATTCAATGTTTCCAAGGAGGAAACGTCCACACCTGCTCTGACCAACCTGTTCCAATGTCTCACCACCCTCATTGTGAAGAATATCTGATATAAATCTCCCCATCTCCAATTTAAAACCATTTCCCCTCATCCTATCACTCCACGCCCTTGTGAAAAATCCCTCCTTAGCTTTCCTGTAGCCCCGTCAGGTACTGTAAGGCCATTATAAAATCTCCCCAGAGTCTTCCCTTCTCCTGGCTGAACAACTCCAACTCTCTCAGCCTGTCCTCATAGCAGAGGTGCTCCAGCCCTCTGATCATCTTTGTGGCCTCCTTTGGACCCATTTGAACAATTCCACGTTCTTCCTATGTTGGGTATTCCAGAAATGGACACAGGGCTCAAGGTGGGATCTCATGAGAGGAGAGTAGAGGGGCAGACTTCCTCAACCTGCTAGCCTAAACATCTAAATATTTACAGAATCATAATCATGCCCATAATGTCTGATTTTACAGCCACATAGCATTTCTTTTCTCTTTCATTTTGGGGGGTTTTTGGTCATTACATCCTGACTAAATCAAATGATAGGGAACCTATCATCTCTCTGTGTAGCTGTTCAAACATCTAATTATTTTGTCTGTAAAATGAAAAGAAATGCACATTTTGAGTTTACATGCATCAATTTTGCTTGCATTCTGATATCAAAGACAACTTCTTGGAATTCTAGCACAGTCAGGAAAAATGTTTCATCTTTACATTGCTGGAAGTGGGAGGAGGATTTTACATCACCCAGTGAAATGTATCCTCCCCAGAAGGTTGTTTTGACTATATTCATGCTAGCCCCAGGACATAAACTGGATGTGTAAACATTTACATTTAATAAATCAGTCAGTGAAAGCCAGTTTAAGCACTGTCTTTACACAAAATGCATCTTCTTATTAAGTCAGAATGTATTATGCAATGACTATAATATGCCTCAGGTGCACTTTAAGATGTATATATGTGTTTTCATTCCATGCTCAGTTATTTATTACATGTAGCAGTTGCCAGTATTTCACGACCACAGGTGCCTGATGCATTTTGATATAATTTATAAACAGCAAATAAAACTAAAATGTTTATAGAGGCTGCCTGAGAAGAATCTGAGGTCTAACAACTGCTCTCAGTCAGCTGGTTGGTGGGATAAGACAAACAGTACAGTTTGATGAGTCTCTAAGAAGTAATTTTTCATAGGTCTGGCTTGAATATATAAGCAAAAGTAATTCTAGACTCTATTTCAAGCCTTTACCCTTGGTAGCCAATGCAGACAGTGTCAAGAAAAGCTATTTCCACTGCATCACAGCAAAGTGATGGTTCCTCAGTACACAGGACCTTTCATCTTCATAGCTACTCTTTCTCACTCAAAACTCATCCCTTGGAGTGTTTTCTAAAACATTCCTAAACTACTGGCAGAAGACCATAGAATCAGAGAAACATTAGGCTGGAAAAGATCTTTGAGATCATCAAGTTCAGCCATACCTGTTCACTAAACCATATGCCTAAGCACTTCATCTACCTGTCTTTTAAATACTTCCAGGGATGGGGACTCAACCACCTCCCTAGGCAGCCTGTTCTGGTGCCTGACAACCCTTTTTGGTGAAGATATTTCAGTCTACCTAGGAGGGAAAACCAAGAAGTGGGAATACAATATTTTGTTCTACATGGGATACACAGAGTGTAAATGTAATACCAAGCATAGGTCTCCGTGTGATCTGGTGCTGGAAGGTGTTCAGCCCTATCAGACTAAGTCTGTACTCAAAATGACAAGACTTCCCAACTCAGCACATCTATGTTAGGGGTGCAGACCTGATGTCAGCACCCTTGAGACACATTTCTCAGAGGCGTAGGTGATTTTATCAGCTGGTTGAAGCTTAGATGGACAAACTGAATTGTTTCGTGCTGATCTTCATAGAATCATAGAATGATTTGGGTTGGAAGGTGATTTTATCAGCTGGTTTAGGCTTAGATGGACAAACTGAAGTGTTTTGTGCTGATATTCATAGAATCATAAAATGATTTGGGTTGGAAGGTGTGGTGTATTAACATGCATGGACTCAGCTTTTGTTTCAAGATAAGACCTAGTTTATTGTAACAAGCTCATATTTATACCTTACTAAAAATGCAACACTGCTCCCACAAATACCTCATAAAAACTACCATCATATGTTTTTCTCATTCCAGCCTCCTTGTGACTACTGGCATGGTTTTCATGCCTTCTTGTTTCTGCCAGCGATGTTTATTCTTCTCAGGCCCATGGCTTGCTGGATATTAAATGTTCTGAATTCCTACTCCAGAGCCTTAACAAGATTTGTGGCTATTTCTTGCTCACCATCTCTTCAGACAGGAAGAAATTTTAAAGATCATCGAGTTCCAAACTCCCAGACATGTCTAGGGACAGCTTCCACTGGATCATGTTGCTCAAAGCCTCATCCAAGGATGAGGCATCCAGGACTTCTCTGGGCAACCTCTTCCAGTGCCTCCCCACCCTCACAGGAAAACATTTCTTCCTACTATCTCACCTAAATCTACCCTCTCTCAGCTTAAAACCATTATCCTTCATCCTGTCCCTGCACTCCCTGATAAAGAGCCCCTTCCCTGCTTTTCAGTAGGCCCGCTTTAAGTACTGGAAGGCTGCTCTAATGTCTCCCCAGAGCCTTCTCTTCTCTAGGCGGTACAGTACTAACACTCTCAGCCTGTCCTTGCATAGGTGGTTCTTCAGACCCCAAATCATCTTTGTGGTCTCCTCTGGGCTCACTCTAACAGGTCCATGTCCTTCCTGTTCTGAGGACTCCTGAACTGAACGCAGTTCTCCAGGTGAAATCTCAGGAAAGAAGAGTAGAAGAATTACCTCCCTTGACCTGTTGGCCACACTTCTTTGGATGCAGCCCAGGATGTGATTGGCTTTCTGGGCTGTAAACTTTGCCATCTTATATTGAGCTTCTCACCTAAATTTGCAGTATGCTTAAATCAGAGTCAGGATTAGATGCAGGCTAGCACAGACGCTTGCCAGGCAGTCGGTGCCTAACCAGAAGGGTAGTTGTAGAAATGCTCTTGTCTCATGGATGCCGTGGCTCTGAATTGGAGAAAGCAGTCTTCCTTTCACCCCTAGGGTCATTGCCATAGACAAAAGTAGAAGGTGAGATGCTCTGATCTCAGTATCAAGGCAGGACAAGCCCAGGGACTGACTTGACTATTTTCCCCCTCAAGATGTAAGTTGATAGCATACAAACAGTTAACAAAAGAAACATCTCAGTAACTTTTTGCTTCAGCTTCTGCTTTCATCTTGTCACTGATTTTTCTTGACTCTTTGTGTTTTTTAATCACCCAGAGAGGAAGACTTCCACCCTTCACTGGTTGCAAAAGGGGAGTTTGGCAGAGGGGCTGTTTGAAAAACAGAGTAGGTTCTCCCAGACCAGTTGTTTCAGACAGGAGTTAGCCAAGCTTGGGATAAACAAGCAGCCTGGATACCTCAGAGGGCCTGAAAGGGCACCATGAATGTGCCCACTTCTGTCCCACTGGGGAATATACAAGGGTTTCTTCTTCCCTGAGTGCATACTTGAGCAGATGCCTGCTCCTTTGAAGCCACTGCGGAAGCATTGATTGACATTAGTGAAGTTAGGCTCCTACCTCTTGAATATGATAGCTTGGAAACTGAGCACAGCCAAAGCTTTGACAACTCCTTTAAGCATTAGGTTGATTTAAGACAACATACACACACACACATCTACACCTATAAGCATGTATATATGAAAATGAAGCAAAACCAGCAAATGTCTCTTGATTACTGAATAACTCAGTGGGCTGTACCTTCAAATAGGTAATCAAGTTATATTGTTCTGCATTCGAGCTTCAAGCTGAGAAAGAAAATACCTATTTCTTTCTTTCTAATCTGTCTTTTAAGTACACTGAAGTGGAAGTTTAAAGTATGGACTTTCTCTTCTCTCTCTTAGTATGAAGAAAACAGCTTCTGACACATCCTGAGGCTTCTCCTGATTGATGAGGAATCTTATTTAGACCATACATTAATTTCAATTCATCCAGGTTTTAACATATATCAGAGGGGCCAAGTGGTAATGAACTTATATTAAAGTGATTAGCAATACTCACATGAAATTAATTATCATAAACACTTACATTTAGAAAGGTATTTGGCCTTTCTGATGACACTATCAACATAAGCTGCCATTCATTGGCAAGCAGTAGAGAAGTGGCAGAAGGGCAGGGATGACACCAGTAATTGGTCATAATTTCTATTATTGCAGGCCTTAGTCAATGTGCAAAGTCTCGGCCACATTAGTAATCTACTGCTGATTATGTACTGAGTGCAAAACACAGTCAGTGTGTCCTGTTTGGGGCTTTCTAGTTCAGAAAAGACACTAGTGCACTAAAGTGCATCCACCAGGATGGCTGGGGGAGCAGGATCACAGGATCTGTTGGAACAGGTCCAGAGGAGGGCTATGAAGGTGATCAGAGGGCTGGACATCTCTGCTATGAGGATGGGCTGAGGGAGTTGGGGTTGTTCAGCCTCAAGAAGAGAAGACTCCAGGGACATCTTATAACAACCTTCCAGTACCTGAATGGGTCTACAAGAAAGCTGGGGATGAACTTTTTACAGGGTCATGTAGAGATAGGATGAGGGGGAATGACTTTAAATTGGAAGGGGAAGATTTAGATTTAGAAAGAAACTCTTCATGCTGAGGGTGGTGAGGCCCTGGCCCAAGTTGCCCAAGGAAGCTCTGGCTGCCCCCTCCCTGGAAGTGTTCAAGGCCAGATTGGATGTGGCTTTGAGCAGCCTAGTCCAGGTGGAAGGCGTCCCTGCCCATGGCAGGGGGGTGAAACTGGCTGATCTTTAAGATACTTTCCAACCCAAACCATTCTACGATTCTATCATTCTCTGATCTATAATGGGAAACTGGGAGGCAAAGGCTTGTTCAGACAGAAGATGAAGGAAGATCCTATTACTCTAACTAAAACTATCTAAGGGCAAGGTGGAGAGAAGATGGATCTCAACTATCCTCCACAGAGCAAATAAACATGAGGCAGCAAATTGAAGCTCTGTCCAGAAAGATTCAGATTTGGGATGAGGAAAAAAAAAGCTTCACATTCAGGATAGTCAAACACTGCAACGGTTTGTCCAGAGAGACCATAGAGTCTCTGTACTTGAAGTAATTTAAAACTTGACTGGAAAAATCACTGGGTAACCTGGACTGCTTGGCCCTGTTTGGAACAGGTGTGTGGATACCTCAAAAGGTTGTGTTCAGTCTAAATTATTCTGAAATTTATGTAGAGGTCTCCATCTGAACCAGTCACCAAAAGCTTACTTTACAGACAGTGAATACTGAATTTTGGACATAATACCCACTTACTGCACTGAAGTGCACTCCAATATCTGGGACTTTTAGCTCAACCGGAGTCAGAAAGGTCACACAGTAGATGTTAAATGTTAAAGAAAAGAGACCTGTATTTTGTTTTCCTATTTCTCCATTCTTCCTACTCCTTTCTCTCAGTGATCCTTCATTTTTCCAGGGCTTCCTCAGAAATTTATCTCTTCTTATTCTATCCTGTACTCCTTCCCCATTCCACAGAATTTACCTCCTGTCCAAGTGTTGACATGTGCTTTGATTTGGGGATCTATGACATGCATTTATGAAAATTACAAAATTAGTTTGCTCTTCCTACTCCTATCTCCTGGAATGATGTCTCTACAACAATAGCTGGAACAGTTTATGTAAAAATTATAATCCATTTGTTATTGTCACTCTGCTCCTAAGACCTTAGGTCCTTTCTAAGCCAAACCATTCCAGGATTCTATGATTCTAAGACAATTACTCTTTCCATACGGATGGAGAAACAGTGTCGTCTCTGACGGGAAAGGAAGGGAAGAAAACCTGTCCTCTGAAACTCCACCCAAAACATGTGAAGAAGAAGAAATGCCTGTCTGCCAAATTATAACCAGACCAAGGATATTTCCCCTTGCTCATGGCATGGATCTTGGAACAAAATGATCTTTAAGGTCCCTTCCAACCCAAACAATTCTGTGATTTCATGATATTTGCTGAACTAGTTATTTCCATCCATGGGGCAATGACACGAGAAAGCTATCACATCAATCTCATTCTCCAAGTCTTTGGATACCTTGGCATTTTACAAGATAAGAAAGTGCTAAAAATCTCTTGTCACTGCTAAGAAACTGAGGCTAGGATGAAGAGCGAGATTCATCTTCATGTCATTATATAGCCTAATCCAGTGGGAGATGTCTGTGTCCAAGGTATAAGGGTTGGAATTGTATGATATTTAACATTCCCTCCAACCCAAACGATTCTCTGATTCCATAATTCTATGAAATCTGGGTTTCTGTAAGTTAGTTGTCTCCATTTGGCTAATGATCCTCATTCCCATTATAGTTAAACAATTAAATCAGCAAACTGCATGGGGCATAAATCACCTGACAGACTGTATGTCTAATTTAGCATGAGATAAGTGTCTACAATCAACTGAATGTGATTCATTTGTCCAGGCACCAGCATTTACTGAAATTTTATTCAAACAAGGATCTTTAGTATGCCTACATATTGCTGGTCAATAGGACAGCTAATGAAATCAAGACCCATTCCCTCCTACAACCTACACCAGACACTTTGAGTCACCTAAAATAGCACCAGGAACCTACGATCAGGCCAACTAACTGTCTCAATAGACCCATTCTGTACTGATGATAGAAAGCCCTGGGAGGTTAGCTGAAATATATATTAAGAACTCCCAGATTTTTGTACCTGATTAACTTTCCCAAGGTTTAGTTGAAGACTGAAACCACATCTTCTAGCACTGAGAATAATGTGCATTCACTGGTCCCTGTGGTATTTGAAGAGTCTCTGAAAAGAGAGAGATACAGCTGAAAGTAGAATTGCCCATCCTTTAGCCACTCATTTCTGTACTAGCTTGTGGAAAGTCTCAAGAATCAAACTTCTTAAAAGCCTCCAGCTTTCTGGCAGGCTGTCACTCATTGTGTTTGTCTAGGCAGCTAGCACAAGGCACTTGGATGTCTGTTTATTTGTATTATTTATTAAGCAAATGATTTCTATGCATGGCATCTGGAAATATGCCATAAATAAAACACAGAGAAGCTTTAAATTTAACTGCTACTCACAGACAGTCATATAAATGCCCCTCAGCCTTCCCTGCACTGCTACAACTCATCTCCATAAATAACAGCCAGAGCTCACTGTCCATGTCAAAGGGCTGATGCATTGCAGAGCAAATTCTGCCTTCTGTTGTCTTCTGGAGGAGATTTGGCAAAAGTCATTGACACCAAAACCCCAGCTCTACAACTCCAGAAAAAAACTTTTTAATAATGAGGATTGTGGGGCACAGAAAGAGTAGATCTTATGTTGCTTGGAGACTGACCAGATGACCTCTTAATATACCTTCCATGTACCTTGGTCTGTCTTCCAAATGGCATTGAACAAGGCTCTGAATGTGAGCTTTGCACATAAGGATGGTTTCCTAAGTAAAGGAAATCTATCACAAGATCCATATTGATGCACTGAGTCAGGTTTGGTACAGGTCCAGACCAAGGTCCAGATACACCCACTCTGCACCAGCATTGACTGGAGCTTTAATAATCAGGGCCAGGGAGCTCCCCAGAAAGGGGAGAGCTTGAATACTTGTCAGTACCACAAAATGTGCCCAAGATCATTCATAAGGTATGGATGAAACATGCAGAGCCAAGCAAACTGCAAGCTTGTTCATCCCAAGCTATGCCTCATAAGCAGAGTTCAGGTGTTGATTCCAAAGTGTAGAATTAAATTTTCTGCCCTCTTACACTATTGTGGTGGCCTATTTCATAAGTTTTTTTTGCCCTTATGAGCTAATATTCTCTTAGAAAATTCCAGGGTATGATATAGGTGAAGGAATTTTTCACAGCACTGGCCTGGGTTTTATTTTTGGAAAAACAAGTTAAAAATAAGGACATTCTATGCCAGGGATCCTTATAACTGGAGAACAGAGCTGATAATTTTCAATAAATCAGTCCAGATGTAACTTCTGAACCTGAGCAACTGCGTGGTCAACACCCAGATATGTGGGTAAAAATTAAAAACATTATAGTGAGACTTAAACGCACTCTCAAGACCATTCCTAAATTTACTGTGGACCCCAGACAATACAAACCTAAGGCGGGCAACCTGCTCTGCAGGAAAAAGAGCAAGACAGCTTGTTTCTTACTGGGCAAATTTTTCAGGAATTTTGGATGGATATTACAAAAGAGGTGATTGCTGAGATGATACAGATTCATAGAATCCATAAGATCGGAAAAGACCTCTAAGATCATCAAGTTCAACCATCATCACAACAACACCACGCCTACTAAATTATGTCCTGAAGTGCCACATCTATATGTTTTTTGAGCACCTCCAGGGATGACTCCACCACTTTCCTGGGCAGCCTCTTCCAATACTTTGCCACACTTTCAGTAAAAAATTTTTTCCTAATATCCAATCTAAACCTTTCCTGCTGCAGCCTGAGGCCAGTTCACTTGTTATTTGGGAGAACATGATATATCATGTCAGCAAATGGTCATCAGCACTGTAATGTAGGACACCACATCTGAAACAGAGCATGAGGCCATCAACTATGCATATGAAATTACTGAGGACATTCCATGCTTGCATTACAAAGATTAAAAATATCTGCCTTAGCCCAATTTATGGGACAAATAACATTCTACATTTCCCCCATCAGTGCAGCAGAGTCATAGACTCATAGAATGGTTTGGGTTGGAACGGACCTTATAGATCACCCAGTTCCATTCTCCCTGCCATGGGCAAGGGAACCTTCCATTGATTAGGTTGCTGAAAGTCTCATCCAGCATGGCCTTGAACTCCTCCAGTAATGTAGCATCCATGACTTCTCTGGGCAACATGTGCCAGTGCCTCATCACCCTCACCTCTCCCTAATATCTAATCTAAATCTGCCTTCTTTCAGCTTAAAACCATTCCCCTTCATCCTGTGCCTGCACTCTCTGATAAAGAGCCCCTTCACAGTTTTCCTGTAGGCCTCTTTTAAGGACTCGAAGTCTGCTGCAAGGTCTTCTTGATGCCTTCATTTCTCTAGGTTGAACAACCCCAACTCTCAGCCTGTTGACATATGGGAGGTGCTCCAGTCCTCTGATCATCTTAGTGTCCCACCTCTGGACTCTCTCTAATACAGTTATGTCTTTCCTGTGTTGAAGGCCTGGGGAGTGCTCAAGGCATGTTGTGCAGGGGATTTATCAGCCTTCTACCATGATGATTGCGCACAAAGTGAAGAAGAGACGTAAACTGGAGCCTCAAATCCAGTCACTGGGCTTTGCAGAACAGGTAGCGTGGAACAAGATTAGGGCACTTCAATAGGCCCTAATAATCTATTAGACTTGATCTATCCCTGTCACAATCGCATCTTCTCCTAAACTGAGATTGCTGCAGTGTCATTCATCCCTTTCCTGCTACCTCTCCACTCCTCCTAGCTGTACCCCTAGGGAGACATTGCTCATTCCTGAGCTCATCATTTTCAGGTATAGTTCAATAGACTCAATAATTAACAACCCTCTGAGGAATCAGGAATGCAGTCAGATGGAGACTCCTAGGCAGTGCAGGTGTACCAGGGCTTGAAGCACAAGGACTTGTAATCAATGTCATCTAAAATATGCAAATGAGATTTCCTTGCCCTTAGACCAAAGGCAACTGAATTAGTCAAACAGGAAAGGGAAAAAGAACACGAGATAATGTTTAAATTAGAGAACAGTATGGGGATGATGCTTTTATTCTACAGTAATTTAGATTACAAATCCACTTTCCACTGGACCAATGAGCATTTCTGTTTGCTCAGCTGCCTAATTTGTGTTTGGTTCATGGGAGAAAGTTATTTTTTTAATTCTTTTTCTTTTCATCCACAACTCAGGAGACCTGGAACAGGAGAGGCTCTGGGAAAGCACAGCCAGATTCAGAAAGCAAGGCAACACAGAAGCAATCAGTAAGGTGATCTCTGAAAGCAAACAGGAGCTCCTGGAACTTTTTCAATTAGTAATTAGCTGTAAATCTTTGAGGATGGGTAAAAATTATGGATGAGTAAGTAATTCTCTGAGCAGGAAAGCAAAGAGAGTGTTTCTATATTAAAGCCACTGGAAAGGGAGAGAGGGTATTCAGAGATACTCAGAGAGATAAAAGAAGAGAGAAAAGAAAAAGACCAGGATGTGATGCCCACACAGTGGGGTCCTTGAAGAATGAAAATGGATATTTCTTGTGTTGTTGCATTACTTTGTTATTGCTTTCATCCTTCATGTCTTCAGAAGTCTTCAAAACTGCTAATTTACTCTGATGAAAATAAGATCAACCAGCAGCTTCAGGATTGAGCTCTCCCATTCCACCCCCCTGCAAAGCACTAGAAGACTATAGCCCACCTTGCATTCACCTTGAAGTGAGAATGTGCAGGGAAAAAGTCAGGAGGGCTAAGGCCCAACTAGAAATGCGATTGGCCAAGACTGTGAAAGACAACAAAAAGTCTTTCTACAAATACATCAACAGCAAAAGGAGGGCTAGGGAGAATCTCCAGTCCCTAGTAGATGCAGAGGGAACAACAGTAACAGGGGACGAAGACAAGGCTGAAGTGCTCAATGCCTACTTTGCCTCAGTCTTTAACAGTAAGGATAATTTTCCCTCTGTGCACAACCCCAGGGGTTGGAAGAGAAGTATGAGATTCCCAAGGTCCAAGAGGAGGTGGTTAGAGACTTGCTTGCCCAGCTAGACGCCCACAAGTCTATGGGGCCGGATGGAGTCCACCCAAGAGTTTTGAGGGAACTGGCGGATGTGCTGGCCAAACCCCTTTCCATCATCTTCCAACAGTCCTGGATGACTGGGGAGGTTCCGCTGGAATGGAAGCTGGCTGATGTCGTGCCCATCTATAAGAAGGGGTGCAGGGAGGATCCGGGAAACTACAGGCCTGTCAGCCTGACCTCGGTACCGGGGAAAGTCATGGAGCGGGTGATCTTGAGTGCTATCAAGAAGCACTTGCAAGAGAACCGGGTCATCAGGCCCAGTCAACACAGGTTCATGAAAGGCAGGTCTTGCCAGAGTAATCTGATCACCTTCTATGACAGAGTAACTAAACTCTTGGACAAGGGAAAGGCTGTGGATGTATCTTCCTGGACTTTAGTAAAGCCTTTGATACAGTTTCTCATAGCATTCTGCTTCGGAAACTGTCGGCCTGTGGCCTGGACGGGCGCACACTCTCCTGGGTGAAAAACTGGTTGAATAACCGGGCCCAGAGGGTGGTGGTAAATGGAGTTAAATCCAGCTGGAGGCCAGTGACAAGTGGGGTTCCCCAGGGCTCAGTCCTGGGTCCAGTCCTGTTTAATGTCTTTATCAATGACCTGGATGAAGGCATTGAGTCCTCCCTTAGCAAGTTTGCAGATGACATCAAGCTGGGTGGAAGTGTGGATCTGCTGGAGGGTAGGGAGGCTCTGCAAAGGGATCTGAACAGGCTGGACTGCTGGGCTGAGACCAACGGCATGAGGCTTAACAAGGCCAAATGCCGGGTCCTGCACTTGGGGCACAACAACCCTAAGCAGAGGTACAGACTAGGAGAAGCCTGGCTGGAAAGCTGCCAGGAGGAAAAGGTCCTGGGGGTGTTGGTTGACAGCCGACTGAACATGAGTCAGCAGTGTGCCCAGGTGGCCAAAAAGGCCAATGGCATCTTGGCTTGTATCAGAAACGGCATAACCAGCAGGTCCAGGGAGGTTATTCTCCCTCTGTACTTGGCACTGGTGAGACCGCACCTCGAGTACTGTGTTCAGTTCTGGGCCCCTCACCACAAGAGGGATGTTGTGGCTCTGGAGCACCCCTTCCTCCAGAGGTCGTAGACCCTCCTCTTCCTATTGATGTCTCTCAGGACCTCCCTACTCAACCATGCTGGTGTCTTATCCCACTGGCTACTTTTCCAGAACGTGTTGACAGCTTTCTCCTGAGCTGCTAGGAGTTCCTTCTTGAAGAGCGCCTAGCCCTCTTGGAGACCTTTGCCCTCAAGGAGCGCCTCCCATGGGACTTTTCCAACCAGCCTTCTGAACAGCCCAGAGTCTGCTCTCTGAAAGCTGAGGGCGACTGTTCTGCTAACCTCCAACTTCTTCATCTCACCCTGCACCGAGAACTCTATCATCTCATGATCGCTTTGCCCCAAGCGTCCTCCAACCTTCACATCCCCCACCAGTCCTTCTCTGTTCACAAACAGCAGGTCCAGGAGGGTTTGCTCACCAGCTGTGTGAGGAAGTTGTCTTCCACACACTCCAGGAACCTCCGGGACTGCTTCCTTTCTGCTGCATTATACTCCCAGCCTATATCTGGGAAATTGAAGTCTCCCACAAGGACTAGAGGTAGCGATTTTGAGACTACACTCAGTTGTTTGTAGAAGAGCTCACCAGCTGCTTCTTCTTGGCTGGGTGGTCTATAGCAGACTCCCATCACAATACCTGCCTGCCCATGGGCCTCTCTGATTTTCAGCCACAGGCACTCAGTCCCATCCTGATCGTAGTCCAGTTCGAGAGTATCAAAGCCCTCTCTAACATAGAGGGCTACCCTGCCTCCTCTTCTGCCCTTCCTGTCCTTCCTGAAGAGTTTATACCCCACCATGGGTACGCTCCAGTTGTATGAGTCATCCCACCAGGTCTCCGCAAAGGCAATGACATCGTAGTCTCCTTGCCCTACCACAGCTTCCAGCTCCTCCTTCTTATTTCCCATGCTGCGTGCATTGGTGTAAATGCACTTCAGCTGGGCAGGCATAGCTACAGCCTTCGTAATAGGGCTTCTCCCCAACTGAGCGGTCCTTGACTTAACTAAGGCCACAGTGCCAGTTTGCTGCCTACCATCCTCAGTTGGACTCACCCCCTCTTGCTTAGTGGTGATATACTGGCAGGCATCGCCAGCACACCACCCCTTTGCCTCTGAAGTCTCACCTCCAGTTACATTCCCATCCTGCCTGGCCTCCATCCCCTCCCCCCTCACATCTAGTTTAAAGCTCGATTTATGAGTTTAACTAGGTTTTTGGTGAGGGCTTTTGTCCCCCTAGGAGACAGGCGTGTCCCATCCCTGGTAAGAAAGGCTGGGGGTGCGTGGGCCTCCCCATGATTAAAGAACCCAAAGCCCCTCTTCTCACACCAGTCCCTAAGCCATTCATTAACCTGTTTCTTATTCCTCATTTCCTGCTCCTGATTCCTTAGTATTGGGATGGAGTTGAACATTACCTGTGCCCCAGAGCCCTCGATCATTCTCCCAAGTGCCTTGAAGTCCCTTTTAATGGCTTTAGGCCTTCTACGTTCTATTTCTTCATTACCAATTAGAAAAACTAAGAGCAGGTAGTAGTCCGTATCTTTGACAGTAAGGAAAATTGTTCCCTCTGTGCACAACCCCAAGGGTTGGAAGAGAAGTATGAGATTCCCAAGGTCCAAGAGGAGGTGGTTAGAGACTTGCTTGCCCAGCTAGATGCCCACAAGTCTATGGGGCCGGATGGAGTCCACCCAAGAGTTTTGAGGGAACTGGCGGATGTGCTGGCCAAACCCCTTTCCATCATCTTCAAACAGTCCTGGATGACTGGGGAGGTTCCGCTGGACTGGAGGCTGGCTGATGTCGTGCCCATCTATAAGAATGGGCGCAGGGAGGATCCGGGGAACTACAGGCCTGTCAGCCTGACCTCGGTACAGGGGAAAGTCATGGAGCAGGTGATCTTGAGTGCTATCATGAAGCACTTGCAAGAGAACCAGGTGATCAGTCCCAGTCGACACAAGTTCATGAAAGGCAGGTCTTGCCAGAGTAATCTGATCACCTTCTATGACAGAGTAACTAAACTCTTGGACGAGGGAAAGGCTGTGGATGTATCTTCCTGGACTTTAGTAAAGCCTTTGATACAGTTTCTCACAGCATTCTGCTTCAGAAACTGTCGGCCTGTGGCCTGGACGGGCGCACACTCTCCTGGGTGAAAAACTGGTTGAATGACCGGGCCCAGAGGGTGGTGGTAAATGGAGTTAAATCCAGCTGGAGGCTAGTTACAAGTGGGGTTCCCCAGGGCTCAGTCCTGGGTCCAGTCCTGTTTAATGTCTTTATCAATGACCTGGATGAAGGCATTGAGTGCTCCCTTAGCAAGTCTGCAGATGACACCAAGCTAGGTGGAAGTGTGAATCTGCTGGAGGGTAGGGAGGCTCTGCAAAGAGACCTGAACAGGCTGGACTGAGGGATGTTGTGGTTCTGGATCGAGTCCAGAGAAGAGCAACAAAGCTGGTGAAGGGGCTGGAGAACAAATCTTATGAGGAGCGGCTGAGAGAGCTGGAGTTGTTTAGCCTGGAGAAGAGGAGGCTGAGGGGAGACCTTATTACTCTCTACAACTACCAGAAAGGAGGTTGTGGAGAGGAGGGTGCTGGCCTCTTCTCCCAAGTGACAGGGGACAGGATGAGAGGGAATGGCCTCAAGCTCCACCAGGGGAGATTTAGGCTTGAGATTAGGAAAAAATTCTTCACGGAGAGTTGTTAGGCATTGGAACAGTCTGCCAAGAGAGGTGGTTGAGTCACCGTCCCTGTAGGTGTTTAAGGTGAGGGTGGATGAGGTACTTAGGAGCATGATTTAGGGATTGGTGGGAATGGTTGGACTCGATGATCCGGTGGGTCTCTTCCAACCTGGTTATTCTGTGATTCAGTTTATTTGCTGTGTTTTAAAGGATGGGCTTCCACCCAAATCACTTTGCCTGGCTTGCCCACTAGGTGTCATGAAATCATGAGCTCTCAATGCATTGGGAGAATGGGACTTTTAGCAGTTTTGCAGAGAATTGCTGGAGTTTCTCCCTGGCCATCTGCTTTTGGTAGGTAGCCCACTCAGTTGGGAACTGTGAGCAAAAGCATCAGCTGCTGCCAAGATCGGCCTATTTTCAGCTCTAAGGAATCACGATTGTTGGCTGTACTGCCAGGAATAGAAGAAGTTGGCATTTTCTGTATGTTGGTGTTGAGCAAATCCCAAGAGTGCTGGATTTGGCTTCAGGCGACCCACTGTTATATGTGGACAGTTCTACATCCCTTCTCTATGCTGCAGGAAGAAATTTGCTCCCCTCATTTACAAACTGCTTGAAGAAGAAAATGTGATGGAAGAAAAAATGTTGTACTTGGGTTAGGTGAAGAAATCTTCTTGGAAAGGCACACTTGACTCAGAGAGAAAATTTATTAAGTCTGCAGGCTAGGGATGTGATTCATACTCAGATCAAGAGTTGCAAGCTCTAAACAGTTTCATCTGCAAAGGCCTTCAGAGTCTAAGTGTTCTTTAGGTTTTGGATGCTTTTCTTATTTTTTCAGAACTGTCCTTTCATTTTTCTTTTATTCTTTGTATAATTAGCTATCACTTATCCACTTGCCTGTCTTCTTTTTTAAATAGCTGTCTCCTCTTCCTACTGATCTTCTCCCATGGGGGTCAAGTATATGTAGGCTACTTTGCATTAGTTGCCTGACTTAAGATAAAATGATTTTTAGTGTAGCTGGTTGTTTATTTCCAATTGTTAGTTTTATTTCTTTCCTTATAAAGAGAAAGGGAGAGGTTTTCTGCTCTTTAGTTTTCATCAGAGGGGTTTCCAAGATGGAGTTAATCAAGTTTCCTTCCATGTAGGTGAGTTTTGTTAATGTGAAAGCCACCTTTGTGAAAATTTGGACATCACTACACTAACATGAGGGGCACACTGCCAAGGGATAACCTGTCTCAATTGAGGGGATATTTTCACCTCCTCTTCCTTATACTGTATTGCTGCACAACTTTGTTCCTTTAGACAAGGTCACTTGGCTGGAAAGATCCTCTTCCAGACATGATGTTGCATGAGTTGGAGAGCAAGCACCCAGAGACTCATGTTAACTGTTCAGAAAATGGATGATTTTTCTGAGCCAACAACTTGTCAGACTCAAATAAGACTTCCACTTTTCTTCTTCCGTCTCTGGAAGCAAATCCCTCAGGATGTTTTGTGAAGGCTTTTCCCTGCCAACCTCTCTCTGATTATGTTCTGGCCTAGTTTGTGACTTAAAACAAGTCTCAGAAGGTGCTAAGGATGTGAACCCCTGGTTTGAGAGTGAAAAGGAGGGTGAGAATTTGCCCATATGGACAAAATTCCTGTTAAGACACTTTGCTTCAAGGTCAGGGAACAGCTGCCAGCTCGTTTTGCTTAGTCTTACAGACCTTGGCCTGAAGTTTTAGAGATTCAGCAACAGAGGAAGAGAAGCCCAGAGAGGAGAACAGACATGTCCTAAGGCAGAGAGTGATTGCCTAAAGAAGCAAGCATTTAAATGTCCTTCTACATGCTTGTTAAATCATTAGGAAGCCTCACAGCTTGATAGCTGTGCAAAATCTTTATGAGGAATCATCAGTGGCTCATGTTGCCCCATCTCAAAGAGCCTGGGACACATCTACAGAGAGATCTTGCCATCCCTGAAGAGTGACAAAACTACCAGTAAGCACGAGCTGGTTGACAGAAGCCCAGTGGCTTTGATGATTTGGGGTTAGCATCAGCAGACAGCATGGATGAGCTTTCCCCATTAGGGAGCTGTGCATCTCCTGTCGGCCCTGTATCCCTGCACACCCTGCTGCTATCCTCGTCCTTCACGAGTCAATTTAGTCTGGTTTTATCTGCTTTGGAGCCAGGAGAGGGCAGCAACGCTCGCAGACAGACAAGCCAGTCACAGCGCTGTCCCCTGCTCCTTCTCTGGGTGTGTTACAGTAGAATCACAGCACCCTGGTCATGTCCGGATGGGCTGTAGTGTAGGCAGGAACCTCTGTTTTTTCTGTCTCAGGTAGAGAAATATCGTTTAAAAAGCTCTTTATTGCAAAGGGAAACTTCTTTTCCACAGTTGTTTGCACATGGCTATGATTTAAAGATCCTATCCAATACAACAGGCTGTGCCCAACCAACTTCTCACCTGTCCTCCCCCACGGATAAGACTTTGGACACACTTCCCCACCTCCAAATAATGAATGAAAAAATAGAGGAACATCCTGAAAGAAAGTCCCTCTGTTAATAAGCATTAACTAATTAGAGTCACATATCTCTGCCTAGCAGATGGAGTATGAGTTGAATGTGGATATGTCAGAAGGGAGAGCCAACTTACAAAGAGACCTGGATAAGTTAGAAGAGTGAGCAAGCTAGAACTTCATGAAGTTTAATAGACAAGTTGAAGGTCCAGTATCTGGATGACATAAACAAAGAGTCCAGAACAGGTTGGGGTCTGTGTGGCTGGTGAGCAGCCTTGCTAAAAGGGACATGGAGATCCTGGAGGACAATGAGCTGAACAGTAGTCAGCAGTAAGTTACTGCAGCAACAAAGGCTGAATCTGCAGGGACATAACTAGCAAAGACAGTCTACTCAACTCTTGTCAGGCTGAACCTTGTGCACTGTGTCCAGTTCCCACAATTCAGGAAAAAACATGGACAGTCTGGAGAGGGTCCAAAGGAGGGCCATGAAGGTGATCAAAGAGCGGGAGAACTTGCCATATAAGAAAAGACTGAAGGAATTAGGTCTTATCACTCTAGAGAAGGCTCAGGGAGAAGCTCTTCAGTGTTCCAGTACATAAAGGGCAGCTACTAAAAGGCTGGAGGCTCTCTTTTCCCAAGAAGTCACATGCAGAAAACAAGGAACAATAGGCACACGTGGCACTGAGATGTCCTTAGATTTGCAAAGCCCCAGTCACCAAAAGAGAACCCTAGTAAGATTTGGCCTCCTGATGAGCTCCAGTCACTGTGAAACTCATATGGAAGATGAAGTCTATGGCATCTCATGCTGTAAGATGCCTCTTGCTGGATATAGGATGAGACCATATCATAATTCTTATGCTGGTTGATATGGTATGTATGACACTGGAGATGTCCTTTTGAATCAGTGACCTTTGTGAAACATATCTCCTTCACAGTACTGACCTTGTAATATGGCTCTGCTCTTTCTCTTAGTGGGTGGTGGCTGCCCCTAATCTCTAAAGTTTTCTTCTGAGTTTGGAACTTTACTCCTAGGATGAGACAAAGTATCATTTACTTTTTGTGATTGAGCAAGAGAAATTCGTAGGCGTAAAACCTAAGCTATGAAGCTATGCCAATCCAAAGGCGGGCAAGGTGAGAGGGAAATGGCAAATGCCTTTATTGATTTCAAACCTGCTACACGATCCTGCCTGGGAGCTTGTGAATATGCTAAAAAAAAAGAAAGGAGTAATGCTTTAAAAGGACACAGCGTTGATGGGAAGTTGGCAGGTTGTTTTGTGCCGGCTGTGTATTCTTACACAAAGCAATTCAAATGTAGACAGATTACCCAATGGAAACTCCTTGGCATTGTATTTGCTACTGTGAGGCTCGTGCAGCTCATTCCTCATCAGCTGAATTTCTGCAAAACACCTTTCTTAGTCAGCAGTGTCCACCCACATCCAGATGCCACCAGTCCTCAAAGAACTCATGGAGTAGAGGTTGACTGGCATACCTTTCAAGTCAACATCCAGGGCCCCTGACTTGCCCTCTTGCTCTTTTCCTTCATCTCTGTCTTTAAGCAAAAGGCAGGAAAAACATCAGTTTGGTTGTAGTTTGGTGCTCAATTCATTGTGTTTGATTCCCTTCTCTGGCCCTATTGTCTCTCATAAAAATGGATCATGCCACTAAGGCCATGTCCTGGTGATGGACAGTGACCAAACAGTTCTTTGTATCTATCAAAAGCATGAAGTTGTGCACTTCCAGTGCCACTCTTCATCAAATCTCAGTCTCTCAACTTGGCCTATTAGCCAGGGTTCAGGACCACATGAACCGCAAATCTGTAACAGCTTTTATTCAACCAGGAACACGGGCAGAATCTTGACAGTGTGAAGTTTTTGATTGGACTCAGTCTTCAAGGTCTTTTCCAGCTGAAAAAATTCCGTGATTCTGTGATGTAGTGACACCCTCAACGTGTTTCTTTACCAGTCTGGAAGGATGAGGGAAACATTTAGTAGCATAAAGATGCTGAAATGTTCCTCTGTAATGGTATATTTATAATAGCATAACTATAGTTCATCTAGAATGGTGGGGGTGTGTGTATACATTTAATATATCTTTATGAAGCTAATCAGGTGAGAGATGAGAAACGCCCCAGGCTATATCAGGACACTAGATCTTCCTCGGAACCATCAGCCACACCCCTAGAACTCCTTAGAACATCAAGTCATCATTTTTTGGCTCTCATGTCTTCTCTTTTGGCCTCTGCTTTTGGGCTGAGATTGTCAGTACAGCTGTAGTTACTTAGTAACCCTCTTACCCTCTGCCTTGGATTCCTTTCTCTAAATATTAGCTCTCCTTACACCAGCTTGTGAAGATCCTCGCCAGTAACTAGGACCATGCCATAGCTTGTTACCACTGAATAGCCTTG